>OX101791.1:23383574-23600968 GCA_944452715.1 Ophion slaviceki
AATCGTGGTCGTTTCCAGACCTGTATATAAGACCGTGTTCGCGACTTTCACGTTCAGAGGTGGCGCAGCGATATTTCAATATGGCCGGTCAGAGGATAGCCTCAAACGTAAACAATTACTTCGTTCTTGATTTCCTGCGAGTTGGCTATTAGATTTACTTCCATGGTAGATTGTAAAGATGCTACTACAGTGAATAATTTATTTCGCGGTCTTTTTTAGCTCTCAGCTCTGGATTTAGATTTTTTAAGGTTATGAGAGTCGATCGCAAGTTTCGAGGAGTGATTCTATTTTTTAGAACATACTTTTTACAAGGGGCGCCTGAAATTATATTTATACATTGTATATAACAGAAATAACTTTTAAGATTGCCCGATTTATTATTGATGAAGATACTAACTTGGAAAGAAAAAATCTTGTGAAGTGACTATAACCACGCCTTGATGGCCTGAAGAGAGTCATTTTCAACACCAACCACTTTTTGAAAAAGTCTTTTTTAGGTGGCTTATGGACCGACAATTCACTTTAATTATCCGTCTTTCACCCTGGAACATGGCAGAATTTCGAATAAATTTTCGTTTTTTAAATTTTGTCCATTGTTGCTAACGTATTTTGACAAAGTTTACTATACTAATAGAGCTTCTGCCTTGGCCCGCCAGAGGCGTCAAGACTTTTGGGGATCGCGAATCGGGGATAATTGATACGTTGATTATTTCATTCGGAGTGTTTATTTTTTGTGTCGATGCATGCGTGGGTTTTTGCGACTTTTTAAAAATCATCAAGTATCGGTCTTTCGGTCTATTGGACTACTTGTCATTTGATTCGCATCGAATTCAGCGGCCGTAAAATTCTGCAGATTTTCCCCACTTGGTCTAGTTTTTTATTTTGGATTAGTCGGCTATAGATTTTTCTCTGGTCGGCCATTTTCTTCTTTTGGTTTTATTCCCCAAAATCCCCGAGCCGGTCAATTTTCTTTCGTGGTGACTTTCCCATTTTCCCGAACCTGTCATTTTTCCTCTGTGGACTAATTCGGCGAGTATTTCCTAGTTAGTTATTCTTTCGTTTCGCTGATTCCTCCTTTTTTCCCTAGGCTGTCCTTTTTCCCCACACCTCAAGTTGTCATCAGTAATTGTTTTTCTTGCCATCTCAAATTTCCCTAGCCGGTAATTTCTCCTTCACGCCGTTCAAATTCTCCAGATCTGTATTTTGTCTCTTCCATTTTTATTCTCCAAAATCCCCCAGAGTGGTAATTTATTCACCTCGCGGATTTCTCGTTTTCCGAGCTTTCTCCGGCCGCCGTCAACGGCCAAGTGGCCAATGACTGTGCCATTTTCTAGGCTTCGCGTAGCGCGGGGTACGTATCGCACCCCCTGGCCCTCCGTCCCCTCAGGACGAGTGTCAAAAGCGCATACGCGCCCTGACGCGTTTCCAGAGCGAGGAAAGACTTCGCCTCGCTCCGTCTCGGCACTGGGGTACGATATAGCAGCGGTGGCAATAACGTTCTTCTTCGTTGGAGAGCACGTTTTGCGAACCCGTGCCGGTTGCCCAGCTGCCCAGTAGGTTCGCGCACGGTGGCGCAGGGTGCGCGCGGTGAAACGGAGTTCCTGCTGTTTCTCCCCACCATTTCCCTCTCTCTCTCTCTCTTTCTCTCGCTTGCTCGTTCTCTCTTCTTATTGCTCGCACTCCCGCGGTCTATCGACCCCTCCCAGCCGGGATGACACATCCTCCAATGCGAACCTCCAAAAGGATTACGTCACGTTGGGTATATTATTGACGCGAGCCGGCTCTCGGACCAGCCGGCAGGAGCAACCGCGTCTCTTTTCTCCTCTCGATCTCTTATTCCCTCCTCTCTCCGTATCCATATCCTTGTTCCCGTTCCACGTATCACTCGCTTTACCCCTAAATAAACTCGGGCGATCTTTTACGACTCCTTGCGCGTGCGCACACACGACACGGTCTTCCTCTCGATCTTCTCCTTATCGGACGGTATGCTTCGTCTATTTCCATTTTGCTTCGTTTTCTTCCATTTTGCTTCGTGTCCTTCCACTTTCCTATATCTTCTTCCATTTGTCTTCGTTTTCTTCCATTTTGTATCGGCTCCTTCCATCTTCCTTCGTTTACTTCCATTTTGCTTCGTCTTCTTGCATTTTGCTTCGTTTTCTTCCATTTTGCTTCACTTTCTTCCATTTTGCTTCGTCTTCTTCCATTTTGCGTCATGTTCTTCCTCGTGTCTCTCCACTTCCACTCCACTTCGTCTTCTTCCATATTCACTCCGCTGCATCTCCTTCCAATTCCATTTCGCTTCATCTCCTTCCACTCCGCTTCCTCTTCAACCATTTCCTCCCCCGTGTTCGCCCTTCCGCCGAACGTAGCGGAGAAAAAAATGTACAGTCATTGGCATATCAGTGGCTCCAGCTCTCACTTACATTGCCCAAGAATTCTTGTCTATGCCAAATATGCCAATCACCACCGGCACACTCGAGCCGTGAACGGGGTCGCCATTTATTCCGAAGAATTTCTTGCTATCGCGAAGATGCTGATCACTGCATCGCGTGCTTATCACCGCGAAGCTTCTTCCTCTGTATTCCTTGGCGGCGCTGCTTCCTCCTGCGACATGCACGAGGCTACTGCAGCACTGTCGTTACCTCTTAACTCATGGGTATAGGAAGGTCTGTATATTCACGTAGAATGCCGGCGGAACGCTGTGCATAAACGCAAAGGTCATTAAAAAAAATCTGCATTCCGAATTATAGATATAATGCTGTTGCTGCTGCTGCTGCTGCTGCTGATGATGATGATGATGATGATGATGATGATGATGATGACGATGACGATGACGATGACGATGACGATGATGTTAATGACGATGATGTTAATGACGATGATGTTAATGACGATGATGTTAATGACGATGATGTTAATGACGATGATGTTAATGACGATGATGTTAATGACGATGATGTTAATGACGATGATGTTAATGACGATGATGTTAATGACGATTATGTTAATGACGATTATGTTAATGACGATGTTAATGACGATGATGTTAATGACGATGGTGTTAATGACGATGATGTTAATGACGATGGTGTTAATGACGATGATGTTAATGACGATGATGTTAATGACGATGATGTTAATGACGATGATGTTAATGACGATGATGTTAATGACGATGATGTTAATGACGATGATGTTAATGACGATGATGTTAATGACGATGATGTTAATGACGATGATGTTAATGACGATGATGTTAATGACGATGATGTTAATGACGATGATGTTAATGACGATGATGTTAATGACGATGATGTTAATGACGATTATGTTAATGACGATTATGTTAATGACGATGTTAATGACGATGATGTTAATGACGATGGTGTTAATGACGATGATGTTAATGACGATGGTGTTAATGACGATGATGTTAATGACGATGATGTTAATGACGATGATGTTAATGACGATGATGTTAATGACGATGATGTTAATGACGATGATGTTAATGACGATGATGTTAATGACGATGATGTTAATGACGATGATGTTAATGACGATGATGTTAATGACGATGATGTTAATGACGATGATGTTAATGACGATGATGTTAATGGCGATGATGTTAATGACGATGATGTTAATGATGATGATGTTAATGATGATGATTATGATGATGTTAATGATGATGATTATGATGATGTTAATGATGATGATTATGATGATGTTAATGATGATGATTATGATGTTGATGACAATGACGACAATGATGCTGATGTTGATGATGATGATGATGACAATGATGTTAATGACGATGATGATCATGATGTTGATGTTGATGTTGATGTTGATGATGATGATGATGATGATGATGATGATCATGATGATGTTGTTGATGATGACGATGATGATGATGACGATGGGCAGACACAAATACGATGCCCTGGAAATCAAGGTTTCATGGCACAAAGCAGCCAGGTCGTTGGGGGTTGCAAGGGCAAGGGTGCCGCGCTCGTGGCATTCGTCCATTTTCTATGTGTATAAATACATACATTCACATATATACACATATACACACACATATTCTCCTCTCACTTTCTTGGTCCCACCTCTTCCTCGCATATCGATCAACTGCGGGGTTTACCGCCACTTCTTCCCTCCCAACCTACGCAACCCGGCTGCGATCGTACCCACCTGAATTTCACTGCAAACTCTCACCCTCCCCGAGCGCACTGGATTCTTGGCCGAATTTCCGACGAAAGCCCATCGAAAAGCGGTGGGCAAGAGAAAAAAGAAGAAAATGAGAATGTCAAGTCCACGTGGTGACAAGTGGCACTCCTTTGTCACGAGTGTACAAGAAAAACTGGATTTTTCGAGCTTCGGGGCAAATTGCCCGATTCTCGGCGTTGGCTCGATTACCGGCCTATGCGAATATTTGTGAAGAAGGGTCAGGTGTGGAGAGAGCCGATGAGATTATTTTTGAGGAGTCAGCCTTTGTTTCGGGTACTCCTGAAGAGCGAAAAAGAAATAGGAGGGTCACCCTCTTTGAGATCCACTTTGTCACACGTGCGGAAAAGAGGCCTATGGCTTGGCATACGCACACAGCAGGTTCCCGTTCACTCTCGATGGTCCCTGTAACACGAGGCGTTCTCGCATCGATCCGGACGCAATTCCCGCGAGACTTGTCGCATGGAACAATTGGCAAACTTTCCTCGATTTGTGCACGGACAATGGACCGGCGGACCTCGAGACTTGTCTCTGACAAGGGCGCTCTCCAAGACATTCCGAAAAGTGATTTATTTTGCTGATTATTATTCGCTGTAGTTTAAGTGTTGCGAATGTAGTTTTTTTCGAAACTATTGGGATGTTTAATAAGTTCTCGCTTTTTTTCGTGAAAATTAATGCTTTATTTAAAAAAATGATTCCTAATGCTTTCAAACGTTTCCGCTAGCGTCTGACATGAGTCTTCATGAAGTAGTGCCTCCAGTTCAACACATTAAGGGGTTAGGTTAGAGGCCGAAAGAATAGGCTTTTTGGGGATTTTTCTTAGAAAAACTACAAAATAAATCGAGATTACAAAAAAGGGTGTTCATCATACTAATCAGTGACTGTATACAATAATTTTTTTGAAGCAATTAATTTCAAAATGGCGGCCGTGCACCACACCCAGAATTAGTGATAAAAAAATCTGTAAAAATTCATGGTTCATTCTTAGAATGTACTTTTGAAGGATGAACAGGAGTTTTTCGGATATTGTGATTTTTGATATATTTTTTTTAAACAGATATCAAGCAATGCGCGGAAAAAATGCGTTTTTCTAATTCTTGCCCGGACAGGTTTGACCCCCCTTCATGGATAGAGGGTTAAAATAAAAATACCCTTTCATTTCAAATAAATAATACGTTTTAGTAAAAAAATAAAGAGGTCAGGTCTATTTGAGACACCCTTGCGATGCATTACCAACCTAAATTACCCGCACGCAGTTCTGGTAACGCCATCTGTTGGAAAACACCGAGGACTTATTCAACGTCCTAATACATTTCTCGAAACGGTCTGCTATTTTTTTTTATTAACGGAGACTTTGTCCTTGGAGTGCCATATTTCAGGTATTTACATTTTATTTTTTTTAAAGGAAACGAGTAAAGCTTTTTGAGTGCGGTTTTTTTCTTGCTGTTATTCATGATATACAGAACGTTAAAAAAAAATTTTTTTGAAAAAAAAACCAAAATGGCGGCCGTTGCAGCTCCGCGAAAACAGGTCCTCAAATCGCGGGAGGTAAACGGCTGACATCACTGCCCCCTCTTTGTTGATCTGAAACACAAATTCAAAGCATATTATCAATCTGTGACCCTTTGGTCATGGAATGACGGATGGGTTTTTCGTTTAGTACAAATTTCGGAAAATGGCGGCAATTAAAAAAAAATCGAATTTTCGCGTTTTTTTCGCACAAAAAGATAAATAATAAATGCAAAAATGTATCTATCGAAAAAACGATCCGTCATTCCGTGAAGACATATTTTCTGAGTATGCTCTCCAAATTTCAGGTCGATATGTTAATTACAGCGGTCAGGAGAATGTCAGCCATTTTTAAAAACGTGTTTTCGAGAAAAACGCGTTTAAAGTTTTGTAATGTGTTTACACAAATGTGTTTATAATTACCGCTAATCGGCAATGCCTGGTCCATAGAGGCATCCCTCCTTTTCATCTAGCTGCTCATGTTGAGCTCAAATTGATTGTTTGAAAATTTCAAGGACAAAGTCTCCCTTAATTTTTTAATTCAATACTTGTTTTATATAGAGTCAAAAAACGCGAAATTTGACACAAAAAAATTGTTTCGTCGTCAAAACGTGACAACTTCTATTTTTTTTCACAAAATTCTGAAACTTGGCGCGGCAGACCATAATTCCAACATTATCTCACGAGAATCTTCTAGGGTTCTCCACATTCATCAAGCCGCCGGACGGTTATCGAGCAGTTCATGGGCCCTGGGGGACCATGGATATAAATAATGTATACGGGACATTTGTCGAAATTTTCAATAATACATTTCGAAAAAAAAATCCCAAAAAAGGTTCTCGCCGATTATCGAAAACGAGTACCAATGGTTACATTCGACGCTTTTTTACGTCACCGTTGACGGGACTTTTGGCGAACATTTTTATTCACGGTCGCAAATGATGGCGTTAGCGCGAGCGCGGCCAATGTAAAATTCGGGGTAACCCTGTCTAATAGGACAGGATTACCACGAAATCTTCCAGTCACCGCTCGCAATTGTTACCGCGTGACGACACAGATCAATGAATATATATCGCGCTATAAAGTTCCATTTCCACATGTCTCTTGGTCCTCGGTGTGACGTCCGCCGATGACTCAGAACCCCGTGCTCCCAAGGAACTTACTGACGCGGTGAACGTTCCCGAAAATCCATACGCTTGGGTAGGTTTCTCTTCTCGTTCACCAGTGACATGTCCGAATGCAAAAAGGAAAAAAAAAACCGTGGCGAAATTCACTTTGGACAAAATGGTTTATGATTGTCCAGTGAGACGCGTTGAATTGAGCAATTGCAGAATTTCATAGTGTCGTTGGTGCTATTTAATAAAATTAATAAATAGCAATAGAGAATTTCAGGGCGAATGCGCTTATTATTGTTTTTTTCGTTACCATTATCATTATCGATATACCAATCGTAATTATCATTATTACCATCACGATCATTATGATTATTATATCTCTGGATATAATAACGTATCTTTATCGTTATATTTTTTATTTATTTTTAATTTTTTTCGAATAGCGAAAAGCGAATAATATAAAAAATTAAAATATGTATCTTTATCGTTATTATCATTATACTCAGCATCGTTATTTTTATTATTATAGCAATGAATGCTAATTAAATTACCCTTGAAAAGCGGTGTTTAAGGCGGGATAGACCTTTAGGCGAGGAAAAAACTGCTGATTTTCATGATTTTTTTTAACGAAAAGATTTATCCGATATTTTTGAGACGTAAGCGATGTTTTATTACTACTTTTGTCTGTTACGTGGTATTTTTATTTTTGATTAATTTTTCACAATGGCGGAGGTATGGCACGGTCTTCTAAATGGATCGCGGGCGATGTTGTCGAACGCCGTGACACGTAACGGCGGTGGGATTAATTTAAACAAAAAAACCAACGAAGATGTTTCTTTCAGTAATAATCGTACGCAGAATATGAACCAAGAAAAAGTGAGAAATGTTGAATATCGATGAAATGGTACGCTTTCAAACAAAACGATTGAATTTGCCGACAAAAATGGCAACATTTAGCAATAAAAAAATAGTTTTTTTCAATTAGAGGAACTGAAGAACAGATGGGAGGTTGTAAAAACCCGCAAGGCTATATACGTGGAATAAACTACTACTAGTACTTTTAAAAATAATTTCAAACACTTTTGGGGTCATATTTTAGACAATGAGGTTAGAAAGATTTATACCAAATTTCATCAGAATCGGTCGATTAGTTTTTCAGCTATACGTCTGGCCAGTTTTGAAAATGCAGTTTAGAAGACTGTGCCATACCACCGGCGTTTTTAATGATCAATAAAGGTTTTAAAAAAACCATGTGACAGCCAAAAGTATTAATAAAACATACCCTAAATCTAAAACATGGCAAAGAAACCTATCTTTTTTTTAAATTATAAAAATCAGCAAATTTTTTCCTCGCCTAAAGGTTTCACCCCTCTTGAGGGCTCAGGCTACTGTGGAGACCCAAAAGTCAGAGATATGTAAACAAATTAGTTTTGAAAGAATAAGTAAGATGATTGAAAAATCGTTTGGACGTTTATTTGTATGTGCATTAACAAAGTTGTGTATAGAATTTCATAAACAAAATATTCATAATTAAAGAAGTTATAAGCAATCTCATGAAGGACATTTGAACGTGAGGAGCTCAACGGTGTAGTCAATTTTGGCCACCCGGTTGATCGGAAACAAAAAAAAATAGTTTTTTTTTCTTCTTAAGGGGAGATATACACCGAGGAGCCGGAAAAAAGGTCATTTTTGTGAATTTTTTCAAGGAAGACTATTTGAAATTTCGGATTGGGGTTTTAATTATCTAAAAGTATATACATTCAAAAATATGTTTAATTTTCTTTATTTAAAAATATCAAAAATATACAAGGATATTGTATGATCCTTGGAGCGTCGTAAAAAAATCTGCGTATACGATACCCACTGGCGTTTCTTCAAAAATCATCTGAAAAAAAAACCAAAAAGATTATCAAATTAGATACTATAATCTAGTACTTGTCATAGCCGATTTTGAAAATATCGATTTATGACAAAATGGCGGACGTTTGAACATAAATAGTGATTTTGGGCCAAAAATTAGTTATTATTTTGCCTATAAAACAAAAACTAAGTAACGGAAAAAAAAATCCTATGACAAGTACTAGATAATGGTGTATAGAATAACCACAAAAATCCTCAAGGCAATCAGTTCATTGGTTTTCGAGAAATTTTGGGTACCGATTTGAAAAACGTGGTTTTGAGAAAAACGCGGTTGAAAATTTGGGAATGAATAAATCATGAAATTTGTCAACTTAAATGGAATCATCGATACGAGGCCCATAGTGTAGGTCTTCTACGGTCGACGGAATGTTCATAGCTTCTAAATCCTCGACCTCGATCATCTAGGTGTATATCTCTCCTTAAAACAGATAATATTGGCCAAGACTGAACCGAGCTTTTTCTTGTTATTGTGTCTCGAAATAAAAATAAAAAAAATTCTCGTTTTTCCTAGGAAAAATTACATTATTGTTAGTAACTAATGAAAAAGAAATGTCATGAAGAAAATTATCGTTCAAGACTAAACTACCATTACACTGGATAAGTGTACCAAATTTCAAGTCCATCTGTCCATTAGATATCGAGAAATCGTGTACACCGTTTTGAAGAGTATATTTTCGAGAAAAACGCAATTCAAAATTGAACTAGCAGTTCTATCGTTGCAATCATAAGTTTACCTTAAATCTGCGATTCCTGCACCATATATTGGATCTTCCGCTTCAATTTCATTTGCCTCAAGCGACGACCGAGTGTTCGTCAAAATCGAAAAAAACCGTTCGATCGACAAGATATCATGACGAGAATCCGGCGATAATTTTGGGCAGTACTTTTTTGTCAATAGGAAAAAAAGATACAACTATAAATCACAGGATAAATTATCTTTATCCTGCCCTCGGTCCCTCCAGCCCGTTCTCCTGGAATTTCGTTTTTTTTGCTGGCTCAATAATGGAAGGAACGAGGTGAAATGTGTTGTGTATCATGGTCGGACTACCTCAACTGATTCCCGAGACCCTGGCAATCTTTCTGGGTCGAGGTATAGACAGCAGAGAGAGAGAGAGAGAGAGAGAGAGAGAGAGAGAGAGAGAGAGAGAGAGAGAGAGAGAGAGAGAGAGAGAGAGAGAGAGAGAGAGAGGGAAGGAGACAGACAGAGAGAGACAGAGAGAGTCAGAGAGAGAGCGAGAGAATCATCGAATCAAATGGCCCTCTGGATTGACAGCAGTGTTCATTTTTTGCCGGAGCGCGACCCGTGAACCTGCCTTAATGCACGCTCTCCGAGGGCGTTAATTGCCAAAAGGTCACGACTCCGAAGATCTCGCATACACGCGTACACGCGACACTTGTGTTTGAAACACACTCCGCGTCGATGTGCATACGAGGCGGAGAGACGAGGATGCATCCTTGAGTTCCGAACCTCGTCTTATACTCGTTGGTCAGTGACGTTATGACGAATTGCATTATGGAGAGATATACGTCATCGTGAAAATTAAACGCCTGCACACTCCGAGGAGAATGAATCCTCCAGGCTCTCTCTCTCTCTTTCTCTTTTTCTCACTCTCTCCTTCTCTTATCTTCGATGTTCGAGCCCTTTCGTACGCAAAGCACATCAGAAGACGAAAAAGTCAGGAGAGAGAGAGAGAGAGAGAGAGAGAGAGGGGGGGGGGGGGAGATTTTGTACTCTGGAGTGTAAAACCTCCCTAAGAGTACCGTGCACATTTTTTATACAAGTGTATATGCTTGTAGAAAATACAAGTTCGCAGTGCAATTTTTGTCATACTTTTCTAATCTATGTAAACAATGATTTTAGTTTTAATCATAGTTATAAAATCATAGTTTTAGAATCGATAATAATAATAATAATACATAGTAAATATAAAATAAAAATAATAATGAAGCACTATTTAGGCAAACTTGGGGGGGGGGGGGGGGAATTGTCGATCACAGAAACCATAGGAGAGAGGCATTGGCACCATCAAGTACAAGAGTAACTTGTAAGAGAGAAGGGAAAAAGGGAGAAGAGGCTCGCCCTTCTCTCTTTTTCTCTCCCTCTTTATGAGAGCGGAGAGTCAACTCTCCTTTCTTTCTCCCTCTTTCTCTCCCTCTTTATGGGAGTTAAAGTGGAGTCTCCTTTTTCTCTGCTTCTCTCTCTCTCTCTCTCTCTCTCTCTTAGGTGGGGAACGAGTTTAACGGATCGTCGAGACTCCTCGTGGCGTCGGCCAATTGATAACGTCGTCGGTGACTTGTCATCCATTCATGCCAACAATCACTTCGATACTATAGTAGTAGGCACTCGTGTATACGTATACCTTCCGTTACTACGTATTCTTTAACTGGTGTCAAGTACCTTCGAGTTTAGCCTCTTCGAGTAAACTCCCACTATGATGGAGTTTCTCGTATTACCCTGTGCTCATTTGGAAGTGTTGAAAAAGGAAAACATTTTTTCTATGATTACTTTTGTACATGTTTCTAAACATTCTGTACTGGACTGAAAAAATACACTTATATTTCTCTTCGTTCTCTGTCTGTGTGTGTATACACAGGGTGTCCTGTTATGAGTGGATAATCCCGCAACTATCGATAGGTCAGATCATGTACTACTATATACTGGAACTTCAGTTTAGTAAAAGACCCACGAAAACAGCCATGAGACAAAGACAAACTTCACATTTAAGTTTCAAAAGAAGACTAGATGAGACAAATAAACAAGAGTATTTTGAAAAAAAAACGGGGTTAAAAAAGTTATTATTTGTAGAAATGGCATGCGAAAATCCAAAAGCAAATGATGTTTATCACGAAAACCGTGGGACCTTTACTAAACTGGAATTCCAGCACATATGATCCACAACATGATCTAACCTATCGACAGTTGCAGGATTATCCAGTGTGTGTAATCTTATAGACGAAATAACGTATATGATCTATAGACGAAAACCCAGCACTTTTTAGCGCACAATATGAATTTTTGACTGAAGGTGGATGGTTGCATACGGAAAGTAACCCCAATAACATTTTCCCCTTCAACTCACCCCAACTCTAAAAAATAGGGGTTGAAAACTTAAAAATTGCCGTATCTCGATAATTAATAGCGCGATGAAAAAATATTTCGAACAAAAGTTGTCTGGAATAATAAAATACGTATAAAGTTATCCGACGTCCAATGCCCTATCTTTAAAAATAGCGGCACAAAAACGATTCGAAAATTCGGGGTTGATGCTCTCGCGTTTCTGTGCCGCTATTTTCAAAGATAGGGGGTTGGACGTCAGATAACTTTATACGAATTGTATTATTCCAAACAACTTTTGTTTGAAACCTTTTTCGATCGGGCTATTAATTATCGAGATACCGCGTTTTTTAAGTTTTCAACCCCTATTTATTAGGGTTTGGGCGAGCTGAAGGGCAACATTTTATTGGGGTTACTTTCAGTATGCAACCATCTACCTTCAGTCAAAAATTCATACTCTACACTAAAAAGTCCTGGGTTTTTGGCTCTTTTACTGGACGATTTCCTCGACTCCTCTTACCTCCTCCCTTTTTTTACGCTCCTTCATACTTATTCCAGCGCAACGTTTCCTCTTCGTCTTCTGCTGGTTCTCCTCTTTCATCTTCTCAGCATTAGCGACCCAACGTCTCGTCTTTCCTTGCTTCTCACGTATTTAGCCTTTTTACTATAACGTACCCCGAGAAACTCATACCAGGCATGAATCATCGTTCTTGCGATATCGGGAGAAACAGAGGGCGAGAGAGGGACGGAGAGATAGAGCGAGAGAGAGAAAGAGTATGCTTGAGGGAACGCAAAAGTAGTACACGAATGGAAAAAAAATTCTGTCTCAGACATACCAGCGATCTATCACGACTTTTGGCGCACATTCTTACGAGTGACACTTTTTTCTTTGCAGTCACGTGTACTCCCTTTGCCCTTTCTCGTCTCCCAACCGTACTACGGTTCTCCGATTTGTTCCTTTTTTTCATCTTTTTTTTGGCATTAAGGAGGGTCGAGCATTTCAGCAGTTTAAGGATCTTGATTTTTTTTTCGAACTAGCCCGTATCATTCTGACGTCGAGGGGGCGTGTTTTTTTATTTTTTTAAAATAATTGCATGTTGCACATGTAAAATAATAATAATAATAATAATAATAATAATAATAATAGCTATCATAATATAATAATAGTTGTATTATAATTATTTTGTAATTAATTATAATATAATAACTATTATATTATAATCAATAACTAATTATGATGTTATAATTATTTTACATGTATAGTATGAAGTCATAAAAAATTAGAAACCACGACAATATACGAAGTGAGGCAACATTTTTTTGAGGGAATAATTTTTTTTTTATTTCTAAATTTTATCAAGGAACTGAAAATCAGTTCACACGCCAAATTTCAAAGTGAGCAATCAAGATTTAGCATAGAAAATCGATAAAAAATAGATTTAAAAGTTTTTGGCCTAGAATCCATTAAAAAAACGGCGCAAATATTTACTCCTATAAAAGGTGCTCAAAGTGATGGTCACCATGTTCGATGCACGCTTGCAATATATGATTCGCATTGATTGTATTGCCTTATTGATCACGTCAGTCTCTATAGCAAAGAGGCAATCGAGGTTTCAATGGTTCAATACTGAGCAAAATACAGGTAGGTCGTGTTTGTTCACATCGTTCGCAACTGAGAATCTCATCATCTTGTTTTGGAAAGCAGTGAGAAGTTTGTGATTTTCATAATAATGCGTGTTCTCTTCAATGAAAAGTACTGCGACATAATTTCCGTCTGCCAGTACACAATCAATGGCAATCAGATTGTAAGCGTGCATTAAGGCGTTACCCCCACTTGTAGCGCAAAAAAAGGCCTTTTTCATGAATTTTTTTAAAGAAAACTACAAAACTTTTTTACCGATCAATATACTATCTTAAAGAACACATCTTGAAGAACTTTCAGTAATTTTTTTATTGAAAAATATTACATTGTTTAGTGGCAAATGGCCGTCAATGAAATAATGTTTTTATATACACGGTTTGCGGTGACCAACATTGCGGCGAAGTGGATCATCTGAAAAAAATGCGGATGGATTTAGTCAAATATAAGTATAAACTAATCTTTAATCGAAGGATTTTAAAAAATATTCATTTTTCACAAAATGGCGGACAGTCAAAGTTAATGGTTCGATTTTAACGAAAAAAACGGCCATTTTTGGCTATAAAACGGCCATTTTTTTTTTCGAAAAAAAAAAATCGAACGATTAAAGACTACATTTTTATGTATTAAATAAGCCTGCAAAATTTCAAGAAGATCGGTTCATTAGTGTTCGAGTAATCTTGGTCACCGACTTTAGAAATGCCATTTTGAGAAAAACGCGTTTAAAGTTTCAATTTCAGTTTACACGAAGAAAATATTTTTTTTTGTAAACTTACATAGAGTCATCTATTCCGGGCATCAAAAAAAACTGCACTTCAAATTGCACTTCAAAAAAGTGCAATAAAAAAAAATCGATTTTTTCAAAATCGCAAGTGGGGGTAACCCCTTAAGACCTTAACCTGTATACATATAAGATCTATACTACATAAGTAGCTCCAGTTATTTATTTATTTATTTATACGTAGTTCACATACAATAGCTATTTATTAACATCAATTGTTACTCCGTGTTGTACGCGGAGTACGTGCCCCACAGTCCCCAAGGTAGATCGGGAAAATAAGATAAGGGCACGAGGGAAATAACAAACGTGCGTGTACGAGGGCTTCGTTCCAGCCAGGAGGAACAAGTTTGCGAAATCAGCCAGAATCTCATCTGACTAGAAACGAGCGAGAGAAAGAGCCCGGAGGTTTCTCTCGTCTTCCATGTATGATTTTTCGCCTTTGATGCACACACGTAGTTCCCGAACACCTGTGCATACACTCAGCCATTGAGCAACGAGAAGAACAACAACATGTGGCCCCCATATTTCAAGTTTCTATGGGTTTCGAAATGTTCTCTTGGCTCCGTTCCGAGAACGAGTTTCCTGCAATGATTTTCGATAATTAGTACCGTTATGATACAGTGAAAGAGCGGAAGAGTGAGAGAGAAAATGAGCTATGTAATTATGGCTTTTGGTAGACTAGCTTATACGAGAAATGAGTCCTCGAGGTTCGACCAAAGTAGAAACGGATGCATGGCCTCGTAGAATTGAAAGATTACAGTACTCGAGACACTTTCGCGAATTAAATCGAGAGCGATCTCGCGCACTCGTAGGTCAACCACGTTCCGCACACGTAGAAATTTAATAACTTTTCACTAAATTCAGAATGTTTTGCTATTGAGAGCAGAGATCAGCAGTGGAAAACTCGTTTTTGCCCTTTGGAGACACTGATTCTCACTGATTCAGGAATATTGATGTTGTTGAAGATGCACTGAGAGAAATGTATGGTAACTTCAATCATATTTTCACCGTATTTTATATTGCCCTGAGGGGACAACAATATTTTATAATCACGGTTACTGAATAAAATATAGTACTGCTTATGATATTTTAGCAGTTGTGTTAACTATGCTCATATGTTAACTGCAGCCAATAATCTTACAAGCATACGTTGATTGTTCAATGCTATATAATATAGTAGGTTTTCATAAAATGGATATTTCCTTACACTATAAAAAAATAGTAATTTTTACCATATTGAATGGTATGTCTACTAAATGTGTATAATATTTGATAAATTCAAAAATTCTCAATTCACCTGTATGATTGTGTATCATAATTTGTCATTCCCTGACATCCTGAAATGATTCCTATCGAAGGAAATATATTGCCTGAACATGGATTCGAACCTACGACCTACCAATCTACACTACGCACGCTGCCACTATGCTACCGGGTACTTATGTTATTTCGATCGTAGATTTGGCATAACATAAAAGTAATTCCAGCTGCAGTTCCGAATAGCTGTTACCTCCGATTAGGTGGAATTTTGCACAGATCGTCTTTTTGATAATATATGTCACTGCTCAAATGGATTTTTGGCGCAACGCAATAGTTTTCGAAATATCGAATTTTAAAAACTGATAAATTAATGCGCTAATATATCTATATCGATCATAGCGTGCTACCGCTGTCTCTACTTTATTGACACGTTCCACGAATGATTTACGTCTTCACTATAAGATTACCATAATTTTGTTCGTATAGTCACTTTTCGTAAGATCTTGTAACAATTTATACTCAACAAGTGTTAATGTTAACCATATAAACAGTACAAACTTGCACTGAGAAAAATGTACATAGTATTTATAAAAAAACGCCCATGGTAAAAGTGGGCATAGTTAAATTCCCTATAGTTTATTGACACCGCAATCATAATATGCTTAACACAACTATAAGCGTCTATCTAATCTTGCCGTTTTGGTAGTGTGTTTGATTATCTAGTATCCCCGAAATAACTATTAACTACTGTGAAAGGCTTGACAATATCGATATAGTTAATTCAGTTAATATTTTTACAATAGTTAGTAGTTATTTCGGGGATAATAGATAGTCGAGCACGCCACCAAAGTTGCATGTTTGGATATACTTTTCGCGTATAGTTGTGTTAACAATATGATTACGGTGCCAATAAACTATACGGGATTTTACTATCCACTCTTTTGCCGTGGCCGTCTTTCATAAATACTAGCTGAATTAACCATATCGATATTGTAAAGCATTTTACGATAGTGTATAGTAATTTCGGAGATACTTGATGGTCAAACACACCACCAAAGGCGCATGTTTACGTATACTTTTCGCTTGTAGTTGTGTTAACAAAGTTATGATTGCGGTGACAATAAACTATAGGGAATTCGACTATACTCTCTTTTACCATGCGCGTTTTTTGTAAATACTATACAATTTTGTCTCAGTGTGGCATCGTTGGAGTGCAAGTGACATCAATTATTTTTAATTGTCGATTTTTTGGCTGAGAAAATCACCCAAGCTTTTTACGTATTCTTATTAGAGATTTACGACCTCGATCTGCAAAAAAGAAGGCGTTGGATAAGCATCAAAATAGAGAAACGAAAAGCTAATTAAAAAATCGTCGCATTCGAACGTTAAAGTTCCTTTTACGAAGCCGAATATTCAACAATGAACTGATTTTCGTCTATGATCAAGTGAAAATACATCTTGGTATCTCAGAAATAAAGACAATGCGATGTTTTTTTTTCACGCTACAGGACTGGAGGCCCTTGAGAAGGCTCTGTACTGTTGGGAAGACGCGTTGACATCGTTCAGTTCGAGCCTTGCGAACAATGACGTCCTGGCCCTGCCGTCGAAGGCCGACGCTGCGTTCACTCACGACGTGCAGGAACTTCTCGACCTGGGCTATCAAATGCAGAGTACCGCTGAGCTTCTCTTCATCGATCAGGTGACTCAATCAATCGCGAATTAACCCGTCAACGAGTCACGAGGGACAATTGATGATACGTTGATCGATGCTAATGAACGAGATAATTGGCGACGAGGGATGATTGCGAGTTAATTACCATTTGTTGGGCGTATAGCACTCGGTACTGTTCTGCAACGAGAGCGACGGCAGTGCACCCAGTCGAAAAGCATCCACGACGGGATCAAGATTCACCAGGGATAAAGGAGACGCAGCATCCTCACCGGAGTCGTTCGAATCTGCAAAAGATGGGGTCAGTTCGTGGTACTCTTTCGTTGGTACTAAAATCGGTAGAAAAAAAACAGTAGTCACACGCGACAATGTTTGCTACACTAAGAAAAAAACCAATTGAATCAAAAAAATATATTGGTTGATCCAAATAAATGTGCTGCTGCGGAGTGCCACCGATAAATGAGATTGTTACAATACTATAAAATATTGGAAAATGTGATTGATTCAAATAACATATTATTTTATTTGAAAAAGGTCTTCTGTTCTCTGAATATCTACATTATCCTTCAAATAAAATTATATTCTATTGAAATCATTCTGTATACAATCCGTAGATTTATGGATGAAGTAATTAAGCGGTTGCTACATTTTTTATTTCGCACAAAAATATAATCAATAGAATTAATTATTTCTTTACTGCATCGAAACGAATATGCCATGGGACGTAAGTTTTTCAATTTGTTTTAAATCTTAAATAAAAAGTGAGCATTAGAATGATCATCCACGATAATAGTGGAGAGAATATCGGAAGTCCAATGGAATATCCATGGAGAGAATATCAGATATTCAACTGATAAGAACAGATACTACACTTTGATCTTAGCCACAGGCCAAGAAGCGATACTCTTTGGAGTTTCTCCGGCGTTTAAGTAGATTTTCGGTTCGCGCTACGCTTACGAGAAACGAGCGCGCGTGCGGCTTCTAGCGGCTACTCCGAGAACTACGGGTTTCCTCACACCTATAATTTCGGTGGCGCTCGGCCATGATTTGGTTGAACTTTTTCAACCCAATGCGCGAGAAACAAATTTTACTTTCGCATAATTTTTTAACCAATTCAGACATTTGCTTTATATTTTTCAATAAAAATAAAATATTAATGTTTTAACGAATAATGTACTTGGAAATCAATATCGGATATGGTGAAAAAAATAAAATAACATATTTACTCAATAGAAATTTTATCTGAATCAAACGAGTGAAATTCAATTTTTCTTGTGTACTCGAATCAACAATATTCATGTTATGAATTGAAACGCTTTTTTTGTTCGTTGCAGAAAATGCATTCAAAACTATATCATTTGTTCGCGATCATTTTTTACATAGTTTCAATAATATATTGTTCTTGGCTAACAATATATCTTTTGAATGAAAAAAAACCTTTTAATTTTATCATGTTATTGAAGTCAATAGCGTTTTGTTTGGACTAATGAATCCGATTATTTACACCAACAATTTTATAATTGAATCAACGAAATTTTATTCAATAACACCAATGATATTGGATCAATGATTTTTTTCTCAGTGTACAATAATCGTAGCGTAACGAAAATTGGGATGGGAAAATCTAGTACTTTGCAATGTGATCAAAATGAGGATCGCATGAACTAGTTGGAAAATGCAAAGCACATTTATTTCAAATAATATTATAAGTGATTTAATAATATTAATATATCAATGATTAATCATTAAGATTAAATACTAATTTCGGTAGGTTATAAAAAAAACTTGAGAAATAATTGTTTACTGAATATTTAGAAAACTTTCTGGCTTCGTCGATCCAATTGGATATGTTCATTTTCCGGTCTGGATTTCGAGCCGTAGATCAATCGAAATTTAAAAAATCCACCGAATTTAGTTTTTGCATGAAATTTTCTAGTGCTTGGACGAAGGATATAATGAAATATTGATTTTTGGAAAAATCAATTTTTTGTGAAACGAAGCTCTATTTTCAGTAATAAAAAAAATTCCTTCGTTTAAGCACTATTTTTTTTAAGTAAAAGAAGCTCGTAAACTTTGAAGTTGATCGCTGCATCGGTTTTTGAGATATCGTGGTCACCGATTTCGAAAAACTTATTTTGTGATACCGTGTTTAACGCCTTTTTTGTACGGATCGATTAGAAATTCTCGAGAATATTTTTGTAATGTTATATTTTAAGCATCCGTGGACAACAAAAAATCGATAATTTCAAAAATTTCTACTAGGTGCAAGCCCTTGATCAAAATGTTGCGTATCTTTTCTCAACGATTAAGGAGGTACACTAGCTTCAGCAAAATGGTGATAGATCAATAAAATTTGGTGAATATATTCTTTAGTATTATTCATGTAGATACAAATTTTTTCAGATTTTTTGGTTGTGCCGTTTTGTTACAAATAATTCACAAGCGTTTATTCTTATACCCGGAATATATACCTATATCTATAAAAACCCTATGCTTATACACGTGAACTTCAATGTTCAATTATTCGATAACGGCACAATGAAAAAATCTGAAAAAAATTGTATTGACATATATAATACTAAAGAATATACTCACCAAATTTTATTGATCTATCACCATTTTGAAATTTGACCATGGTTTAGCATGGCAACATTGTATGAAGCTGGTGTACCTCCTTAACTACTTTTCAAACCTCTTTTCGTTGGCTCAGACAAATTTCTAAACGTGTACTTCCGTACGATCAATTCCATCTGTATGAATATTTTGGTTACATTGATATTCAAAGTGAGAAGTAACACTTCAGTACAAAGATCTTTACATACTTTTCAATTACATTTTTCCACATAAGTTACAAATTGACAATAGAGGCATTTTTCTTATTTTGCTCATCACCTTAGGACAATTGTAATATTATTTATCTTATATTTAATATTTCCTTTAATAACGTAATTATTTGCAAAAGCTTTATTTTACTATTTACCATTTACTTGTCACGTTTGGGACAATGGTAATATCATTAATTTTATATTTATTTTTTCCTTTAAGGGGCTATACGAGTGTGAACACTGAAAATTTGGGTGATTTTCGGGAATTTTTTGGAAGAAAAGTACTCAATTAAATGTTTCGGAAAATTAAGAATATATTTGGCTATATTTGACCTATATCACAACATTTTTCATAGAAAAATATTGAGATCCAAGCGACTTATGCGCTGCCTTTAGAGGCGCCAAAAAAAAGTTCCTCCACTGCTGACATGATTCCGGCCGATTGAGTAGCTGAAACCGAAAAAGGAAAAAATGTCGTTAAACTGGAAGATATCTCCTGTACAATGACGTAGGATTTTCGAAAAATATCAAAATCTAACAAAATGGCGTAGTTATGAAAAAAGTCTGTTTTCTTGCCTATAAAATGGTCGTTTTTTTCAATGCCAAATCGTCAATTTTCATCCAATCAAAAATAGCCTACGTCATTGTAGAGTAAATATATTCAAGAGTACTCAGTTCAAATTTCAAGTCAATCGGATAATTGCTCTTTGAGTTACAATGTCAGCGAGTTCGAAAAATCTGATTTCGAGAAAAACGCGTTTAAAGATTTAACTATCGATTTTTGCAAGATAAAATGATTAGAGATTCGGCCTTGAATTTTTTACAGGATATTCATGATAGTATAAACAGTCGAAAAAGGCAAAAAAAAAATCGATTTTTTAAAGTGTCACACTGGTATAGCCCCTCAATAACATCATTAATTCCAAAAACTTTATTTTTTAACTGTTACTTTACAAATATTATTTTTCAATGTTCTTTTACGCCGTTGGAAATTGCTATTTGAATATTATTTATCAGGTTGCAGATCTGCGAGAGTTCGAAGAGTTTGCCGAGTTGTTTCCACAATTCGAGAAGCAAAAGTTGTATCATGCAGCGATGAAGGAATACGAGGACGGGGGAATTCCTTGTAGACGTTTGCACACGGATCTGGTTAAGTGCGGTTCCGACGTCGAATACGTCGCCAAGGTACAATGTTTGCGTCAGGCTTACACGAGGTTGTTCAGTTTGCCTGTCGCCGCGGCTTGGATCGCCGATATGGGTCGTCAAGTAATAAGCGATCTCATATTGTTCGCCGACAGGGTACGTCGTTACTTCGAAGTTTCTTTTTTTTTTTCAACGATCTGTGCAATTACAGTTATCGATTTTTTACCACTCTTCGAATCTGGGTTCTTATTTTCTACTACTTCTTTTTTTGGCCTTCAGGATCCCAAGGAATATCTGACGCACTACGACCGAATGATGGATTTTCTCGCTGATCCGAGCAATTACGCAATAATGCACGAGGAATTGACCGCCCGCGGTGTTCAGTGTATCAATTTCTACGACGTCCTCATAGACTTCATACTGTTGGACGCGTTCGAGGAAGTGCAAAAGCCCCCCTCCTCCATCAAGGCGATATTGCAAAATCGTTGGATCTCCGCGAGCTTTCGTGAAACGGTATAAAACTCATCCGTACACTGAAATCATGGAATATCCGAATGATTGAGGGGTCTACTCGCTTTAGACGCTAAAAAGGCTATTTTCATGCATGTTTTTGATAGGTTTATATTATAGATATTGATATAAAAGTTGTTACACTTAATAAATACACCTTCGAAATACATTTAAGAAAAATTATTTATTTAAGTCACTATTTATAGACGAAAATGGTAGTAAAAAAATGTCTTAAAAAAATTGTAGGTCTGCGCTGTTGATGAAATCTCGGAGATGGATCATCCAAAACAAAACAATCAAATGGTTTTAGATTCAGTATCTTTAGGCCTTAGGCCACTCTAGAGGCCGAAAAAATAGGCTTTTTGGGGATTTTTTTTCAGAAAAACTACAAAATAAATCGAGATTACAAAAAGGGTGTTTATCATACACATCAATAATTGTAATACGCAAACTGTATACAATAATTTTTTTAAAGCGATTAATTTCAAAATGGTGGCTGTGCAGCGTTTATCTCAAAACTGCATTTTTTAAGTTGGCCGGAAACATAACTCAGACAATTTTCAACCGATTCACTTGAAATGTTGAATATATCTTGAAAAATACATTGTCTATGGAAGTACGTAGGATTTTTTTTTTATATCGCATAGTTCATTCGTTATTAACAATTATCTGACGATTTTTTAGACAAATTTTTGAAAAGTGAAAAATTTTGTCAGATAATTGTTAATAACAAATGAACTATGCAATATAAAAAAAAATCCTACGTACTTCCATAGACAATGTATTTTTCAAGATATATTCAACATTTCAAGTGAATCGGTTGAAAATTGTCTGAGTTATGTTTCCGGCCAACTTAAAAAATGCAGTTTTGAGATAAACGCTGCACAGCCGCCATCTTGAAATTAATCGCTTCAAAAAAATTATTGTATACAGTCACTGATATGTATGATAAACACCCTTTTTTGTAATCTCGATTTATTTTGTAGTATTTCTGAAAAAAAAATCCTCAAAAAGCCTATTTTTTCGGCCTCAAGAATGGCCTAACCCCTTAATGGCTATAGCGCATATCATACTATTTTTTATATATGGCAATAACAAAATGGTTGACATTTTTCGAAAAAATTTTTTTTTTCAAAAAATCCTTGTTATGCGCTATAGCTATAGTTGTAAAGAATATGTGGTTAAAATTTCATAAGGATCGGTTCAGTAGTTCCGAAGATTTTATCAACAAGCCGTCGAAAAACGTTGTTGATAATCTAGATAATATCTACATCATGCTGATAATCTAGATAATATCTACATCGTGTAGATAATCTAGATAATATCTACTTCGTGTAGATAATCTAGATGATATCTACATCGGGTAGATAGTATAGATAATATCTACTTCGTGTAGTTCATCTGGATAATATCTATATCGTGGAGATAATCTGGATAATATCTATATCGTGTAGATAATCTAGATAATATCTACTTCGTGTAGATGACCTAGATCATATCTACATCGTGTAGACAATATAGATAATATCTACTTCGTGTAAATAATCTAGATAATATCTACATTGTGTAGATAATCTAGAGAATATCTACATCGTATAGATAATCTAGATAATATGATGCATTATCTGTATAATCGTGTTGGTGCAATCCAATATCTAGATTACCCAGAAGATTACCTACCTAACAATATTCCCTAGATAAAACCGTCACGATGCAAAAAAAAACCACAAAAATGAATTCTCGTTTATTTTGTCGAAGGCGATCGGGACAGCTATATGGTCGGTGCTGATGGGAAAGCGGCAGATGCTCAAGTACGACAAAGGCTTCCTGGCGCACTTCTACTCGATATCCGAGCAAATATCGCCGGTCCTCGTGTGGGGCTTTCTCGGACCCGAGGGTAGTCTCAACTCGACCTGTAACTACTTTCGCGAGCAAGTCATCGAGTTTCTCATCGATATCTTCAATTTCTTCAAAGTTCGATACACGAACGTGGACAATTTGGCCGAGGACATACTCAACGAGATGCGCATCCGTGTGGCGAATATAAATCAGCGATTAGCCCTCGAGGATTGTTAACGTACGAACAATGGGGAGCATTGATATCGTCGTGAAACATTAGTAGCCTAATTACAGCATTTTTGAAAGAACATTTATTCTCGCGAAGAAGAATCGTTCGTTGATCGCACGAGAATGGTCCATTCCAGTCGCGGAATACGTAGTCCAATGCACACTTCTAGTCTTTCTCCTAACATGTGCCCCTCCAGTATTCGCATTGAGGCGATTTTTTAAAGCTGCGCATCTTTCGGGAGGGCCTTCAGGGAATATATTTTATAAACAGGATCCATGTGTAGTGTATACGGGATATGTACATTTAGTTGTAAACTCAAGTGCAGGCTATGCATTCTTTTTGTATTGATTCGCGGTTTTTTCTGCTCAGAGAGCGCGGTGGCCGGAGTTGAAGATTTGAAAAAATCCTCATAGGTAATTAAGCAACGACGTCGCCGTTATCCAAAAAGTTCATTCGGCCTCATTTTCATATTTAATAAGTGTGTCTGTCTGTATATACAGCGCCGGTCAAAAGTTTTCGATCACTTTGGATAATTGCCAAAAAACGTTATCACTCTGGATAATTGCAAAATTATTGGGATAATATAATTCATTTTATGGAGCTACATAATATCGTCGTTAAATAAAAAAATTAATATATTATTCTAACGTAATTTCGCAATTATACAAAGTGATCGAAAATTCAGCAATTATTCGAAGTGATTGAACATTTTTTATGGGTACTGTATATACATAGCGTTTCGTTGTACAGTAAATATGACTCGACCGCGTCTTAGCTCTTACCGAATAACATGTGAGACAGTATTTTCGCTAATTTTTTTGTCACTACTTTATCCATTGTACAAAGACCATTCGTTTGCCGACATTTACTTTTAGACGTTCAATTACACTGCCACTGACAAATGATGAAAAAAAAGTGAATAAAAATGACGAACGTGCGAATGAAATCTAATAGAATTTGATCGTCGTATTCGATTTGCAATTTGAACGTTCGAATAGTTCGGGTGATTCGAGTATCAGTTTCTTCACTATTATTTTATTCAGTTCGCACGTTTTATTAATTGCCCGGGACAAGGTCGACATATACACTAACAGCCAAAAGTTTCCGGTCACTTCAGATAATTGCCAAACTTTCGATCACTGGATAATTGCCAAATAATGGTAGAATAATATAGTTCATTGAATTTATTATTTTACGGAGATGTTATATAGCTCTGTATAATTTATTATATAATTCTAATATCATTTTGCAATTATCCAAAGTGATCGGAAGTTTTGCAATTATTTGAAGTGTCAGGAAACTTTTGGCCGGTAGTATGCACGCACCCACATACATACGTTTATACATATATACAGGGTGTCCCTCCTATCTCTGCCACCCGAAATAACTCGGTAATTATCGACGTCACAAAAAAAATGTTCCAGACAAAACTCGTACGGTGTGAAGGGCGCCATGAAATGCGATCAATTTTTTTTATTTCCGTGGAGCAGAGTTGGGCGTAATTCTATTTATAAATACGAATACGAATTTATTCACGTCCTGATTTTTATGTGAACATAAATACAGATTTATTCATACTTCACTTATTGTATTCACATGCATGCATACACATACAATTGTATTCACAAATATTCTGAACATACAAATAAATTCACAGAAAATAATGTGAATATTCACAAAAAATGTGAATAAAAAAAATCACATCAAAACCTGTGAATGCAAATGTATTCACAAAAAATTGTAAATACAAAAAATTCACAAAATAAGTTGTGAATTTTTTCGTATTTAAGACAAATTAAAATCAAATTCACAATGATTAGATTGAAATTTTCACCAAAAGTGAGTTCGTACGTATTTTGAGAGAAAACATTGCCTCGAGGCAAAGAAATTTTTGCACAAAACTTTTTGTGCGAAAATTTCTTTGTCTCAACACAATGTTTTCTCTCAAAATACGTAAGAACTCACTTGTGGTGTAAATTTTAATATAATTGTCGTGAATTCGATTTTAATTTTCTTCAACTTGAGGAAATTCACAACTTTTTTTGCAAAAATTTCTTTGCCTCGGCGCAATGTTTTCTCTCAAAATACGTAAGACCTCACGGTTGGTGTAAATTTTAATCTAATCATTGTGAATTTGATTTTAATTTATCTTAAATATGAAAAAAATCACAACTTATTTTGTGAATTTTTTTGTATTTACAATTTTTTGTGAATTTATTTGTATGTTCAGAATATTTGTGAATATAATTGTATTTGCATGCATGCGTGTGAATATAAATAAGTGAAGTATGAATAAATTTGTATTTGTATTCACATGAAAATCACGATGTGAATAAATTCGTATTCGTATTTATAAATAGAATTACGCCCAACTCTGCCGTGGAGGCGCTGACGCACAGCGAGAGGTCATCTCCACTTTTCATAATGGAATGGTACATTTTTTCAAAATCTTGTCAAAGTCGTTCAAGGTCATTCAGGGTCACCTATTAAAATGAAATACAAATCTAAATATCTCGGATCACTACCAAATATTCGGCAGTGATCCGAGATAATTAGATTTGTATCATCGATACTGACTTTGAATGACCTTGAATGACTTTGACCCCCTAATGTTTTTACGCAGCTTGAGGTGCTCCAATATGGTTGAAAAAAATGTACCATTCCATTAAAAAAAAGTGGAGGTGACCTTCACTGTGCGTCAGCGCCTCCACCGAAATAAAAAAAAAATTGGTCGCATTTGATGGCCCCCATCACACCGTACGACTTTCGTCTGGAACATTTTTTTCTGACGTCGATAATTACCGAGTTATTTCGGGTTGCAGGGATAAGAGGGACACCCTGTATATGTGCACGTAGATCTCACGAAACATTCCGTGTCATTGACAAAAAATTATATCGTACGCGTGTGTATTTAACAAATCGTTCATCGCTTCGATACAACGCACAGTCGCTCTGACGAGTCTTACATGGAAGTTCTCGTTACCTCGAGTTTTCGCGTTCTTTTTTTCCCGGCCACGATTCATTCGTCCTGCGGTCGTGACAGCAAATTGCGGAAAACTTTCGAGCTCGTCCGTGACCGTCCGACGAGGATTATGAAACTCGTAATTTAAAAGGCTTGTAGAAGCGACACACTGCCGGAAAGTTCGAGATGGTACTAAAACCGCGTTGATGTATTTTATCTTCTCTTTCGACCGGCTGGCTTTGTGGGGAGAATACGGTACATTGCGGTCGCGAACGTAAACGTTCCGAAACCGGATAGGAAAGGGGATTTAATGAATTGTGGAAAACTCATTGCCTCAGGAAATCAAGTCAAAGAGATAAGAACAATGATCCTGTATCCATCGCTGATTACTGGCTCGGTGCATGTATCTATGATTTTTAAATATATATATATATATATATGTATGTATATAAACATATTTTATTCGTTCTGTCTCCTGTGTACAATCGTTTCTCATTATTCTGTACGGTTTTATTTCGATATTTTCACAGTATTTAACCCTCGAACCGTGAAGGTATTTGAGGCACGATCCCGTGAACCTGGGTCGTTTTCGTTTTTGCACTACCATACCAACAATTGTCAATGAAAAAAAAATGAAAAAATTCATGGTCAATCTTTTGGCCGTACTTCTCAAGGGAAAATAGGGGTTCCTTTTCTTCTTTCTTATTTTTAATGTTCTTTTTTCATTAAACATTAAGAAACCTGCGAAGAAAATGATTTTGGGCAGGACAAAAATGACCCAGGTTCACGGATTGAGGGTTAATAATTCCCCTATGCACGGATTAGACCTTGGGGCGTAATTTTTCCGTTTATTGAGGCGTCGTTGACATATGAGTGCGAGGGAGATAGCTGAACTTTTTGAACGGAGATTTCTCAGAGATGAATAATATTTAGGGCAAAAGGAAATTGTCAAGCTTCGAGTCACTGAATTCTGCTGACAAGGAACGTCCCCTAAGTGTCCGGTTGTGAAAAACGGTCTTGAGGGGGGAAACGACCTTTCAGAACGAGGCATATCGAGGGGTGACTGCAGTTTCACCCACAAGCAGTCCACAGATCTGAATGAAAGAAAAACCAACATTTTTCTGATATAAAACAATCTAAAATCCACTATAGAAATGTTGAAGAAAAAAATTAAATTAAGGAGTGACACGTGTTTCCTTGAGGGGTGGTTTTCCCCCTTAAAACCGTTTTTCCGCCGATAAAATAAATACGTGCCTAATAGTTTTCAATGCATCATGACATAGGGTGAGGTGCCCAATTATTGGTACTTTAAGCCCAATTAATGGCACTTTAAGGGCGGAATTATTGGCACTTTAGAGGCCCAAGTAGTGGCTCTTTAAGGGCCCAATTGTTGGCACTTTGAGGACCTAATTACTGGCACTTTAGGGGCTCGATTATTGGCACTTTTAGGGCCCAATTATTGGCACTTTAAGGGCCCAATTAATGGGACTTCAAGGGCTCAATTATTGGCACTTTAAGGACCACTGTGTAGGTACAAGAAAAGTGTCAATAATTGGTGGGGTGCCAATATAAGGTCACTTTACCCTATATTTGTTTCACCAAAATCACAGGCGGTCACTTAACACTTCAAGTGCACACCTCCGCCACCAACCTACAAGTGCATCTTGGGTCAATCTGACCCAAGGCGTTTTTCAAAACGTTGTATTTTGGTAAATATGCATTTTTTGTTTTTTTTTTGTAGTAAATTATCCATTTTTTATGGCCCTGAATTTATTTTTTTGACGAAAACGAAAATCAAATGCGAAAACAGTACGGTCGACAGTATCGTCGACGCTCAGCTCAAACGGTCGTGTTTACGTCTAGTCTATTTTCTCGGACAGTCAAATGATTTACTCGCGTTTCGAGGAATCCAAATCGCTGCGTTCGATTTATCGACAAGATTGAGCCGTTAATTCGATAATTTATTAAATATTGTTACAGTGTGGGGGCATCTTCGTTGAGCGAAGAGACGTTTAAAAACAATAAAAAAAAATAAAAATTATTGATAGATTGTAAACTTGGCGAAAAAATATTTGAATAATGTCTCTGGGATATTCGTTCCGCGTCGAACGATTCATCGCTGACGTATTCGGCCGTGAAAAACACCGTCAAAAAAACAACCCGATTTACGGAGTGTATCGCGACGACGTCGACGATAAAACAACAAAATTCTGTAAATGTTGGGAAGAAAAATCGTGTTGCGAAAGAGCCGGAAGCTGGAGGCGGCATTGTCAAACAATTGAAAGTTTATTACGAGGAATGTTCGATCAGTTGTACGAATCGAGTAATCGTAAATGGCACGCAAAATGCGACGTCAACGGGCGCCATTAAAAAGCTCAAAGTTTCGAATAATTCAACGGTAGTTGAGAAGGACAAAAGGACAAAAAGGGACAAGAAGTCCCCACTTTCGTTCAAAGTGGGAACATTTTTGGGTTCAAAACGACCCAGTGTGCACTCGAAGAGTCAAGTGATGTTCCTTGTGAGCCTCATTCTTTGTTTTTTTTCTAGGGGAACTCAACCATCTATGAGAAAACTCTGTTTGAACACTTGTGACATTATGTTGACCTTGTACATGACGTCAAAAGAATACTAATGGTTGTCTTCAAGCACACCAATGTGAATTCGTCCGAGGTTCCTTGTCTTCCCTCCCTCAACCCTAAGCGTACACTCTACGGTCTCACAGACCCGACCAATAAGTACAAAACGCGCGGTTTTCCTCTTTCGCGAAACATTTACATGTGCTCAAACAGCTTTCTGAGACAAAATAGGAACCGAACACAAATTTTCTCTTCACAGGTGCTTTCCTGACAGTCTGCTCTTTCATTTTGAAGAAATCACGTGAATAGACGTAACTTCAAGAAAACTACATCGTACGAAAGTTGGCCAGGTCATAGACTCAGTTCGTATAACTATCGAGGAACATCACTTAAGTGTCCACCGTCGATTTTGTTGATACTCCTATATGTGATAAAGCATTGAAAACTAATCGACACGTTTTTTTTTATCTTCGGAAAAACGATTTTAATGAGGGAAACCAGCCCTCAAGAAAGGCGTGTGGGGGGCGGTTTCGCAGTTTCATCCATAAGCAGTCCGCCGATCTGAATGAAACAAGAACCAAAATTCGTTCATGTAAAGCGATGAAAAATCTACTATAGAATAATTGAAGACAAAATAAATTAGGGCTGACACGCCTCTCTTTGAAAGTTCGTTTCCCCCCTTAAAACGTTTATCCGCAGATTTAAAAAAATACGTGTCTAATAGTTTTAAATACTTTGTCACATATATGACTTTCAACAAAATCGAAGGCGGACAATTGAGTGATGTTCCTTGTAAGTAGCGAAAATATGTGTTCTCCTAGGGTTGGGTGTACGTGGAAACAACATGACTGTGGAAGAGGCTACATCATTTTTTTCAAGGAACAAATATCATCGATATTTGTGTTGGATCGTAGTTTGAATTCCGAAATTCGATTGCGGTTCACATACACATCTCTTTTCCTCTCTCTCTTTCTATATATATATATATATATATTGCTTACTAAAATAAAGTAATTTCTATCTATAATGTAACATGTATAAAACAGTTTTCGTTCTCCTTGAAAATAAAAACGTTCAACTCCGCGGAAAAAAAGATTACAATTGTTTCAAAAACTGGCAGTATTTCGACACCCTCCAAATGATTATGCAAACTTCGTACGAGTGCCTCTAAAGGATAGCTGGTTGCATGTAATACTTTTCGGAGATAATTGATATTTTGCAGTCTCGTTTTAGCTTCTGTAAATGCTAAATATATTGTGCGCTCTTTCGATTTCGTATAATTTCTAACCTATGCAAATATTGAGCTATGACCGATGAAAGTCTAACGGACGAACGGATCGTGGTGTAAACTCGCCATCAAAATATGTCAGGATCGTCTATCAAGGCATCCATCATCTCGTCGTCCGATTCGCTCCCGTCCGTCGAGTGCGAGGCCGGCAGAACGTTGACAATGCCATTCCGTCTTTTGTACTCTTCCCAGTCGTCCCAATCTGAAAATTAAAATTCCTTCCTCGTCCAAACGAATCTTCCAAAAGAGAGGCGAGGGAATTATTTTACAATGAATCTTACGCGCAAGAAATTTTGTGGAAATAAAATAACGGAGAAGCAAACGCGATTTCGTGATCCGAGTTTGAGTGATATCGAAGTTTGCATCGTGGAGCGCAACTAAAGTTCAAGAGGCCGAATGTTTTCTTGGCAAATCCGGGCTACGAAAAAAACTCAAACGTTTTTTAGAATCCTCATCAGAAATGTGCAGCCCAAATTTGCAGGATACGATTTTGGATGATGAAAAAAAGTGATGACATAGTTATTAAGGGGTTATGCCTAGTTGTAAAAGTAGGAAAACCACTTTTTTCAAAACCAATATATTTTGACAGTATCTTATAAATGTTCTTTGAAAATTTCAAGGTGACTGGATCGACATTGACGGATTTGTGGGCTGTTGACGCCCCTCGGAGCGTCGTTCGAAATTTCAAACGCTTTTTTCTCGAAAGTACGTTTTCAAAGTCGGCGAGCAAAATATCTCGAAAACTACTGCATCGATCTTTCTGAAATTTTGAGGGTTTTTATTAGATGTAAAAATATAGCATTTGATCGAAGGTTTTTTTCTTCCGATCTATACTTCCGATTCGACGACCGAAAAATTACCTATTTTTTTGCAAAAATTAAGACTCACCTTAAACACGCGCCATTTTATTTTAATTTGATATTTCGGAAATTCCATCGATTAATCATTGGATGAACTAACATACTAACGAAACTTGTTCGATTTTTGGAGTTTAAATAACCTGGGTCAGAAGAGTATTGCTCGTCGCAATAAAAGTTTTCGAGATGTGCTTCCCAGACATCGGCTGTAAATCGATTATAATTAAGTATTTTGACACAAAAAAGTACAAAGTGTTCTTTAGATGGAACTTTGTCAAATACCCAATTTTTGTTGAAATTTATCATCACGATTTTCGATTTAAAAATCCCAATAATGAGCTGTTTTCGAGTGTAACGTCTAGGCATAATCCGTTCAGGGGAGGGTAGGGCTTTCAGCGTGAAAAAAAAACTTTTCTGCGAATTTTTTTCATCTATATGGAAAGAGTAAATTTATTGAAACCTCTTGTACATTGTTAAGTGTCATTTCAAGAACATTCCGTGAAATTTGTACGCGAAAATATCCACAAACAAGCCGGTGCCGCGTTTTTCTCGAAACCACTTTTTCAAAGTCCGCGTTCACTGCCATTTGAAAACTACATGACGGATTTGTTTCAAACTTGGTACACACTTTCTACATATAAAATACCTCCCCCCAACGGTTAGTTTGAGATTTTTTTTTACATTGAGGGGGTTTTCCACCCCCAAAATGGCGCAATTTTTCGTGAAAAATAGCACTTCTCACTTTACATGACCACCAAAAATTTAGAAAAGAAAAAAAAATTATCAAAGACCGTTGGGGGGAGGATTTGATGATACTTTGACTAAATTTTAATGGTACTTGATTTCAGATAATTTCTAGCTGAGATACAGTGAACACCGCAAATCGTGTTTTTCCAAATGCGTTCTTGGAAAAGCTTTGTCACTGGCTTGTTTGTGGATATTTTTGCGTACAAATTTCACGGAATGTTCTTGAAATTAGACTTAACAATGTACAAAAGGTTTCAATAAATTTACTTTATCCATATAGATGAAAAAAATTCGCGAAGTGTTTTTTTTTCACGCTGAAACCCCTACCCTCCCGTTAACGAACAAAAAATTTCATTGCATACCAACAATGCAAACTTCAGCATCGTGAGTTTGATCAGTTTTACTATTTTCCCCTGACCCTCCGTACGCCCTTTTGCGCTAGTTCGGCGACTGTTAAAAAAATTGTACTTGAAGGAAAAGCGCAGCGTCGAGTGTACCAACCTCTGGGTACAAAAGTTTTGAATACTATCGTATCTTTCTCCAGCTTGTCCGGATCTTGCACAACGTGCGGATTGTGCTCTTTTTCCAGGCACAGTCTCAGCCAGCGAACGACTGAAACAAGCGGATGTTTGATCGTGAGCTAACGGTTCCAGAGTCGAGTCATTTTGGTACTTACACCTGTGAGCTTTGGACAAAACCACTCGGATCTCCGCTTGGACGTTGCGATGGGTGGATTTCTCGGGTACTACGGCTCCGAATAAATAGACGCAGAGATAGTAGGGTCGGCCCTTAACCGTAGTGCTGTACAAAAAATTACGAGGATTCTGCACGTTCGATATTCGAAAAGCACCGTTGATCGATTCAATTTTGTACTCTTCGGCACTTTCATTCCAAGCGCGGAGAATGGCGTCATTTGGGCAAGGTGAAAAATAACCTTCATTTACCTGAATCTCAAGTGGTCCTCGTCGACGAGAAGGAAATAGTCGCTGACGTCCGCCAGCATTATTCTCAATGTGACATACGCGTCTGTCTGATGCCATAACACTTTGGGAGTGGGAAAACTCGGCATCAAGGCCGGAGGATTCATAATTGTGACTTTTCTTGCGAATAAAGCTACGATTTATTATAAACAGAGAAGGAAATTAAATTATTGTGCTTTACCACGTGGTGGTAGTACTATATACATACACATTGTACACACATGTATGATAAATTTGACGCTAGTTCGAAAAGTGCCGGCGAACGCGAAAAATGTACAATTGAAAATAAAGCCACCTGTTGACGTTGTTTCGACGACGGGCCAGTAGGAGTGGCCGCGAAGTGTGGTGACTGCGCGTGGGATTCAATAATAAAGGGAAATAAGTAACCAAAACTAATACTTTATTGTGATACAGAAAGGTGATGCTCGAGTCCCGGAACGCTCGTACGTAACGTTTCTTAACCGCCTTTTTTCATAAAGTCTTTCTTCCCGCCAGGCTAGTCAACCTTAGGGACGTTAAAAGCCATCTCTCAATGTCTGGGGTTTTGTGTTGTCTGAGTTGGCTTTTCCCCGGTCGGTGTTGCAGAGTCACCACAGAAGACGGAACGGTGCCGCCATCTTACGAGCTGACGCTCACTGAGACTAATTTGATGCATAAATTATGCCTCCTCTTTACCGACACCGTTGCGGACAATTTAAGGGGCTATACCAGTGCGACACTTTCAAAAATTCGATTTTTTTTGCCTTTTTCGACAGTTTATACTTGCAAGAATATCCTGTGTAAATTTCAAGGCCGTATCTCTATAATGTTATCTTGCAAAAATCGATAGTTAAATCTTTAAACGCGTTTTTCTCGAAATGAGATTTTTTTAATTTGCTGACATTGTAACTCAAAGAGCAATTATCCGATTGACTTGAAATTTGAACTGACTACTCTTGAATATATTTACTCTACAATGACGTAGGATATTTTTGGTTGGATGAAAATTGACGATTTGGCATTGAAAAAAACGACCACTTTATAGGCAAGAAAACAGACTTTTTTTCACAACTACGCCATTTTGTTAGATTTTGATATTTTTCGAAAATCCTACGTCATTGTACAGGAAATACCTTCCAGTTTAACGCCATTTTTTCCTTTTCCGGTTTCAGCTACTCGATCGGCCGAAATCATGTCAGCAGTGGAGGAACTTTTTTTTGGCGCCTCCAAAGGCAGCGCATAAGTCGCTTGGATCTCAATATTTTTCTATGAAAAAATTATGTAATATAGGTCAAATATAGCAAAATATGAGGCATTCCACGTCACTTCAGCCAGTGACAAAAAATTTACAAATAATTTTGAAAAATCGAGTTACTTTATTGAAAAATATTCACCGAGTGTCGACATTTTTTAAAAAATTCTGACGTTTTTTCTCGTTGATTACCATTTTTTAACATTTTTCCATTCAAATGGCTGTATCTTTGGCAGGATTTGACGTATTTACATTCGTAAAAAACGAAAATGTGCGTCTTCTTATAGCCTTCCAGAAATTTTTTTAGATTTTATTGAGCAAGTCGAACGTTCATTTCAGCGCAACATATGCAAAAATATTTTTTTTCTCAAGGAAAGACACTCGTTATTTTATTTTTTTAAATTTCCCTGAATTGTGAATACGACAAGTGGATTTTTGGTATTTTTTATATTATGGGATTCCTAAATACCGTGAAGTAACAGCTATTTTTATTTAAAAAATTTTTTTATTAATATTCGATTGAAGAGTGTGGAGCACTCCAAGGCTCCAATACATATGACATATATGTCATATATATTTCAAAAACCTGATAAACATACAGCGAGTGCTCCACACTCTTCAATCGAATATTGATAAAAAACAAAATAAATAAAAGTAGCTGTTACTTCACGGTGTTTAGGAATCCCATAATATAAAAAATACCAAAAATCCGTTTTTCGTATTCACAATTCGGGGAAAATTTTAAAAACAAAATAGCGAGTGTCTTTCCTTGAGAAAAAAAAATTTTTGCATATTTTGCCCTAAAACCGACGTTCGACTTGCTCAAAAAAATCTAAATTAATTTTTTTCTGGGAGGCTAGAAAAAGACGCACATTTTCATTTTTTACGAATGTAAATACGTCAAATCCTGCCAAAGATACAGCCATTTGAATGGAAAAATATTAAAAAATGGTAATCAACGAGAAAAAACGTCAGAAATTTTAAAAAAATGTCGACACTCGGTGAATATTTTTCAATCAAGTAACTCGATTTTTCAAAATTATTTGTGGATTTTTTTTACTGGCTGAAGTAACGTGGAATGCCTCATATATTCTTCATTTTCCGAAACATTTAATTGAGTACTTTTCTTCCAAAAAATTCCCGGAAATCACCCAAATTTTCAGCGTTCACACTGGTATAGCCCCTTGAGGCGAAGTAGACCACACCAACGAATTCAGACGTCTGAATAACGTTAAGTAACGATTACAACCATAAAATCGTTCATCCTCGTGTTACCGCTGTCGATCAATTTTTCCCCGAAACTATCGTAAAGGATCAAAAACTTCAACCTCGCGCGGGCACTATCGGGCGTAATTTCTTAAGCGGTTATATTCCCAGTCATGTAACCGCGACCGTAGCACGCCAATTTGAGAACGCGGTAAGAATGACTACGTATCGTTATATATCGTTGAATAGATTATTGGACCAATCTGACGTTGTTTTACGAACGTTTTTTAACCCCACCGGGCGTGATCGTGTGTGTGTCGCGTTCGTCGCGTAGACGTCAAGTCCAACTAGAATATAAGTGTATACATAAAATTGAACGTTAAAAAAATGTCGCGAGTCGACGATGGGAGGGACGTGACGGGTACGGGTTTTCGTAAAATCGACATTGACGAATACAGCGAGAATGGTTTTCAAGACGAGGAGATCGACGTCGTACCTATCGGACGTGGACCCGATGAAAATGAAATTCTTCAACTGCTCACCCAATATCCTTTACATGACTCATTTCTTTCTTTTTTTTTCACACGACTCGTGTACGATATATCTTTACCTTTTCTTATCTATGAATTCGCAACGAAATTCAGCAAGTTTTTTCCTTAACGTATATTCAAAGGAAAGAATATAGATGCCCTGATGTATGTACTCAAGTGCGCACCCTTGGGCTCCAAAAACCAACAAATTAAGGTAACCTACAAATATTGCACTTTCTCCAAAATTCTATTGCCACCAATGCATCGTCATCTTTTTTTTTGTCACGATCGAAATCTTTTTCTAAGTAATGTCCATTTACTGGTGAAGAAAGTACATGTGTCCTTGAATGCAAGCGAGGCGGTCACCCATCCGAGTATCGGCACGGGCCGTTGCTGCTGCACATCCTGTGGGTTCGCTGTGTGTCCGTTCAAGCATACATACATATGATGAATGATCATAAACATCGATTTAGTTAACCGTGCTTTCATTTTTTATTGATTCGATGTTATTTTGAAAATTATGGGCCAAACTTTTTTCCAAAATCCTGTAAACTCATATTCGATGGCACAGGAGAGAATTTATGACGCTGACGTTTGCCTAGTTGGAATGCAACAATTTTTTTCTTATTTCATTTTTACTATTATTCGAAACCTTTTTTTTGCAATTTGAGATTGTAAATCTCTAATAAAAATCCGTAAAAACGTTTGAATAAGTTTCATAGCCTGAAGCAGCCAAAAAAAGATGTTATCAATGAAAAATAATTCATTTTCGTTGCGTTCCAATGATGCAAAGTCCAAGATAGGGTCGGGTGGAAATTTGAATGGTCAGAACGCTGAAGTCCCAAAGAATAGTACCCCGAAAGAATAAAATTCCGAATGAATTTTACACCAAAGACCAAAACTCCCAAAATCTTAACACCGTCAAAATAATTCGGCTATGGAAGTTTAAAAAGTTTCGGAATTTTCAATAAATCGACGAATTATTGCAAGATTTTGGTTGTTTATTAAAAAGTGATTTTGAGTCGATTTTGAAAATTGTCTAGACAATGTTATACATTCTACACCATTTACAGTCAACTTTGTAGACTTTTGCTGGCATGATCTTGACATGAGGGCTGGGTTGAAATTGCGAACTTCGAATACGCCGACGGTTTAAAATTCCTAATTTTAATGTTCCGAAATTACAAGGTTCGTCAAGATTGTGCCAGCGAAAGTCTACACAGTTGACTGTAAATGATGTAGAACGTATAACATTATCCAGATAAATTTCAAAATTGATGTAAAATGACTTCTTAATAAATAAAAAATTCTTGAAATAATTCGTCGATTTATTGAAAATTTTGAAACTTTTAAAACTTCAATAGCCGAATTATTTTGACGGTGTTCAGATTTTCGGAGTTTTGGTCTTTCGTGTAAAATTCTTTCGGAGTTTTGGGTGTTCTGATCATTCAAAGTTCGGAATTTCAACCCAGCCCCTCCAAGATCATGAGAATTTCCAAAATCGTTATACCAGATCTTGCTAAAAAGCTAACCTGAACGAAATTGATTTCAACAAGGGCGGGAAATGCAATGAATAATGTACAATGTCACCTGTGCAAGAGTTTAAAAGCAATTAGTATTGAAATTTGCATCGATGGAGGACACAAAAATTCTTTTTTCTTTTACTTTCATTATCGAAAATATTTGCTTGCCAATTAATGTTGTAGATTGTTTTCAAGGATCCTGGAGATCGTTCGAGTGATCTTTGTCGCCGAAATCCGCCGAAGAAATGCGTTGGCAATCTAAATAAATTAATTTTCGTTCACCACCATGAATAATTTAACCCTGAGTCCAAGTTTATCCCGTACGACTAACATTGGCATCTATTTTTTCGCGCTTTTCTGTTGGTCACAGGACAATGCGAGGAATTTGACACAGAAAGTACTGCTGAGCATAAAGTTCAATCAAATAGAGGATTGTCTGGCGCAATTGGATCAGGACCAAGTGGACGTACTGATGAAGTACATATACAGAGGCTTCGAGATACCCACCAAAGACAGCAGCGCCCATCTGTTGGTCTGGCACGAGAAGGTCGTCAACATCCACGGAATAGGAAGCATCATGAGAGTTTTAGCGGACAGTAAAAGAGCCTGAGCCTAATCTAACCCTTCTCCCCGCCCCCTCTTCACTCCGTCTCGCCGCTGTTGTTTCCAGTTGTATCCGTAACTGTTCGCATTTGATCTCTTCGATGGATCCATTCGCACGAGCGCTCGCGTGCAAACTCTTCTCCCCAATTATCACCGAATATTCGTCGATAAACACTGTCCGGAAAGAAAGAAAGGTTTGGACGCGAGCGCGCGGATCTCCGTTTCACACCGAACAATCCGAAGAGAGTAGATAGCCAAGTAAGAAATTTCCGCGGTGAAAAAAAGAAAAAACAAGAGCTACAGGTATATGTTCAGAAACTGTTTTCAATAAAATGATTTTTATTTCTTCTATATTGCGATATGATTAGATAGTTACGATTAAACTTCCACGATTAACAACAACGACGACAATGACGACGCTCGTCATTCATATTGTATAGAAAAACGTATGAGAAGAAAAAAAAAACGAATGCTTCGCGCTCGCTCGATGCAGACTCGCATCGAACGTCGCGACGCGCCTCTCGACGAGAGAGTACAATCTTAGCAATAATTCATTACTTGTTACTCCATCAATAAAAAAAGAGACTGTTGATCCATTTTTTTACATCGCTACGTGATTTGTCACTGTTAGTAGAGAATTACTCCACAATCGTTACGCGAACATTTTCTTTTTTTGCTTGTTTATACGTGTAAAAAAAGAAAGAAAAAGAAAGGAGTATCGAGGCCGTCGATAATGAAAAGTATAACAATTTGCGTTCGATACTGGCGGCTATGACCGTAATCGAAACTATAGGATAACTCTTAAATATTTATTATCGGTGATAATAACTTTAAACAAGTGGCGCCACTCCCTTATACCCTATTGTCTTTTTCCAGTTTGCACCAACAAACGGTTTATCTCGCTTGATTATTCACACTTGTTCTTCACAGTAACCATTATCATGTTGGTCTGGCGAATCAAAAATAGCGCACTCACGAATACTGCTTTTGCCCTGGAACAAAAAAAAGCGCGATGTAACGGTTAAAAACGCAATACTTGAAGCGTCAATTCGCGCGAAATTCTTTAGTCTGGTTCGACTCACTGTCCCTCCTTGAAATACTCTTTGAGCGTATTACTGAATCTCTTGCTGTACTTGACGAACTCTCGCTTGCGTTGATCCAACGCCTGTTTGCCCGCGGAGCCCGGTATGAATCCTGTCACCTCGTTCACCGCGTCCAACAGCTTCTTTATCGCGCTGGCAATTTCTCTGAAACGAAGCGAGAAACGGTCACGCGTGAACGCGCGGGAATTTTCGAGAATTTCGAGCATATTGACAACTGACTTGATGGTTTCCAGAAAGGTTTTACGGTCGGTTATTTCGTCCGGAATCCTGCTCAGTATTCTCTTCAGCGCCGTCGACTTTCGGTTGAGCTCCTGAAAAGCGTCCTCCGAGCGTGCCGAACGATACTCCACAACTGCGAACAGGCGAAAATAACGTGGCCAATGAAATCGACAGTCGATGGCTCGAGGAATGAAATTAAGGGGGATACACGTTTAAACAGGAAAAAAATAAGCAATATTGAGGGATTTTTTAAACTAAGAAATAATTATTCCGCAATTATCAAACTATAGGTATACTTTGATAGTATATTTAAGTATACAAAACAATTTTTTTTATTAATTCATCATCAAAATGACGGAGCTGTGGCAAAGTGTTACAGCAAGGTCGCCGCGGGAGTTGCGAATCGCCGAATCTAGCTTTCCGTAGACTTTGATTTCCAAAAAAGTCCAAATCTTTTTTCAGTTAGAACACGTATAGTTTCTATGTGACGGTAATTAAAATGAAGAAAATGCAAATTTAAGAAAAAAGCACGCATTTACCAAAAAAAAATCCACATTTCACGCAACATTTCTGTAAAATGTAGATTAACGGAAGATATACCCGTTGGTCGAGGTCGATGATTTAGAAGCTATGAACATTCCGTCGACCGTAGAAGACCTACACTATGGGCCTGATATCGATGTTTCCATGTAAGTTGACAAATTTCATGATTTATTCATTCCCAAATTTTCAAACGCGTTTTTCTCAAAACCACTTTTTTCAAATCGGTACCCAAAATTTCTCGAAAACCAATGAACCGATTGCCTTGAGGTTTTTTGTGGTTATTCTATACACCATTATCTAGTACTTGTACGTACAGTGGTGTACAAGTATGTACACCACTGTTACCACCAAGTATTATCTAGTACTTGTACGTACAGTGGTGTACCACCACCAAGTATTATCTAGTACTTGTACGTACAGTGGTGTACAAGACAAGTACTAGATATATATCTAGTACTTGTCATATGATTTTTTTCCGTTACTTAGTTTTTGTTTTATAGGCAAAATAATAACTAATTTTTGGCCCAAAAATCACTATTTATGCTCAGACGTCCGCCATTTTGTCATAAATCGATATTTTCAAAATCGGCTATGACAAGTACTAGATTATAGTATCTAATTTAATAATCTTTTTGGTTTTTTTTTTCAGATGATTTTTGAAGAAACACCAGTGGGTACCGTATACGCAGATCTTTTTACGACGCTCCAAGGATCATACAATATCCTTGTATATTTTTGATATTTTTAAATAAAGAAAATTAAACATTTTTGAATGTATATACTTTTAGATAATTAAAACCACAATCCGAAATTTTAAAGAGTTTTGCTTGAAAAAAATCACAATAATGATTTTTTTCTCTGGCTCCTAGGTGTATATCTCGCCTTAAAAAAGTAGTTTTTTTTTCAATTTTTCAAAAACAATTCTCGTCAAGTAGAAGGTACCAATATTATCAATATTTCTATCAAGTTTCAACTCAATCGGCTTAATAGTTTTTGAATAATCCTGCACGCCAATTTCGATAATGCAGTTTTGAGAAAAACGCGTTTGGAGTTCGAAAGAAATCGATTTTTTGATCGTTGTAAATGTATAGCCCGCCTTAAGGCGAAGTGGAAGATCTACCACGTGACATATGAGTACGAGAGATAGCTTAAATTTTCGAACAGAAATTTCTCAGAGATGAATAATATTGAGGGCAAAAGGACATCACCAAGCTCTGCGTCAGGGAATTCTCCAGAGCCTAATGCTTTGTTTTTCCTAAAAAACTTAACCATCTATGAGAAAATTGGGTTGGAAAATTTGTGAGGTTATGTTGACCCTGTACATGCCCTTAACGCGTCGCTGTTTCGACGCGTTCACCCAGAATTTTGCGAAATCTGGTGAATATGCAGAATCGGTACTTCACGCCAAAATCAGTAGGAATACTTTTTTAACGGTTTTCGTCAATTAAGCTGTTCCCTTCGCGGAGGGTCGTATTTTTCGGGGGCATAAATAAGGCCCTTCTGAATCATTGTTAATTACAGTGGCGCTTAATAAAAATAAGTCACAATCAATTATACCCAACGATGAAATGGAATTAAAAATTTCACCCAAATTTAGTAGAATCAGACATTTTTACATTTTTTCTCGAAAGTCGCGGCTACCAAAATTCTGCTACTCACATTTTTCCAAGTTTTATCATTAATATTTTCTGTAAACATTTAGTGAGCCTCTGTTTTTATAGTCGTTACGGAATGGTTAGAATTTTTTACACGCGTTGAGCAGTTTATTCAACACCGAGCCAAAACTGCTGAAGTGAATTACATGAAGTTTAAGTTGAATTACTAAGAACGAATTTTTCCAAATTCAACCCTTAAGGGGAGAAAAAGTGGGAAAGTTTGTATGGAAATTCAAAAAAATCTCGTCGGATTTACATGAAATTTGGTATTCGTGCTTCTTGACACAATTAATAAAATACGTATTACAGCGCTTTTAGAAATTCAACCCCTAAGGAGAGAAAAAGGGTGGTAAAGCTTGTATGTAAAATAAAAAAAACTGGTCAGAAGATTTACTTGAAGCTTAGTATTTTTTTTTAATTGGTTTTTTTCCTTAGGGTACACGCTTGTCGCGTTTATTACCTATTCTTTCCCATCATCATTATGACCGTCTTTCCTCTACTGTTTTACTCCTTTTTCTTCTCCATCTTTCCCCTGTTCCCCCCCCCCCCCCCTCTTGCGGCCGCAGCCGACTTCCCCCTCTGTATTATATTCATCATGACATTTCTGTCATGGGTATAGGGAAACTGCGGAAAACCTATACCAATACAGCCGGTCATCGAGATTGCCCCCCAGTCGTGGAACTAGTCTTATTTAGAACTAGAAATAGTCTTATTTAGAACTAGAACTAGTCTTATTTAGAACTAGAAATGCCGAAGAAAAACATTTCACGACGAAATGTACGCGACTGGGATTCGAACTCGCGACCTCCCGGTCCGCTGGTTTAGTGGCGAGCACGCTAACCACTAGACCATCGCACTGGTACTTGAAGCGTAGTATTAAAACTCATCAACACAATCAATAAAACACCTATTTTAGCGTTTTTCGAAATCCAACCCCTAAACGAAAGGGGGTGGCAAAGGTTGTACGGAAAATTAAAAAAATCGGGTCAAATTTACTTGAAACTTGGTATTACTGCTCCTAGACACAATTAATGAAATTTTAGCGGTTTTGGAAATTCAATCCTTAAGGAGAAAAGGGGGTAGCAAAGTTTTTATGGTAAAAGAAATATCTGTTCAGATGTACTTGAAACTTAGTATCAATGCTCTTCAACACAATTCAACGTGTTCCTTAAGGTCTTAGGCCACAGTAACGGGTACAAAATCATGTGCGAATTTAACAATTTTTTTCGTATGAAAAAGGGCTCCCCTCATCAAATTAATTACACATCTATTTAGTATGAATTTCAAGCTGTTAGAAAATATATATATATTTTTTTTTCGATGTACAAAATGTCCGACTACTCGAAACTTGTCGAAACAGCTTTTTTCCCATTGGCATGAGAAATAACTTCAACAATTTTCACTGGATTTACTTCAAATAAAAAAGTTATGTTCCGAATTGCATTTCGCAGAGAAGTACGTACGGAATTTCTGATTAATCGAAAACTTTTCATTTTATGAGCAGTTTATGAGCAGTTATAACGAAATTTTTCACTGAAAATTCATTTCTTAAGTTCACATACCTACAACTTTTGTATAAAACAATATTTTTTTAATTCCCTACGTACTTCTCTAGGTATTCTAATGTAGATTGACGAGAATTTTTGTTTTTTGTTCTAGATAAAAAATTGTGGATGCTAAATGTCACGCCGCAGAGTGCCTAAAAAAAGATAACAAAAGAAAATATTAGTAGTCGGCCATTTTGTACATCGAAAAGAAAGAATTCCTAACAGCTTGATATTCATACTAAATAGATGTGTAATCAATTTTATGAGTGAATCACTTTTTCATGCAAATTCTTTTTTTTAATTCGCACATCATTTTATACGCGTTCCTGTGGCCTAAGGCCTAATGAAGCATTTCAGCAGCACATTTTATGAAGAAGCGCTGACGCAAGTCCACGCGAGCGAAGCTACAGGCGGAAAGTTAGTTCAGTGAATAAGTTATTCGAGAGAAATGTGGCCAGCGTGTCAACTCCATAAACTGCGGTATAGATGAGACGATTTTTAGAATCGTAATTTTTCGTTAAAAGCTCGGTAACTGGGCTTGAAATTTTACCAGTATACTGGGATGTATTTTTACTTGATTATGGACGAAAATAATTAAATCGTTACATATTTAGGTTTGTGAAAGGAATTACGAATGCGACATAATTAATACCATGGAGTCAGAGGCCGAAAAGATTCTAACTGCTGCTACCACCATACATGAAAAGTTCGTTCAGGTTTTGGAACTTCCGTCTTCATGTAACTAATGAGAATCTTAAAACAAAAATTCGAAATATTTTGGGCCGAAGTCCCGATGGTACACGTTTACCCAGAATCTTTTAGTTTCGCCGTAAAACTATTAAACACCGGGGACCCAAAATGCCCAATCGGAAGTATCGCTTGTAAATAGAAAATAAAAGATTATTCTCATTGTCACAAACCGTCGCAGTCGGACGCCGTTCCCTGCAAGCGTAGAACACTCGCGTTCATGTCCAAGCTCAACTCTCCTCTCCGAACGATGCCCAGCACAAGGTCGTGCGTGATTCCAGGATAGCTGCTCTCCGCTTTGGACAGAGCCGTCCGCAACGTCTGAGCGGCGACAACATTTTGCGTCTCAAGCTGCGGAAATCAACGGCGACAAATGTACAACATTGTTCGCAACGCGGAGCTCAAGAATGGACAAAGTTTTCGGAAATGGCAACAGTCATTGCTATCTTCTTCCGTGGTTAGGTTAAACTTCCCCGATAAGCTCGGGTACGAAGGTTGAAAGAGACACAGAAATTTGCACGATGGAATGAACCAAAAGAAACAAGCGTAGAGCGATAAAAATTTGTTCTTAGAAAAGTTCATTTTGTGAAAAAACGAATGTAAGAAATTGCTGGAATAGGAAGATAACGATCGTAAGAAATAGATAACTTCGTTATCGCGCCACGTCGAGTGTTAGCTCCCTTTGTTCTCACCTTGGCCAAAATAGGTCGTAAAATAACAGGCAGCACGAGTGATGTAACTGGAGTCTCATCTCCCATTGTCATCCTTCAGACGGGTTATTTGATATTTATCGTGAATTCGTCGAGGCAATACACCACTGTACGTTGTGGCGTCTCCGTCGACGCGAAACTTTAACTATCGAGGAATGATCGACGAAATTTACGGACGAATAGCTCATTGATTAAATAGCCGCGACGGGAACGACGATAAACGGAGAATAACGATAAGAGAAAAGGTATAATCTTCAGTCGATCATAATTGTATTATGTGACAGCTGTCACTAAAAGACCTCGTAGAACGAGGTTAACCTTGATTATGAGTTCACCTATGGGGAAAGGTATACCTTTTGGTATTTTCTACGACTATATGCCTCGTAGGTACTGTTGACGTATAGGTAGCCTACGGTACAACGAGGAAACAATTGATAGTGAGCTCGCGTCCGGTTGGTTAATTGGTGTCGCTAGTCCGCGCCGCCAGGTGGCTGAGAGCTATCTTTTCTATTTTGTTCTATCACACATGTTTCTCACATTTATGGTATAAGATTCGAAAAAAAACGTCTCGCCCGCCGGTTCTATTTTGGCTCTTTGACGTTTACTTCGAGGTTACACAGCTGTTGCCATGGAATCGCAACCCAGAAATTGTTGTTTCATCGAAATTACTTATCGACGACGCTCCCGAAAGATTTTTCGCCATCGATCGCGCCGCGTTTTCCGCACGCGACGTTTTTTAACTCTTTCATCGCGACAGCGGGCGAAAAGAGTATACGACAATGGGCGTTTCTTTCGAGGAGGTCCTTGACGAACTCGGCTGGAAGGACGGCTTCCGCATTCCAGTCGCTAACGAGGAAAACAAACGATTGGAGATTGAAGTAAGATTCCGAAATCCTTAGTCACAAAAGTGCCACGCGTCTTCATAAATCGAAATTAGCCGGAAAATGCATATGTAGCGAAATGAATAAATCAAACGCAATGGCGTTTTCGAGACGGCGAAAAAGTTGAATTCGAAAACAGCGACGGAGAGCAATGACCGCAAATTACGTCATACTGGCAACGAAAAGCGACATCTCGTGCCCAAAATAGACACCAATTATGATACTTGATTACTTTTTTAAATATTCATTAATGATGACAGTTTCAATTGTAGTTTAGTCAGGCTGCTGACCAGTGGGAAAAATATTGTTTTGTGGGAGATCAATAGATGTTAATAGACACCGTTTTTTTTTGTAGATATAGATACTTTCAATAATAGTTCAACTTCGAACTGTACGCTCTTCTACATCGGTTTCAAGAAATTAATAAGTAAAAACTAAACAATTCAACAGTTTCTTACGTATGCACGTTTTTCATGTCGTTTTTTTTTATCGAAGAGTGGGATTTTCAGTATCCTTTAAAAATGTTGTGTTGCAAAATATGCATAAATGCGGTAGATATATTGGTTTGTGCAGGCTGCTGTTTGAAAAAAGTTCTTCGCACAGACCACTGTCAAATCATGAGGAATAAAAAAAATCAAATGCATTTAATTTTTGCATGAAATTATCTAGTGCTTGGACAAAGGATTCGATAAAATATTGATTTCTGTAGAAGTGGCTGCAGACCAAAGCAAAAGTATCCATTTTTCGGAGAAAAAACGCTGTACAGTAGAACCTCGATTATCCTAACCAATTGGGACCGAGGCTAGTTCGGATAATCAAAAGTTCGGATAATCGAAACGTGGGTTTTTTGGAACGAGATCATAAACAACACCTTTTTACATAAAAACAGTGCATACATATATGTTAAAGTTTCACATACATATTAACGGTGAAATATATATATATCAGTTTTCCCACTGGTGTATATATATATATATATATATATATATATATATATATATATATATATATATATATATATATATATATATATATATATATATATATATATATATATATATATATATATATATATATATATATATATGTATATGTATATGTATGTATATATGTATATATATATGTATATGTATGTATGTATGTATGTATGCATGTATGTATTTTAAATACCTGAAAAAAGTAGAATGCCTTTTTTTATATTTTTGTTTTTAATAAAATCGTCTACTTTTAATTGACAAACGGCTGTAACGCGTTTTTGAGCGGCTAAGTCTCGCAGCATTTTGAGAAGGAGAAGATGCATTGGGTTGCTCATTGTTGCTCACGGCGGTGGCAGCGAGCAACAATGTATCTTTCGCTCCAATGTTTGGATGATTGAGCGTTCGGATAAACTAAGTCATCGTTTGGATAATTGAGGGTTCGGATGATCGAGGTTCGGATAATCGAGGTTCTACTGTATTTACGTTGATAAAAAAAACGAAGCGATGAAAAAAAAAATTCTTTCGAGCACTACTATTTTATATGTAAGCGAAGCTTGTAAAATTCAAAGTTGATCAGTGCAGCGATTATTGACGTATCGCGGTCACCGATCTTGAAAAAGTCACTTTGAGAAAAACGTATTTAAAGTTCGCCGGTTCGTGGTACCTACCTATAAACGCCTGACACTCCCTCAATTTTGAACGAAACGACGAACTTTTTTGAGAATATATTTGAAATGTTATATATTGATCGAAAACCAAAAGTTGATATTTTCGAAAATTTCAACTAGGTGTAAGCCCTCAATGTAGCATTGAGAAACGAGCGGGAATTTACTGTCAATGAGCACAGCAAATATTGTTTCACCAACGAATATCAACTGCGTCAAGATTCACATCTTTTAAATGAGAAACTGCACTAAAAACCTTACATTTTGATCGTTTTTTTCTTCTAGACGATGTAGTGGAATATATTAAAACATTGTAATTAAACTTGGACGTTGAATGTCTAAATTAATGAACATTGACATTCGTCGGTAAAACGTTTTATCGTCTCAAGGGAGGGCATGGTCTCAAGGAAAAGTCCAGAGCTTATATACATTCTGCATTTCCGTGCGGAATACATGAGACATGCTTCCCATATCTCTGCTGCATTCCTCTATAATGAGCTTTGTTTTTAATTTGCGTTTTTTGCTTTTACGTCTCTTTATTTGTAAAGAATCGACATTTTTTGTTGTTGTATTGAGCCTTTTTTACTTTTTCGTATTTTCTGTATGTACTGCATGTAATATGAGGATTGTGTACCAGAGGGCGTTGGTCCTAGAGCACTAATAAATCTATCTATCTATCTATCTATCATCTTTAAAATCTTTCTTTGTGCAAACCCGAAACAAGAAAATCAATGTTTACGTTTCAGTATGAGAGTTCACCCTGCTCGAAATCTCCTTGCGCCAAGATAAACAGAATATTGTCGAACGAAACCTCAATGCAATTATTTTTCAATCGCAGATAGAACAGAAGAGCAAAAGAAAGGCGCGTCTCCTGTCCGAGCTAGAGAGAAGCGAAGAGCGGATAAAAGCGATCGAAAAGCATGCAGCGAGCCTCGAAACCGAGCACGATTACAAACAGAAGCTCATTACGGCGCACGCCGCCCAACTCGAGGCCGAAGATCACTTGGCGAAGCTCACTTTCAGCGGCGAAGCGGCGATCGTCCAAGAGATACGGAACCTCGAAAAGGAGAAGAAAGATACCCAGAACAAGAATGATCTACTTCGGATGGAATTGGCGAAAATCGCCAGTAAGATCGAGCGATCCAAGCGAACGCTCGAGTTCGACAAGGAGAAGCTCGGCAGACTCAAGGAGTACTTGAATCACGAGGGAGAGAAGAGTCAAAAGATCGAGTCGTTCATAAAAATTGACGCTAAACACTTCAAGGCGAGTCACAAAACTCGATTAGGTCGAAATCGTTGTCTTTGCATAACGTTGAAGCGTGCATAATTGAAATACAACAATTTTATTTCATTTCTTCATTTTTATTATTGTTCGAAATCTTTTTCGCAACTTCAAGTCGTAAATCTGCAATAAAAATACGTTAAAATGTTCGAATGATTTTAATAGCCCAAATCACCCAAAAAGAAATGTTATCAATGAAAAACGAATTAATTTCCGTTGCGTTCCAACTGCAAACTTCAATAGCATGTCTTTACTTCCCAGTTTTTAGTTTTCAGTTACGACGCCGCGGGTTTCAGATGTTGCCTCTTTTTTACAGAAACTGCAACTCGAACGCGAGAGATTGGCGACGGATTTGGAATCTTACAAGCGTTCTTTGATCAGGGCAGTTGACGAAGTCACCGAGATGGAAATAATGCTCGACAGAACGGCGAAGCTCTACGTGCAAACGCTGAAGGAACAATTTCAATTGATCAATTGCTGGAAGCAGAGCGTATTCGTGCTGAAACAGAGAGACAACGGAATTCAGGACACGCTTAGGGTAAAAAACCCTATTCCGGGCAAAATCTACAGTCAACAGTGTCGAAATTCTCGAAAATGAACAATTGAAAGTTTCCCAATGTTCTCGCAATCTCCAAAGCTGCAAACCAGTAGACAAATTTTCCAAAAGATCGCACCGAAGATTTTCTCCGCACTTGAAAGAATTCCGAAATTTGTCTGCAGGAAATCGACACTCTTCGCGAATTGGGCTGCGACAGGATGGAGGTCCATCGGGAGGCGGAGCAATTTCTCGACAATCAGGTAAACAGCAACAAAGAGCTGGAAGAGTCGATAAGAAAGCTGGAGAGGAAGCTCGCCGTTACGAAGGAGCAACGTTCGAGAATGAGCCGAGAGTTCGAGAACTATAAATTGGAGTTAAAGACCCAAAAGAAAACGCTGGAAGATCTCGAGCGGCGTACACGACATGTGCGCACGGAAGCGAAGAGGAAAAAAGCGACGATAGGAAAGAAGCGCAAAAAAGTCGACGAGATGAAGCAACAGATTGAGGAAGTACGGAGCACTCTGGAGGACATCGGAAATCAGACTGTTAATGCGGATACTGGCTTTAAACAATTGGAGGAAATGATAGAGGTATGGTATATACGTTTGGAGGCGCAGCAGCGTCTCGACGCCAAGTAATTAAAAATAAAAATAAAAAATAATTTAAATTAAAGTCGAGATAATAACCGTGCACTTTACTATACAGTAATACAGATATATATTACTTTTACGTGCGGTTGAAGCCTTCACTATCGAGAATTATGACAAACTCAGTACTCAAAGAATCTTAAGGGCCTACATCTACCTAAATGCTGTAAAAATGCCCAAATTACGAATCTTTTATGTAGGAAACGGTTGGTGAAAAAGAAACGCATTTTATTTTAACACGAAGGTACATGTATTGCGAGCCTAAAAATATAACCAAAAAATGCAAAAAAAAACAACAAAAAAACTTTGCCGCCGGCGATGATGAAATTTTTTCGCAACGTTTGGCGATGAACACCCTTCAGCTTAAACGATCCATCTTAAATCTGAAAACCAAACGGGTTATTCGAGTTAACAATAAATACGAGTCGTTGACAATCGTCGATTTTTCAAATAAGTTTTTTAAACGCGACGACGAATTGAAACTCGAGCATGCAAAAGCTATGAAAAAAGTCGTCATTTTGACGTAACTATGAAAAAGTGCAAATCGATTTTAAAAAAGTGACATCTTCAACGACCCTTAAGGCCTTAGGCCACAGTAACGGGTATAAAATCATGTGCGAATTTAACAATTTTTTTTCTTATGAAAAAGTGATTCACTCATAAAATTAATTACACATCTATTTAGTATGAATATCAAGCTGTTAGAAAATATATATATTTTTTTCGATGTACAAAATCGCTGACTGCTAATATTTTCTTTGGTTATCTTTTTTTTTAGGCGCTCCGCTGCGTGACATTTAGCATCCACAATTTTTTACCTAGAACAAAAAACAAAAATTCTCGTCAATCTACATTAGAACACCTAGAGAAGTACGTACGGAATTTGAAAAATATTGTTTTATTTAAAAGTTGTAGGTATTTGAACTTAAGAAATGAATTTCCAGTGAAAAATTTCGTAATAACTGCTCATAAAATGAAAAGTTTTCGATTAATGAGAAATTCCGTACGTACTTATCTGCGAAATGCCATTAGGAACATAACTTTCAAATTTGAAGTAAATCGAGTGAAAATTGTTGAAGTTATTTGTCAGGCCAATTGGAAAAAAAGCTGTTTCGAGAAGTTTCGAGTAGTCGGCCATTTTGTACATCGAAAAAAGAATATTTTCTAACAGCTTGATATTTATACTAAATAGATGTGTAATTAATTTTATGAGTGAATCACTTTTTCATACGGAAAAAATTGTTAAAATCGCACATGATTTTATACCCGTAAATTCGGAAACAATCCATATAGTGGTTCTCGAGATATCATGTCCACCGACTTTGAAAACAGTGTTTCGAGAATAACGCGTTTGAAGTATGAGAGTTAGAGGCTGTAGCTCATTCAATTTTAGGGATATTCTTAAAATTGTTGGCTAAAATATTGTTGGAATATGCATTTTTTTCTCACCTAGGTAGTTGTAGCCCGCTAAGGGATAACACCACTCTAGCGGCAGAAAATAAGGCCTAACTTGGAACATTTATTTTGGGAGTATGAACAAAGGAATAGGATTTCTTTTGAGAGGGTTTATTTAACACATATCAAAGTATAAAAAAATCATTATTACAACTTTCATACAAAATGCCGGCGCAGAGCCCATCTTGAAAAACGTGTTTTTTTACAAATAGCTTCATGGAAGGACGGTTTTCTCGTAAAGTATAAGACCAGGAACAAAAACCCCAACAATAATTAAAGTCTATGTATTATTAGCTATGGGACTATGTAGGGATTCTTTAAAAACAAATTTTGAAAAAATTGCGCACTTTGAAAGAAATAAATCGATTTTTTGCCCAAAAATAAGCAATAAATTCTAGATAAAAAAAGTTTATATTTAATCAAAAAACGGCTACGTACTCCCATAGAAAATGTAATTGTGAAACTATTGTCAAAATTTCAAATCGATCCATGCGAAAGTGTTCGAATAATCCGTCCTCCCAGTTTTAAAAAAATGGTTTCGAGAAAAACGCGTTTAAAGTTGTACGAGGCGCCTGAAAGAAGTCCGAGGCGCTGTGGCAAAATCGATAATAGAACCCAAACAAAAAAATTCGCTACAGGACCAATTGCATATTGTTTTTATGACCGCAAAGTGTTTGTAAGCAAAAAAACCGACTTTTCCAAAATAACACCACTAGAGTGGTGTTATCCTTGAAAGGCAATCGAGATTTATAGCTCATTATTCTCCATCGCAAATACAAAAAACATAATAATGCATAACGCGACGTTTTAAAAATTATAGCAAGAAGAAAAACGCAGGACTCGCATAGCGAAAGAGACGAGTCGTTTCCACGCTCTAATTCTTCGTACAGCGACTCAAATAAGTGATCTCGAGAACGCGAAGAAAATACTGGATCTACAAAAGCAGGGAGAGTTGAAAAAAGCCGAGGTCCTCGCGGCTTGCGTAATTCGCGAAGAGAAGCGTCGCGAAGAGAAGAAACGAATTTTATACAATCTGGATCTCGATATAGAGAAATGTGAGATGCGTCTGGAGCGCGCGACGGGAACTGGTGGCCTCGACAAAGCGGAAATAGAAAAGAAACAACAGACAATTGTGGATCTCGAGAAAGTGCTCAACGACAAGATCCAAGTGAACAAATTGTTGCAGGGACAAATCGCCAGTTTGGAAGTAATTCATTCGTTTTTCACGTTTATATCGTTGTTTTTCCGTACATCATGTTTATCAACTACGAAAGATTAATGTCCCGATCGTTGTTCCGTTAGCACGACATGAGAAAGGTATCGAACAGCCTGGCGAGCGACAAAGACGAGCTTCAACGACTGCGAAACAAGAAGCAGGATTTGTGCCTTTTGATAGAGGGAGGCGAGAAGAAGCTCAAATCAATGATCTCTCAGAACGAGGAGAAGCAAGTGGAGGAGAGTATTTTGAGTTTGCGAGTCTCGCAAGCGGAGCGTCTCCTCGCCAGTGTCGGCGATAAACTTTACAATCTGGACAAATATAGATTGCAGATCGAAGCTGTGAGTACACGATGCGACCACTTTCAAAATAATTTAGTATTAATTTTTCAACAGTATTCACGGGTGGGGAAAATGTGAAAAAGCGCAAGACCGCATTCCCTTAAGGTAATCCTATCGCTTCACACTAGCCATACCACTGATCACATTGGAGACATGCACAGTTTATATTTTTAACATATGCAAAAAAAAATTGTAATTAAATTTTCCATGTGTAAACTGTTTAATGAATGTTCACATTTAATTCGAAAAATGAAAAAATAGTTATTCCAGCGATTCGCGCATTATTTATAGATTTTATATTTGGCAATATTGGTTCTATCTCCGTCTCTTTTTACTCAACCAGGCGAGTTTAACCTCCGTGCTTTTCAACGTCGATCTGTCAAAACAATGTCAGGTGCGGGAAATATAAAGCATTGTATTCGGGCCACGACTGGTAAAAAGCGTGGAAAATTTGTGTCGGCGAAATATGTCGGTTAAGGATGTATGGCAACTAAGTCATTTACTACTGTTCGAATTGAAACTCACTGATATTGTAAAGGAAAATATCGAGAACTTTTTGAGATTAAAAAAACAAAATTTGCCCACGTGAATGCTGAAATAAACGAATTCAAAGTTGGGTCATTTAACACGGGGAACATAGGACTGTACGTCCAAAATTCCCTTTACATTGGCAAAAAAGGTATTTCCGGAGTACTCTTTTGTAAAAAAAACTTTTGTGCGGTATCGCTGTAATAAGCATGATACGGTAAAAAATAAAAATTTACATGTGCCCATATATTTTGCGAGATATTGCGAGTTAAATGGGACCGTTTTCGTATTTCTTTAGCTCGTATGTCGTAACCACGACAACGTCAGGGAAAACTTACATCAAATCAACAACTAAATTTGCAGTTAAAAATTGAAAATTCTTCTTTCTGTACCGCATGTTTTACTTTGAGCTGTGGTAAATCTCCTTTTTAGCTTTAATGAATATTACAATTACTTTATTTAGTCTTTAAATGCGATTTTTGCAAATTGCATAATCAGTTCTGTAACGACTCTGCAGTAGCTGCCATACATCCTTAAAAATGAAATATGTGTGGAAATTCGAATGAGTGAGATGAGGTTAGGACTGCAGTCAGCTGTTGCCTTGCTGTCACGTCTCTTTATCGTAGCAAGTGGTAATCAATCCAATACCGGAAGTTCAAATTAAACTTGATTTTACATAAAAATTAGGTCAACAAGCGTAATTTTTTCTGAGAGCACTGGATTACTACAAGTGTTAAGTATGTAAATCTGATTATTTCTAAGAATCTGACGGATACCCACTATTATATACACTTTTGTAGCAACCGGAAATTGGGTTTTTGTATGTCGTCTCGGAATTCCTTCACAAAAATATGCAATTTTAATATTTCTTTTCTCTGTAATTAGGTCGATAAACGACCCTGAAATTTTACAGAGACGATTATTAATATATTTAGTGATGCGCAAAAAAAATTATGCAAATCCTATGGATTGAAGCCTGGCGATAGGACTACCTTAAGGCGTCGGAAAATAGGTATAATTTTGAAAAAAAGCATAAACTCGAAAGAACAAAACGAAATATTTTTATTTTTTACCACAAGGTAAGAAACGGCTTTAAGAATGCCTCGAATAAATTTTAGTTCGAAATATTAAAAAATGGCGGCGCTGCAGAAATTCCTGCGGAGGCCCTCCGCACGACACGCGCGTATATTGCTGCAGATGTATCACCGTCATGTTGCATCTAAAAAATTAGCTTATTCGTGGATAGTGTCGCTACAATGTAGGGTAGCGATATCTGTTTTCAACCATTATGGAAATTATAGTGAGCCGAAGAAAAAAAGTGAATTTTTCAATGAAATTTCACGAGCATAAACGTCTATAAAAAAACCAATCAAGTAATTGCAAAAATCCTGCGTCACCTTATAGATAATGTATCTAAACGTACTGTATACAAATTTCACAGCAATCGGACCGATAGTTTACGAGATTTACTTGACACCATTTCGAAAAATGTAGTTTCGAGGTTATTGCAAAAAAAAGTAAATGTGCGGTTATTCGGCCGACGGTGCGGTTTTTGTGAGTCCGACCTCGAATCATCGATTCCTGGTCCATACATGTCCCCTTCGGCAGCTGATTGAGCATCCTGGGCCTCTTTTTGAGAAGATCTGCGTGCTCGGCGTGCTTTACGAAACACACTTTACGTATACACTGATCGAACCGCGCGGTGAAAAATGCCTGTAACTTCGACCATTTTGCGATTTTCAATACCAACTACGGCTTAAGGGGCTATACCAGTGTGAACGCTGAAAAATTTTGGTGATTTTCGGGAATTTTTTGGAAGGAAAATACTCTATTAAATGTTTCGGAAAATCAAGAATATATTTGGCTATATTACATAATTTTTTCATAGAAAAATGTTGAGATCCGAGCGACTTATGCGCTGCCTTCGGAGGCGCCAAAAAAAAAGTTCCTCCACTGCTGATATGATTCAGGCCGATTGAGTACCTGAAACAGAAAAAAGAAAAAATGTCGTTAAACTGGAAGGTATTTCCTGTACAATGACGTAGGATTTTCGAAAAATATCAAAATCTAACAAAATGGCGTAGTTATGGAAAAAATTCTGTTTTCTTGCCTATAAAATGGTCTTTTTTTCAATGCCAAATCGTCAATTTTCATCCAATCAAAAATATCCTACGTCATTGTAGAGTAAATATATTCAAGAGTACTCAGTTCAAATTTCAAGTCAATCGGATAATTGCTCTTTGAATTACAATGTCAGCAAATTAGAAAGATCTCATTCCGAGAAAAACGCGTTTAAAGATTTAACTATCGATTTTTGCAAGATAAAATTATAGAGATACGGCCTTGAAATTTTTACAGGCTATTGTCAGTATAAACTGCCGAAAAAGGCAAAAAAATCGATTTTTTGAAAGTCTCACACTGGTATAGACCCTTTAATTGTTCGTAACATTTCAAGGTTTATGAAGAAAACAAATTCAGGGTGGCAAGACGCCTTAAATTTTCCCGAACACTTGACCCCTGATCTTACGATGAAGTTGTAGTTCGTACATACTTCCACTTGTTGTTCCAGGCGATGAAAGAACGAAGGGCAGAGATAAGAGTTCACCGAGAGGCTTTGATTCTCGAGAAACGTTTGGCATCTAACGACTGCGCGGAATTGCGCGCCGCGATTCTCGAGAGAAATACACGGGTCCAGAATTTGCAGATTCGTTACGACATCAGTATAGCGTCTGTAGGCAGCAGCACTGAGGGTGCCGATGGGGCTCCCTTGACGACGACGTACCTGATAACTCAGCGGGCCCAGGAGAAGTCCATGTTGCAGGAGCAGGGCGACAAGTTGGACGCCACGATAAGAACAACCGAGCAAGAGATACGCTGCATGGAGAACACCCTGAGGGTCGTCAACGCTTGTAACGACAAGTACAAAATGAGTCTCGGACCGATCGAGGACGACGGCGCGGAGCAGGCCGAGAGACGAACGATCGAGAACCAGATGTACAAAGCGATCGAAACTATGCGACAGCGAAGGGAACAGCTGGAACAGACGAGAGAAGACCTCGAAAAAATGCGCGAGAACTATCGTAGGTCGTTGGAGGACGTGCAACGTGCCAAGCAGGAGAAGGACAACAAGTTTTGGAACGTCGCGAATCTCGAGCGACAAATCACCGAGCAAAATGAAAGAATTCTTCGAGCCGACAAGAGCCTGAGAAAATTGTTCAAGGACATACAGCGCATGTGCGAGTGCACGGACGACGAGAAGATACTCCTCCAAGAGGTACACGCGAGTCCTTCATCGCGAAATATCTTTTCTTTACGTTTTCTCAGGAAAATAGGGATACGTTACGTTTTGGCGCCGCCGTTTTGGCGCGGGGGCGTTTTGGCGCTGCTGTTTTGGCCCGAGGACGTTTAGGTGCAGGGATGTATTGGCGCGAGGACGTTTCCCGCGCGGGGACGTTTTAGCGGGGCACGCTTTTGCAGGAATGTACTGGCGCACAAGCAAATCCGAATGAGGTCAAATAAACCATAACAACACACAACACACACACACACACACACGATTTGTACTTCTACAGGGAAGCAACGTAATATAATTTCATAAACAAGAAACCCAAACAAATCTCAATTAGCCCGAACGAAAAAAAAACAAAACACAAAAATGGATTTTTTTTTCATTTGACTGATATACCCAAACGAACCCAAAAACAAACCCCAACAAGCCCGACAAAAAACAACAAAACAAAAAAAATTATTTTGTTGATTTTTTTTTATTCGGCTGATAATTTTTTACATTTTGTATTAATTAACTCTAGAACGGTAACCTGGGGCGAAAAACCACCCCAGGCGAGTTTAAATCTCGCGTCGTTTACGAATTTTTCATGTTTTTCACCCTTTCACCTCATTTTTTTTACTAATTTTACTGGAGATATGAATTTTTCTAAATTGGGGTGGTTTATCACCCCAGGTTATCATAATAGGTAAAAAATAAGGTTACCGCTCTAGGGTTGGGCCACAGTAATGGGTATAAAATCATGTGCGAATTTAACAAATTTTTTCGTATGAAAAAGTGATTCACTCATAAAATTAATTACACATCTATTTAGTATGAATATCAAGCTGTTAAAAAATATATATTTTTTTTCGATGTTCAAAATGGCCGACTACTAATATTTTCTTTTGTTATCTTTTTTCAGGTGCTCCGCGGCGTGACGTTTAGCATCCAAATTTTTTTACCTAGAACAAAAAACGAAAATTTTCGTCAATCTACATTAGAATACCCAGAGAAGTACGTACGCAATTTAAAAAATATTGTTTTATTCAAAAGTTGTAGGTATTTGAGCTTAAGAAATGAATTTTCAGTGAAAAATTTCGTTATAACTGCTCATAAACTGCTCATAAAATGAAAAGTTTTCGATTAATCAGACATTCCATACGTACTTCACTGCGAAATGCAATTAGGAACATACCTTTTAAATTTGAAGTAAATCGAGTGAAAATTGTTGAAGTTATTTGTCACGCCAATTGGAAAGAAGCTGTTTCGAGACGTTTTGAGTAGACGGCCATTTTGTACATCGAAAAAAAATGTATATTTTCTAACAGCTTGATATTCATACTAAATAGATGTGTAATTAAGTTTATGAGTGAATCACTTTTTCATACGAAAAAAATTGTTATATTCGCACATAATTTTATAGCCGTTACTGTAGCGTAAGGCCTTAAAAGGAGTATTCATCCCTTTTTTCAAATGTGTTCCACAAACAGTTCAAGGCTTAGGCCTATGACATGGTCTATGACATATGGTTTATCGACACACGATTCGTGGTGCTAAACCAACTTGTGCTGGTGCCGGAACACCCTGGCATCAAAAAATCCCCGCGCCAAAACGTCCCCGCGCCAAAACGGTCACGCCAAAACGTACTGCTCCCGGAAAATCGTCCCGATGGTATAAACGCGCGTGATGATTCGTCGATTTTCAGAAGGACATCGCGACCCGCGAGCTCCACGAACAAAATCTTGCCGCGCTCCAGCGTATCACCGAGCTCACGATTCGTCACGTCGAGATCGAGGCTTATTTGAAGAATTTACTCGCTTCGAAGAACATTATCCTGCCCTGCGCTCAACATCTGCGCCCAACACCGTCGCCCAGCAGATGCGACACGACCAGCGAAATAACGACCGATCGCGCCAGAAGTCGCGCCAGTCTCCTTTCAACGTCGCGCGAGAGTGTCGGACGTGTGCACAATATCGAGGCGCAATTCTCACCGGACGGAGCTGTTCGCTCGTCGACACGCAAATACGTCAGTCCGGCTCAACAATCCTTGAGATCGAGCTCGAGAAGCCAAGAGAGTCAGAAAATTATCGCCAAACACCTTTCATGCAGGAATAAATGAAAAGGATGCTAATTTTTAATTATTAGAGTCTCAGCAATCGCTAACTATCAATAAAGTCGAACAAGGAGATCACGGCACTGCCAAAATATACATTGTATCTATTATTATCTACTGTTATTGATTTGTTTTTTATGAATTGTTATTATCATTGACTTATTTATTTATTCATTATTGGTTGCTATTAAATTATCATTATAATTGTTATTATTTTCATAAATATGATTATGTTTATATTATGGTATTACATTTGCAATATTATTGCTTATTTATTTTTAAAAATCAGTTTTTGTTAGAAAAAATGTATTGTTTTATTAATAACGCAAATGTTTTTTAGGTAGAGTAATTAATGCACGAAACAATTGAAAAGAGAATACATCGAGGAGTCATAATATCATGCGTTTATAGAAAAAACTTTTTGTTTTATTTTCTTAGTTTGGAGTTTTAAGAAAATTATTAACACTGCCCAAGTTACGGCAATTCGTCCGAAGGCCCGTCGGTCCTTCTTAATATTGTTATTCATGCTCAGAAAAATCACAGAAGCTGATCAACAGCATGAGGCACGAATATTTAATGTTTCGCGAATAGGGCTGAAGCGCGGAGCAAGGGGAAAATTGTTCTGGAAAATGTCGATCATGTTTTTTTAGATAAAAAAGGAAAGAGGGTCGGAAGAAATTAAGGTCGGAGCGTGAAAATAAGGCATCGACCTTCCAACAGGCACGCAATGAAGCAGGACGAAACGAGCACCGGTCATTTTGCAAGAACTGAACAGCGGTGCGAAAAATTCACGTCCGTGTTTATAGTACTTTGGATTTCTTCGATTTGAATTGAAAAATAAACGAATGTGAAAAATCCTCTCTAAAAATATTGATATTACGGAGTTAGGCTACTGTGAAAACGAAAAACAATCAATTTTTTTCGATTGTTTTAAAACATACTTCGAAACCTATAGTGATTTTCTGAAGGGTTTCCCTGGTGGAACTTTCTGGTCACATTTTGTAAGAATTGAACATATTTGTTCAGATTTTTCCAAGATTTGAACAGAAATTGATAAACTTTGTGAAAAATGTGTAAGATATTAACAAAAATTGCCCAGTTATGTAGTTAGATAATCAGGAAGTGGAACCAAAAGTCATATTTCTTCAGTAATTGCCAAATAAATCATCATTTTTTAGAATTTTATATCAAATGCTGAAGATTATGTTCGTCAGTTCTTGATATATTAGGACATTTTTTTTGTTAGTTTTCGATAAGTATAGTAGTAATATAATGGCATCATAGGATATTTTATTACATTTTCTGTATTTTTATTTCGTAAAACATACCTGATTTCATATATTTTTTCCTAAAAAATTATTTCTTGATTTATTCTATTTTGGTATTCAAAAATAAATTAATGCATTTTCGAGTTCGATGACTGTGGTTTTCGTTAAGCGTTTCTACGCAATACGAAACTATTGTTTTCAAAATTTTACCAGTGACATACAGCACATAAAAGCATGCGATCTAAATGGGGAATTGAGCGTTTATAAACCAGGAAATGTTTAAAATCCGTGCATACTGATAACAATTAAAGAAAAACAATTTATAGCGCTAATTCCAAAAGGATGTAATGATGATTAGTTCTAAGTTATATATTTGTTCTTTTGTATCATTGATTCATAATGAATATATGAAAAAAGTACTCAAATTGAAATGTGTTTTATTTGTAATTTTGCAAGCACCCACTAAACATTGAAACATTCCAATAAAAAGTGGAATTACTTAATAACAATAAAATAATAGTGGTATACTGGTGTTAGAACACAAAATGCATGATCACTTAGAAAGTATATATGTGATAATGCATTATCTTAAATTACTTACCAGAATATCTTATTTATTGTCAATTCCTGTAATTACTGATTATTACAATAAATGTTAGTATCATAAAAAATTATAAATATATCTATCAAATTATCACACATTCTTATATTATTTATTCAATATTATCAATAAAACGTTTTATGAAAGATAGCTATTCCCAAAATATATAGTAAAATGTAAATGTAAATGTTCGATTATATTTAAGGTTATATTGCATTTCTTGGTGTTGTCTGCGAGATTATATTATATTATGTAATTTTGTTTTGCACAGAATTGATCCACATATGACAATTCTCATAAAAATGTTTTACATTTGTAAATAATTATTGACACTTGTTAAACCTTCCAGCGTACTAATAGTTCCTTACTTTTTAAATAAGGGTTCACTCGCGACGATTTCCCAGCGCTCCGACCCGTTTTAGTATAGTTCTCGAACGGCGGAGGGGGAAAAGAGTACTCCGAACGCCGCACGTAGGGTAACAAAAATATAGATATATATATATTTACGATTAAATTAGCAAGAATACAGTTATAAGTAATTGTGGACAGTTCCCACCCTTGTGGTGATCACGATTCGCGTATCTTACAGTCTACTCGCTTCTTACTGCGGCCGATGGCCTTCGATTTCCCGCACGACAACTTGCGTCTTCACTCTCGAGCCCCGACCGACCGCGTGGCGGGCATCTCGTTTCTCTCTCTATCGTTCAACACATCTCTACTCGCTCGTCGTTCGCAACGGTCTCTCGCTCACCTTTCTCGACGCATACCACGCGTACTCTCGAGATGCCGGCGGATACGCCGCCAGCGCCACTCACACTTCATATTAATTCTGATAAAATAATACAGTATCTGTTTACTTATATCATTTATTTCTTGACCTATGGTAATAATTTTTGTTATAAATTTTCAATATTTTTTAATCAAAAGATGCAATAATCTCTACGAATTTATCATATTTGATATATTCTGCCAATTTTTATAAATTAAAAAAAAAAGTTCCACCAGGGTTCTGTCGAAGTTATAGATTATTTTTTAAGTTATGGCAGTTTGAGTGCATTTCATGTGCGGTTTATCGAATAAACCCCTCAAATTTGTCTACCTGTTTTTGACGTACTATCCAATAGAAGTACGTTTCAGAAGGCTCAAACAACCCTGCCCCCTCGTGTCTTCACACCATAATTGCCGACAAGTTCAGGCCCACAGCAGCTGAACATTTTTGAGTGCAGTGTCTGGTTAGTTTGTTGTGCTGTATGCTATAGTGTACATCTCTCGGTATTGTATGGGAAATTATGAGAAAAACAACTCTTGATAAGAAAGGTTCACGAGCCAGTCCTGGACGACCGTGCAGAAGCAAAAAGAGACCGAAGCCTCCGAATCGTCACAAACTCGAGCGCGAAGCGGCCTGTACGAGCGATTCTCCGAAGAAACTCAAAGAGCAACCGATCGACGTACCGGAAAATGTGAGCAATGGATATCGCATGACAAATTGCATACTTTTCTCGATTTTCTGCGATGGAATTTCCATATTTGCCGAGGAACATTTTTGTTGCTATCATTAAAATTATTATCGTCAAGAAAAAGCGATGTTTTTTTGCTCCGGAACTCAGATCGTTTCGAGAAAGATTATTGCTCTTACATTTGCGAAGCGTTTATGTGTTCGTCGTTATCGCTCGCTCCGCGGAATGATTGTCGGTGCACTGTGCGGCAAAAGTCAAAGTTTACGAGTCAAAACAAGACCGCGGGACGCCTGAAACCGCTGCAGTACGAGTAATTTTGATCGTCAATTCAACGACTTCTTCGATAATGTACGTGAAGCTTTAATGATTTTTCATAAACTATAATCATTCTCGTTGCGAAAAACTGAGTTAAGGGAGACTTTGTCCTTGAAATTTTCAAAAAATCAATTTTTTTATTACGGATTCTTAATCTACATGTAAGTAGAAATAAATCTGTCGAAGCGTTTCCCGGATTTCGAACGTTTACGATATTTTAAACGCGTTTGAAGTTGACACCGTCAGTGCGCTCTGACCGTCTCAGCCGGGCGCCCGGCTAGCTGGGTTCCTGCAGGTCTCAGCGCGTCTGACTCAGGTATACAGAGCCTTTTATGCTTAGAAACCTTTGAATAGGGTCCCTACTTTCTCTTTTATCGAATTTGCAATGGTTATTTCAATCTGGCTTCGGCATTGAAAGCGAAAACATCGTAGCGTCTGTGTTTTTTGTTTTTCGTTATGTTCAAGTAATTTATCGAAAATTTGTGCGCAATATGCCTCGAAAGGGTACAAAAGATCATCCGAAACAGTACGGGCGCAAAAGATCGCATCCGCCACCCCCTAATCGCTGGGAATTAAAAAAGAGCAAGTCGTTCACAGGCACGTCAGGGCAGAAAATTTTACCAAGTGGCAAATTGGGAAGTTATGAACTAAGTGTTGATTCAGTGTACTGCTTTTTGAACTTCGTATTAGTTTTTAACTTTTTATTCGATAACGTTTTGTGTAAAGAGTGCAACGGACGAATCGCGTTACGAGAATACGAAGTTGAAGTTTCGTCGATTAGTTTTATTCATTTTCAAGACGTACATAACCTCCATTTCGTTCGATATCCGTATACTTTGTATTTGCTCTTGTGAATTTTGAGTGCGTTTTATTTTTTTCCACCGCAGATGTCAGAGATTACGCTTGTTTCGAGCAACAAAGTGTTCGGGGGATGGCAAAAGTTCTATTCGCACGAGAGGTACTCTAGAATTAGTCAAAACGTCGATTGTATCATTCCCACAATTATCTTCGAATCCTTAAAATACATTTTTCCGAGTTTGTCATTTTGGTTACGTTTTTGCAGCAAGGAGCTCAAATGCAACATGAAATTCGGAATATTTTTGCCGCCTCAGGCGGAGGAGGGCACCTTGCCGGTAATTTACTGGCTCTCGGGGCTGGAGTGCACGGAATCGAACTTCCCGCAGAAGGCCGGCGCTCAGAGATACGCGGCTGAGCAGGGAGTGATAATAGTCACATCCGACACCAGTCCTAGAGGTCTCGATATTCCGGGAGAGGACGACAGTTGGGACTTTGGGACCGGAGCCGGATTCTACGTCGACGCTACCGAGGATCCCTGGAAAAACAATTACAGGATGTACAGTTACGTCACCAAGGAGTTGCCTGAGCTCGTCAATGGAAATTTTCCAATCACGCTGGGACAGCAATCCATTATGGGACACAGGCAAGTCGATTTCCATTCCGCTGCTTCCCGGATTGATTGTCTGCGGAACCATTCATTTGACTTATTCTTTATCATGAGTTGAGGCGGCTTGCATTGAGACAATGGATTCTTTTAACGGTAGGCTAATTGACTGAGAGTAATTTTGAAATAATCACCCCATGCTTATTACGATCGACTCAGGGCAATTTTTATTGACCGTGTCAGCGCTTATTTGTGTTAATGTTCATTTCCCAGTATCAGATGTCACGGAAATCTGCAATCAGTCATTGAAGAAATTAATTCGACTTTATGAGAGCTCAAAAGTCTCGGGAGTGAATATACCGTAACTTTATTTGCTGCTTGACCTACTTGTATTAAGGCGAAATATACATTTAGACAGGAAAACAAGCAATATTGGGGGATTTTTAAAACTAAGACATAATTAGTCTACAATTATTAAATTGTAGGTATACTTTAATAGTATATTTAAATATACAAAACAATTTTTTCAAATGAATTCATCATTAAATTGACGGAGCTGCGGCAGAGTGTTACAGCAAGGTCGCCGCAGGAGTTGCGAATCGGCGTGCAGTCTAGCTTCCCGTAAACTTTGATTTGCAAAAAAGTTCAAACACTTTTTCAGTTAGAACATGTATGGTTTCTATGTGACGGTAATTAAAATGAAGAAAATGCAAATTTAAATATTCTACATATATAGTCCTATTGTTTAAAGAAAAAAATCGATTTTTCGATCGTTGTAAATGTAAATCCCGCCTCAATCATCCGACGCACGATTATTCCTGCCGGAGAATGTATGGGAGCTACAATCTCATGCAAAAGTGGCAGAAATTTTTAATTCTCAAACATGGGTCCTAGGGGCCGTCCATATATTACATCATCGATTTTTGCTGATTTTTACCCCCCCCCCCCCCCCCCAAATCATCCTATCGTCATAATCCAATTATCGTTACCGTCATCCAACCACCGGACCCCCCCTCTATTTTAAAATGTAATTTATAGACTCTTGAAAGTGTATATGCCAGCCCTCACGACTGCTGTAATTTTTTGTCCGCACGGCTGTTGAAATCGTTGCCATACAGTTTAGTAAAGTTGTATGGGAGAGCCGCCAATAAAATAAGCAGAATTTCAGTACGTTACAATTAATCACACTTCAATTATGCAGTGAACGACCGTGAAATTTTCCGGACAGTTTCTTTCGTCCATAAATTACCTACACAAAACATCTGAACCCTATAGTACAATTTTTTCCCTATCTCTTTTCTCATTTTCCTACAAAACTACGGCAGACAGAAAACGCTATAATGTTCCAATGGGTCAACGGATCGGTCCCAATTGTTGAGTACAGACTTCGACCAAAGTAACAATGAATCCAAATTTTATCGGTATCGATTCTCAGTGATGACGTACTCGGAGACCTGGATCCACTAGTAGGAAAATGATCGAATGGCAAAGCCACTCACGGCGATTTTTTTTCTCGAAAATAACGTAGTGAAAGTTTCCGAAACATTGGATGTGAATTTTAATTGGACTTATCAACGCTTATTTTCCAGTATGGGAGGCCACGGAGCTCTAATCTGTGCGATGAAAAATCCCTATCTCTACAAGTCGGTATCGGCTTTCGCGCCCATCTGCAATCCGAGTCAATGTCCCTGGGGCAAAAAAGCGTTCGCGGGATATCTGGGGGATAAAGAACAGGATTGGGCCGAATGGGACGCGACGATTCTCGCTAAAACATACAGCGGGCCGATTCTCGCACTGCTGATCGACCAGGTATGAGAAGAAAAAAAACAATGCTATAGCACAGTAAGACCGAATCGGCTTTTTCGTACGATTCGAGAAAAAGAAATACGATCAGTGTTGAGCGTTAATCAATTACATTTTCAATCAGTTCATTAATTGACTCAAAAAGTAATTGCACTTAAGGGGCTATACCAGTGTGAACGCTGTAAATTTGGGCGATTTTCGGGAATTTTTCGGAAGAAAAGTACTCAATTAAATATTTCGGAAAATTAAGAATATATTTGGCTATATTTGACCTATATTACATAATTTTTTCATAGACAAATATTGAGATCCAAGCTACTTATGCGCTGCCTTCGGAGGCGCCAAAAAAAAAGTTCCTCCACTGCTGACATGATTCCGGCCGATTGTGTTGCTGAAACCGAAAAAGGAAAAAAATGTCGTTAAACTGGAAGGTATTTCCTGTACAATGACGTAGGATTTTCGAAAAATATCAAAATCTAACAAAATGGCGTAGTTGTGAAAAAAAGTCTGTTTTCTTGCCTATAAAGTGGTCGTTTTTTTCAATGCCAAATCGTCGATTTTCATTCAATTAAAAATATCCTACGTCATTGTAGAGTAAATATATTCAAGAGTACTTAGTTGAAATTTCAAGTCAATCGGATAATTGCTCTTTGAGTTACAATGTCAGCAAATTTGAAAAATTTCATTTGTAAAAAACGCGTTCGAAGATTTAACTATCGATTTTTGCACGATAAAATCATATTGATATGAATAATATAAATGATAAAGATATTCTTAAAAGTATAAACTGTCGAAAAAGGCAAAAAAAATCGATTTTTTTGAAGTGCCACACTGGTATAGCCCCTTAATTTAATTGCAATTGTACTATTAGTTGTATGTTGCAATTAATTTATGTAGATTAATCTATGTTAATTGCAACTAGCAATTAAAACAATTGCAATTAACGTTTTTAATTGTTCCAAGAAACAATTAAACTAATTAATTTAGTAAAGGGTTAATTAACTAAGTAAAGTTAATTAACCCATTTAACTTTACAAATATCGAATCAAAAAGATTTAGATACTATTATTAATTATTATATATATTGTTGATGATTAATATCAGCCTTTCATTTGCTACTAATCTATGTTAATTGCAACTTGCAATTAAAACAATTGCAATTAACTTTTTTAATTGTTCTAAGAAACAATTAAAACTACCAATTAACCCATTTAACTTTCCAGACATCAGATCAAAGAGATTTAGATATTATTAACATATATATATATATATATATATATATATATATATATATATATATATTATTGATGATTAATATCAGTCTTTTATTTGCTACTCATATACGTATTTCAATAACTCACACATTCGTTCTAACGCCACTCTGCGCCCTACACAGTAATCGGTTTTAATTTTTAGATTTTAATCAAATACGTTAAAAAGATTAAAAATTGATTAGTTTCTAATTGTGCAAAGTCACGATTAACAATTTGATAATTTCGACTACGGTAATTAACATTTAATTAATTGTTAACCGTGAGTTTTTCACAATTGATTCATTAATTGTTACAGTCGTGATGAACAATGAATGAATTGTCAATCTTTAGTTACCCTAGCAATTAAATTTTGCCCAACACTGAGTACGATTCGTTCGCAGGGCACGGACGACAAGTTTCTGCATCAATTGATGCCGGAGAATTTGGTGCACGCCACTCAGGACGCCGATCTGACTTTGACGTTCCGACGACAAGAGGGCTACGACCACAGCTACTTCTTCATCTCTACGTTTATCGAGGATCACATAAAACATCACGTCAAATATCTCAAGAACTGAGAGCACCCGATACGCTTGACAATCGAAAACAATAATTCAGTCGACGTTTTCTCCGCTGGATTGTATTTTTGTTACAATTTTATTATGATCCCGGCACTTGGCACGGGACGAATAAAACAACGTGTTATGCAAGATACAGCCCGAAAAGAAATCAACAAGGCAAATATATTTATCCTAATTCGATCGTGGTGGTTCTCGCAGGCTGTGCCAATATTTCACTATCGGCTCTCGTTTTTGCCATACGTTGGAGCTTCCCCAAGCTTGCCAAAATCTGCGAACATTCGAGCATTCGGGGTAAGCGGGAATTCTTTAAAAAAATACAATTAACCCTGCGCGGCCGCATTGGGACGAATTCGTTCCAAGCGAAATTTCACTTTGAAATTCTTGGCAATAGGGGACTATATTGAAAATATGGTTCATTCTCTTGTCATCCTAAAAGAATATAGTGTTTAAAGAGGATTTTATCATTTTATCGAAACAAAATATGCATTACTTTCGTTTATTTCAATTTTTGAACTAGATAAATTTGAACGTTTGGTCACGTGAACTAAAATGCTCCGGATTGGTTGGATGTCTGGTGACGTCACATGACAATCGTCATTACGAGTCCTGTGACGAGTTATGGGCGATTTTCTAGTTCATTTCAGTGCATTTCCGTGCTTTTTCTGTTCATTCATCGTTATTTGTAGTTATAGTTACCAGAGTCTTGCGTAATTCTATTTATGAATACGAATACGAATTAATTCACATCGTGATTTTCATGTGAATATAAATACAAATTTATTCATACTTCGCTTATTTGTATTCACATGCATGCATACAAATACGATTCACAAATATTCTGAATATACAAATAAATTTGTAGAAAAAATTGTGAATATTCACAAAAAATGTGAATATTTACAAAAAATCCAGTGAATTAAAAAAAATTGCAAATGCGAAAAAATTCACAAAATAAGTTGTGAATTTTTTCGTATTTAAGATAAATTAAAATCAAATTCACAATGATTAGATTAAAATTTACACCAAAAGTGAGTTCGTACGTATTTTTGCACGAAACTTTTTGTGCAAAAATTTCTTTGGCTCAACACAATGTTTTTTTCTCAAAATACGTAAGAACTCATTTGTGGTGTAAATTTTAATATAATTGTCGTGAGTTCGATTTTAATTTTCTTCAACTTAACGAAATTCACAACTCATTTTGTGAATTTTTCCATATTTAAAATGTAATATTTGAAACTCACAACATTTTTTGCAAAAATTTATTTGCCTCGACGCAATGTTTTCTCTCAAAATACGTAAGAGCTCACTTTTGGTGTAAATTTTAATCTAATCATTGTGAATTTGATTTTAATTTGCCTTGAGTACGAAAAAATTCACAACTTATTTTGTGAATTTTTTTGTATTTACAATTTTTTGTGAATACATTTGCATTCACAAATTTTGATGTGAATTTTTTTTTGATTCACAGGATTTTTTGTAAATATTCCCATTTTTTGTGAATATTCACAATTTTTTTCTGTGAATTCATTTGTATGTTCAGAATATTTGTGAATACAATTGTATTTGTATGCATGCATGTGAATACAAATAAATTCGTATTCACACTTGTCAATACGAATTTATTTGTATTCGTATTTACAATAAGTGAAGTATGAATACATTTGTATTTATATTCACATGAAAATGGCGATGTGAATAAATTTATATTCGTATTTACAAATAGAATTACGCCCAACTCTGATGGTTACCATATTATCAACTTTCAAATGAGAATGGAGAGGAAGGTTTACTGTGCGACAACTCAGCGGCGATATAGGTCCTTTACCTTGTTTACTGGCATGTGACGTCACAGGCGTCACGTGACTACATATCTGACAACGGGAGCGTTTTGGCGATCTGGTTGAATATTTACATTGTATTGCCGATTTATATCGTAAATACCGACATTCGCGAAGATGAAGAATATTGCGAGCATAATATACGATAATTGACCATTTGAGGGGTTACACCCCGTTGGAATTGTTGAACAAAATCGATTTTTCATTTTCGACGGTTTCTTATAATATAACCTTTCAAAAATATTCTCTGAAAATGTGAAGTCGGTCCGTTGAAAATCGGGGGAGTTAAGAGCGTGTACAGGTAGGTCCGCTTACCGCTTTACCGTTACAGGTAAAAACGTTAAACGCGTTTTTCTCGGAATGACTTTTTCAGAATCGGTGACCAAAATATCTCAAAAACAACTAAACCGATCTGCTTCAAATTTCACAGACATTTTTTGTATATCAAAAGGCAGTTCTTAATCGAAGGATTTTTTTTCAATGCATACTTTTTTTATATCAAGGAAAATGGAGTGATTTTTTCACCGAAATTTCGACGATCACTTTCAATCGGCGACCATTTTTTCAAAAATCATTATTTTATTGAGTCCTTCGATTGAAGACTGGGTAATACGGTACAAAAACTAAATTCATTTGGTTTTTTGATTTCAGATGATTTGTTCCCGAGCAGGAGTCACCGCGAAGGACCTTTTTTGCACAGCGGTCTGTGTAATTTACTGTATCTCCGTCGTTTATAAATATTTTCAAATAAAATATTGTCAAAGATACTTGAAATTATACACTTTACTATGAAAAGAGTATAAAAACCTGCGCCCATTTCCCAAAAAAACTCACGAAAACACCTTTATTTTCCGGCCACAAACTAGGTGTAACGCGTTAAGGCGAGAAATCCCTTCAGAATTTTCAAAAAATCGATTTTTTAAAACATATTTCGGAAGTACGATACCCAAAGAATATACTGACCAAAGGAAAACTCGAAATATTGAATACTTCGAGTTTTACAATTACAATTACAAACAAAATTACACTTAATAGTTTTCACATGTTGAAACTATAAACGCGATTGTCTCGAAACTACTTTTTCAAAAACTGCTCGTGTTATAGCTCAAAAAGTTATCGACCGATTTGGATGAAATTTTGGGAGGTTACTCTTAGTAATATTATCGGAAGGATATATCTAAAGTTTGAAAGGTAGCGTGTTAATAAATGATTTTTTGGGGTCAAATATGTCGAAAAAATGGTCGAAAAGTCGAACTTTTGAGTAAAAAGGCTCCCAAATTTTCAATTTTGCACTTTTTCATCATTCTTAGGGTATATCCTTCCCCTTAATGGGTCAGTAAATGAAGGACACTTATTAAATCTTTTCAGGATCAACAGAAAAAGAGTGACAACTGCAGCACTTTTCGATGTCGCGGAAACCAGGCGTCCGAAGACCCTTAATAACGCCGCCATTTTGTTCGCCATCCCAAAAAAAAATTTTATGTATCTGTCAATAACTTGACAGTAATAATAAACTCATGACCAAATTTGAAAATGAACAGATTATTTTATCCCCTCTAAAAAAATTCCCGAAAAATTCCTATTTTTCACGCTCCTAAAGGGATTTCTCGCCTTAAGATGCTTTCCGTACAGCGGTCAAATACCCTATTATTAGAAAGTGAAAGCAACCAATATAACTTTTGTACTTAAACTCAAGAGTATTCGTGAATTTTTTGAGATTTTTTAAAGCCATTTTGCACGTTGAAAACTTCACTTGGACGTTTTCGTCCCGGTGCGACCGCGCAGGGTTAAAAAAATCAAGAAAAATTTCGTGGCAATCTTACATTCCAAAAAGTGCACCGCCCAAGTGAGCAGCGTGATCCATGAACCTCCAGCCGAGAATACAACCCGTTGTATCCATCACCATGAGGCCCTTTATCGCCTGTGGATAAATTAACAATCGCGATTTGGGTCGCTCGAGTTTCTTTTCAACAGTGAGAAAAATTATCTCTGTGTATAACGAAAAAAAATGTTGACACTATCTACGCAGAGTATAAATACACTTGCGGTTTTCCGAGTAGAACAATTATTAAAAAAAACAAGCTTTCTATCATGTCTTTTTTTCAAACTAAACTATTTAAATTTTTTTACCTTTATTCCCCTGGATATTTGATTTCAAACCCCATAGTTTTCGAGTTAACGCTCATTTTCAAAAAACGGGACTGAAATACGAAAATTTGAATTACCCTGTGAGGAATAATAAAAAAATGTTAAGAGTTCAATCGCGGTGAATCTCCGCTATTTTGAGTCCCGCTAAGAAAATTTCTATCGTCATTTTCCAAAAAATGATCCGGTGCTCATGAGAGTAGGAAAATCTCAGATAACCGTGCTCAAGGTTGCCCAGTGATTATAAAAAGTAGTAGAGAGTACAAAGAAGCATAATGAAGCTTGTTTTTTTATGTTTTCAATACTTTCTGGAATATCCCTTTGCTCTCTTTTTTTTTCTAGTCATGTAACTCTTCATCCCGATCGAAAATTCGTAAAGTGTACTTATACTTTTCGCCGGTAGTCTATGCAAGCTGAGGTTACTCACAGTGCCCGCTGAAAATGTCCACATCGGTAGAAAAGCTATGCTCAACATCGTTTCGGGATATTGGGTACATACGAAACCGATGACACCCATTATCGCACCGGACTGCGGTATTAAAGAAAGCGTACATGTCATTTTTGTTATAGAGAAGTATACGAAGCGCGATTTTTTCGTCCCACGGTATTTTCAGAAAAATGAAGGATCTATGCTACTTTATTGAATGGAACAAGAAGATTCTTCGTAATATTTTCCTATGAAGGAAAATATTTGGGCTATTTACGTGATCTTTTTTTGCTCCACGAGTAAGAAAGGTCGTCGAGGTATTTCGATGATGAGCTCACAGCCTCGAAACATTATTATTATTATTATCAGTTAAATGTGTTCCCACCAACTGGATGTGAAGAACAGAATATCGTTAAAATACGAGATCGAGGTATCTTTGCAAAAAACGATATAATTTCTAGGGAATTTGGATTACTGTTATATTAAGGGGTGAGATGCAGTCTGAATATTTTAAAAAATCGATTTTTTTACATTTTCTTGAAGTATGATGTTTCGAAAATATTCGCTGAAAATTTCAAGTCAATTCAATGAATACTTTCCGGGATATCCCACAATTAGTGAAGGGGCGTCGGGTCCCCATGGCAGGTAGCGGCTGACAAACGCGCAGACAATAATACCCGGAAAGGCAGAATGCTTCGAAGACAACAACAAATTGATATTTTGAAAGCTTCCACATCGGCAGAAGCCCTATTGTATGGGCCAGGAATTGATGATTCGATGTAAGTAATTTTTTAATTAGTATTTCTATACATAAATCAAGTGTAAAATTGGAAAACTCTTTCAGAAATTTTCAAAAACTTATTACTCAAAAACTATAAACTTTAGCAAAATTTTATAAAGAATACTTTCGTTTTGAAATTGCCCAAAATATTAAAAAAAAAACATTCATCCCGAAATACTTTAATTTTTTGAAAAATTGTTTTAACAATTGACTATAAACAATTGAATGCTCGACTTTTCGGCAAAAAATTGTGATATTCGGATTCAGCGGAACAAAATACATTTAAAAAGTTTAGCTTCATCCATCGAGCTCAAAATTTTACGAACATATAATACGGTATCCACATCGAAAAACTTTAAACGCGTTTTCCTCGAAACTATGTTTTTCAAGTCGGTGACCACTATAATTCAAAAACCACTCGATGGATTTTGATGAAATTTGGTGTGCTTATTGATAGCATTAAAAACTAGTCCTTAATCGAAGGATTTTCATTTTTGTTGAAAATTTATATTTTTTTTTAACAATAAACGAGCGATTTTTTGGTCGAAAATCGAAAGTTATCTGTCGGAAGCCGCCATATTGTTAATTAAAAAAAAGCTTCGATTAAGGTCTAGATTTATTATTAAACTAATCATTTTTTTTTGGTTTTTTGATTTCAGATGATCCAGTAAAATTTCATGATGGTCACCGCAAAGCACTACATGCCGAAGGAGGTCCGACAAAGATGGCGATATGGTGATAAATAATCAATATTTTTCTTTGAAAATTTGTACAAGTCAAGTTGAAATATAACATAAAAAGTCTGTGTAACCACTTTTGTAAAACAAACTTAATTACTATAAAAAAATATATTAAAAATTCTCGTTTTTTCACACCTCTGACTGCATCTCACTCCTTAAAGCTCATCAATCACAAAATCCGAAAGATTGTGGAAAAATGTTATTTTTAAATGCGGGTTAGTCTGCATGGTTGTTACGCATTATTGACTCGGAAATTTGCTGACTTTTCCAGGTTTCCAGCGAGATTGGAGTCAGATAAAGAAGATAATTTCTTTTGAGATCAAATATATGAAAATGTTGACTGGTAAAATAAAATTTACTAAAAAAACAGAAATTTGGAGAAAAAATGTAACACTGCAAAGTAGACAAAATATATTGAAAGCATGTTTTTGAATTTTCAATGTTTGGCACCGACACAACTTTTTTTTGTATATAATGACGAATAATATAAATATTAAAAATATACAAGAATATTTATTTTTATACTGTTCAGTTTTCGTTTCCAAGACGATTTCATTTTTCGTAATTCTTGCAAAAAGTAAATTCTGGAAAAATTCCCGAGAATGTTCAAAACTCCCGGACTTTTCCCCGATTATTCCAGGAGGGAAGAAATTCCCTGAGTTTTCCATATGCGTAACAGCCATGGTCTGAAAAAAAACCATTTTCAGTAAAGGATCTGAAAACCGAGGAGTCCAGAATTTCCATAATCGGATTTTTAAAAATATTTCGCTAAATATAGCCAAAGTCCCGACTTGAAATTTGCGTACGCCAGTCTGTATGCAAAGGAAGCCTCGAAGCAAGACTCGTGGTCGAAATACCTCACCGAGATACATGGGGCGAAATAGGCATGGCCGAATAGATAAGTATTCCCGAATGATATTTACAGCTCCGAGGGACAGTCCCGGCATGGTAAACGCAGTCTTGTAGATATTGCTGACCATACTCGAGACGACGCCGCTCGATAGGTAAAAGGCGACGAATTGTTCCTTTCCAAGGCTTGATACGGCCACGCTACTGAAGCTGTGCAACACATACATGTTGGCAGCCAAATGAAGCACGGAGTGATGTGAGAACGTTGACAGTAGCATCGGCCAACAGATCGCACCTTCGTAAAAAAAATTAATATATTTTAGTATTTAAGGGGTTAGGCTAAAGTAACGAGTTTAAAATCATGTGCGAATTTAACAATTTGTTTTCGTATGAAAAGTGATTCACTCATAAAATTAATCATACATCTATTTAGTATGAATATAAAATGGCCGACTACTCGAAACTTCTCGAAACAGCTTTTTTCCAATTGGCGTGACAAATAACTTCAACAATTTTTACTCGATTTACTTCAAATTTAAAAGTTATGTTCCTAATTGCATTTCGCAGAGAAGTACGTACGGAATTTCTGATTAATCGAAAACTTTTCATTTTATGAGCAGTTCATGAGCAGTTATAATGAAATTTTTCACTGAAAATTCATTTCTTGATTTCAAATACCTACAACTTTTGCATAAAACAATATTTTTTAAATTCCGTACGTACTTCTCTAGGTATTCTAATATAGATTGACGAGAATTTGTGTTTTTTGTTCTAGGTAAAAAATTGTGGATGCCAAAAGTCACGCCGCGGAGCGCCTAAAAAAGATAACAAAAGAAAATATTAGTAGTCGGCCATTTTGTAATTAATTTTATGTGTAATTAATTTTATGAGTGAATCACTTTTTCATACGAAAAACAATTGTTAAATTCGCACATGATTTTATATCCGTTACTGTGGCCTATTGGAGCATTGTGCCGAAACTTATCGGAAAGTGTAGCAGCGGATTTTTCTTTCGTAAACTCACTCGACGAAGGATTCGCACAAAAGTATCGAAGCATCGTGTTTTTGAGAGCCGGTATTCTCCAGCCGAGAAAAACTACGACATTGAGAAAACAAATGGGCGCGAAAACGCGTTGTCCATCCGTGAGACCCTTCCACCAACGCTCGGCTTCGCCTCGCCATCCGGATCGCTGGTAGAAGAAAACAGAATTATCGTTTTCCTTCGGGTTTTCATCTACTGAATGGCAAGTTCCTTCGTCGTCTCTCTCTATCTTTCTCTTGGTCTCTCAGGTGGGAAACGAACAGTAACTATAATACATACACTCAATCTTCGCTGAGTAGCCGAATGATACTGATTGATTACCCAATGAGTGTATCTACGCATTCGCTCGTACTCCCAAATAGATGCGGCCACCACGGAAGCGCCGCTGAACTGAAATTGTACAAAATGTCGTGAGCATATGCGAGAGATACGGTGAGGTGTTACAGGTAAGGTCAGTGTAGACAAAATGCAGAATTATCAAATGTACATCCTAAACGGAGAGTAAAATCTTCAATTGACATTCTTCAATGACTTTATTAGAGAAAAACTCTCCGGAGTAAATATACCATAACTTTTTAGCTAATTGTATGGCAGGACAACATCTCTATTCTTTATTTCTCTATTCTCAGACATCTCTCTCCTTAAATATCTCTGCTCTTAAATATCTACTGCTCTACTGCTTTTAAATATCCCTATTCCACAATCTTCTGTATCCAAAACTTTTCTGTTCTTACGGGGTTAGGCCACAGTAACGGGTATAAAATCATCTGTGAATTTAACCATTTTTTTTCCTATGAGAAAGTGTTTCACTCATCAAATTATTTACACATCTATTTAATATAAATATCAAGCTGTTAGAAAATATATATATATTTTTTTTCGATGTACAAAATGGCCGACTACTAATATTTTCTTTTGTTATCTTTTTTTAAGGCGCTCCGTGGTGTGACATTTAGCATCCACAATTTTTTACATAGAACAAAAAACAAAAATTCTCGTCAATCTACATTAGAATACCTAGAGAAGTACATCCGGAATTTAAAAATCATTGTTTTATTCAAAAGTTGTAGGTATTTGAACTTAAGAAATGAATTTTCAGTGAAAAATTTTGTTATAACTGCTCATAAACTGCTCATAAAATGAAAAGTCGTGTAAGAACACTTGCAAAACGACTGCAGATTGAAAGCGCCGTAACTGTTCAGCAAGTCAACGGATCGGTCCCAAATTTGGAGTGCACAGAACAAAGTAACAATAAATCCAAAGTTTATCGATACAGATAAAGTACTCGGCTTCCTGGAGAGAGTAGAAAAAAGTTGAATGGCAAAGCGACTCACGGCGACCGTAAACCCAAGCGATTTCCATAACTTGGAGGGTTTCATGGCGCCCGTTTCTACGACATTGCCTATGAGGCTCTGCGTCGGTTTGGACGTATCTCTGTTCCTCTTGAAACCTCTGGCTTGCCTCCAAGAGGTCTGCACCTGTATCCTCGGTTTGTGATATTTCACATCCGCGAAGATACTGCAAAGGGAAAAAAATCATTAAACCAACCACCGATATTTGACAGTTTCCTAACCTCACATTCCTCCGGCTACATCACGCTCGAGCGATAAAAATAGTTTTACATCGCCGTTTTTTTCTCTATTGTTTTACCATTTGCCGGAAGTTTCGCCGAGGTGGAGCAGTGCCCTGGCCATCGCCATCGCGACAACCCGGCTTGTTTTATTCGCAATTTAAGCGTCGCGTGAAGGTCGCCTCGATCATCTGCGTCCCCGGTCGGGGCTGACGTAAGTCATGGGAGGATTTCTGCAGTGGCGGCGATCGCACTCACCACGCACCTGCGAGACTTGGTGTCAAGACAAATAATGACGTAGAAACATTCGCGAGAGCGAATCTATGGCTGTCGACCAAATCACTTGTCAGTGTCCGAATGAGGTTATAGGTTAGAATCGGCAGCCTCGTCGACGTGCTTCGATCTGAATTATCCTAAATTCGGTTTGTACACTCGAAAGATTCGATTTCCAAGTGCGCGACGCTAACCTTTCACGCTTCGCTTTTGTTTGTTTCTAATCGAGCAAACACGATCTGCGTGTAATTTCGCGACGAATTTCCGACAAGTTGTGAAAACCTGAAGGAACGTCGATCTTGTGAACGTAACTAAAGAAATGTAAAATGCAAACGTTGGCTGTCGACTAAGAATCGTCGTGCAGTAATAATTGACAATTTGTTACGGCTATTTGTCTAAATACAATTTGTTTATGAAACATATATATAGCCGAACGTCTCGAGGGTTGCGCAGTGCCACGTGCGCGCGAAGACAAAGCGCTCGTCAGGTGGCGCGAATGGGGGAGTTTGCGCGCTTTCTAAAAAGCGAACAATCTTCGGCGCCGTCTCTCCCCTCCTGTCGGAAAAATGGCGTTTTTCGAGATTACCCGGAGCATCTGCGAGCAGCTTGCGTTTAAACCTTCGAAGGTCGCAGTTCGCCAATCGCGTGTATAACGTAAGCCTGGCATTACGAGAAACTCATCGAGCGATAAGAGAACAGATGATGCGCCCATCTAGAAGTCACTGTCAATCGAATCGTCATCGGGCTATGAGGCGTAAGAACGCTACCAGCCAGAGCGCTATTGTCAATTTAACTTGAAAAGTGAGAGCCAGTGGTTTTTCTTCTCTTGGCGAAATGGCTGAGAATCTCGCCGCGAAGCTTTATCTCCTGTTGGGAAACGAGAGTGTCAAAGGCAAGTGTAATTTGTGGTTTTCTTTGCGCGGTGATAATACGTGCATCGGAATTTTCGGTTATTCGGGCGGCTGTCAATTCGTCCACGGTTTGCCACGCTTTCTATTTTTCTTTGTACGCCGATATTCGTATCGGTATGTATGTATATATCGGTATGTACGGATGATGTATTTGACAGTAGCAGACGCCGCACGGAAGATTATTCGTCCCAGCTGTTCGATATCGCATCGCGCAATATCGACTGACAATGTTTCGCTAATCGCACCCAGTACGAATTCTCAGTTGTTTGAAAACTTCGTTACGAGCGCGATAAATCTTGCGAACACGTACAGGCAATGAACTTTACATCGTAACGATGAAGAAAATCGCGTGTGGCTGGAATTCTTGCAGAAACGCGATAAGAAGGTGATACTCGCTGAACCGAGTCTCCCGACCTGCTGTTCAATCGTTGATACTTTCTAGGTCTCGCATGTCAAATCGCCCGAGTCCTTATCTTGTTTTGCGCGATTTATTCACGTTTTTGCACTCCCTCGATGCGATTCGACACCGAGCCTCTTATCACGCGCGCATTCGTTAAGACAAATTGACAAAGCAAAACTGGCTTTATTTTAACATGAATATTCGGATGTTCGCATCCAGCGGAGCAATGGAAGCTACTGGGACAGGAGAGAGACGGCTCTTTGCTGGTCGGCTGGATAGAGGAGAACACGACGGAAGGAGAAACGCCAAACTCAAACTCCGTGGTCGGTCATTACGATCGGACCAAAGAAAAGTTGCAGGTAATTCGGTATTAGGAGCGTTTTAGGTACCGTATTGTTATGGTGTAATTTAGGACGTATGGGGGTCTTACGGAAAGCGTACCGTGGCAATGAAGATTAGGGGCATTATTGCTTCACGCCCGCTGGCAAGCTGGAAAATTGTAGCCCTTTTAAGGAGCTATACCAGTGTGAATGCTGAAAATTTGGGTGATTTTTGGGAATTTTGTTGGAAGAAAAGCACTCAATTAAATGTCATGGAAAATTAAGAATATATTTGGCTATATTTGACCTATATTACATAATGTTTTCATAGAAAAATATTGAGATCCAAGCGACGTATGCGCTGGCTTTGGAGGCACCAAAAAAAAAGGTCCTCCACTGCTGACATGATTCCGGCCGATTGAGTAGCTCAAACCGAAAACGGAAAAAATGTCGTTAAACTGGAAGGTATTTCCTGTAGAATGACGCAGGATTTTCGAAAAATATCAAAATCTAACAAAATGGCGTAGTTATGAAAAAAGTCTGTTTTCTTGCCTATAAAATGGTCGTTTTTTCAATGCCAAATCATCAATTTTCATCCAATCAAAAATATCCTGCGTCATTGTAGAGTAAATATATTCGAGAGTACTCTGTTCAAATTTCAAGTCAATCGGATAATTGCTCTTTGAGTTACAATGTCAGCAAATTTGAAAAATCTCATATCGAGAAAAACGCGTTTAAAGATTTAACTATCGATTTTTGCAAGATAAAATGATAGAGATACGGCCTTGAAATTTTTACAGGATATTGAAAGTATAAACTGTCGAAAAAGGCAATAAAAAATCGATTTTTTGAAAGTGTCACACTGGTATAGCCCTTTAATCCGCTCCACGGGTAACCTGGCTGCAGTTATTCAGAGTTTCACTGTAGTTTTTTTCATATCAACTAAAAAAAGAGGGTGTTTTACACCAAAAATCGATACAGTAACTTCGGATGGTAGCCCTTTTTAAAACAATCAATGTTTTATTAAATCCTTCCCTCAATCACTAGATGATGTCATGCAAAAGCTAAATGCGTTTACTTTCTTTTTTCGATTTTTCAATTAATTTATAACTATTTTTTAATACAAAAATTATAAAAGCTACTTGAAACCATATTCTTGAAAGTAACAAAAAAAAAACGAAAGTTTGCCCAGAAAAAATTCACTAAAATTCCTCTTTTTCGGCTACGAGCTAGGTGTCACCCATTGATAAAGTAAAATATTGACAAATACGAGTGAAACAATTACAGTAGAACCTCGATTATCCGAATTTTCGGTTATCTGAACGCTTCTGCGCCCTATCTGAACTTATGATGGTCTTTTTTTCTCAGTTAAAGTGTGGCCTGAGGTATTCCCCTTTGCTTCTGTAATAAAGCTGTTTCCTAACGCTATTCTATATTTTTTAAATACATTATTGCCTATATGTAGCTTCATACATCAGATCATATATACATTGTATGTATATACGAGAAACCACCCTTGAATGGTTTGAAACCCAGAAAATAGGCCCACACAGCTGCTGTTCTTGAAATGAATTCGAGCCGCTATAGTGATTTAACCGCATAAGTAGTGGTGGTACAAAAATTCAAACTTTCTTCATTGTTAATTGCTGTCAAATAAAGAATTTAGGGTCATTAGATTCATAAAAAGAATTTTCGATACTTGTATTATATGAGTTGATTTGCCTGGAAATCCGAGATGTATTTTCGATTATCCGAATTTTTGATTATGCGAACGATGTCCTGTCCCAATTAGTTCGGATAATCGCGGTTCTACTGTATTGAACACTTTCAAGTTGAGAGGCTTGGTCGACATATTACGCCGCTTGCAACTGATTTGCATCTAGGACCCATATTTGAGAATTCAAAATTTCTGTCACTTTTGCCTGACCTTGTATCTCCCGCACATTCTCAATCAGGAATAATCGTGCATCAGATGATTGATGCAATTAAGTCGAGCGGATAATATACAAATCGAATCACCGCTGTTGTTGCTATAGCCACCGATCCTCTCTTAGCCCCGTTATTTGATCTGTGAATCCGACGCAATTATCCACAGATATTGCATCGATTCGACAAGGTTCTCAACATAGTTCAAGCCACGGTAAATCAAAAGCACACTCTCTTGGGATACGTGGTTAAGCAGGAAGCTCAGGCTTCGGAAAATGGATCTCAGTCTGAAAATACGGACGAACGTAGCGAAATTCCAAACGAGGAAGGTTCCATGGAAAATGGAGAACACGGTGCAACTTTGAATCCTCGCGCAGAGGCTTACAGTACTTACGTGGCCGAGGTCCGTTCGACCAAAGTTCACAATCTGGATACAGAGAGAACGAAACAGATACGAGTACAATTTTTGTACAAGCAGAAAGAGCAGAAAAATGGAGACAGATTTTTGGTGCTGATACATCAGGAGTGTAAGCCGTGAGACATTTTATTTACTCCATCTCGTTCATGGAACGAAAACATGTTTTTTTTTAATTCATTAAAAGATCCCGTGAAAAAATCGAAACATAAACATATATAATTATTTATACTCATATATAACATTATATACAATTATATATGCCTTAACATGACATCATGAATGATCATATATGAGGCATTCCACGTCACTTCAGCCAGTAAAAAAAAATCCACATATAATTTCGAAAAATCGAGTTACTTTATTGAAAAATATTCACCAAGTGTCGAGATTTTTTAAAAATTTCTGACGTTTTTTCTCGTTGATTATCATTTTTTAATATTTTTCCATTCAAATGGCTGTATCTTTGGCAGGACTTGACGTATTTACATTCGTAAAAAACGAAAATGTGCGTCTTTTTCTAGCCTTCCAGAAAAATTAATGAATTTAGATTTTATTCAGCAAGTCGAACGTCCGTTTCAGGGCAAAATATGCAAAAATATTTTTTTTATCAAGGAAAGACACTCGTTATTGTATTTTTAAGAATTTCTCCGAATTGTGAATACGAAAAATTGATTTTTGGTATTTTTTATATTATGGGATTCCTAAACACCGTGAAGTAACAGCTATTTTTATTTAAAATTTTTTTTTATTAATATTCGATTGAGGAGTGTGGAGTTCGTCCAGATGCCTTTCGATTGTGAATCGATTCGTCAATGAAAATTCGATAAAATTTTGATAAAACGAATATCTTGTTGATAAAAGGTGTCATGATGTACACGGCAATTTTCGAGGAGAACGAAGAAGCTTCGAAGCTCGTCTCTTTCGATTCGGAATCGTTGGTGCAAACGTTCATCTGGGCTCAATGGGACGCCAGTAATCAAGTGCTCTATCACATACACAATCGCCGAGCTCCTACTAGTCTGGTAACCGAGGACGACGAGAGTCGTTCGAAGACTAACGTCACGTCGCCGACCCTCAGCGGTCTTCAATTTCACGATGATCTTCCCCATGAGACAGTGGTAACTATTGGAATTTCGTGTTTCTCCTTTTTTGTTTACATCGATCAGCCATACTGAGTCAATTCAATATTTAACATTAATCAACTTTATAGAAAGTTTACCATTTTGTGTCTATATTTTTTATTAAATTTTAAGTACATTTTCAATAAAGTTAACAAATGAACAAAAAATAATTCCAAATTTCCATCCTCAATTTTGGGCCCTTCAATAGTTACCTTGAGTACATCCATTTTTATATCCTTACAGATCTTAAGGGAGGGATACCTTTAGGCGAGGAAAAGATTGCTGATTTTCATGATATTTTTGTAAAAGGAAAGATATCCTCACCATTTTTGAGACTTAGGGTATGTTTTATTGCTACTTTAGGCTGTTGCATGGTTTGTGTTATGGATCTGAAAAAAACCAACAAAGATTTTTCTTCCATTAGAACTCATATGCAGAATATGTACCAAGGAAAAGTGGGAAATCTTGAAAATCGATTGAATGGCACGTTTTGAAACAAAAAGATTGAATTTAAAAAAAATTGCTACATATTGCAATGGAAAATACTTTAAAAAAATTTTCAACAACATCTAGGGTCATGTTTTAGACAATAAGGTAGAAAGATTTATACCAAATTTCATCGGAATCGGTCGATTAGTTTTTTTAGCTAGGTCACGGCAGTTCTGAAATGCAGTTTAGTAGACCGTGCCATAACTCCGCCATTTTTAAAGATTAATAAAAATAAAAAACACCATGAAACAGCCAAAAGTAGTAATAAAACATACCCCAAATCTCAAAAATGGTAACGGAAACTATCCTTTAAAAAATCATGAAAATCAGCCATTTTTTCCTCGCCTAAAGGTATCTCTTCTCTTAAGGCCTTAGGCCACAGTAACGGGTATAAAATCATGTGCGAATTTAACAATTTTTTTTTCGTATGCAAAAGTGATTCACTCATAAAATTAATTACACATCTATTTAGTATGAATATGAAGCTGTTAGAAAATACATATATTCTTTTCGATATATTTTCTTTTGTTATTTGTTTTTTTAGGCGCTCCGCGGCGTGAAATTCAGCATCCACAATTTTTGACCTAGAACAAAAAACAAAAATTCCCGTCAATCTACATTAGAATACCTAGGGAAGTACGTACGAAACTTAAAAAATATCGTTTTATTCAAAAGTTGTAGATATTTGAACTCAAGGGGAGGTATACACCTAGGAGCCGGAAAAAGGTCATTTTTGTGAATTTTTTCAAGGAAAACTATTTGAAATTTCGGATTGGGGTTTTAATTATCTAAAAGTACATACATTCAAAAATATATTCAATTTTCATTATTTAAAAATATCAAAAATATACAAGGATATTGTATGATACTTGGAGCGTCGTAAAAAAATCTGCGTATACGGTACCCACTGGCGTTTCTTCAAAATTCATCTGAAAAACAAAACCAAAAAGATTATTAAATTAGATACTATAATCTAGTACTTGTCATAGCCGATTTTGAAAATATCGATTTATGACAAAATGGCGGACGTTTGAACATAAATAGTGATTTTTGGGCCAAAAATTAGTTATTATTTTGCCTATGAAACAAAAACTAAGTAATGAAAAAAAAAAATCCTATGACAAGTACTAGACAATGGTGTATAGAATAACCACAAAAAACCTCAAGGCAATCGGTTCATTGGTTTTCGAGAAATTTTGGGTACCGATTTGAAAAACGTGGTTTTGAGAAAAACGCGTTTGAAAATTTGCGAATGAATAAATCATGAAATTTGTCAACTTACATGGAATCATCGATACCAGGCCCATAATGTAGGGCTTGTACGGTCGACGGAATGTTCATAGCTTCTAAATTGATTTTTTCGACCATCTAGGTGTATATCTCCCCTTAAGATATATATATATATATATATATATATATATATATATATATATATATATATATATATTCATTTTAGTAATAAAGTAATTTTAGTAACATGCGTTGCCACGTATTCATACGCGCAAATGCGAACATCGTGTCGAGTCCCATAGTGTAGGTCTTCTACGGTTGACGGAATGTTCATAGCTTCTAAATCCTCGACCTCGACCATCTAGGTGTATATCTCTCCTTAAGAAATGAATTTTCAGTGAAAAATTTCGTTATAACTCCTCATAAACTGCTCATGAAATGAAAAGTTTTCGATTAATCAGAAATTCCGTACGTACTTCTCTGCGAAATGCAATTAGGAACATAACTATTGAATTTGAAGTAAATCGAGTGGAAAATTGTTGAAGTTATTTGTCACGCCCATTGGAAAAAAGCTGTTTCGAGTATCCGGCCATTTTGTACATCGAAACAAAATATATATATTTTCTAACAGATTGATATTCATACGAAATAGATGTGTAATTAACTTTACGAGTGAATCACTTTTTCATGCGAAAAAAAATGTTAAATTCGCACACGATTTTATACCCGTTACTGTGGCCTAACCCCTTGAATAAAAGTTTGCAAAAGGGAGCAACATCAAGTAGGCCATCTCACGACAAAATGTCTCGTTCCTCGAATTCGCAGCTCAACATACCTCTGAATCTACCTCAGTTACCGAGCACCGGAAATTGCGGAACGTACGAGGACGACGTGATACCTCTGAGGGTGCACGATTGTTCGCTGGATCTCATCGTAATATCCGATTGGAAGGGAATGGTTTGCGTCTGTCATCATTATCTTTACCGTCCGGTGCAGCCGCCCCAGCACGTATTGGAGTCTTCGCTGAGCGAGTCTAACACGGTGCATTTCGCTTACTCGGTCACGTTGTTGCATCACAGCTGCGTCATACACTGCGTGGTGCCGGGTATACCGTGGTCCCAAGCGAAGCTGATGAGGCCGACGTTCGCGATATCCGGTGACTACATGATCGTGCTGGTTCAGGGTTCGTTCACGCATATGTTGGAGATCGGCGTGAATCACGATCCCTGCTGTCACATGTTGTGCGGCCCTTTGGCGAGCGTCCCGTCGCGTTCCTCCTATCTCGTTCCCCTGCTGGATTTGACGGGCTCGTCGCAGCGTCAGACGAGCAGCTCAAGGAAGTCCGAGATTCTCGGCAAGTCGAGGGAGCCGAGTGCCGAGGGTACAAATACAGCCGCGACGCAGCAGGATCTCGTCTCGAGTATACCGAGCATCGATTTGCCGACCCTCGATCTCGTGACGATCCTCGTAACGAACGAATTCCTGATCGACGTATTTCGCAAAGAGACCACCCTGCAAGTTCGCATGGGAATAATTCATTACTTTCTCTGTCATCGTAACGATTTGGAAATCGTCGCTTATCTCGTGTCCCTCATAGCCGAGAAGCCGCGTTCCCTCGACGTTGTACGTTTCATGCAAGAGATTCTCGTCGGCGGTTCTTACGCTATAGTGCAGAAGAATTTGCTCCCGGACGCGGTGCCGCTGCTCTCGTTGCTGCCGATCACCATGCTCGAAGAGTACGTCGGTTACGACGCGAAAATCAACGATCTGACGATAACGCTCAGCCACGAGAAACTGTGGAACACGTCGGTGATGCTACTGTCACCGCAGCAGAGACTCGTCCCCTATCGCAGCGATTTGTGGACCCGACTCTGGGATAACCTCGGCAAAAGGAGCGAAAACAGGCCGCGCTTCAAACCGAGCCAAATCGCGGAAAAGTTGCTCGTTTCTCTGGCCTGCTATCAACCGGAAGCACTCTCGAGATCGAGCACGCCGATGTCACCGAGCGGAGGGTAAGACTTCCCTTCCGATCTCGCGTGTTTCTTTTGTTACGCGACTCAAGTTTGAACTTACGCCTTGTTGCTTAATCGAACTTACGCCTAATTACGCGATTCAAGTTTTTACTTGAATCGCGTAAGCTTTATCTCGCGAATCGCGAAGCTTTATCTCCAATTTGCCGAAAAATTCTTCGAAAACAATTCGCCGAATGACAATTTCTCTACGACAATTGTCCGAAAGCAATTTCCCGAAAGAATTATATCTCGAATGAACAATTTTCCGAACACAGTTTATCGAACGGACCATTTCTCGTATACAATTTGCCGAATGAACAATTTTCTCGAATACAATATCCCGAAAGGACAATTTCCTGAATTTATTTGTTTTTTGTTTGAGTTTGTTTGGGTTGTTCATCCGGGAAATTGTCCATTCGGGGATATGTTTATTCGGGATATTGTATTCGAGAAATTGTTCATTTTGGAAATTGTTGATTCGGGGAATTGTTCTTGCGGGAAATTGTATTTGAGAAATTGTTCATTCGGGCAATTGTTGTCGAGAAATTGTCATTTGGGCAATTGTTTTTGGAGAAACTTTCCGCAAAGCGAATCGAGGACATGGTTGTTACGCATATGGAAAATCGGGAAAACTCAGGGAATTTTTCTCCTCTTGGAATAATCACGCTAAAGTCAGGAAATTTTGAAAATTCTCTCCAATTTTTCCACAATTTACTTTTTGCAAGAATTACGAAAAATGAAACCGACTTGAAAAAAAGAAACTGAAAAGTACAAAAATAAATATTCTTGTATATTTTTAATATTTATATTATTCTTCATTATATCCGAAAAGAGTTATGTCAGTGCCAATCAATGAAAATGTCAAAAACTGAAAATTAATTTACTCCAAAGCTCGATACATCTGCATTCGGTTTGTCGATACACAATCACACAATTATTATTGCAGATCAGTGTCTATATTTATTTTTCATTTATTGGCATCGACGTGAAATTTTTGTTTATATTAAAGAACGGGGTCTGTATTTGCTTTTAATGTATTTTTTTTACTTTACGGTATTCGAATTATTTTCCGAATTACAGTTAAAAAAAAATTATTTTAATATTCAGTGTTAAGATTTTAAAAAATGTTCTTTAATATTTTATTTAATATTCAATTTTTCTATATGATGTTAAAAAAAATTATGTTCTTTATTTGAGCCCAATCTCCCTGGAATATTTTCAAAACTTCAAAAAGTCAAGGAATTTCTGAGTCAATAATGCATAACAGACATTAAGGCCGTAGGCCACAGTAACGGGTATAAAATCATGTGCGAATTTAACAATGTTTTTTCGTATGAAAAAGTGATTCACTCATAAAATTAATTACACATCTATTTAGTATGAATATCAAGCTGTTAGAAAAAATATTTTTTTTTTTTCGAAGTACAAAATGGCCGACAAAATGGCCGACTACTAATATTTTCTTTTGTTATCTTTTTTTAGGCGCTCCGCGGCGTGACATTTAGCATCCACATTTTTTTGCCTACAACAAAAAACAAAAATTCTCGTCAATCTACATTAGAATACTTGGAGAAGTACGTACGGAATTAAAAAAATATTGTTTTATTCACAAGTTGTAGGTATTTGAACTTGAGAAATGATTTTTCAGTGAAAAATTTCGTTATAACTGCTCATAAACTGCTCATAAAATGAAAAGTTTTCGATTAATCAGAAATTCCGTACGCACTTCTCTGCGAAATGCAATTAGGAACATAACTTTTAAATATGAAGTAAATCGAGTGAAAATTGTTGAAGTTATTTGTCACGCCAATTGGAAAAAAGCTGTTTCGAGAAGTTTCGAGTAGTCGGCCATTTTGTACATGGAAAAAAATACATATATTTTCTAGAAACTTGATATTCATACCAAATAGATGTGTAATTAATTTCATGAGTGAATCACTTTTTCATACGAAAAGAAATTGTTAAATTCGCACATGATTTTATACTCGTTACTGTGGCCTTAGGCCTTAACGAGAGTTGTCACGTTCCTACAGACTGGTGCTCGCGTCCGCGTCGTTCGGTGATTTGATGAGCAACCGCAGCAACAAAATCCTCGGCGATTCGGCGCTACCGTTCGTCGAGGTTGAAAGTTGCACCGCCTCAAAACAGGAGCACATTGTGTCGGTGAATCTTCGCGAGCTTTCGATGTATCTGCTGAAACACGGTACTCAGACACCACCGAGCTCCTACGTGTCGTGTACGCCACTTCAGGTTCACGCGATGGCTACGAGACACGTTGCCGCACAACTCGAGAGTTCACGATCCCTCTGTCAAATGATCTGCAAGGCGGCCAACGTCGATCCGAGAATGGAACCGGAACGAGGATTCATACTCATGTGAGATATACTCTCTTGCCGTAACGCATTCACCTTGACTCACCTTCTGATGTTGCAATTAATAATAGGTCTCTGAAATATCAAGGGGGGGGGATACCTTTAGGCGACGAAAAAATTACTGATTTTCATGATTTTTTTTTAAGTCAAGATTTCTTCACTACTTTTGAGACTCAGAGTATGTTTTATTACTAGTTTTGGCTGTTACGTGGTATATTTTGTATGTAGCAGCCGGAATGATTCGAATTTCGCCTAAAAAATTGAGCATGTTTATGACCGTCTATACTATCGGATAATGCAAAAAAAATTGATTTTTTTTAAATTTTAGACCGTGATGTTCCCTTAAGGGGTCGCTTTAGACGTTAAAAAGGCTATTTTCATGAATTTTTTCGATAGGTTTATATTATAGATATTGATATAAAAGTTGTTTTGCTCGAACGTTTTTCGACGGCTTGTTGATAAAATCTTCGAAACTACTGAACCGATCCTTATGACATTTTAAGGTAGTCCCATCGCCAGGCTTCAATCCATAGGATTTGCATAATTTTTTTTATCTTCACTAAATATAATAATCGTCTCTGTAAAATTTCAGGGTCGTTTATCGGCCTAATTACAGAGAAACGAAATATTAAAATTGCGTATTTTTGTGAAGGAATTCCGAGACGACATACAAATACCCAATTTCCGGTCGCTACAAAAGTGTATATAATAGTGGGAATCCGTCAGATTCTTAAAAATAATCGGATTTACATACTTAACACTTGTAGTAATCTAGTGCTCTCGGAAAAAATTACGCTTATTGACCTAATTTGTATGTAATATCAAGTTTAATTTGAACTTCCGGTATTGGAATTATTACCACTTGCTACGATAAAGAGACGTGACAGCAAGGCAACAGCTGACTGTAGTCCTAACCTAATCTCACTCATTCGAATTTCCACACATATTTCATTTTTAACCGACATATTTCGCCGACACAAACTTTCCACGCTTTCTACCAGTCGTGGCCCGAATACAATGCTTTATATTTCCCGCACTTGACATTGATTTGACAGATCGACGTTGGAAAGCATAGAGGTTGAGTAAAAAGAGACGGAAATAGAACCAATATTGCCGAATATCAAACCTAGTGTGATTGCCGTTTTTTAATGCTTTTTTGGGGATTTTTTTCTTGACAAACCATTAAAATAAAATAATTTATAAATTGTATATCATTTTTATTAACATTTAAACAAACTTTGTGAATTTTTCGAAGTCATTATATAGAATATAGTCGGAGATACACCGCCCAACAGGAACACATATAAAAAGAGGTGCTCCACTGCTGCCATGATTTCGGCCGTTCTGGTTATCTGAAATCAAAAAACCAAACGCAATTTTAATCGTGAGACTTGAGGCTCTACATGGAACTAAAATAAAGTTAGAATTCCAAAAAATCATCTTTTTTACGCTTTAGAAAAAAAATCAATTCATCGTATTTTTTTTGGGGGTCTATATAGCTGATAAAAAGAAAACTATCGAAGCAATCTTAATTATTTTAGTTCAACTTGTAGTTATATATGTACTAAAGATGCTGTATAAATTTGAGGAGAATCAATTAAATAGTTTTTGAGATATCATGGCAGCGGTTTGAAAAAATCGTGTTTTGAGAAAAACGCGTTTGAAAGTTGTTGTATATAATTCATGATAAAAAAATGGTCTCACCATCAATCTGCTATGCCTGGACCATAGAGTACACCTTCCTCTTCTTCAAAGAAGTCATGCAAGGCCGTTTTCTCTTCTTTTGATCTGACACACTAGACGACCCCCTTAAATGTGAACATTCATTAAGCAGTTTACACATCGAAAATTTAGTTATTACGAATTTTTTTCTTTGCATATGTTAAAAATATAAACTGTACAAGTCTCAAGTATGATCAGTATATAATTCATGTGTGACTAGTGTGACAGTATGACTAGTGTGAAGCGATAGGACTACCTTAACCACATATTCTTTACAACTATAGCTAAAGCGTATATCGTGGATTTTTTAAAATTTTGATATTTACTATTTTTTTTGCCAAAAACGGTGAAAAGGCACGTTTTTTTTGTTTTTTCAAAAAATGTCCGCCTATTAGTTATTTTTACTTATAAAAAAAATCGTAGGATATGCGCTGTAGCCATTAACATATTGAATCTAAAACTATTTGATTGTTTCGTTTCGAATGATCCATCTCCGAGATTTCATCAACAGCGCAGACCTACAACTTTTTTAGGGTATTTTTTTAACTATCATTTTCGTCTATAAATAGTGACTTGAATAAATAAATCAAAATTTTTAATGTATTTATTAAGTGTAAGAATTTTCATATCAATATCTATAATATAAACCTATCAAAAAATTCATGAAAATAGCCTTTTTTAGAGTCTAAAGTGAGAAGACCACTTAACTAAACATAGTGCATGATACAAGACATTTCCAAGACAAGAAATCGACCTTTTGAACATTTTACACTGTGATGATCCCTTAAGGCGTACCCCCACTTGTAGCGCAAAAAAGGCCTTTTTCATGAATTTTTTTAAAGAAAACTACAAAACTTTTTTAATCGATCAATATACCATCTTAAAGAACACATATCGAAGAACTTTCAGTAATTTTTTTATTGATAAATATTACATTGTTTAGTGGCAAATGGCCGTCAATGAAATAATGTTTTTATATACACGGTTTGCGGTGACCAACATTGCGGCGAAGTGGATCATCTGAAAAAAAATGCGGATGGATTTAATCAAATATAAGTATAAACTAGTCTTTAATCGAAGGATTTTAAAAAATATTCATTTTTCACAAAATGGCGGACAGTCAAAGTTAATGGTTCGATTTTAACGAAAAAAACGGCCGTTTTTTGGCTATAAAACGGCCTTTTTTTTTCGAAAAAAAATCGAACGATTAAAGACTACATTTTTATGTATTAAATAAGCCTGCAAAATTTCAAGAAGATCGGTTCATTAGTGTTCGAGTAATCTTGGTCACCGACTTCAGAAATGCCATTTTGAGAAAAACGCGTTTAAAGTTTCAATTTCAGTTTACACGAAGAAAATATTTTTTTTTGTAAACTTACATAGAGTCATCTATTCCGGGCCCATACTTCTGTATGGGCCCGGATACTTATACTTCAAAAAAATGCAATAAAAAAAATCGATTTTTTCAAAATTGCAAGTGGGGGTAACCCCTTAACTAATCATAGTGCATGACACAAGTCATCCCCCGATTGAATTTCGACAAAATCGATTAAAAGATTTGATTTTCACGAAGTTCGAAATTAAAAAAATCGTATTTATGGACTCTAATAAATTTGAGATATCTGGCTAAACTTCTGTACACGCAAAGTTACGATACAAGGTTCACATTCGGCGTAGCAATGGTCAGTAATATTTGTCTTTATTTCAGCGATCAGCTGGACGAGACACGTCGCAATCTTTTGTTCATGCTGCTGGAACGTTATCGTTACGCGATCGAGAACAGCGCGTTTCCAATGCCCCAGGGATTCACGTCCTTCTTCACGTATCTCGGCTACCGGAGTCTGAGGTATCCGATGTTTCTGCAGTACGTCGAACGTTCAGTGTTCGAGTTGCAGGTCGACGTTACCAAAATCATCATAGCAGGTTATTCCGCAAATTTTCTTCCTCCGCAAGGGTCTCCGAAAATTTCCTACAGCGATGTACGAATTTCTACTGGGTTTGCACAAATTTCTAACACTGCGATGTTCGTTCCGTAGACATTGGCGACACGAAGGAGAACGCCATCAGGAAGCTACAACTGTTGTCACTGTTGCCGAGATCGCGCGCCAAAAGATTGCTCAATCAGTGGCTACATCCGGTCAGTTTTATGATCAGAGCGCGCGAGCACGCGACGAATATTCTGTCCGGTGAAATTTGCCAAAATCGTGGGCGAACTTTGCAACATTGCAATCGTCACAACGGTGAGTCGCGGCGATGACACTGGTCCACTTACCGCCAGTGATATCTGAACTATACGGAATTTCGATTTCTAATTAAGGGGCCAGTCCACTTCGGAGCCACGAAGAAAGGCTACTTTCGCAATTTTTTCTTGAGGATTTTATAAAAGATACGAATATAAAAGTTGTCGGGCTTGATAAACAAAATCTTGAAATACATTTTTTTAAAAATTAATTCATTTTTATTCATTTTTAAGTACAAAAACTATAGTTTAACGTAACGCCTCAAAAATAGGTGGGCTAGGTAGCTCCATCGCAACTCGGCAACGGCTTGTCTGAAACAAAAAAATCAAAGTCCATTAGATTCAGTATGACACCAGCTACAAAATGACCCTCGGATATAAAGTTGTATCAAAAAATAAAAAAATGCCAGATGAAAAACGAAAAAAGAAAAAAAATCGCGTTTTTTCGCAGTTTTTCGCAAAAAAGAGTAAAAATCAAAATTTTAAAATCATCGAGGGTCATCTTGTTGCGAATCATGTTTACAATATGTGGTTCAAATTTCAAGAGAATCGGTTTATTAGTTTTAGAGATACGATGGAGCTAGACTTTGAAAACGTTGTTTCGAGAAAAACGCGTTTGAAGTTTATACTATGAAAAACTCTTGCCTAAACTCAATCGGCAATTCCTGCACCGTACAAAATCCGTTCTAATTGCTCATCATCGTCGAATTCTTCGAGTCTTGCTTGCTTTCGATTTTTTGAAATTTTCAAAGTGGACTGGCCCCTTAAGGCGGTATGAGATGTAGAATGAAGGTATGGAAAGAGTCAATTTTTTCGGGAATATTTTGAGGGAATGGGTACTATTAAGGGGCCTTCTCACTTTAGACGCTAAAAAAGGCGATTTTTTGATAGGTTTATATTATAGATATTGATATAAAAGTTGTTTTACTTAATAAGTACACTTTCGAAATACATTAATTTTCTTTTATGTATTTATGTAACCCAAACAAACTTTAAACGCGTTTTTCTCGAAACAACGTTTTTCGTATTAAGGATTTTTATTTATTTTGATATTTACTATTGTTTTGCCAAAAATGGTGAAAAAAACACGTTTTTTTGGTTTTTTTTCGAAAAATGCCCGCCATTTTATTTTTGCATATATCAAAAATCGTATGATATGCGCTATAGCAATTAACGAACTGAATTTAAAACCGTTTGATTTTTTGTTTCGGATGATCCATCTCCGAGATTTCATCAACAGCGCAGACCTACAATTTTTTTAGGATTTTTTTTAACTATCATTTTCGTCTATAAATAGTGACTTAAATAAATAAATTTCGTTTTTTATGTATTTCTAAAGTGTATTTATTAAGTGTAACAACTTTTATAACAATATCTATGATATAAATCTATCAAAAAAATTCACGAAAATAGCCTTTTTTAGCGTCTAAAGTGAGAACACCCCTTAAGGCGTTACCCCCACTTGTAGCGCAAAAAAGGCCTTTTTCATGAATTTTTTTAAAGAAAACTACAAAACTTTTTAATCGATCAATATACCATCTTAAAGAACACATCTTGAAGAACTTTCAGTAATTTTTGATTGAAAAATATTCCATTGTTTAGTGGCAAATGGCCGTCAATGAAATAATGTTTTTATATACACGGTTTACGGTGACCAACATTGCGGCGAAGTGGATCATCCGAAAAAAAAATGCGGATGGATTTAGTCAAATATAAGTATAAACTAGTCTTTAATCGAAGGATTTTAAAAAATATTCATTTTTCACAAAATGGCGAACAGTCAAAGTTAATGGTTCGATTTTAACGAAAAAAAAACGGCCGTTTTTTGGCTATAAAACGGCCATTTTTTTCGAAAAAAAAATCGAACGATTAAAGACTACATTTTTATGTATTAAATAAGCTTGCAAAATTTCAAGAAGATCGGTTCATTAGTGTTCGAGTAATCTTGGTCACCGACTTCAGAAATGCCATTTTGAGAAAAACGCGTTTAAAGTTTCAATTTCAGTTTACACGAAGAAAATATTTTTTTTTGTAAACTTACATAGATTCATCTATTCCGGGCCCATACAGAAGTATGGGCCTGGATACTTATACTTCAAAAAAATGCAATAAAAAAAATCGATTTTTTCAAAATCGCAAGTGGGGGTAACCCCTTAACCGTACGTTGATACACTGGTTCATTTTGACCCGGACGAATTTTAAATAAAACGCCCCCATTTCGAAAGTGGAAAATTATCAATAATTTTTTACAGCAAATTAATCTGATATTTTCCGAATTTTAGTTATGCAAACGTATTGCGAAATGTTTATAGCGTATCCGTATTTTTTTCCACTTTTCGACTGAAGGGTTGTTAATGGCAGGCGGATGAAGTACTGTTCGGGTCAAATTGACGCAATGAGTCAACATCGTGGCCGAATATAAGTGTATCAACGAAGGGTTAAGAGCCTCTAATACCTGGGGACCCGAAATTTTTTTCCAAATTTCGGTCTTTTTTACGAAAACGGTTGGTGAAAAAGAAACACATTTTTTTAGACACAAAGATACATATATTGAGAGGGTTCTCTTGAATATTGAACCCTTAGATATTGTCCTCTTAAATATTGAAGTATGGTGCCGCTACCGCTTGCCCGACCGACTGTTAGAAGCTGTAGCTCATTCAATTTTAGGAATATTTGAGTGAAAATTTCAAGGACTATAGCCAAAAGGCTATCGAATGAAAATATTTTGGAAAATGCTTCGACCCACTTAGGTAGATGTAGCCCCTTAAGGCGTTGTGTGTTTGATCGCAGGTTTGGCAGCGTTTCCCTCGGCCGATCGACTGTCACCGCTGGACACGTTCCTCGATCTGCTGACAGCCAAGGCGAGTCTGAACGAGCTCGATTTTGGTTTACTCATCGAGGCCACCGTCACCTCCACCGAAGATTTTCTCTGAGCCGCGGTCTGCTCTAGCTGCAGATTATTGCTCTGGTGCGCAATTCTCGAAATGCTCAATTCTCATCAGTCTCTAAATGTTTTACGGTCAGCTGTGCTACCACTGCAATACTTATATTCATGTTCTTAGTTTCGTCCATTCTCACGAAAATCGTCCAAAATATTTCAATCCTTCGCCGTTGTACGGAGACACATGTGCCATGGACGTACTTAGCACGACAAACTCGAAGGAGCATTCGGAAAACTCGCTTTGCTTTTTCGAGTAAAACGTGCACCTAGGGCATTTGTTTATCAATCATTGTTAATCGTAACACGAAGTGTTTCTTTTTCTCGTCGTACCTGTATTATTTGCGAATCACCGTTCAGTATTTTTATCTTTATACTCTGTTACGTTACGGGACACGAATGCAATCAACGTTGTGATGTTTCCTCTTCGAAGTGTATGTTCCTAATCGAGAAATTTCGTTGACCATTCCTCGGCTGGTTTCGTGTTACGTAGAGAAAACTCGTGCTATTTATAGATTATCGTTTATTGATTTTGAATAAAGTTTCATCTATGTATACAGCCACACTCGTGAGTTCTCCGTTTCAACAATATTCTCGTCGCCTTTACGGATGTGGACGGAATTCGGACGTTTGAGGAAATTGTTTGAGTTTCGGACCGATCCAGTTGTCGGGAACTTTACAGTCGTCGCGCCACGACTCCAAGTAATCGCAGTCCACGGAGTGCACTACGTAATTGTTCCAGTTGTTCATTCTGCAAGGGACGAGGCTAAACGATGCTCGCCCACTTTGAAAAACATCGAAATACGTACTTTTTTCGCGGTATATTTAAAATTCGCTTATCCGGAAATGGCATGGTTCGTTGCAGTAATTCGTATTTTGAGTCGTGAAGAAATGCGAGTCGTGAGAAATCCGCGCAACCATCGATTCGCGGGATTTTCATATCGTCTTGCAAAATCTCGTAATTGGATACGAAAGTGCAAGCGCTGCGAGTCAAGTTATGGGGCGAACGGGCCGTACGATTCATGTTGCGACTTGGAATTTTTTGTCGCGATGCAACTACGACTTAGAGTCCGCTCAATTTTTTCTAGGTTATGTTGGTTTTCAATTCTGGCTGATACTATTGTCCAGTGGACACAGGCCAGTTTCAAGCACATCGTGAAAGTAATATCGGAAAATACATCGTCATGGTGACGGCGGATGGCCGTTCAACTTTTTCGCGCGCTTGGCTGGCGGCGCCACCAGCCTGTGGCGTTTTCCGTAAACTACGATCGTCGGCCGAGCCGACGAATCTTACGAATCACCTCTATGTGCGCAGTACAAGACGACGGCGTGTCCAGAGTGGATGCGTTTGATCATTCCATTTTGCGCAGTCTACTCTTTCCATTAACAATAACAACAAATAACTTTTAACCTTCAAACGCCCGTATAATTCAACTTTTCGCACGTACACTTGCCGAACGACCGACGTGTTATTCGCGTGAAATTTTGAGGTTATGAGCTGCGTGTTAACCTTCACGTGAGTACAATTGGAATGGAGAGCGACGCGGGAAAAGTTTCATTCACGACGGCTGCTGGATTTTGTCCCGATTGTGGATCGATCCTGCCACTTCTCGGTGATCGAGGAGGCGTGACGTGCTACACCTGTGATAGGAAATGGGGCGCCGATGGTAAGTTCCTTCAAGAATCCTCTCAATGTCGTCCACACTGACCCGCGGATCTCTCGATGACAGATCGCCCACGTGTTTGCAACTGTGCACGGCGCGAGGTCACATAACCTCACAAAACTTCGGATACGTTATCAGGGATAATCCAATGTTATTTCGATTCCTTTATACACGCGCTCCATTCGCGAAACGAAGTTTTCGGAGACATGGCCATGTCTTACACTCTCCACTTCAATACCAAACACACGTACGCCTCCGCCAAACAAAAATCCAGCACGGAGGACGACAAAGCCGAAGGTCCCGTTGTCGAAAGACGCTGCCCCCAGTGTAACAACGACAAAATGTCGTACGCCACACTGCAATTGAGGTCAGCCGATGAAGGACAAACCGTATTTTACACCTGTACCAAGTGCAAGTAAGCGCCTTTCTCGAATATCTCTAGCAGTTGCCTCGAATCATGATTTGCCATGACGATAAAGTCTGCATAGTTGGAATGCAACGATGTTTCCTTTATCTTTCGTCTCTTCACTTTTTCATTGTTGAAATCCTTTTTGCTTGGAAATTGAGGTTGTAAATCTCGAATAAGAATACGTAAAAACGTTTGAGTGATTTTTAGTGTCTAAATCGGCTAAAAAATAAAGAAAATACGTTTTTTCAAAATTTACTCCTATTATTGTTAAAATGTGATTTGTTTGCAAATTGAGGTTGTCAATCTCGAATAAGAATACGTAAAAACGTTTGTCATTTTTACATATTATTATTCTAGATTTACAACCTCAATTTGCAAACAAAAATCATTTCAACAATAATGAAAGTGAATTTGAAAAAAAATTAATTTACTGAATTCAAAATTTAAAAATTTTCACTAAAAATTTACTAAAATTTTATAAATTTACTAAAATTTACTAAATTTACCTAAATTTACTAAAAAAAGGAATTCTAAAAATCATTCAAACGTTTTTACGTATTCATATTTGAGTTTTACAGCTTCAATTTGCAAACAAAAAGGATTTCAACAACAATGAAAGTAAAGAAACTAAAAGTTAAGGAAATATCGGTCCTCCTCTATTTACAGAGTTAATTTTCGTTGCATTCCATCGATTCAAACCTCAACGTCATGATTCGTCGATAAAACATTCCTTGCGGAATATCGGCAGATGTTGAGCACAAATTTTTATGCTTTCAGATTCAAAGAAACGGAAAATTCGTAACGGGCTGTGTATGCGGTACTACATAATTACAATATTGGCATAATTCTAAAGTTGTCTCTGTAAAATAAACTTTGAAATATTTAAGCGCAATAAACGTGGCATTTCTTCGTTTTGAGATAACACGCAATGATTTCACTGAAAGCGTTTGTCACATTCTACTAAAAATCGTTGCGGAGCTGTAATATAATGAGGCCTGAAATAATAAACCAAAATCATTTCTAAATAGATAGAGCAATAGCCTTATGTTGGACCTTACTTTTGGAGTAGGGAACATTGCTGAAAGATTTTTCAGAATCTCCATTGAATATTTAGAACCAAAAGCTGCAAAAAAAAGAATTTAGATTATGCAAAAAGGGAAATAAAATAATAATCAAGATTTTTCGTTGCATTTCAACGATGGTCTTCAACACGATCAGGGCTCTCTAAGAAACGGGAAATAGTGAAGGGACAAGTGGTATAGAAGTAAAAGGGCCAGGGTCTTAGAAGTCCCTAAGGGCTTCCCAAGAAACTTTCAATATAATTTGTTCCTCAAGGAATAGTCCCCGACACTTCTAAAATAAATTTCTCTAAATAGCACTGCATTTATTTATTTATCCATGATCTGGAAATTAGCATCGTTGCAGCGCAACGAAAATGAATTCTTTTTCATTGATAAAATTTTCGAATAAAAAAACGATAAAAAACGACCGATTCAGGCTACAAAAATCATTGGAACGTTCCTGCGTATTTTCATTGCAGATTCACGACCACGAGTAGCCAAAATACGTTTCGAATAATAATAAAAATGAAGAAATAAGGAAAAAAAATCGTTGCATTGCAACGATGCAAACTTCAACGTCACAATTATCCCCTTCTGTTCGTACCGCATCACGAAGTTTCCTACCTAACCTTATTCTAACCTAACCTCAATCTCTACATAACGCATCGATGCCACGGTCTTACATACAGGTCTGACAACTGCGGTAGTGGGGGTAGGCACCCTTAGCGGTTCTGGTTTTTATTCCGATTTCTGCCGCTTGGTGCGTGACGGCAAGGGGAAGTAGTGGTACGACGAAGAGAGAAATAGCTCTTCTGTCCTTTTCCCTCCTGAACGCAACGCAGGCGCCGTTTGCCCTAACTTAATTTACCGTATTGTCGTGTAAACTGCATAATATACGAAACCAACAATAAATGTATTGATTAAAAAAAAAGATAACTACTTTCATCTAAAAAAAACTGAAAACTTTTTGTGTACATTAATTCATTCCAGCACATATTACGACCATTTGCATCCTTTTTTCTTCAATGTCTCACAATACATCGTTCTTCGAAATGTTTTTCGCACACGTACTGAGACTCTTTCAGTCCCGGAATAGCATCGAGCCATTTTTTGCATCGTTCGACGTTTCTGGGCACGCGAAACACGGAGCATTTCTGCTGACAATTTTTGTACCCCGTTTTACAATTGCGAACCGCGCAACCCTTAGCCACTTCGCATTTTTTTCGCAAATACTACCAAAAAAAATTCACACTTGTGTAAAAACGCGATAAAAAATGTATCACGGTAAATCGCGTAGAACCTTATGGTATATGGTTGCAAATAAAGGTTATTTCGACAATCGCGCTAGAAAAACATACGTAAACACCTTGGGCCCATTCGCCGGTAAGAGGTAAGGGGAAAACTACTCCCCCTTGCTAGTAGCGACGCGTAGCGGCGCCTAGTGAATCAAAACGTGAAGCCGATAAGCGTGCCTACCCCACCACGAAAATTTAGCTTCGTTGCAAGATCTGTATGTAAGACCGTGATCGATACTATACATTTTGGCACGTAAATTTCAGCAACAGGAACTACAACTGTAGACGATAAGTCAATGTACGAAAGTAGGATTTTATTCAACCGCTGATACGTACGACGATGAGACAAATTAACAATAATATAAATGCTGCAAGATTCGTAGGTGAAGAATCATGTGTTGCAAGTTAAATCGGCGCGAAACAGAGAAAAATGCTCGTCACTGTTGTCAGTGACGAGCTAGCGAGTACACGGTTACACGAAAAGTTCTCCTGCTAGCGAGACAATCTCTTTGTGATCCACGGCGAGTGAGAGCCGCGATTTTCGTCACTGTCCCGAAACAAATGATAATCTAGGAATCTAGGCCTTCCGTCGTCAGTCTTACGCTACATCCGAAGGTAACAGAGATTTTTCCATCAAATCGATACAATTGCCATAACTATATATATATATATATATAGTATGTATGTATATATATACATAAATAATCTAATTCCATATCGTACATAGACTATGTACAGGCTCAATGATATTTACATTCAGTTGCGAGTCGAATCTCGATCGAAAATTCTCATCGTACTATACTAACAATTGCAATTAATATAGTATGCGATGATTGACTCGTTTGGTGGGAGATATTTTAGTTTTTTCGTCTTCAGGCATCTTCGCTTTGTGAATCATTTGAAACAATCGTCGAGGAAATTTTCCAACGAGTGGTACAGGTGCGATCGATACTGCACTATTCCGTGATCCTCGTCCGTGTACGTCTGAAATAATGATTTGTGTGTAACGAGGCGGATTGAGATATTACGGAACAAAATTGGGGCAAATTATTTTCCAAAGGGGGATAAACTTCCGAAAAGCTGTTACCCCCGATTCGGCTGAAATTTTGCACAGATGTTTCACTTAATATATAAAGACTTCGCCCAAAGGGATTTTTGGCGCATTTCAATGGTTCACGAGAAATCGAATTTTAAAGTTTATTTTTTAGACCGCACGAGTATATCTATATCGCTCGCCACGGCCGATCGATATCCCCACTCCTCCGACTTCACTGGTGGCTTACCCCTGCAAGTATATTTATATAACCCAAACAAACATAACTAACCAAACCCAACACACACAAACACAAACAAACAAACCCAAAAAATAAATTAAAAAGACCAAACAATTTCGATATATCGTAAACTATTGGAATGCGCCATAAATCCCTTTAGGGGATGTCTTTATATATTAGGCCTTACGCCACAGCAACGGGTATAAAATCATGTGCGAATTTAACAATTTTTTTTCGTATGAAGAAGTGATTCACTCATAAAATTAATTACACATCTATTTAGTATGAATATCAAGCTGTTAGAAATTTTTTTTTTTTTCGATGGAGAAAATGGCCGACTACTAATATTTTTTTTGTTATCTTTTTTTAGGCGCTCCGCGGCGTGACATTTAGCATCCACAATTTTTTACCTAGAACAAAAAACAAAAATTCTCGTCAATCTACATTAGAATACCTAGAGAAGTGCGTACGGAATTTTAAAAAATATTGTTTTATTCAAAAGTTGTAGGTATTTGAACTTGAGAAATGAATTTTCAGTGAAAAATTTCGTTATAACTGCTCATAAACTGCTCAGCAAATGAAAAGTTTCCGATTAATCAGAAATTCCGTACGTACTTCTCTGCGAAATGCAATTAGGAACATAACTTTTAAATATGAAGTTAATCGAGTGAAAATGGTTGAAATTATTTGTCACGTTAATTGGAAAAAAAGTTGTTTCGAGAAGTTTCGAGTAGTCGGCCATTTCGTACATCGACAAAATATATATATATATATATTTTCTGACAGCTTGATATTCATACTAAATAGATGTGTAATTAATTTTATGAGTGAATCACTTTTGCATACGAAAAAATAGTTAAGTTCGCACATGATTTTATACCCGTTACTGTGGCCTAAGGACTTAAATGAAACATCTGTGCAAAATTTCACCTCAATCGGAGGTAACAGCTATTCGGAAGTCCATCCATTACTAAAAATAGTAATCGTGGTTGCATTATTATTAAAAATAGTAATTGCGTTTGAATTATTATTAATAGATGCAATTGTGTTTGAATTATTATTAAAAATAGTACTTGTGTTTGAATTATTTTTGAAATTTATAATTGCGTTTAAACTATTAGTAGAGAATAGTCATTGCGTTTGAATTATTATTCAATATAATAATTACGTGTAAATGATTATCAAAAGTAATAAATGAGTTGTAATTATTATTGAAAATAATAGTTGCGTTTATGTTATTAATAAAAATGATTATTGCGTTCAAATAATTATTGAAAATAATTATTGTGTTCGAATTATTGTTAAAAATAATAATTGTACTTGAATTATTATAAAATTCAAATTTATTAAATTAAATAAAATTAATTTAAATGCGTTTGAATTATTATTAAAAATAATAATTTAAACACAATTTCTTCATCATTAGGGTCAAACTTAATTTGGAAAAATTGATTTTTGGGATAATTGGTTGTTCGTTGAATAACCTGTTGCCTGAAGAGGATGTCTTTCTGTTCCAGAACCTTGGCGAGCATCAGTGACTGCTGATAATGTACGTTGTCGTCGAGAGTTCCATGGATCAAGTAATAACTGTTGGACTTGATATTGTCGACTTTATTGAGTAGCCGAGCCTGCTCGTAACCAACGAGGTTATCGGCGGCGGTCGGCAGACCCATGAATCGTTCCGTGTACACGGAATCTAAAAAAAAAAACGGGCGTCCCTTAAGATACGAAATTGCAAAAAAATTATCAGCAGCATATTCAAGACGGACAAAATTAACTGCAGACTTTGGTAACTACTTTCTCGCTATAAAGCGGTACCGACAATTTTTTTTTCTTCCAATCGAACTCTACTACTACCGTCCTATCGTTTGGAGGAATATTTTCATCAGCTGATCCATTCTCGGGTTTTGAATTCCGAATAATTGGAAAATTCGAGACGCGTAGAAAATCGCGGCGACAGTCACCTTGAAACTTTGCCAATACAATCATCTAAAACTTGCTCCGCGGGATCGCGAGACGAAAATTCCGCGATGTAAATTTTTCGTTGGAAGTACATTCTAAGTGAGACATTACGGAGGAATATCATTTCGCGGACTCTGAAAATACGACCGCGCGGTAACTCTTCCTCCCGACCACGAATATCGCCGGGCAAAATGATCGTAGATATTCGCGTATACGGATAAAATATACGTATACGTGGGAACAAAAAAAACACATAATTTATGCAGGATTGATCGAATTTCAGAGAGAATTTTATTCAAATTCAGCTATGGAATATTAAGGGGCTATACCAGTCTGACCCTTTCAAAAAATCGATTTTTTTTGCCTTTTTCGACAGTTCGTTAGTTGAATCGATAATTTTTAAATAGTTAAAACGATAGTTAAATCTTTAAACGCGTTTTTCTCGAAATGAAATTTTTCAAGTTTGCTGACATTGTAACTCAAAGAGCAATTATCCGATTGACTTGAAATTCGAACTGAGTACTCTTGAATATATTTAATCTACAACGACGTAGGATATTTTTGATTGGATGGAAATTGACGATTTGGCATTGAAAAAAACGACCATTTTATTCGCAACAAAACAGACTTTTTTTTCCATAACTACGCACTTTTGTTAGATTTTGATATTTTTCGAAAATCCTACGTCATTGTACAGGAAATACCTTCCAGTTTAACGACATTTTTTCCTTTTTCGGTTTGAGCTACTCAATCGGCCGGAATCATGTCATAACTCGCTTGGATCTCAATATTTTTCTATGAAAAAATGATGTAGTATAGGTCAAATATAGCCGAACATATTCTTAATTTTCCGAAACATTTGATTGAGTACTTTTCTTCCAAAAAATTCCCGAAAATCACCCAAATTTTCAGCGTCCACACTGGTGTGCCCCTTAACGCGTGACTAAAATCGATGGGTGGTTGAAGTCAGTTAAAAAGAAAGAATTCGAACAAAATTGTGCGGGAATCATGGTTGAATTTAATAACGCTGAGAAAAAATTGAACAGCAATTGGTGAACATTTGATGATATAGAAGTTTGCATCATTGGAACGCAACGAAAACTAAATCTTTTTTCATTGGTGAAATTTCGTTTTGGCTGATTTAGGCTATGAAAATCATTCGAATATTTTTACGTATTTTTATTGCAGATTTACGACTTTAAGTTGCAAAAAAGGTTTCGAACAATAATAAAGGTGAAAAAATAAATAAAAAATCGTTGCTTTTCAACGATGCAAACTTCAACGTCATAAAATATCGTATTTTCGTAGCTAAATTCAACAAAATAAAAAGATAAATATATTAAAAATAAAACGATAAAAATAATTTTCGTAGTTAAATTCAATAATATAAAAAGATAAAACGAAATTGTATTTTTTTAACCTCTGAATACGAATTCATTATTTATTTTCCCCAAAAGTCTCATTTCTATTAAAAATTTTCGAATGTCTATGGAAACACGTTTTTCGGTTTTGGCCGGCGTTATTTTGAGAAAAAATCCGCTATGTTTGCAATCGGCGGAATATTTCCCAGCGGATAGACGCTCGAAATATCATAAATGTCGAAAAAATATTTTTTCGGCTCTTCGCCACTTTTCCGGAATCGTCAAAATCGTGAAATTTCGAACAGCCGTATCGTTGATGTTGTGTGAGTGACATAAACTTATCGGGGGGGTTTTGAAAAGGATTTTGGTAGACTTTGAGAATGTCGCTTGATTCACCCCGATATCTCGATTACTTTCCCCGGAATGTGCACTTGAGTAATGGCCGAAAAAGAGGCAAGGGGTATGTATGGAAAAATTCCCAAAAATCGACGGTCCGATTTTTCGTCCTTCACTTTTTTTTTTCATCTATAGTGAATTTTTCATCGCTTCACAAGATCAACCCTTGATACGCCTATTTTTGAAGGGTAGTTTCCCCCCAAAACAGTTTTTTCGCCGACAAAAAAAGACGTGTTCAATCGTTTTTAATGCTTTTATATGAGTTTTAACAAAATAGAAGACGGACACTTAAGGGGTCTTCTCACTTTGGACGCTAAAAAAGGCTATTTTCATGGATTTTTTGATAGCTTTATATTATAGATATTGATATAAAAGTTGTTACACTCAATAAATACACTTTCGAAATACATTTATTTTTAAATGTATGTATTTATGTAACCCAAACAAACTTTAAACGCGTTTTTCTCGAAACAACGTTTTTCGCCGGCTTGTTGATAAAATCTTCGAAACTACTGAACCGATCCTCATGAAACTTAACCACATATTCTTTACAACTATAGCTATAGCGCATATCAAGGTGTTTTTAAAATTTTTATATTTATTATTTTTTTGCCAAAAACGGTGAAAAAAGAACTTTTTTTTGTTTTTTTTTTTTTTCCGAAAAATGTCAGCCATTTTGTTATTTTCTTATATATAAAAAGTCGTATGATATGCGCTATAGCCATAAACATACTGAATTTAAAACCGTTTGACTTTTTTGTTTCGTATGATCCATCTCCGATATTTTATCAACAGCGCAGACCTACAATTTTTTTAACAAAATTCTTTAAGATTGGTGTCTAGACTAGAACTTCCGGAAAATCGAAAAAAAAAAAAAAAACATTATTTCATTTTTCAACGTCTTATAGCGTCGAGAATCACCTCCTAAAATGTTGTGACGAAATTCGTAATAGAAAAAAAAGTTATAGCGGTGTGTGTGGGGACAAGTCGGGACAAAACTTTAAACGCGTTTTTCAGGAAATCATTTTTTTTTTCAACTGGCGAACAAACAATCTCCGCAACCGCTCGATCGATTGTGATGAAACTTTGTACGATTCTTTATTAGGGTGTTTTGTATGGTAATTCACCACATTTTTGGAAGAAAAATTATATTATAAAAATTTACAGTACGCAAACGGTGCAAAAATAGACCGATTTTCGTACGATGTTTTTCAAATAGCCGCCATTTTTTTCTATTATCGATTCTTGGCAAACGGTGATGAATTACCACGTGGCAAACCCCCCTCTGTAAAATGTCGTTTCCTATTTTTGTTTCACACGTGCCAATCCCGAGATTGTGTGTCCGCTATGGGAACATTTTTTTTGAGGACTCGACTTTGGCGCCCTCTGAAAATTGGACAAAAAACGCTGGACGAAGTAAACATTTTTTTTCCATTCTAAAAGGTTAACATTATGTCCTCGAATTTTTTTTATTGTTATATCTAACAAAGAAGCTGAGAAAAACGTTTTCGATAATTGTTTTTCGCTATAAATAGTGACTTAAAAAACGAATTTTTTAAAATATGTATTCCGAAAGTACATTTATTAAGTGTAACAACTTCTATATCAATATCTATCAAATAAACATATCAAAAAAATTCATGAAAATATACTTTTTTTAGCGTCTAAAATGAGAAGACCCCTTAAGTGATGTTCCTTGTAAGTCCAAATCAATGTATTTCTACCCGCTGAATACGAATTCACCATTCATTTCGTCCAAAACTCAATTTCCGTAAATTACAATCAAGTGAAATAAAAAAGTCGATTGCCCATAAATCAATGAAAATTGTGTATACCATAAAGCGCCCAGTCGGTAACCGGTGCGACTGACATCCCGCACTTGAAGACGCCATCCCGATCCATCGCCAGGCTCATGCCGGCCGCGTATCCCCCGTAACTCCAGCCCCAAATGGCCGTTCTTTCTCGGTCTATGAACGGCAAGTTTTCCTGCAAATGCCTGCGAACAACAATTGAACATACATAAAAAAAAAAACAAGCCACACCCGGAAACTCCAACGCCTCGATCCTCTTCCCTCGAAGTGGCCAGCGTGCCGAAAGAAAAAAAAAACGTTTTTTCTTTGTCGTATTTTTCACTCTCTCCTCTAACCGCGAAATAAAAGGAACAGGGGTGAGATTTTTGTGAGATTTAACAAGCGGCCCTGCGGACTACTGTTTTGCTGGCTCATCGCGTAGAACGCGCATCGTAACAAAACGAACGAGGGCGGAAAGGAAAGGAAAAGAAGAAGAAAAACAAAAAATGAATGGTGTATTGAAGAATTGGAATTCGGCCAAGAGATCGCGGAATCGTCGAGGGTTTTCCGTCCGCTGCAGCGTTGCCGAAATTCTCGAAACGCGCACTCTCTTATAACCGCAAGTACAAATATAACTTTGTTCTCTACGCGGTTATACCGCGGCTGAATCCCGCGACCCAAAAAGCATCCCCAACTGGATGTCTCGTCGAGCTTTAGGGGGAACGCCGTTTATCGGAATGCAATTTAATTCTTGATGGTTGGGTATTTTCAATTCCTCAATTTCCTTCGTCCTCCCTTCCGGGCTTTTTAGATCGTTTCCCAGTTGCTTACACACCCGGCCCCCGTGCCCCTCGGATTCGCAAGAGGGTATAGGGAAGTCTTGCTCACCCGGTCGGTATTCGGCACGTAAGCCAGAACGGTCACCCATCCAAGTATTGGCATAGGCGCAGATCGCTTTCCCCATTCTCGACCCCCTAGATCCTTCAGACTACCCGTGCAGTCAATTTGTTAGGGAGATCCTACCACATTTCTACATTGAGAAAAAAAATCATTGATCCAATAGCATTGGTGTTGTTGAATGAAATTTCGTTGATTCAATTTTGAAATTGTTGGTGTAAATAATCGGATTCATTAGTCCAAACAAAACGCTATTGACTTCAATAACATGATAACATTGAAAGTTTTCTTCATTCAAAAGATATATTGTTAGCCGAGAACAATATATTATTGAAACTATTTAAAAAATTATCGCGAACAAATTATATAGTTTTGAATGCAAATTCTGCAACGAACGGAAAAAGCGTTTCAATTCATAATATGAATATTGTTGATTCGAGTACACAAGAAAAATTGAATTTCGCTCGTTTGATTCAAATAAAATTGCCATCGAGTAAATATGTTATTTTATTGTTTTCACCATATCCGATATTGATTGTTATGTACATTATTCGTTAAAATATTAATTTTTTATTTTGATTGAAAAATATTAAGCAAAGGTCTGAATTGGTTAAAAAGTTATGCGAAAATAAAATTTGTTTCTTGCACATTTGGTTGACAAAATTCAACCAAATCATGGCCGAGCGCCACAGAAATTATAGGTGTGAGGAAACCCGTAGTTCTCGGAGTAACCGCTAGAAGCCGCACGAGCGCTCGTTTCTCGTAAGCGTAGCGCGAACCGAAAATCTACTTAAGGGGTAAGGCCACTGTAAATTTTGCCAGACGAAAATTTGGCCATCGAAGGACAAATGTATGGTGCTGGGATTGCAGACTAACGGTAAATTTTTTTTTACCTTCTTTTTTTTTTTTTCCAATAAAAAACTATTCGCAAAACTTTAAACGCGTTTTTCTCGAAATACGGTTTTTCAAAATGGCACGCAGCATCACTCGAACAATTTTCATTTTTTTTACTTGAAATTTTGACCAGATGTGAACATTAACATTATCTTGAGAATGTCGATCGGGATTTTCAATAACTTTATTTATTGATTTTTTATTAACAAAAAACTAGCCGTTTTTTTCGTCAAAAATCAATTTTTTTTTTTCAAACGCACGCCAAATCCACAAAAATTGATACTTTTTAAAATCCGATCGACATTCTCTAGCTATAACCCTCTAGATTGATGGTTTTTTTTTGTTCTAGATTCAAGAGTGCACCAGTGGTGCTGCGTGCCGCGGAGCCCTGCAAGCAAAACATGCCCCGGGAAGATAGCTGTGGAACCGCCATTTTGTTTTTTTTTTGCTGTAAAAAAATTTGATAATAAAGTTTAATGTATGCCCGATAACACCCTTAAAAGTTTTTTTTCAATTACCTTCAATTTTGGAAGCAAAAAATTCGTGAAAAAACCTTTTTTTTTGGACCGTTACAGTGGCCTTAGGCCTTAAACGCCGGAGAAATTCTAAAGTGTATCGCTTCTTGGCCTGTGGCTAAGATCAAAGTGTAGTATCTGTTCTAATCAGTTGAATACCTGATATTCTCTTCATGGATATTCCATTGGATATCTGATATTCTCTCCACTATTATCGTGGATGGTCATTCTAATGCTCACTTTTTATTTAAGATTTAAAACAAATTGAAAAACTTACGTCCCATGGCATATTCGTTTCGATGTTGTAAAGAAATAATTAATTCTATTGATTATATTTTTGTACGAAATAAAAAATGTTTGTAGCAACCGCTTAATTATTTCATCCAATAAATGAACGGATTGTATATTGAATGATTTCACTAGAATATAATTTTCTTTGAAGGATAATGTAGATATTCAGAGAACAGAAGAGCTTTTTCAAATAAAATAACATGTTATTTAAATCAATCACATTTACCAATATTTTGTAGTATTGTAACAATCTCATATGTCGGTGGCACTCCGCAGCAGCACATTTATTTGGATCAACCAATATATTTTTTTCATTCAAATGGCTTTTTTCAGTGTACACTGAGAAAAATGTATGGTAACTTCAACCATATCTTATTTTACTCGTAGGGGATAACAATATTTTATAGTCATGGTTACTGCCTAAAATACTTATAGGACTGCTTATGATATTTTAACAGTGGTGTTAATATCATAAGCTCATATGTTAACCGCAGCCGACAATCTTACAAGCATACGTCGATTGTTCTATGCTATATAATATAGTAGGTTTTCATAAATAGATATTTTCTTACACTATAAAAAATAGTGGTTTTTACCATATTGAATGGTATGTCTACTAAATGTATATAATATTTCATAAAGTCAAAAATTCTCAATTCACCTGTATGATTGTGTATCATAATTTGTCATTCCCTGACCTCCTGAAATGATTCCTATCGAAGAATATATATCGCCTGAACATGGATTCGAACTTACGACCTACTTATCTATACTACGCAAGCTGCCACTATGCTACCGGGTTCTTATGTTATTTTGATCGTAGATTTGGCATAACAGATAAAAGTAATTCCAGCTGCAATACCGAATAGCTGTTACCTCCGATTAGGTGGAATTTTGCACAGATCGTCTTTTTGATAATATATGTCACTGCTTAAATGGATTTTTGGCGCAACGCAATAGTTTTCGAAATATCGAATTTCAAAAACTGATAAATTAATGCGCTAATATATCTATATCGATCATAGCGTGCTACCGCTGTCTCTACTTTATTGACACGTTCCACGAATGATTTACGTCTTCACTATAAGATTACCATAATTTTGTTCGTATAGTCACTTTTCGTAAGATCTTGTAACAATTTATACTCAACAAGTGTTAATGTTAAGCATATAAATAGTACAAACTTGCACTGAGAAAAATATACATAGTATTTATAAAAAAACGCCCATGGTAAAAGTGGGCATAGTTAAATTCCCTATAGTTTATTGACACCGCAATCATAATATGCTTAACACAACTAAGCGTCTATCTAATCTTGCCGTTTTGGTAGTGTTTGATTATCTAGTATCCCCGAAATAACTATTAACTACTGTGAAAAGCTTGACAATATCGATATAGTTAATTCAGTTAATATTTTTACAATAGTTAGTAGTTATTTCGGAGATAATAGATAGTGGAGCACGCCACCAAAGTTCCATGTTTGGATATACTTTTCGCGTATAGTTGTGTTAACCATATGATTACGGTGCCAATAAACTATACGGGATTTTACTATCCACTCTTTTGCCGTGGCCGTCTTTCATAAATACCATGTACTTTGCTCTCAGTGCAGCATTAGTATTTGTGCGCCGATTTTGTGATATAGCTGAATTAACTGTATCGATATTGTAAAGCCTTTTACAATAGTGTATAGTAATTTCGGAGATACTAGATAGTCAAACATGCCACCAAAGTCGCATGTTTACGTATACTTTTCGCTTATAGTTGTGTTAACCATATTATGATTGCGGTGACAACAAACTATAGAGAATTCGACTATATTCTCTTTCACCATGCGCGTTTTTTGTAAATACTATACACTTTTCGCTCAGTGTATAGGTATTTAATAGAGACGTCGCACTGAGGGAGTCTACATTGGAATCCCAGTGGATTCCGCGCTATTTCCCTATTGACGTAGTTTGAGATTTTTTTTTGGAAATTCACAACCAGAATTTGTCCCTTTCGTGATCCCGTGCACAAATTTGTCGGGGAGTCCCAAAATGCACCTACATCTCTATAGAGATTCGTTAGGGAGTCCTCATTGTGATCCAATTTGATTCTGCACTGTTCCCCGATGAACGCTGTTTGACAATCCTCACCACGTTCGAATCGAAAATATGTGAAAAGTCACGAGGAAAAAGTCCGTGTGTTGAAGCATAATCTGCACGCTGCGTGAGCGTGTGCGTGGGTGGTGATATGTCAAAGTGCATCAAAATAAATCACCAACGTTAATTACAGTAGATTTCCAGTCATGTCATTCAAATCAATTTTGAAAATGTACTTTTTAAAGTGATTTATATTTTTCAAGATAATAAATATACTTTTTTAAGATCCACTCATTTTGTATATCTATATTGTTTAGAATTGAAAAACTTAAAAAGAAAGACCTTAGAGGGGGAAAAAACAGGTTAAAAAATCGACGTATACTAGTTTATACAATGCGATGATAGAAAACGACGAAGCAGCGTGGAAGTATTGGGCAGAAAAAAGATATTAAAGGAAAGGATAAGGATACACGGGCGAGGATAAGGTGTGGAAATATAGGGAGGGATGGAAAAAAGGGTGAAGTGGAATGGACTTGTAGGATATGTAAACAAGAAAGAGAAACAATGGAGCACGTGATTACGTGTGAAAAAGGAAGAGGGGTACTATCGAAGGAAGCGAAAACATATATAGAGAAGTGGGTGAAAGGTCAAGAGTGAAAGGGATAAGAAGGGAGTAGAAGATTAATTAATAGGGTTGCTGAGAGGGGAGATCGATTGAATGTGTGTACATTTTTTAGGGAAATAGAAAGAGAGCGTGAGAAAAGAGAAACGGCGGTAATGGAGAGCGAGAATGCAGAGTGTGACGAAAATAAAAAATAATAATTCGTTAACCGTCTAATGGGGCAAGATGAATACGAGCTAACGCAAAGCCGCAATATATTACAACGTACCACTATTTACGTTAGAAAGGGCGAAATGAGACTAGTAAAGCCTCCTCTTTAACCGGTGTTTCTACCAAGGGAAGAAAAAGAACTTACAAATGCTTAAAATGATGTGGAAGCAAGATTATTCGGAGTAAATACCACAGAAGTTAGACTATTGGTTTATCAAATTGCCGGTATTGAAACTGAAACCACTTTTATATGCGAAAGATGCCAATAATTCGCGCCCCATCATTCTCCCAGTGCTATTTCATCTTGCCCCGCACACGGGGGCATGGGAAAAATGAAGATTTAAGGGGTTACACCTAGTTGGCAGCGCCAAATTGGAATTTTGGAGGCTGCTCTGCGGAAGGTTTGCTGTATGGTCCGGGCATCGATGATTCCATTCAGAGGTAATAAATTACTTTTTATCTACGTATATACGTGACGTAAAACTTTAAACGCGTTTTCCTCGGAATTACTTTTTCAGAATCGGTGACCAAAATATCTCAAAAATAACTAAAACCGATCTGCTTCAAATTTCACAGACATTTTTGGTATATCAAAAGGCAGTCCTTAGTCGAAGAATTTTATTTTCAATGCATACTTTTTTTATATCAAGGAAAATAGAGTGTTTTTTTTTCACCGAAATTTCGACGATCACTTTCGATCGGCGACCATTTTTTCAAAAATCATTATTTTATTGAATCCTTTGATTAAAGACTAGGTAATGCAGCATAAAAACTAAATTAATTGGGTTTTCGATTTCCGATGATTTGTTCCCGAGCAGGAATGGTCACCGCGAAGGACCTTTTTTTCACAGCGGTCTGTGCAATTTACTGTATCTCCGTCGTTTATAAATATTTCCCAATAAAAAAATTGTCAAAGATATTCGAAATGACACCCTTTGATATGAAAAACGGTTCAAAACTGCACCCATTGCCCAAGAAAAAATTCACGAAGACACCTCTTTGTTCCGGCCAACTAGGTGTAATTAAATCGTTAATTAAAAATATATATCGTATGGTAACAATCAGAAAGACTGATTTTTTTGCATCCAAAATTAAATGATTAATAAATGTTGATTAGTTTCAAAGAATAATTAAAGTTGACTGACTCATATACGTATTGTTTTATTCGAACATGACCTTAGCGTTATCATCTTGCCCCGGGTTTCCCTATTTGTACCTTTAAAATAAATTATACGGTTTATCAATATATTAGAATGTCAGGTCATTTTGAGACACCCTTTACGACTACTACATTGCTTAGGAAATTCAACGTACAGAATGCAATGGAATCTATCAAGAAGCGTATCGGATTCTGTTCGATAGTGTGGGAATCCTTAAGGCGGGATATACATTTAGACAGGAAAAAAATTAGCAATATTGAGGGATTTTTTAAACTAAGAAATAATTATTCTACAATCATCAAACTTTAGGAATACTTTAATAGTATATTCAAAAATGAAAAACAATTTTTTAAAATTAATTCATCATCAAAATGACTGAGCTGTGGCAGAGTGTTACAGCAAGGTCGCCGCGGGAGTTGCGAATTGGCATGCAGTCTAGCTTCTCGTAGATTTTGATTTGCAAAAAAGTTCAAACATTTTTTCAGTTAGAACATGTATAGTTTCTCCGTGACGGTAATTAAAATGAAGAAAATGCAAATTTAAGAAAATGGCATGCATTTACAAAAAAATCAACATTTCACGCAACATTTCTGTAAAATGTGGATTAAAAAAGTAGTTTTTTTTTTACAATTTTTCAAAAACATTTCTCGTAAAACAGAAGGTACCAATATTATCAATATTTCTACCAAGTTTCAAATCAATCGGCTTAATAGTTTTTGAGTAATCCTGCACGCCAATTTCGATTATGCAGTTTTGAGAAAAACGCGTTTGAAGTTCACGCCCGCTCCGAATCCGAGCCGTGAGGCACAGCGTTGACGGGCTGCAACGTTTGAAGTTTTTCGAATTTCGCTTTGAAACATCAGGAAAATATTCTACATATATAGTTCTATCGTTTAAAGAAAAAAAAAGAATTCGTTTTTTGATCGCCGTAAATGTATATCCCGCCTTAAGGATTCAAATTGGATCCCTTAATTGAATTCCAACGGGAAATCCCGATTAGAATCCAATGTACGAGCATGACGTTTCAGTATAGGGATACGTTGCGATGACCCATTGGATCCCTATCCGGAAGTGCCCCCATGGAAATTTATGTATGTAAAATATATGCAGAAAATATATGCTACATATATATATATATATATATCGGTCGCATATATAGTGACGAAAAATAGAATAATACGTATATATTCAGTATATATGCACCAAATATATGACGCATATATGACCCATATATTTTCGATATATTTTTCTGACCAAAAAAATATATGCTACGTATAAACACTATACATGATGCATATATGAGGCATATACGACGCATATATTTTCGATATATTTTCAATCTATTTTTTTTGTCAGAAAAATATATAAAAAATGTATGCGTCATATATGACTCATATATGTGTCATTTATGCGTCATATGTGACGCATACATTTTTGATACATATTCCTGACAAGAAATATATGCTGTGTATAAACACTATTACAGTTAAACTTAATAAAACTTAAAACTTAAACTTAAAAAAACTTAACTTACAGTTAAAGTACACTATTACATATAAACACTATATACAGATATACTACGCATATCTGTATATATGTGGCATATATGTACCATTTATGCAGTATATATGTGGTATGTACGCAGTGTGTATGCAACATATATGCTAAATATATGTGGTATATATGCAGGGTAAATGCTACATATATCATTGATATATGATACATTGATATACAGTAATACCACTCATATACATCTCATATATAAAAACGTTACGAAAATTAGAATTTGGCACATATATGCAACATATATTTTCAATATATGGCATACATTTCACATATATTACAATTATTAATAAAATAAATTTGCAGTATATTTTTGCGTATATAAATTTCCATGGGGGATATTACAATTTGCAGTATACTGCAAAATAAATTTGCAGTATATTTTTGCGTATATAAATTTTCATGGGGGTGGTAACAAGCATGGGAATGCAATTGGATACCTACGTCAATTTCTCTGCGGCTAACCGATCGAAACTTTCTTTCCACCTGGTATTGTATCGCACGAACATGTACCAAAAAAATGATTTACCTCGTAACGTTGATCTGATCGAGAATCTCGACGGTACCCAAGTTTCGGTAGCCTGCGAACAGCATCGCGTTACCCTTCAAACCGGAGCCCCTTCCGTCGATCGCCGCATAAATAATGTTCTTGTGGGTAACCAGATAAGTTCCCCAGTCGACGTTGAACTTTTCGGTAACTTGGTAGCCATCCGGACCTCCGTATCTGAAAGGATATATGCGCCCGTGTACCATATAGCAGTTATGGAGGACGCAAGTTCGGGGATCCTATTTCGGGGAAATTTCTATTCATTAAGGCGGCCGGTGCACCATTCAACGTGTGTACAATTCACGAGACTAGGTTCGCAACTATATCGCTTTAATGGGCAAAGGTTCAATTACAAAGTCCGCCTGCGCGTCAGTGCACCAACGAGCGGATCCCTCGAGCAATAACGTTGCTCCGCGATTTTCCATCGGTAAACTCGATATTGGAAAAAGGATCTACAGGGGCTTGGGGCAGTTTAGCCATTTGGGCAACCGGTGCAGCGAGCTTTCGAAAAACTCAATGAATCGCGGAAAAAAGGCGGTTCAAGTGCGCGTACCTGATCGCGCTTCGAGATTGAAACGACCTGCTGGGTGCGCCGGTGATTGTCAAATCAAATTCAAATCACTTTCGGAAAGTTCGCAATGATAGCTGCCAATATTTGGTAATAAAGAAACGATGACAATTACGAGCGAGTGGTGTCGAAGCTTGCACTCAGAAAAAAGATTTATTATGTTCTAATAAATTGGCACATTAGAACACAATTTATTAGAAATTAATAAATTTTTACTTGTATGGAGACAGCTTTTACGTGATTGTAACTACAGCATTTATTCGGCGTCACTAAATATGCTTTTTTACGTGCCGATTTTTCACATCAATTAAAAGCCATATTTAAAATAGAACATTTGAATAAATATTTCCTCAAATCAAATAAATACTACTTTCCAATCACGAAAACCTCTTTTTTCGCGACTATGATACTAATGCGGGTATGCGCACTTTGCCCTTCAACGCGACGGGCCCGACAGCAGGCTGCTCGTCAGATGTAGCTCACGCATACGCTTACCATGTAGCTTCTTCCTATGCTAATGCTTTTGGCACAAGTGTCAGTGTTGCGTTTTGGAAGTGGGAAACTCGAAAGTGAGGAATGATTTAAGTGCAAGTAAGAATATAAAGTGAGAAAAAAACCTTCAAGTGAGAAAATAATGACGGACGAAATGACACAATTCCTCGAAAAAAAACCAGCTGGGGGATTATGAAGAATCCTATTAGATGTTACGAAAAACTCTATTTGTCGGATATAAAACACCTATTTCTTCTAACTTATATATCCTATTAGATGTTAAGAAAAATTCTTAGTAAATCTTAAACATAAACTTAAATAAAAAATTTTCTTAGCTGTTAATACAATCGTAGTAGGCCGACATACCAATAAGAAAACTTAGTCGCCGGGAGACAAACGTCTTTGTCCTTAATAAATCTTTTTTCTGAGTGTGCATCGTTGGAATGCAGTGAATATTTTTTTTTAATATTTTTATTCCCTCGCTCTATCCAAAATGTTTTTTCTCCGGTGAAAAAAAATTACTCGTTAAAATAAAAATTTTCGGCAAAATGTTTTTTTTGCTGGTTAAAATTATGGATCTTCGAATAAGCAAGTAACAAAATTGTTGAGGCATTATGATGGCTCAGAATCGTTAAATTTGAGCAATAAAATAAATAATTTTCATTGCATTCGAGCAAACTTCATACGATCGAAGGTGAATCTTCGTTTATTGTTGTCATCGTACGAGTATGAATCAGGCCGATTTTTCACGATCGATGAGAATGAATGAAAAGCGAAAGAAACACGGACGGGCATGATGAAATTATGAGAGTTCAGGGGCTTTGCAACCCTAAATGCAGATTCTTTCACTGCTTTTGGATAATTCAAGAAAAATTACTTGCAAACGCCTGCGAACTGAATTGATATAGAAATCGAGGGTGGAGATACCTTCAAGCGAGGAAAAAATTAGCTGATATTCATCATTTTTGTTTAAAGGAAAGATTTCTTCACCATTTTTGAGATTTGGGGTATGTTTTATTACTACTTACGGCTTTTACGTTGGTTTATTCATCTTTAAAAATAGCGGAAGTATGGCACGGTTTTGGCTAAAAAAACTGATCGACCGATTCTGATAAAATTTGGTATAAATCGTCCTAACCTCATTATCTAAAACATGGCCCAAAATGTTTTTGAAAAAAAAACTATTTTTCTATTACAAAATGTAGCCATATTTCGAAAAATTCAATCTGCTTGTTTCAAAGTTTACCATTTCATTGATTTTCAACGTTTTTTCTTGGTTCATATTGTGCGTATGAGTATTAATCAAAGAAAAATCTTCGTTAGTTTTTTTTTTCAGATTAATCCCGCCCACGCTACGTGTCACGCCATTGTTTAAAATCAATAAAAAAATACCATGTAATAGCCAAACGTAGTAATAAAACATATTCTACATAAAAAAAAATGGTAAAGAAATCTATCCTTAAAAAAATCACGAAAACCAGCAATTTTTGCTTCGTCTAAAGGTATCTCCCCCTCTGAATACGAAGGATCCAAACGATTTATTCGTATATAGCTTACGTGACATTGACTGCTAAAAATATGATGTTGAAGTTTGCATCGTTGGAACGCAACGAAAGTTCCGTTTTACATTTTATTGTCCATATTTTTATTATTATAGACGATCTTTTTTAAAGATTTGCAATGTAGATCGCTAGATAAATTTCTTAAAAAGCGGTTGAAGGACTTTCGTAGGTGAAATCTGTCAAAAGAAGTTAAATTTGTTGCAGTCCAACGATGCAAACGTCAGCATCGTTAAAAAATTGGCAATTCTTTTTGTCTCCAGGGAGGTGAATAAGCTGTGTTTTTTTCTCATTATCGCCATCCCTGAACTTCGCGTTGGAGCTCAATATGCGATAAGAACAAAGCAGCTGGAGATTCAGTTGACAGCCGTGTGATACGAGCGATAACGTATAGAGATACTGTGGCTCGTGATGAAAAGTTGAATTGATAAATTGCAATGCTCACACGTAAACCAGCATTGGGTATTTCGTTGCTCCCGTCAGGTCCGCTCCGGCTGGTATGAGCAGTCGAGATTGAGCTTGAAATCCGCCGGGTATGGGGATCGTTACTCTCTTGATCAGAGGCAACGACTTCGATGCCATCAAATCCACGACTGCCTTATTTTTCTCCCAAGTGAAGATCCTCTTCGAGCTCTTGAAGCGAAAGAACGAAAAAAAAATTGCACATCGCTTCCTGCTTATTCGGAAACATTCACATCACTCCAACGTAGATTTCAAGTTTTGTTTACAATTCAAACAAATCTACCCAGTTAGGAAGCAACAGAAAGAAACAAACGCTAAATAAAATGCACTGAGTAAAAATGAATATGGAGATTGTAAGTGTTGCTATGAGAGCTGTAAATTTAGCGAATGGATGAGAGGCAAGGAAGGGGCGAGAATGGGATTCACTTGGAATCACTCGGAGCTGATTTCTTGGCGATCGTAAAAAGCTTCGCGGCCGTAAATCGAGGCATGAAATAACGTAGTTTTTCTCACGGAGCTTGACTCCCAACCTTGCTGTATCATTACATCCCCGCGTTTTTTTTTCGTCTCGTTGACTCTGCTTCTTTTGTTCGCGGGGCTGTAAGTCATAAAATTATGAAATTCTACGGGAAAGCGCGGCTATCCAGTCCTGCATTTCTTCCTGAGCGTAGATAAATATTTATAGCTCAACAAAGTTCCATTTACGAGGGGCAGAAAAGACGCCGTGTAGTCACCCAATCTTATTTCTTTTCCCAACCGACGAACATCTTTGCAGGGCTTTAGGGATCAAAGCTTGGATGAGCAGAGCTGATTGGAGGCAGCTGCGGTTGTGAAAAAAATGGACATTGACTCACTTGACTGTCGAAAACGAAAACAACTGGAACTCCAGGTCCGGCGCAATTGAGTATGTAGTGAGCGTTGTCTTTGGAGAAGCTGGCTGTGTTGTACAGGCAACGAGCACCATCGGTTTCTCGCCTAACGTCGCAGCTCAGACATACCGATTTGCGGTCCTCAGTCGACAAGCGATACAAGTGTTGTTGGGCCGCGTCGTTTTCCGTCGTTGCCAGATAATATCTGCATTTCGCAAAAAGACCAGTCAGAAAAAGCAGCTGCAATGGCCTGAGTGGTGGAAGAACAACAAAAATCAAATTGACCCTCACATCAACGAATTCTTTTGGTCCCAGGTCACGATTTCCGTGACGACGAATTTGCCACTCGTCAGGCCCGTAATTACGGGCTTTCGGCTGGTCGCGTTGCTGACCATCACCAAATGCCTCCAATCCGTATTGTCCGATTGCGCTTGAGGAAGGATCAAAAGAAAAGCTGTACCGTCCGCGCTGAAGTGCGGCGACTCGAACAGCTCGACCCAACCGTTCGACTCTTCGTACGCCAAGGCCTGTTTTGCCGAAAAAAAAAAAAAACAAATGAGCATACATCTCGCGAAGTCTCGAGTAGCCCATGTAGTCAGAGTTGGGCGTAATTCTATTTATAAATACGAATACGAATTTATTCACATCGTGAATTTCATGTGAATATAAATACAAATTTATTCATACTACACTTATTGTAAATACGGATATAAATAAATTCGTATTCAAAAGTGTGAATACGAATTTATTTGTATTCACATGCATGCATACAAATACAATTTTATTCACAATTATTCTGAATGTACAAATAAATTCATAGAAAAAATTGTGAATATTCATAAAAATGTGAATATTTACAAAAAATCCTGTGAATTAAAAAAAAATCACATCAAAATCTGTGAATGCAAACGTATTCACAACAAATTGTAAATACAAAAAAAATTCACAAAATAAGTTGTGAATTTTTTCGTATTTAAGACAATTTGAAATCAAATTTACAATGATTAGATTAAAATTCACAGCAAAAGTGAGTTCTTACGTATTTTGAGAGAAAACATTGCGACGAGGCTAAGAAATTTTGGCAAAAAGCTTGTGAGCTTCAAATATTACATTATAAATATGAAAAAAATCACAAAATGAGTTGTGAATTTCCTTAAGTTGAAGAAAATTAAAATCGAATTCACGACAATTATATTAAAATTTACACCACAAGTGAATTTTTACGTATTTTGAGAGAAAACATTGTGTTGAGGCAAAGCACTTTTTGCCCAAAAAGTAGTGAGTTTCAAATATTACTTTGTAAATAAGAAATATTACATTGTAATCAATCATCAATCAAATATTACAATGTAAATACGAAAAAGTAAAGGTGACGCGGTTTCTCATTTAGTTCTAAGCTTTTGGCAGGGACGGTGTGTTCTTCAGCTGATGCATACAAAACTTGGACAGCACTTCGAGTCTATCGTAAGAACGTAAGAACTCACTTTTGGTGTAAATTTTAATCTAATCATTGTGAATTTGATTTTAATTTGTCTTAAATACGAAAAAATTCACAACGTATTTTGTGAATTTTTTTGTATTTACAATTTTTTGTAAATATTCATATTTTTGTGAATTTATTTGTATGTTCAGAATATTTGTGAATACAATTGTATTTGTATGCATGCATGTGAATACAAATAAGTGAAGTATGAATAAATTTGTATTTATATTCACATGAAAATCACGATGTGAATAAACTCGTATTCGTATTTATAAATAGAATTACACCCAACTCTGCATGTAGTCCAGTGAAAGAGACGAAAACCCAGCACTTTTTAGCGTAGAATATGAATTTTTCACTGATGGTTGATGGTTGCATACTGAAAGTAACCCCAATAAAATGTTGCCTCTCAACTTGCTCCAACCCTAAGAAATAGGGGTTGAAAACTTAAAAATTGCCGTATGTCAATAATTAATAGCCCGATCATGTTTCAAACAAAAGTTGTTTTGAATAATAAAATACGCATAAAGTTATCTGACGTCCAATCCTTGAAAAGTCCTATCTTTGAAAATAGCGGTTGATTAAAAATTAACGATCGTCGACGACTCGTATTTATTGTCAACTTGAATAACCCGTTTGGTTTTTAGATTTTGCATGGAGCGTTTGAGCTGGAGAGTTTCCACCGCCAAACGTCGCGAAAAAAATGTCATCATCTGCCGGAGGCCATGTTTTTGTTGTTTTTTAAGGCTCTCAATATATGTATCTTTGTGTTTAAAAACAATGCGTTTCTTTGTCCCCAACCATTTACCAGAAATGAAATTCGGAATTTGGCTATTTTTTTCGAACCTCTAGGTAGCCCCTTAAGGGGTCTTCTCACTTTAGACGCTAAAAAGGCTATTTTCATGATTTTTTTGGATCGTTTTATATTATCGATATTAACATAAAAGTTGTTACACTTAATGAATACACTTTCGAAATACATTTTTAAAAAATTTATTCAAGTGACTATTTAAAGACGAAAATCGTAGTTAAAAAAATGTTCTAAAAAAATTGTAAGTCTGCGCTGTTCATGAAATCTCGGAGATGGATCATCCGAAACAAAAAAATCAAACGGTTTTAGATTCAGTATGTTAATGGCTGTAGCGTATATCATACGATTTTTGATATATGCAAAAATAACAAAATGGCGGACATTTTTCGAAAAAAACAAAAAAAAACGTTTTTTTTTCACCGTTTTGGGCAAAAAAATGTAAATATCAAAATTTAAAAAAATCCTTGATATGCGCTGTAGCTATAGTTGTAAAGAATATGTGGTTAAAATTTCATAAGGATCGGTTCGGTAGTTTCGAGAAGTTTGTTTGGGTTACATAAATACATAAAAATTTTTTTTTGTATTTCGAAAGTGTATTTATTAAGCGTATCAATTTTCATATCAATATCTATAATATCAAACTATAAAAAAAATCATGGAAATAGCCTCTTCTTTAGCGTCTAAAGTGAGAAGACTCCTTAAGGAGCTATATCAGTGTGACTTAAAAAGAAAAACGATTTTTTTTGCCTCTTTCGACAGTTTATACTTTCAAGAATATCATTATCATTTATATCATTTATATCATTTATATCAATATCATTTTATCTTTGAAAAATCGATAGTTAAATCTTTAAACGCGTTTTTCTCGAAATGAGATTTTTCAAATTTGCTGACATTGTAACTCAAAGAGCAATTATCCAATTGACTTTAAATTTGAACTGAGTACTCTTGAATATATTTACTCTACAATGACGTGGGATATTTTCGATTGGATGAAAATTGACGATTTGGCATTGAAAAAAACGACCATTTTATAGGCAAGAAAACAGACTTTTTTTCATAACTACGCCATTTTGTTAGATTTTGATATTTTTCGAAAATCCTACGTCATTGTACAGAAAATACCTTCCAGTTTAACGACATTTTTCCTTTTTCGGTTTCAGCTACTCAATCGGCCGGAATCATGTCAGCATTGGAGGAACTTTTTTTTTGGCGCCTCCGAAGGCAGCGCATAAGTCGCTTGGATCTCAATATTTTTCTATGAAAAAATTATGTAATATAGGTCAAATATAGCCAAATATATTCTTAATTTTCCGAAACATTTAATTGAGTACTTTTCTTCCGAAAAATTCCCGAAAATCACCCAAATTGTCAGCGTTCACACTGGTATAGCCCCTTAATTGTCGTAGCGTTCCAACGATGGATCAAGATAATCTTGTATCCGAATCACGATCCGGACGAGTGACCATGCAGGGTCAACGACGCGAAATCGAAAAAAAGCGGCTAATACACCAAATGAGGGTAAAACAAAAGCTGCTGACCGTTCTGTGGCTCGATGTCTCCAAATTGAACAGGCTGAAGTAAGCCTTGTTCTGTACTCTGTTCATCCAGGTTGATGCGACGGTGTTGTCGGTTGGGAACGCAACCGAGGCCAAAATTCTCTCTGATTGCGAGAGTTCCTCCGGATGCTCGATCTCGTAAAGCGTCACGTTCTCTCGCACAGATGCCTCGAGATCGACGTAGTAAAGTTTCACGCTAGGATTAACGGTACCGGGCTAGGGCGAAAGAAAAAACGAGAAAAGAACGGCATGAGTGTCGAAAAATTTGCCTTGACGGTCGCTCGACCCGCTTCTCGATCTCGAGCAGGACGGGTACAAGATTAATTACCTTGGGATAATGAATCGGTATCGCGGCGGTATACTGGAAGGACAAACTTCCCGGATAGCCGTAAAACGGTATGTTCATTATGGGAGTGCTCGAGTCGTCGAAGTATGCGAATGCGAGTTTTTTGCCGTCCGGCGAAAACCACATAGCCTTGTTCGAGTTGAAAACCTCCTCTGGAATCAACAGAAAACGCGAGGATCGGTCTCTCCGTCGAAATCGCTACATCTCCGTCTCTCTACTTGCACAGTCCACTTGAACGATTGGCATTGTAGAATCGAAAATAAAATACATCGAATGGCTATTTTTTTTAACAAAAATATTCTCCAGGCAACACGTGCGTGCTTGGATCGGAATTGAGGGATACCTTTAGGCGAGTAAAAATGCGCTGATTTTCATGAATTTTCTTAAGGGGTTAGGCCACAATAACGGGTATAAAATCATGTGCGAATTTAACAATTTTCTTTCGTATGAAAAAGTGATTCACTCATAAAATTAATTACACATCTATTTAGTATGAATATCAAGCTGTTAGAAAAAAATATATATTTTTTTTCGATGTACAAAATGGCCGACTACTAATATTTTCTTTTGTTATATTTTTTTTGGCGCTCCGCGGCGTGACATTGAGCATCCGCAATTTTTTACCTAGAACAAAAAACATAAATTCTCGTCCATCTACATTAGAATACCTAGAGAAGTACGTACGGAATTTAAAAAATATTGTTTTATTCCAAAGTTGTAGGTATTCGAATTGAGTTGTAGGTATTTGAATTAATTTTCAGTGAAAAATTTCGTATAAAACTGCTCATAAAATGAAGTTTTCGATCAATGAGAAATTCCTTCAAATTTGAAGTAAATCGAGCGAAAATTGTTGAAGTTATTTGTCACGCCAATTGGAAAAAAGCTGTTTCGAGAAAAACGCGTTTAAAGTTTTAGGTACTCTATGGCAGTGCCAGAGGTGGGCTTACGTTATACGCTCAAAGTCGGCGAAAAAAAATGTTCTTGCTATAAATCGAATAGTAATTTATTCTTAGATGATAAAGCACCGTTTTAGCGAAAAAAATCGATTTTTTGCAAATTCTACTGTGGCCTTACCTCTTAAAAGGAAAAAAATTATTACTTTTGGCTGTTACATGATTTTTTTTAAATTTTATTAAGCTTCAAAAATGTCGGAGATATGGTGAGTCTTTCTGAACTGCATTTTCAAAACTGGCGTGACAACTAAAAAATTGATCGACGGATTCTGATGTTATTTGGTATAAATCTTTCTAGCCTTATTGCCTAAAACATAACCCTAAATGTTTTTGAAAGTAAAAAAAGCATTTTTTAAAATTGCTAAATGTAGCCATTTTTTTCGGAGAATTCAATCTTTTTGTTTCAAAGCGCACCATTTCATGAATTTTCAACGTTTCTTACTTTTTCTTGGTTCATATTCTACGTATGAGTATTGATGAAAGAAAAGTCTTCGTTGGTTTTTTTTTCAGATTAATCCCGCTGACGCTACGTGTCACGCTGTCTGACAACATCCGCCGCAACCCGTTTAGAAGACCGTCCCATACCTCCGCCATTTTTAGAGATTAATGGGTTTAAAAAATACCATATAACGACCAAAAGTAGTAATGTAAATACCCTAACAAGGAAAGGTTGCGAGGTTGATCTCTCCGATTTCGATGAAATTTGGCATGCATGTAAAATGGGTAAAAATAGGCAACACGTATTTTTTTAATTATCTGCGGAACCCGATTTTTAAGGGTTGAAATGCACCCTCGAAAATTGGGGTGTTTTTCATCGATAACGTTTTAACGGTACGAGGTATGGAAACATTTCAAATTGCAACAATGTTTATCTTTTCGTGTACTATACATTGGAGATGAGAACGATAACGTTATCGACGAAAAACGAAAAACACACCTATTTTCGAGGGTGAGTTTCACCCCTTAAAAATCGGGTTTCGCAGATATAAAAAAATACGTGTCGCCTATTTTTACCCATTCTACAAGTATGCCAAATTTCATCGAAATCGGAGAGATCGACCTGGCAACCATTCCTTGTAAAGCTAAAAAATGGCGAAGAAATCTTCCCTTTTAAAAAATATCATGAAAATCAACAATTTTTTCCTCGCCTAAAGGTATCTCCCCCCTTAATTTATTTTAAACCCATCCTTCCGGCTCTGGATCGTCCTATTCTTTTTATTTTAGACACCTCCGTGCAGAAAGTTGTTGGGGGGTTTCCAAATCCTACCACATTGGGATCCAAGTGGATTCCGTGCTATTTCCCGATTGTCGTCGTTTCAGATTTTTTTATTTGGAATTCTCAACCGGAATTTGTTGAATCTCTAAAAAAATCCTTTCGTGATCCCGTGCATAAATTTGCTGGGAAGTCCCAAGATCCACCTACATCTCTATAGGGATTTTTCAGGGACACCGCACACAGGCAGGTTCTCATTGGAATCCAATTAGATTCATGGCGTTGAAGTTTGCATCGTTGGAATGCATCGAAAATCTTTTATTATTTTTTGATTTCTCTATTTTTATTACTACTAGGTGCGCAACTAAGTTCCCGGGTTTCACACATGGATGGCGATAGCGACACATGTAGTCGGCATACAGGTCTGAAATTGGGTGTCTTTATAGCTTGGACATCTGTTAAGAATACCCAGTCGTAATATAAACAAATATCGCAACACAACGACCTTTTTTCTAACCTCGAAAATGTCAAAGTTTGTGCCAAATAAACAGCATTTGCGGGAAGCATTGCTTTTCTGCTTCAACCTAAAAAAACAGCAGCCGAAGCACGTCGGTTACTTGAGGAGGCCTACGGCGAACATATACCATAAAAAACAACGTGTGACGATTGGTTCAAGCGGTTCAGAAGTGGCGATTTTGAGACTGGGGACAAGGAGCGCTCGGGAAGACCGCAAACATTTGCGGTCTCCGATCTGCAAGCGTTATTGGATGAAGATGACACTCAAACAGCAGATCAACTTGCCGAGGCATTAAATGTGACTCGGCAATGTATTTCGAAACGTTTGCACGCCATGGGAAAACGAACATGGGACACGAGACACGAACGTGTGATATTGCAGCACGACAACGCTCCGTGCCATCGCAGTTCCATCGTCCAGGACACCATAAAAACACTGAAATGGGATCTGCTACCGCACCCGCCGTATTCGCCAGACCTGGCCCCTTCAGGCTATCACTTGTTCCGGTCGATGGCGCATGGCTTGGGTGGGCTACACTTGGCCAATTACGATGCAGTGCAACATTGGTTGGACGAATGGTTTCAGTCCAAAGACGCCTATTGCCAGAGAGATGGCAAAAATGTGTAAATAGCGAGGGACAATACTTCGAATGAACCACTTTTTGTATTTGTCTTGACATTTTCGATTTTGTATTGGTCAAAGAAACCCGGAAACTTAGTTGCGCACCTAGTATGTAAACTCATCTTGTGCAGCTTTAGGCAACGGATCGCTGAGATGGATCTCCAAAAGTGTTTGGCCAATTTTCTAGCCTAACTGTGCCAAAGAAAAATTGGACAATAGGAAAAATAAAATTTCGATGCATTCCAACGATGCAAATTTTGATACCATTTGGATTCTGCACCGTTCCGCGATAAACGCCGTTTGAGAATTCTTAACACGTTCGAATCGAAAATATGTGGAAAGTCACGAGAAAAAATTCGGCGTGATGACACATAACCTGCAGGCTTCCTGAGCGTGTACGTGTGTTGTGATATTATGTCAAAGTGCAGTAAAATAAATAACAAACGATAATTACAGTGGATTTTCAGTTATGTGATTCAAATCGATTTTGAAGAAATACTTTATTTAGACTTTTTTAAGATAACATCTATTTATACTTTTTTATACTTTTTAAACTATTTTTAACTATAACAGACGATAATTACAGTGGATTTTCAGTGATGTGATTCAAATCGATTTTGAAGATATACTTTATTTATACTTTTTTAAGATAAGATTTATACTTTCAATATTCACTCCTTTTGTATATCTATACATTTGGTTTGTAAAATTCAACGTACAAAATGCGATAGAATCCATCATGAATCGTATCGGATTTTGTTCGATAATGTGGAAATCCTTGAGGATTCAAATTGGATTCGTACATTGGATTCCAATGGGAAATGACGTTTCGGTATAGGGATCGAATGCAATGACCCACTGGATCCCTATCACATATTTAGCTAGCGAAGATTCTTATCGATATTCTTATTTTCGGAACTTTTCCCTGTACAAACTTTCCTCATTCAAAAACTCGAATTTCTAACACTACAATTTTTCGGAACTGTGGACTCTCTAATTATGGGAAGTTGATACTTGTTTTATGTGCTGTGTTTTCATGGCGACGCTTTATCAGTCCGTCCCATGATTATTGTAATTTAATTCCTTAGTGTACTATTATTTTCAGTTATGTGATAATTTTGTTTACAAAATTTTGCAATTATAAATTTCCAGAAGTATTGAGTGCTAGCTAATAAATTCGGAATTTTGAGCGTTCTGATAATTCAAAGTTCGGAATTTCAACTCGGGCCCACGAAGTGGGAGTAGGCATGGGAATCCAATTGGATACCTACATAGTCCAGTAAAAGAGACGAAAATCCAGCACTTTTTAGCGTAAAATATGAACTTTTGACCGAAGGTAGATGGTTGCATACTGAAAGTCCAATCAAATTTTTGCCACCCAATTTACCCCAACTCTGAAAAATAGGGGTTGAAATCTCAAAAATCGCCGTATCTCGATAATTAATAGCCCGATGAAAAAATGTTTCAAACAAAAGTTGTTTGGAATAATAAAATACGTAAAAATTTATCTGACGTCCAACCCCCTACCTTTGAAAATAGCGGCACAAAAACACGAGAGCACCACTGACGCAGAATCGTTTTTGTGCCGCTATTTTCAAAGATAGCGGGTTGGACGTCATACAACTTTATACGAATTTTATTATTCCAAACAACTTTTGTTTGAAACATTTTTCCATCGGGCTATTAATTATCGAGATACGGCGATTTTTAAGTTTTCAACCCCTATTTCTTAGGGTTGGGGCGAGTTGAGGGGCAATATTTTATTGGGGTTACTTTCAGTATGCAATCATCTACCTTCAGTCAAACATTTATATTCTACGCTAAAAAGTGCTGGGTTGTCGTCTCTTTTGCTGGACTATACGACCATTTCTGCACGGGCATTCTTTACTTTCCATCCGCGAGATGTTTTTTGTTCCCACTGTAACTGCTTTTACGTTTACCAATAACGATTCCCGCGCCACCAGAACGCCGATAAGCCAAGTGATAACCTACGCACGTTCGGCATTTTTGGCTTACCTTCGTAAACCCAGTCGGGCACACCGTTGTAAATAGAACCGAAAATCCCGGACGTTGTGATTTGGTAGTCGTTGTTTATTTCCGGCTCCGGACGATAATAGATATTATTCTGGTTTACGTAAACGAGACCGGTGCCTTGCGGTGCCCACGTCGCTAACTGAAGACTCGCCGAATTTCCCACCGTCAATGATGTCTCGACACTGTCACATGGAAAAATTAATTTTCTTTTGTTCCCTTTTGCAAAAAAACGTACCGCGATAAAACAACGTGTTATTTTTCTTGCAGGATTAGTGGCTGTTGTGTATTCGTGTGCGACACGAGCACTCGATAGGAAAATAACGAAAAGCCATACGTTTCTTGTATTTTGTATGGACAGATGCATAGAAAACAGGTATAAGATATTTCAAGGATGAATAGGCAATGAGGTGCGAGTAAGCTTGGAAAGTCAAGGAATTCCGCGGCAGCGGCACTCAATATTGACGGTAAAATATCGTAGCTCAACTATTATTATTATTATTATTAAAAATGTTATTATGCTAAAAGAAGGCCCATACTGCTGATCAATTTGGTATTTCGTGTACCCGTGTATTTTGATTCGCTGATCACAAATGTCATAGTGTGAATACCCGCAAATTTGATTTTCAAGGTCAACACTCAAAAAACTCATTTTTAAAAAGTTTTTTTATTTTATTTCCATAAATGTTGATCTCGGAGAAAAATTTTTCCTGCAAAAGTTGTAGTCTATAAAAAGATTGATTTTTTATGTTCTTTACGAGTTTTGTCTAAAACCATTCTGTTCCGAGAAAAATGGGATAATGCTCCGATAAGTACATTTTGCTAAACTTTATTACTTTCGATACTATCTACTTACGCACTTTACTGCGGGAAGGTTGGAGTTTAGTCTTTAAAGTGCAGTTTAGTATTTAAGTTCAAACAAACCCAAACAAACCGAAACAAACCCATACAAAAAAAAACCTAAAAATTGAATACAACTGCAAAAATAATGCAATTTAAAGACTAAACTCCAATTATCCCGCTATAAAGTGCGTAAGTAGATAATGTTGAAACTAATGGAGTTTGGCAAAATGTACTTGTAGAAGTATTATCCTATTTTCTCGGAACAGAATGATTTAGCCAAAAACAGTATGAAACATAAAAGATCAATCTTTTTATAGTCTACAACTTTTGCTGGAAACATTTTTCTCTAAGATCAACATTTTATGGAATAAAATTGAAAAACTAAAAAAAAATCACTTTTTGTGAGTTTTGACCTTGAAAATCAAATTTGCGGGAATATTCACTATCATATTCGTGATCAGCGAGTCAAAATACATGGATACACAGAATTGGAAAATTAATCGGCGGTGTGGGCTTTTCGGAACTACACCCAAAAAGAATTTTTGGCAAATAAAAAATTAACTATTATTATTATTTTTTACTTTTGATTATGCTAAAAATACTTTTTAGCAAATGAAAAATAAATAAAAATTATGTTCATTTTTGTTTTTAATTTTTCATTATACTAAAAATAATTTTCGGTGAATAACATAGTAACAATAATTGTCATTAATACCCACTATTACGTACGTATAATATAAATATCCTTCTCATTAATATCGTGAAACATTCCTTCCACATGATTCATCTCCGACAACTAACGTTTCGAGAAGAATGCAAGCAATTTCGGAAATTCGCACATTCGAGCGTTCGCCTATTGAACAGTATTTCAAATATATCAACAATTAACGTTGAACAGCGTATCGAACAACGATATATTTCGAACCTGAAACGTCCATTAACGATAAATTCGATACGTCAAAACCATCAACGAATTTAAAATCACGGCCGCTTGTTGTTATTTATTTATTTATTTTTTTCATGGACATACATTTGAAATATTTTTGAAATGTTTCTTTTTACGCAATGCGCGCAACTAGCAACGGATGAAAAATGGCGCAATGCAATGGCTCATTTTTCAAGCATTACTCTGACGTGCGCGGCACATACGGAAAATATTGGCTGTGAAGTCACACGTTGGTCAGGTGGGCTATGCACCAACGAGTATTCGCGCAACGCGTGAAAATTTCACGAGCTATGGCAACTCGTGCGAACAAAGCTTGATACACGCTGCGAGTCCAATAAAATTTCTTTTCAACGAATTTGCATCGAATCCTTGCGAATAAATTTCGCTCGACGGAAATTTCGTTGAAATAAATATTCGTTCGTTATTCGGGGCTCTTTCGTCGTGGATTCTCTGTTTATGGAAAAAACAATTTTGTTTCTCGAGATTTTGAAAGAACTGGACTCAGAACGTTGGAAAACAAGGAGAAATTACACACAGGCGGAAAAAACTACGAAAGTACGTGACGCGTTAAGGGGCTACCCCAGTGTGACACTTTAAAAAAATCGATTTTTTTTTGCTTTTTTTCGACAGTTTATACTTTCAAGAATGTCCTGTACAAATTCCAAGGCCGTATCTGTAATCATTTTATCTTGCAAAAATTGATAGTTAAATCTTTAAACGCGTTTTTCTCGAAATGAGATTTTTCAAATTTGCTGACATTGTAACTCAAAGAGCAATTATCCGATTGACTTGAAATTTGAACTGAGTACTCTTGAATATATTTACTCTACAATGATGTAGGATATTTTTCATTGGATGAAAATTAACGATTTGGCATTGAAAAAAACCACCATTTTATAGGTAAGAAAACAGACTTTTTTTCATAATTACGCCATTTTGTTAGATTTTAATATTTTTCGAAAATCCTAGGTCATTCTACAGGAAATAACTTCCAGTTTAACGACATTTTTCCTTTTTCGGTTTCAGCTACTCAATCGGCCGGAATCATGTCAGCAGTGGAGGAACTTTTTTTTGGCGACTCCGAAGGCAGCGCATAAGTCGCTTGGATGTCAATATTTTTCTATGAAAAAAATTATGTAATATAGGTCACATATAGCCAAATACATTCTTAATTTTACAAAACATTTAATTGAGTACCTTTCTTCCAAAAAATTCCCGAAAATAACCCAAATTGTCAGCGTTTACACTGGTATAGCCCCTTAAGGTGGGCTATACATTGGACAGGAAAAAATAAGCAATATTGAGGGATTTTTTAAACTAAGAAATCATTATTCTACAATTATCAAACTTTAGGTATACTTTCGTAGTATATTTAAGTATACAAGACAATTTTTCAAAATTAATTCATTATCAAAAGACGGAGCAGTGGCAGAGTGTTACAGCAAGGTCGCCGCGGGAGTTGCGAATTGGCGCGCAAAGTTCGAACATTTTTTCAGTTAGAACATGTATAGTTTCTATCTGACAGTAATTTAAATGAAGAAAAAGGAAATTTACGATAATTGCACGCATTTACAAAAAAAAAATCAACGTTTCACGCAAGATTTCTGTAAAATGTCGATTAAAAAAGTAGTTTTTTTTCCAATTTTTCAAAAACAATTCTTGTCAAGTAGAAGGTACCATTGTTATCAATACTTCTACAAGTTTCAACTCAATCGGCTTAACAGCTTTGGAGTACACCTGCAGGCCAATCTCGATAATGCAGTGTTGAGAAAAACACGTTTGAAGTTCGCACCCGCTCCGAATTCGAGCGGTGAGGCACAGCGTTGACGGGCTGTAACGTTTGAAGTTTTTCGAATTTCGCTTCGAAACTTTAGGAAAATATTCTACATATATAGTTCTATCGTTTAAAGGAAAAAAAAGAAATCGATTTTTTGATCGTTGTAAATGTATATCTCGCCTTAAAGGATATCTCGTGAATTCCCTGATGTTTGCAAGTTTCTCGATTATTCTTCTTTCTTTGCAAATGTGGTTTAAGGATAATAGGGATCTGATTAGCCTCGGGTTAGCCAATTTGCGAACAACGGAAATTTTTCACTGTAAATGCCTTGACTTGTGCCAGATATTTATTTAAATTTCGGTATAGAAATGAAGATTAATTAAGGGGTTATGCCTAGTTGTAAAAGTCGAAAAATCACTTTCTTCAAAACTAATACATTTTGACAGTATGTCATCTTATAAATGTTGCCTGAAAATTTCAAGATAATTGAATAGAAATGGACAGATCTAGGCTCGCTATGTTGATGCCCGTCGGAACACTCGTAGCGTCGTTCGAAACTTTAAAGGGTTTAAAACGTGGGTTTGAAAATTAAAAAAAATCAAGGCAGGGTCAAAAGGGTGCCACGGACATCGCAGCTGCAGCAGGATCTTTGCTTTATGAAGCTGAAATCTACGATTCTATGTAAGTTAAAAAAAAATCTTTTTATTTCTACTTAAAACTTTAATCGCATTTTTCTCAAAACACTATTTTTGACGTCGGTGGACGCGATTTTTCAAAACGAATGCACCGATCTTATTGAAATTTAGCACACTTCTTCAAAATAGCATTGACTAGTGTTAAAACGAAGGTTTTTTTTTCGATTAGAACTAATTTTACAAGGCTAAATGTAGTGTAAATTGTACCAAAAATTGAACTATTTTGCACGCAACTCTGCAAAAATTCAAATTTCAATTTTTTTAAAATCCTTCGTTCAATCACGAGCTATACTTATCTACTAACAGAAAAAAATAGTGTTTTTTTATTGCAGATAAAGATATCATGAGTTATTCTGACCACCACGAGGGCACTTTTTTTAGGGGTCTCCGGTAACCAGGTTCCACTGGCTAAATGTCATAAATTTTTGGATGTTTAAAAAAAAAATATTGTTGGAACGTTGCTCTTTTATGTGTTTTACATCTTAAATAAAATAATTTATATATTATATTTTTTTTTTAAATAGACAAAAGATGCTTTTTTTGGCTTCGAAACCCACGTAACCCCTTAAACGCTTTTTTTTCTCGAAATACGTTTTCAAAATCGGTGAGCAAAATATTTGGAACTACAGCATCGATCTTTCTGAAAAATTTTTGGGCTTTTTCGAGATGTAATAAGATAGTATTTGATCGAAGGATTTTTTCTCCCGATGTATACTGTATATGTACACATTTAGAGTTGATAGACGAAAAATGCCACTTTTTTTCGGGAAGATCAAGATATATCTTGGACACGCGACATTTAAAAAAAATTGATTTTTCGGACATACCTTCGATTAATAATAGGATAAACTAATATACCAACTGTATGTTGCTGTAAATCGATAATAATTTAACATTTTTACACAAAAAATATAAAAAATGTTCTTCATATGATACTTTTCCAAACACCTAATTTTTGAGAAAATTATCATCACGATTTTCTAAAAAAAATAAAAAAATTAACTGTTTTTTAAATGAAATCCTGTTAATTCCCCGACCTCTGCGAGTTTCACGATTATTCTCCTTTCTTTACAAACGTGGTTTGAGGATAATCGGGATCGCATTTCTCCAGTGGGGCGATTATTTGACGCTCGAACGCTTCGGATTTCGCAGGATATACAATTTGCGAAAAACAGAAATTTCCACTAGAAATGCCTCGAACTGTGCCAGATATTCAATTAAATTTCGATACGGAAACGGAGATTAATTAAAGCTCAGTCCATATTGAATCCGACGAAAATTCGTTCACGAATTGAGACTGAAATTTCGCCTGCTCATCAAACGTAAAATTTCGAGAAAAAAAATCTTGCAAATTGGTAATTTGCAATTTGTCGGCTCGCAATTTTTTTTATCGTTATCAAGCTTTCCACAAGCGGACGTGAGAATAGAAGAAGAAAAAAAAAGCATTGTCGAGGTCGAAGTTTCGTAAGCGAGGTAAAACGATGATAAAGCATTGTGTGCGAGCTTGGAATGTTTTTTTCCTTTGTTCAACGTAATTGGAAGAATTGTAAAGTGGAAATTACGATTCGCGCGCAGGACTCTTGCAAAGATGGTGCTCCGATAGTCCGAAACTCTTGGATAAGCTGCCGCGCGTTATGTCGCCGACGACGCTTTTGGCTTTGGTTCATTTCTCCTCGTCCTGGACGCAACGACGTCGAAATGGGTCAATTGTCACTCGTATCGGGGTGCTTCTCGGCTACTACGCGCTGTCAGCCAAACGCCCCAATGACAAATTATACGAGTTTAAGGGGTACACGCTGCCGTATCACAGCCACGCTGCATTTAAATTACGATAAGATCCTCCGTGACAAAGAGAAGGAAACGACTCGGCGAATCATCGTGGCTATTTGAATATGCAAATAACGCGAGGACGAGTGTTTGAAAAAGTGGAATTATCGCGGTCGCCGCGACTGGAAATCCCCGTGAGAATTGCCAGTACGTCAAACGTGTTAAACACGTTTTTAACGTCGAGAATTATCGTTTGAAGGCAGCCGTGGTATTGAATTTTCACGGCACTTGTCATTGAAAAATACAATTAACCATGGCGAATTATTTTTATTCGGAATAATTTGAGAAAAAAATCGCTTTCGCGCTTCTCTCTCGGTATCGTGAGAAAACTTTATCCATATCGATCCTCGCAAGGGCACAATTGTGTGATGAAAAATCTTCTGATCATTGTGACTCCATATAACGATCGCTTGCATGGATTTTTTCATTAAGGAGTTTCGGGACAATTGACGAAATGTGATCATTTGATTCAAATTTATACAGTAAATTCTTTGCCATATACTGAATGCACTCTCCAAGTTTTAAATCGATCGTTCACACCGTTTCTATAAAATTCACAAGTGAAAAAATACTTTTTAACATAAGGAGACGCCAACGCTTATCGTTGAATGACAATTTTACACATGAAATAGGGTAAGCAAATGTAAAAAATGTTATGAAAAACTGTCAAATCACTCAGTGCATCGCGACAATTTCGTCATGTGTCAAATGACAAAAAAATGTTAATATGTCGAATTACAAAAAATGTTAATGTGTCAAATGACAAAAAATGTTAATATGTCGAATTACAAAAAATGTTAATGTGTCAAATGACAAAAAAATGTTAATGTGTCAAATGACAAAAAAGTTAACGTGTTAAATGACAAAAAATGTTAATGCGTCCAATGACAAAAAAATGTTAATGTGTCAAAAGGGGAAAAAAATGTTAATGTGTCAAAAGGGGAAAAAAATCTGAATTAACATGTTATGACAAACTGTAAAATCACTCCGTACATTATGACAATTTCGTCATGTGTCAAATGACAAAAAAATGTTAATGTGTCAAATGACAAAAAATGTTAATGTGTCAAATGACAAAAAATGTCAATGTGTCATAATGACAAAAAAAAATGTTAATGGGTCAGATGACAAAAAATTACGACTTTGAATTAACATGTTATGGCAAACTGTCAAATCACTCAGCACATTATGACAATTTCAGCATGTGTCAAATATCAAAAAAAAATGTTAATGTGTCAAATGACAAGAAACTTTCCAATTTAAATAAAAATGTTATGACGAATTGTCGAATCACTCACAAGGAACATCACTTTACGTGTCCGGCTTCCATTTTGTTGAAACTCATATATTTGATGAAGCATTGAAAACTAATGGACACTTATATATTTTTATCGGCGGTAAAACGGTTTCAAGGTTTGAAACCACCCCTCAAAGGAAAGTGTGTCGTCCCTTAATTAATTTTTTTCCAATGCTTCTATAATGGATGTTTCATAGCTTTGCGTTAGAACAATTTTGGGTTCTGTTTCATTCAGATCGGTGGGCTGTTTGTGGGTGAAACTGCAAAATCACCCTTCGACATGCCTTTATTTTAGGGGTGATTTCACCCCTTAGAAAAGTTTTTTCGCCGACAAAAAAATACGTGTCTAATATTCTTTAATGCTTTATCACATATATGACTTTCAACAAAATCGGAGGCGGATACTCAAGTGATATTTCTTGTCGGTATATTATGACAATTTTGTCATGTGTCATAATGTACTGAGTGATTTGATAGTTGTTCATAACATTCTAAACGTTTTTTCACATTATTTCGGGCGTAAAACTACCATTCACCGATGAGCTTATTCATCACCCTATTTTATAAAGTATTTTCAAAATTGTACATTTGATAAAAACGGTGTAGACGATCGATTAAAGAATTGAACTGTGTATTCAGTATATGCCAAAGAATTTACTGTATGAATTTGAATCAAATAGTAAAATTTCGTCAATTGTCCTGAAAATCCTTAAGAACTGTTGACAAATTGCTTTTAACGTTGAAAATGATTCTTCCCTGAGTTTAAACGCATATCCTTGACGATGTTAAAGTTCGCTGAAACGCACCGAAAAATCTTTATTTCTTCGTTTTCTTCATCATCCAAAGTTTTATCCTGAAAATTTGGGCTGCAGATTTCCGATCAGAATCGCAAAAAATATTTGAGTGTTTTTCGTAGCCCAAATTCACCAAAAAAGTTGCGCCTACTAAGCTTTCGATGTAAACTTAAATACCATTATCCTTGCGGGTTTTTACGTATTACCCTTACCAATTAGGATATTTCCTATAACCGATGAGCGGTCACCACTCCGAGTATCGGCCATGCACAATGCTGCTAAACTCCAAAGACCGCTGGAGCCAAACTCCGACTGCCCATCCACCATGGTCGGTGGTGAAAATTATTGTACAATGATATATTAAAAACCCGTTTTTGTTTCTTCAGAATAATTCATTCAACGAAAATTTATTCGACCTAAGAATTTGCCATTTTTTGTTATCGACCGCCTACGTTTCTTTCAGCTCGTTTCAAGAACATGCGGCAGTACCTTTTTTTAACCATCAGCGAGCGTCGAGAGTATTGAATCGTGTGAAAGGAACATCGTCGAAACATTTGAGTAGGATATATATAACAGTAGAATGACGGTGCAATTTTCCACGCATCACACCCTCAACCCCCAAATTTCCAATACTAATGACTTGCCAAGCTTTTTTTTCAAAATCTTTCCATGCATCGCCCACCATCGAGGTTGACAAAAAGCCGAAAGGGCGCATACACACGATGAGTCAGACAGAATCTCCGTGTCCATATTGCCCACAGCAGATGTCGAAAAATTCCATTAAGAATTCTATAGCCCCGACCCAACAGTCTTCCATAGAACCGTAACTCGTTTGCGATTGGAAAATATCATGGATTTAAACGTTTTCTTTACAAACGAGATTAAATTGAAAACCCGCTTCAAAGTCACGCGACCCTTTCGATTTTACGAGTCCATCGCAACAAATATTTTCCCGAATTTTACCTGAATTCGAGAGATCCACCACCCCCGGTCCACCCATCCCTAAAAAAGACTCATCAACGCCACCTACCAATTACCGATCAGCAGCTACTTCAATGGCACACAAAACTCCGTCTCCACCCCATAAACTTAAAAAACCAAGTTACGCAAATAATTACTCACAGTGTCTCGAGATTGACGATGGTGTACTGGGCGAGGTAAGTGTGTCGAAAGTACTGCAAAAAGAGTAAAAACAGGTATCAGTTTCACCGATCATGCGTATCATCGAGATAGTGCTGAGTCATTGGGGTTCGCGTCAGGATGAACGAGTCTCCAAAAAGCTGCATCCGGGACACTGGAGAATCCGGAGAAGCCATCACTTTTTTTTTGTTCGTTGCCTCATACCTTATTGCCGTCATATATGAAGCGCGCTAAGCGATCGGTGAATCGATTATTCATCGTGGTAGCCGAACGAATGGTACGCAAAAGACATTTCGACGATAAATACAGTTTTGCGTCGAAGAGGGTGCGATAGCGTTTAGTATATCGCGACATTCCTATCAATAGTGTCTGCTCTCCCTCTTCGGTATCGGAGGATTTATGGTCGTCCGACGCTATTTTGCTTCCATTAACTCTTTTCGGGGCTGATAGAGTGAAAGAGAGCAAGAGAGAGAGAGTGAGAAAAAACGTCCATTAATCACGTGCCGTTTGAGCCGGTGGTGGTCCAGTTGCCGATGATGGGATCGTTCTATAACGATCCGTTTCGTTCTGAGTTACTCTCTCTCCCTCTATTTTCCTCTATGGCGTCAGTACTCTTGGCACACATGGAAAATGTATCCGTACGTGTACCGATTTGCCACCACAAGTGAAACTGGCTGCTTCATTATTTAACCCAATGTATTATTTATTAACGTTCGTACAGCAGGCTCGTCCGACCACCCTCTCACGGTTACGAAGGGATTTGTTTCGGGGGACCATCAATAATGGCGCTATCGCCCTATTCTCCCAAAGTTCCGCTTTTTCCCTGGGACTAGCTCATTCAAAATTGACGCTGACCGAAGTGTACTCTCGAAACTCAGCCTCCATTGAAGGTACTTAGCCTACCTGTTCGCCCGACGTCTGTGAGATCCGAAAGTAGACAACCCGATGGTTCGGAGTAAATAATGGATCGTTTACTGGAACTGCGGTGGAGGCAGGCTAAGTACCTTACCTCACTATTGGTCCGAAGTCTAAAAGGCTTGAAAGCGGACAAGCTGTACTGAAGTCCCGAAATACGCAGGGGATCGTCCATTATCATCACAGTGAACCTTCAATACAGGCAGGCGAATTACAATTAGCCTACCTCCATGAGGTCCACTTAGCATACTCCTATGAAAGCTACCAAGCAACCTAGAAGGTGCACTCGGCCTTTCTGCTTTTCGGTTCCAACTGGACATCTCCATCACTAGCATCAATAGTGACCTTCTTCATTGAGGCGTCACGCACCCACAGTGAGAGAAATGTATGGTGTTTTTAACCATAGTTCAACTATATTTCATATTTCCTTGAGGGGACAATAATATTTTATAGCCATAGTTACTGCCAACATATAGTACTGCTTCCCAGGTAGGAAATCAAAAGGCTGACGATGGAAACAAGCTTGTGCGAACCTTGTTTCACCGAGCCTGAGTGAGACAGACCTGGCTCAAGTTTCATTGCATCGTTTGGAGCAGCCTGGAACCAAGACTGGCTGCTTACCCTAAACTCAGGGTTATTTCAAGCTTTATTCAGCCGGTGAATTTTGAGGCTGAAAAATCAAGGCTGGATGCAGGCTTGTTTCAGGTTGTGATAAAATAAAATAAGTTTAAAATAATATTTTTTCTGTACTTTTATGAAAAAAAAAATTTAGCAATAAATTTGTCGGGTGCGAAGGCACGAAAAACGAAAGCGAAGGAGGCAGCTCAGAACATTTAAACATATTCTCTTATCGATATTTATGCGGTACACAAAAAAGTGTATACGAAAATAAAAGTACGCAATAAAATAAAGTATTGTTTTTTAAAATATTTTTATATATATTTTGTAACAAATAATATTACAAATAATAAATATATATAATAAATCAAATGAATTCTTTACAGATTTATTAAATTTACCCCAATGTAGAATATAGAAAACTAAAAACAGGCCTCATATAGCCTCGGGAAGAGTTTGGGAAAAGCCTGGTCATAAATGCTCGTGAAGGCTTCATTAAGGCTCGTTTTGAGCCTTGTTGTTTCGTCGTTTCAGGCTCAGTACAGGCTTTTCTACCAGCTTTTGGTCAAGCCTGTGTGCAAGAGCCTGAAACCGCGTTATCATTCAGAGGTTCAGCTAGGCCTGAAATCAGGCTGGTTCTCAGCCTGAATTAAAAAATGTGAGCCTTGTTTCAGAGCTTGGCGAGCCCTTTTTTCATCGTCAATTCCTATCTGGGTTATTGATATTTTAGCAGTTGCATGAATTATGCACATATGTTGTATTATACAATATAGTAGGTTTTCATACAATGGATATTCCCTGATACTATGAAAAATGTACTTCCCCAAGATTCTAATAGTGAACTGAAATATCCCTGCATGTGTACACTGGGTTTTTGAAGGAACAGTCCAAATTTGAAACTCGAATTTACCTCTCATGAATAGAGGGCGGGCTTCGGCTACCCCCCTAAAAAATCTAGGTAGTAGTGGGGACTAAAGGCCCAAGGGACGCCCGGGTTGGGCAGTTTACTTACAACCGCCAGCCAGTGCAAATCATGTCCGTTCCCTAAAAAGGTCAGTGTGTCGGTATTTTCGAAGGCAAGTGAACGCAGTTTTTTTGCTTTTCTCGTAGTTTTTTAGTTTTTTTTTTCATGACTAAAATTAATGTTTTATGTAATTTGATGTTGTTTCGGCTATTTTTTACGGACTTTTACCTCAAAAACTAAACTTTTTTTGTATTTTTGGCTTATAAATCCGTTATTATTCAGCATTTTTATAGAAAATAAAGTTTTGCTATATTCTTGCTTTCTTTATTTTCTTGCTTTTTCGGTTTTTTTTATTAGTTCATGCTTTGTACTGAAATAAGTTTTTTTGTTCTCACAGTTTTTGAAAATGGGTGAAAGAAGTGCATGTCAGGTTATGTACAATTTACGCGACCGTCGCCCTAACGTGTTGTACGATGAAGAAAGTTCAAATGAAGCCGATGGAGAATAAGTTCATGAAGAAAACAAAAAACCATGTATTCTCGTGCATCGTGCGAAACGCCGGTTTGCGATGATCATCGAACGCACTTTTGCACAATTGCACACTGTAAATTCCTTTTTTGTCACTAATTATTATTAATATATCATAATTTTTGTATTTGCAACAATAAAAACTCATTTTGGGCCAAATAATTAGCGTTCCGTTTATTATGACATGCCTGAATCCCTAAAATATTCCCCACTTTCAGGTGCTTAAACAATTCAACTTTTTGGAGCCCACACCAAAGACACTATATTCTTTTGAAAGCTCATAGACTGAGCTACAAAAGCCTATAACCGTTTTGTTAAATATTTGTTAATGTAGAGTGACGCATTTTTTTAACAAAATTCCGTTTTTTCCGCTCTTTCCACTATTCTTAAATTTTTATTAACAACGGTTTCAAACTTTTGACTTTGGCAACTTCTGGGCCATGTAGTAGACACTTTAAGAAGTAACCCAGGATTTTTTCAGATTTTTGAGAGCCTAGAAAACTGAAGACCCGACTGTTCCCTGAAAGACCCAGTGTACACACCGTGTCTCGAAAAATATAGTATACACGTGCAGGGATATATATACATTGATTAAAAATGTTTCCTGTGATCTGCGACGATGTTTATAGTGATTTGTACCATATTATAAGAGACGGCCTGCTATATGCGTATTTGGTGTGTTATTCAAGTGTTGGTACAAGGCATCAATGCCCGTCTGCTAAATGCATGGAATATTTCATAAATCCAAAATAAAATAAAATACGCAACTGAGAGTTCTGCCTCGATGACTTTTTATTATAATTCGCCATTCCCTGACCTCCTGTAATGATTTATATCGAAGAAAATATTTCGCCTAATCGGAATCGAACCTAGAACCTAACTGCCTATCCTACGCACGGTGCCACTACGCCACCGACTACTTTTGGCATCTTGAGCACAGATATGTCATAAGACACATAAGTAATTCTGGCTGTACTTCCGAATAGCTGTTACCTGCGATTTAGGTGAAATTTTTCACAGATCTTTTTTTTAATAATATAAGACACTGTTAAAATGGATTTTTGACGCTTCGCATTAGTTTTGTTCCATACAATATTCATTTATACCATATTATATGATACCACCTGCTAAATGCATAGTAATGTGTGTCCTACAAGAACAGAAGGTGAACTCCAAGAATAAGTGTTGAACTGATATCCTATTTTTGCAAAGCAGCAAACATACTATGTAACAGTTTGTGAGACATACGTAGTTCTTAAAACTATTAAACTGCGGTTGCTCGAACTGCAAATGATTTGCGTCTTCGCTATAAGTAAACTTTACTATAATTTGTTTCGAATAGTCACTTTTCATAAGGTCTCCTAACAAACTATACTCGTAAAACGTTAACGTTAACCATACGAATTGTACAAATTTGAAAAGAATAGTCGAAGTTTGACTGAACAAAACCTAACGTACAGTACACAACATTAGTATTTGTATGACGATTTTGTTGTAGCACTGGATTAACCATGTCAATATTATCAAGCCTTTCGCAATAGTGCATAATCATTTCGAGGATAATAAATAGTCAAACACGCCACCCAAATCGCATGTTTAGGTATACTTTCCGCTCATATTCGTGTTAAGGGGCTGTACCAGTGTGACACGTTCAGCAAATCGATTTTTTTGCCTTTTCGACGGTTTATACTTTCAAGAATATCCTGTAAACATTTCAAGGCCGTATCTCATAACATTTTATCTTGCAAAAATCGATAGTTAAATCTTTAAACGCGTTTTTCTCGAAATGAGATTTTTCAAATTTGCTGACATTGTAACTCAAAGGGCAATTATCCGATTGACTTGAAATTTGAACTGAGTACTCTTGAATATATTTACTCTACAATGACGTAGGATATTTTTGATGGGATGAAAATTGACGATTTGGCATTGAAAAAAACGACCATTTTGTAGGCAAGAAAACCGACTTTTTTTTCATAACTACGCCATTTTGTTAGATTTTGATATTTTTCGAAAATCCTACGTCATTGTACAGGAAATACCTTTCAGTTTAACGACATTTTTTCCTTTTTCGGTTTCAGTTAATCAATCGGCCGGAATCATGTCAGCAGTGACATGATTCCGGCAGTGACATGATCCGAAGGCAGCGCATAAGTCGCTTGGATCTCAATATTTTTCTATGAAAAAATTATGTAATATAGGTCAAATATAGCCAAACATATTCTCAATATTCCGAAACATTTAATTGAGTAGTTTTCTTCCAAAAAATTCCCGAAAATCACCCAAATTTTCAGCGTTCACACTGGTATAGCCCCTCTACAATGAGCTACAACGAATTTCACTATCCCCCCTTTCACCATAGGCGTTTGTTGCAAATACCATCGACTTTTCCCTCAGCTTATTCGAACCCTTTTTCTTTCCTCCGTCAATTCTCTGCAGTACCAAACAATCTCGATCCATCGCGAGAAAAATAATCATCCACTGACTAACGACACAGAACTGCTTCTTCGTGCCCTCCTTCCTGTCCTTCTTCATCCGAAATTATTCGTCTCATCCGTAGTATCAGGAATTTGTGCGTTTCTCGTTAGAACATCTGCCCGGATGAGGCGAATGGAGAAAAAGGGATTCCCGAGGTACTCCACGAGGACAAAATATTTATGAACCGCGGAGAGAGTCGGCAAATGGAGGTACGCGAAACGTTTTCACGAGAAATAGATGGCGTGTCTCCATACATAGATCAGAGATGCAACATTGACGAGGTTCCCAAAGCTTTCAGCTTCCCTGCCGTATCCATTCTTCCCAGGCACAGTATGCTTGAGTTTTGAGGATCGAAATGTCTCGAAAGTGCAACGACTCTCGTTCTCTTTCCCTCTGGGGACCCAAGCATCCGGCTGCAACCGGATAAGCGTCATGTTGATCTTCGAAAATCGGTTTATCTTCAACGAGGGCTTTGTCAAGGAGAGTATAACGGCGATATACAGAGGGATGTAGGAGCTCGCGAGCGCCCGATTGCGATATGGGTAATGATACAGTTGCGTATATGATTCGCATGGTTTAGCCTCTCGTATGTAACACGCGGTGAAGATAACAGCGTACGTGTTCGAATCGCTTTGTGCTGGGTATTCCGGGACAATGTCATACGCTGATTTAAATTCTACCGGGCTCAAGGAAACCCACCGACCCCCCACCCCCATGCCACCTGCCCACGCGATTTACCCAGCTGTGTGCATTGTCTGTTCATCGCGCGCACGCTTCCACAATCCCTACGTACACCATTGTCCTTTGTTAACATATAGTCCCGGTGCACCAGTTCACGTCTGCGTTTCTCCTACACGTGACAACGCTCCTGTGTTCTCACTCAAATAGCACATTGCCACCACCAATATATATATATATATATATATATATATATATATATATATATATATATATAGCGAGCCTTGGCCGCCCGACGCACGAAATGCATAATGGAACATTTGGCTGATCCTCCGCGACGATAAATCGAAAGAAACTCGCCACATCGCGTTGCCGCTGGAAATAAGTCCGAAAAATGTCCCATATTACACTGATGAGAGGATCAACCGCTTCTGTCAGTGGCGGCATTGGGTTCGACAATGGAAACCCAGCTCGTATCATATCGATGGGTCACATATGGACAACGCGTTTACCAGCCTCCGGGGCAGTTGAATTTCGAACGATGGCGCAATGGAAAGATCGAACGGTGATTGGTAACACGAGACTGAACGCGATTAAATTTAACAGTTCGGGATTACGAGAATTTATGCGGCGAAATTTCGCTCACGAAAATGCCTGAACGTTTTTTTAAATTTATTTGGGTATTTGCGATATTAATTTGCAAAAAGGGCTTGTGATTTGCAAAGAGGGTTGTGATAAAAGAGAGGAAGGGTATGGAGAAGGACTTTTGTTTGGGTTTGTTTGGGTTGGATTGGTACAATGGTGGGACATCGGAGATGGTGGCTGATAGTGAGGTCGACTATTTTTATCGGAGGGTAGATTGTAGCTTTTTTTTTAAAGTAATGTGTTGTAAAAGTGGAAAAATGCCTTTTTGAAAAGCAATATATTTTAACGGGAACTTATAAATGGGCGGTAGAATTTCAAGGCAATCGGATCAAAATTGACAGATTTATAGGCTGTTATGCTCACGCCAGTAGGAAAATTCGGCGCCTCGTTCGAAACTTTAAAACTCAAAGTCGGGGAGCAAAATATCTTGAAAACTACTGCATCATTCTTTCTACAATTTTGGGGGCTTTTTCTAGATGTAAAAATGTAGTATTTAATTGAAGGATTTTTTTTTCCGATGTATACTTTCGATTTGATGAACGAAAAATGCCCACTTTTTGTTAATTTTATATTTCGGAAATTCCTTTGATTAATCATAGGATAAACAAATATAAAGGTGTGTAAAAATAATCTGATATTTTTAATTGCGCGCCATTTTGTTTTGTGGCGAACATAGAGTACTAATCTTTGACAGCTGTCATCAGGAAGTATTGGGGTTTAGTCATGGAGAATTGCATGATCGAGCAACGGATAGAATTGTTATTTGCTGCAATGTGACTGTGCAGCGATGTGATCGTGCGATTTGACGCCATTTTATAGGCAAGGAAACAGACGTTTTTTTTTCATAACTACGCCATTTTGTTAGATTTCGATATTTTTCGAAAATCCTACGTCATTGTACAGGAAACACCTTCCAATTTAACGACTTTTTTTCTTTTTTCGGTTTTAGCTACTCAATCGGCCGGAATCATGTCAGCAGTGGAACTTTTTTTTTCGCGCCTCCGAAAGCAGCGCGTACGTCGCTTGGATCTCAATATTTTTCTATGAAAAAATTATGTAATATAGGTCAAATTCAATTGAGTACTTTTCTTCCAACAAATTCCCGAAAATCACGAAAATTTTCAGCGTTCACACTGGTATAGCCCCTTAAAATAGCGATGGGCCAAAATGGCGAACGGTCCGGATAGCGAGAACTTGGGATCGAGCAATACTGCTTGCGCTTCAGAATGAAGGTGGCAGATGGCGTTAGTGGTCAGTCGGGTCAGGCGGCCATGTCATGTTGACCATTTAGGTATTCGCCATTTCGGACCGTCGATCATTTGCGTTTCTAAGGTCTACACACTCGAAGTTTTTAGTCTCGATATATGACTTTTTGTTATGTACGGTATTACGAATATTAGATACTCACTATTTTCCATTTCGGACATATGAATGTTGTAGATTGTTCGAATTTGTATTTTTATGACTCAAACTGCGGACTATCTGAATATATGTTCTCGAATAAATGAGCACTCGAATAAATAACCTTTTGGTGTAATAGTTATTCGATTTCGTCATCGGTCAAATGATAAAATTTCGAATAATTTAACCTTCGTTATTTTGAGAGTTCACAATTCTGTCGTTTCGAAATCTTTGTCGTTCTATATTTAGCCATTCGACATTTTGACCACCACCCGGCCAAATTTTTAACGGGATCGTTATCGGAGATGAAAAATTGGGTCCAATAAAGATCGTCCGGTGAATACTGCAGTTTTTTTTTATTCGCGATTTTTGGGAACGGTACGACGGATATTGACGGTCGGGCGATATTACGAGCAAGGACGAACGTTTAAGAGGCTTGGTGGGAAAAAAAAGACGAGGACCTCGGAAACGAGATGCCGTGAAGTAAGGACGACGCGATAAAGGAGGAATTTCATCGTGCGCGCATCAATTTGTAAATACAGAACATTCGACTCTCGCCCGCATACTCTCCGTAAAATGTTCTCATACCCTCGCTGGGAAACGTTATGAAAATGGGCCTGCTCGTCGTCGTTCGTCGCAAAGTGTCTCACTACTCTCGTCTTTCGTGCAAGCACACACCCACACGCACGCACGAAAAAAAAGAGCAGCGCCAGCCGATATCGAGCCCCGGCAATAAAATTAAAAACGGGACGAACATAGAACTCTGAAAAAATGTAGAATTCTCGTATCAATATACGCGGGAATAAAGTTTTCCGCGAGGCAGACAGGGAAACGATATTTCAACGGTGTATCCTCGACATTGGCAACGAATTGATATTGCTCGAAACACTCGAACGAAAAAGTTACCTGTCAATATGTAGGGTGACGATTGTACGATGGCTTTGTGCTTTTGAGAGTCTTGGGCGGAGATTTTGCGACCCGGAAAAATATGATTCTCAATGATTTCTTAAGGGGGGAGAGATATCTTTCGGCGAGGAAAAAATTTGCTGATTTTCATGATTTTTTTTAAGGGAGACTTTGTCCTTGAAATTTTCAAAAAATCAATTTGAGCTCAACATGAGCAGTTAGAAGAAGAGGAGGGATGCCTCTATGGACCAGGCATTGCCGATTAACGGTAATTATAAACACATTTGTGTAAACACATTACAAAACTTTAAACGCGTTTTTCTCGAAAACACGTTTTTAAAAATGGCTGACATTCTCCTGACCGCTGTAATTAACATATCGACCTGAAATTTGGAGAGCATACTCAGAAAATATGTCTTCACGGAATGACGGATCGTTTTTTCGATAGATACATTTTTGCATTTATTATTTATCTTTTTATGCGAAAAAAACGCGAAAATTCGATTTTTTTAAATTGCCACCATTTTCCGAAATTTGTACTAAACGAAAAACCCATCCGTCATTCCATGACCAAAGGGTCACAAATTGATAATATGCTTTGAATTTGTGTTTCAGATCAACAAAGAGGGGGCAGTGATGTCAGCCGTTTACCTCCCGCGATTTGAGGACCTGTTTTCGCGGAGCTGCAACGGCCGCCATTCTGGTTAAAAAAAAAAAACTTTTTTTAACGTTCTGTATATCATGAATAAAAGCAAGAAAAAAACCGCACTCAAAAAGCTTTACTCGTTTCCTTTAAAAAAAAATAAAATGTAAACACCTGAAATATGGCACTCCAAGGACAAAGTCTCCGTTAAAAGAAAAATTTCTCCACTACTTTTGAGACTTAAGGTATGTTTTATTACTTCTCGTGGCTGTTACATGGTATTATTTAATTTGATTAATCTTTCAAAATGGCATGGTCTTCTTAACTGCATTTTCAAAACTGGCGTGACGTATAGCTAAAAAACTAATCGATCGATTCTGACGAAATTTCGTATAAATCTTTCTAACCTTATTGTCTAAAACATGAATCTAAATGTTTTTGAAAACAAAAAAAATGTATTTTTTTATTGCAAAATGTAGCCATTTTTTCGGAAAATTAACCTTTTTGTTTCAAAGCGCACCATTTCATCAACTTTCGTCATTTCTCACTTTTTCTTGGTTCATACTCTGCGTATGAGTATTAATGAAAGAAAACTCTTCGTTGGTTCTTTTTAGATTAATCCCGCCGACGCTGTGCGTCACGCCGTCTGACATACGCCGCAATCTGTTTAGAATACTGTGCTATACCGCCGCCACTTTTAAAGATTAATAAAAGAAATACCATGTCACAGTCAAAAGTAGTAATTAAAACGTACCCTAAGTCTCAGGAATGGTGAAGAATTCTTTCCTTAGAAAAAAAGCCAGATATAGCCTATTTCTGTGACGAGTAGTATTTGCCTAAAAAAATTAAGCATTCTGAAAAAAAAATCATAATTCATTTTGCGTACAGCAGGATGAAGATAATTCAATTTCGAATGCGAAACACTTCTGAAAGCCTTTGTACGCGTGTCCGGTCAAAGAGAAAAAAAATCATCAAAGATGCATTCGAAAGTGGATGAATGGAATTTAATTCGATTTGAGAAGAAAAAAAAAAAATTCTACGAGTGTTTCGTATCCGGAATGCAATTATCATCATTCTGCTCAACTGAAAATAGAATTTTGATTTTTTCTCTGAATTCTCATTTTTTTGGCAAATTCTATTCACCACGAAAATACGCTATATTTTTTTTCGGATAGGAATTGAAATGGTATAGATTTCAAGATAGATAGATAGATTCAAGATAGATAGATATATATTTTTCTCGGTCGCAGAATCTCCGCGACGGACCCTAAAAAACCTACGGTCACCTTATAATTGTCACCCTGTGTATATACCGGGCTAGGCAACAACTATTAGCAGTAGAAATATTTTCCAACCTATCAGACTTGAGAGAAAACTTTTCCTACAAAAGTTGCATAGTTCGAAGAGGCTCCATCGAGCGGTGGTTACGATGTTCATCCAGGTTGAGGCGTTTCGATGATTTCGAGGTCACCTGCATTTTTTTTATCCAGGGCCACTATTTGTTCCGGAATTTTATCGAGGAACTAAAAATAAGGTCAGACACAAAATTTCAACACGATCGATCTAGATTTGGTATAAAAAATCGATTAAAAAAACAATTTGGCTGTAAATTTAATTCTGTACTGACAGAAGGAAATGCCGTCACAGGACTTTGCATTGATAAGAATACACATTATTATGGAAATGACAAATTTCTTACTGCTTTCCAAAACAAGTTGATAAGATTCTTAGTTGCGAACAATGTGAACAAAGCCGTACGACTTATCTGAATTTTGCTTATAATTAAACTATTGAAACTTCGATAAGAGCCTGACTCTGTTGTTACAGACTATGCTGATTAATATGGCAATCAATGCGAATCAGATTGCATGCGTGCATTGAGAGTGGTGGCCATGACTTTGAGCAACTTTTATAGGACTAACAAGGAACATCCTTCAGGTGACACCCTTCGATTTTGTTGAAATTTGGATATGTTATAAAGCACCGAAAAGTAAGCGATACGTATTTTTTTATCGGCGGAAAAACGGTTTTAAGGGCTGAAAAATGCACCCTCAAAAATGGGGATGTTTTTCGTTTTTCGTCGATAACGTTTTAACGGTACGTGATATTAAAAAAATTCAAATTGCAACAATGTTTATTTTTTTTGTGCACTATACATTGGAGATGAGATGGATAACGTTATCGACGAAAAACACCCTTATTTTCAAGGGTTCGTTTCACTCCTTAAAACCGTTTTTCTGCCGATAAAAAAAATATACGTATCGCTTACTTTTCGGTGCTTTATAACATATCCAAATTTCAACAAAATCGAAGGGTGTCATCTGAGGGATGTTCCTTGTAAGTATTTACACCGTTTTTTCGATCAATGCTAACCTAAAAATATTGAAATTTATATTTTTTCGATTTTTTAATGCAAAGTCTTGATCGATCATCTTGAAATTTCGTGTGTGAATATATTTTTAGTTCCTTGATAAAATTCTTAAAACAAAATAGTTGTCCCGTTGAAAAAAATGGAGGTGACCTCAAAATTTTCGAAATAGCGTCACCTGGATAAACGTCATAGCCACAACTTGCTGACCCCCTTCGAACTATGCAGCTTTTGTACGATGAGTTTTCTCCTAAGTCTGACAGCCTATAAAATATTTCTGCTGCTAATAGTCGTTGCCTCACCCGCTATAATATATGATGTTGAAGTTCGCACCGTTGGAATGCAACGAAAGTTCTCTTGATCTTTGAATTTCTTTATTTTTGCGATTATTTAAGGTAATACTATCGCCAGGCTTCGATCTATAGGATTTCGTGATTTTTTTTGAGCTTCACTAAATACTTTAGTAATCGTCTCTGTAAAATTTCTGGGTCGGTTATCGACCTAATTATAGAGAAAAAAAAAACAAAAATTGCGTGTTATTGTGAAGGAATTCCGAGACGACATACAAAAACCCTATTTCCGGTTGCTACAAAAGTGTATATAATAGTGGGAATCCGTCAGATTCTTAAAAATAATCAGATTCACATACTTAACACTTGTAGTGATCCAATGCTTTCGGAAAAAATTACGCTTATTGACCTAATTTTTATGTAATATCAAGTTTAATTTGAACTTCCGGTATTGGATTTATTACCACTTGCTACGATAAAGAGACGTGACAGCAAGGCAACAGCTGACTGTAGTCCTAACCTCATCTCAATCATTCGAATTTCCACACATATTTCATTTTTAACCGACATATTTCGCCGACACAAATTTTTCACGCTTTTTACCAGTCGTGGCCCGAATACAATGCTTTATATTTCCCGCACCTGACATTGTTTTGGCAGATCGACGTTGAAAAGCAGGGAGGTTAAACTCGCCTGGTTGAGTAAAAAGAGACGGAGATAGAACCAATATTGCCAAATATCAAACCTAGAAATAATTCGCGAATCGTTGGAATAACTATTTTTTCATTTTTTCTAATTAAGTGTGAACATTCATTAAACAGTTTACACATGGAAAATTTTAGTTATTACAAATTTTTTTTGCCTATGTTAAACATACAAATTGTACAAGTCTCAAGTATGATCAGTGGTATGATTAGTGTGAAGCGACAGGATTACCTTAACTCGTAGTAGCCACACCTCGATTGAGGATACATGCATACTACACTGGTACCATTTGGAATCTTGCATTTTCAAAGTACTATTACTCTCTTATAAATAATCCAAAAGTATTCGATAACCAGTCTTTCTCGAGATGAAAATTTCCCAGCAATCCAATGGTAATGGATTCGAATCCGAAAAATAACATTTATTTGGTGAAATTACGTGAGAATCAAAACAATAAGTCACAAAGAGCCACGAACAAGACATTTTAGGTGGTGCAAATTTGCACCTGTGTGGTAAATACAGGCTAAAATCTTTTTTTGTAGTTTTTGGTCATGAATAAAAATGTTTCAGTGACTTTTGTAGACTAGATGTGCCAAAAAATTGGGAATACGAAAAAAAAATTCGTTGCGTTCCAACGAATCTAACTTCAAATGGGTTACAATAAATTATGTGTCAAAAAGCGATTATTTGTCGAAAGTCTTAACTCTTGGAGAACTTAAAAAATATAATTTATAACATCGGGATTGTACTTACTTTTTGATAGTTGGACGCGAGCAGTACGTATTTTCGATCGGCCGAGAGTTGATGGTCAAAGCTGCGCATTAGTGCCTGAAAGCGTCGTGAGAATAACTGCTTAATGGGAGTAACGAGATCGTTCTTTACGGCCGACATCGCTGTTACCTTTTTTATGCGAGCGCGGTTATTCGTCTCTCTCTCTCTCTCTCTCTCTCTCTCTCTCTCTCTCTCTCTCTCTCTCTCTCTCTCTCTCTCTCTCTCTCTCTCTCTCTATTTTTCTCTCTCTATTTTTTATTGTTATTATTTTACTGTCTCCCGCGAAGGAGATACGCGACTCGTCGCGACTGTGCGTAAAAAGCTCTCTTATCAACTCGACCGATAATACCGCGTTCGCATAAAAACGAGGTATGCGCGATGAATGAAATTTCTACGAGTATGATGAAGGAACGCGAAAAAAAAGCAGTGAAGTGCCTGTCGGATGGTGAATTGAATTAGGGCTCCATACGGCTCGCTAGGTACCCGCGTAATTGTGAGTAATATCAAAAATCGAATTTCAGAAGCTTTGCGAATTAATTGGTCTTTATTGAACATTACTATTTTGAAAAATGCACCCGTTATTATCAGTATTTGACGTGTGAAATTTAACGAACAGTGACCAAAATATGGTACTTATAATCTTGTTAAGACACCACTGTGATGGGTCGAAAAAATCGATTTTCTTGCATTTTCTCGAAGTACACATATTGAGAAATATGTGAAAAAAAATTAAACTTGAAATATTGAAAATTGACCATGTTACAGACGATTTAGTAAGAGCAGATAGGGCAACAATTCACGTGTACTAAAACTTTCGCCGCCTTTTTTTTCGAAACGACTTTTCTCTTCCTGGGCAAAATCATAACCAGCTATTTGCTGATTTTAAATTAAAAAAAAAAAAAATTCCGTAATTGCAGTAGCTATCGTTGTACGTAGCCGTTTTTCTTTAATTTAGTATTTTTTAAGGGGCTATATCAGTGTGACATTTAAAAAAAATCGATTTTTTTTGCCTTTTTCGACAGTTTATAATTTCAAGAATACCCTGCAAAAATTTCAAGGCCGTATCTCTATCATTTTATCTTGCAAGAATCGATAGTTAAATCTTAAAACGCGGTTTTCTCGAAATGAGATTTTTCAAATTTGCTGACACTGTAACCCAAGGAGCAATTATCCGATTGACTTGAAATTTGAACTGAGTACTCTTGCATATATTTACTCTACAGTGACGTAGGATATTTTTGATTGGATGGAAATGGACGATTTGGCATTGAAAAAAACGACCATTTTATAGCCAAGAAAACAGACTTTTTTCATAACTACGCCATTTTGTTAGATTTTTATATTTTTCGAAAATCCTACGTCGTTGTACAGGAAATACCTTCCAGTTTAACGACATTTTTCCTTTTTCGGTTTCAGCTACTCAATCGGCCGGAATCATGTCAGCAGTGGAGGTACTTTTTTTTGGCGCCTTCGAAGGCAGCGCACAAGTCGCTTGGATCTCAATATTTTTTTATGAAAAAATGATGTAATATAGGTCAAATATAGCCAAATATATTCTTAATTTTCCGAAACATTTAATTGAGTACTTTTCTTCCAAAAAATTCCCGAAAATCACTCAAACTTTCAGCGTTCACACTGGTATAGCCCCTCAAGCCCTCGAATATAAGTAAAAATTTCGCCAAAATTATATTTTTCCTTTAACAATCTCATTTGATATTTTTTTCTCTCAAAAAACGACTACGTTCAACGAGAACTACATTTTGATAGATTATGAAACATTTTTATTGTTACTTTTCCGACCAACCATTGTCAAATAATCGACTCGGCCGTTGGACCACATTTTTTACACAAAGGCTCGAGTATACGTCAATAACGTTGTTAATTTTTAATTTCTTCAAATAAAAATTTACACGAAATAAGTTTAATGTATGCTTAATAACATACCTTTTTGCCAAATTCCGAATAAATAATCTAGTAGACGAAAAAAAATTGGAAAAACGATTTTCCGGCTCGTCACAGTGTTGCCCTCCCTTAAATAAAATTAATCCTCCCCACTTTTCTTATGTTTTCGTCTGAAATTATTTACTTTCCAGACGCCACAATAGCATTTACCCGAAAGTGCTCGACGAATGTTATTCTAACGAATTATTTCACGCTTTTTGATCAAACGATCACAAGAATAATGGGAGAAGATGGAGGGGGTGGAGACACATTAAAGTCGTGAGATTATCCAATGACTAGTGAATCGCAAAACCCGTGAGATAACAGTAACAATCAAGCTCAAAGTTTCGTGCCTCCGTACGCCCCATGATAAATGTTCAATCGCCAACGAATATTGCGACTCGATTCGAATTTCACTCGAATTCATGAATGCGCTATTGGAACAAGCTGCATTTTTCACCATCGATACGAATGTATCGGAATTGAAGCAAATAACGAAAAAAACAAGAGATGAAGGCAATGAGTTTGAAATTTGCAATGTTGGAATGCAATGAAAATGAATATTTTTGAATTCCTTTAATTGCTTTTGGCTGATTTTGCCTACGAATATCCCACAACTATTTTTTCGAGATATTTATTCAGCGATCTACAACAAAAAAATCCATAAATAAAATCTTGTCTGTTATTAGAGATTTTTAAAAATGAATATATATATTTTTATATATGTTTATATTATATTTTATATAATATATAATATATAACTTATAATATAATATATAATAATTTATTATACAATATTATATACGATAATATATCATTTATATTTTAATATATTTTATATTTATATATTTTTATTATTAAAAATGTGGAAAACAAAATGTAAAAAGAACTTTCGTTGCGTTCCAACGATGCAGATTTCAACACCATGCAAGGCAATACTTACCGCATTGGTGGCGTTCAGAATGTACTTAGGCAGGGACGAGGTAACATTGAATACTATCAAATTTCCAATTTCGTCGCGATACAGAATCTCGTCATCTGAAAATACAAATGATAAATGGAATCTTGTAACAGCGGGGCGGGTGGCTAAGGGAGAAGAGAAGAATATTTCGTACGCAACGTGAAATATTATACGTTGCTTTTTGTGTACACATATACGAGCGAGGAAAAGCGTATTTTCATGCAAACGACGAGTAAGAGAGAAACTTGAACCGATGCAATTTCAAAAGCAGTAGTTTCGGATCCAACATATCCAACATATACGCGGTAGAGAGGGAGGAAATGCACAAGAGCCAAAACATACCACGCGATGTCCATTGATCGATCCCACCGGGGTTCACCGGCTTGTTCTCTGTTTACCGTCGTAAGTATCAACTACGCGGATATCACTGTACTCGATAACTTCCTCCCACACCCGCCCACATCACCCCCTTGCTCGCGCCCCCGGGGCCGATATACGACCGCAGTTCCATTCTACAAATACTAATGTATTCATTGTTCGAACATGAGTGCAAATGAGGGAACGGATTAAAATTAAGCCCGTTTGAATAATAATGACAATTTAACGCCCAATGATTGGCAGATCGCATCGATTATATCTTGCCGTGGAAATTACTTGACGGATATCCGTGTTATTATTGGGATGTGCGGCGAAGATAAATTTGAGGATAAAGAGAGTATTTGGAATTAGTTTTGGGAAAAAACGGTGGAGACATTTGCGGTCAGTTTTGAGCAGTGAAAGAAAAGAATGGCCTGCCGTTGGGGGTGTCTGGACTTTTTTCCCAAGCCTAGAGACTTGCCAACAAAGATTTAGATTGCTTCAGAGCAATTTTTAAGGCCTCACGTGTGTTTGAAAATTAAAAAAAAAAGCATTTTTTTTATTTCATTATCCAATACAATATGTCAGAAAAATTCTGCCAAAGTTTTAAATCGATCGGAGTAAAAGTCTAGGATTCGATTACAACTAATTTTACAAGGCTATACGCAGTGTAATCAGTACGAAAAATTGAACTACTTTGCGTAAAACTCTGCCAAAAATTGAATTTTCAATTTTTTCAAAAATCCTTCGTTTAATCACGAGCTATACTTATCTACTAACAGGAAAAAATTGGTTTTTTAATTTCAGATGAAGCTATCATGAGTTATCCTGACCACCACGAGGACACTTTTTTTTAGGGGTCTCCGGAAACCAGGTTCCACTGGCTGAATGTCACAAATTTTTTTATGTTTTTTTTTAAATATTGTTGAAATGTTGCTTTTTTATGTGCTTAACATTTTGAATAAAATAATGTATATATTATATATTTTTTTATAGAGAAAATATGCTTTTCTTGGCTTTGAAACTCATGTAACCCCTTAAAGCAAGCTTTAGATTGCTGACAAAAATCGACAGTCGATGTTACCTACTTACTATCTTACCCTTTGGTGCCATACTTGGCACCTGCTCTTTGGAGCAGTGGAAAAATATGTGAATGTGCACATTGAGGAGGGGGAGTTGCCTTTTGGCCGGCGGACAAACTTTAGGGGTGCCTGGACGTTTTATTTACGGATCTGAAGACCAAGTACCAAATATGGCACCAGCAGTCGATGTTATCAATCGCGATAGGTCCTCTAATCTATCTATCTTACATCCATTTCCCAATCGCCTGTCACGATTTATCGCTGGAAACGGTTTTTTGCGGATCCATATCGCCGTTTTGCCCGTAAATAATTGGTGAACATTTCTTCCGGCGTTGTACAATACAACAACAAAAAAGAGTGGGGATCGGAAATTCGAACGATCAATATTCAGAAGGACCGAAATTTCGAATTTAGTAATGACGAACGTTCCAATATAGATATATCAATCTTACGATAGTCTGTAAAATAGTTAATCGAAATTGTGAATACAAAAATCTCGAGGTTGATTTATAGCGAAAACAAATATCAGATTTAACAAAATAATGAGAGATATAATATCGATTCGCCTGCATATATACACCAAACAATTCGAGACGTCAAATCGTCGAATTGTAAATATTACGACAGTTTACAATGTCGAATTCATTAAAGCGAAGGACCAAAAAGTCGATCAGTTAAAATAGCGATGGGCCAAAATGGCGAACGGTCCGGATAGCGAAAACTTGGGATCGAGCAATACTACTTGAGCTTCAGAATGAAGATGGCAGATGGCGTTAGTGGTCAGTCGGGTCAGGCAGCCATGCCATGTTCGCCATTTAGGTATTCGCCATTTCGGACCATCGATCATTTGCGTTTCTAAGATCTACACATTCGAAGTTTGTAGTCTCGATTTATGGCTTTTTGCTATAGACGGTATTACCAATGTTAGATACTCACTATTTTCTATTTCGGCACCTATAATTTCGGTGGCGCTCGGCCATGATATGGTTGAATTTTTTCAACCAAATGCGCAAGAAACATTTTATTTTCGCATAATTTTTTAACCAATTCAGACATTTGCTTCATATTTTTCAATCAAAATAGAATACTAATATTTTAACGAATAATGTACTTGAAAATCAATATCGGATATGGTGAAAAAAAATAAAATATCATATTTACTCAATAGAAATTTTATCTGAATCAAACAAGCGAAATTCAATTTTTCTTGTGCACTCGAATCAACAATATCCATGTTATGAATTGCAACTCTTTTTTTGTTCCTTGCAAAAAATGCATTAAAAAATATATAATTTGTTCGCGACAATTTTTTAGAGAGTTTCAATAATATATTGTTCTCGGCTAACAATATATCTTTTGAATGAAAAAAAAAACTTTCAATTTTATCATGTAATTAAAGTCAATAGCGTTTTGTTTGGACTAATAAATGCGATTATTTACCCCAACAATTCTACAATTGAATCAACAAAATTTCATTCAACAACACCAATGATGTTGGATCAATGATTTTTTTTCTCAGTGTGTATTTGGTCCTTCGACATTTTCACCCCCACCCAAAAAAGATACGACTGTCATAATGAAAATCGTAATAAAATATTGAGGGAAGTAAAAGTGTTGACAGAAGGGAGGCTGACGAAGTGCCTTATGCAACTTTCAATTAATCGGAATGGCGAGGAATAATATATCGGCACCAAAGGGTCCCATACTCGGTACTTGCTCTTTAAATTGCTCACAGAAATCAACAGTCGACTTTATATATCGCTCTAGATCCACTGATCTACCTTTCATTTATTTTCCAATTAGCTGGTTTTTTGAAATCGTATTCTAAAATGACATATTGCCCATTTGCCCATAAATAATCGGTGAACATGTTCCAGCGTTCATCACAAGATCAGAAGAAATACAAAAAAAAACTAATGTCCTAGTCCGAAAACCGTGAAAAAATATTGGGGGAAGTAAAAGTGTTGACAGAAGGGAGCCCGACGAAGTGCCTTATGGAATTTTCAATTCAGCGGAACTGGGAGAAATAATATATCGCGCGGCATAGACCCACAAACCAAATGATCAACAGCTGCAAAGTTTGACAATCGAGTTAACGAATTTTATTTTTCCACTTGGATGTTGTACAGCGCGCAGTTGTCCCGGTGTTACGTTGGCTTCGTCAGCTCTTTCTCCCTTTCCCACTTTCATTTCTGGATGTCATCCAATTCCCGGTTATTATTCCCCCTGGAATGACTCTTTCCGAGGATATCCTCGGCTGTATTGCACGAGCGCACGTGGAGACGATGGGGGGAGGGCCGAGGGGGCGGAAAAGCGCGCGCGAGGGCCAATACGGTCGGCCATTCCGACCGAGTCCTGATGTTTCTAGCCGATAATTCTGGATGGCAAAACGCACCACTCAAAATTTTACTGGATCGCTTCCTTTAACGGTGGCGCACTTATCCTGCGGTACTTCGTGGAGCCTGCGAGAAGTCTTCAAAATTGAAGCACACGAAGCCACGATTCGGTGAGTGGGAGTTGGAAAAAGAGACCATAGGCGCATGCAGATTGGGGTACTTGAGAGAAAAGGTACGTGAAGTCGTGAGATTCGACATTAACGGGTTACGTGGCTTTGGAAATTTCAAAGAACCCATTTTTTAAATTCTATTATCTAATGGTACAATCTGTCTAGAATATTCTCCCAAAGTCTTAAGTCAATCGGAGTTAAAGTCTAGGGGAGAGAGCCTTTGGGAATTCTCCCCGTTGGGAAAGACCGGCCGGGAGCGACGCAGGTATATCGCATTTTTTCGCAAAACACTATTTTTGAGGTCGGTAGTCGCGATTTCGTAAAAACGAATGTACCGATCTTATTGAAATTTTGCACACTTGTTCAAAATAGCATTGACTAGTGATTGGACGAAGGTTTTTTTTTGTTCTATTACAACTAATTTTACAAGGCTATACGTAGTGTAAATTGTACCAAAAATTGACCCATTTTGCATACAATTCTGCGAAAAATTAAATTAATAAAAAGGTAAATATTTACGAGTGGGGCTCCAGCTAGAAAGGGGGTTTAGAAATTTTGTACCGAGTCGATGTATTTCAGGGCAACTTTGTTTATAATATTTAAGTCGGGGGAAGACAATTTCAACCCTTGTTTCATACCCCAAACGAACAAACCCAAACAAACGTATTTCAAAAATCGAATTTTATCCGGAAATATATTTTTTTTCTTAATAAAACACCCCTCCCCATAATAAAAAACATATTTCCATTCTGCAGAATAGCCCCGAACACCCCACCAAACCCAAACAACCCCAAACAAACGTATTTCAAAAATGGAATATTTTCCGGAAATATATTTTTTTTCTTAATAAAATACCCCTCCCCCATAATACAAAACCTATTGTCATACTGCCGAACAGGGTTGGGCATAATCGATTTTTTTTTATTCATGAATAATAAAGAAACTTATTCAAAATGCGTTCCGAAAATTACTAAAGAATCCCACTGGATTCAGTACTCATTCCGAAAATGAATAATGCATCCAACTCAATTCAGTATTCGTTGCGAAAATGAGTAATGAATCCTACTGGATTCAGTATTCATTTCAAAAGAATTACGAATCCAATTGAATTCAGTATTCATTTCAACATAAGTAATGAATCCAACTCGATTCAGTATTCATTCCGTATTCGAATATCATCAAATAGAATAATCTGAAAAAAATGGACAATGGAAATGGGACAAATATAATGTCCCATTTCTACCCCCATTTCTTCAGTTACTAGATACTAAGAGCGCGATTTTCCTTGGGTAAATATAATGTAATCGGACGATAATGTTTCAATAGACTAAACATGTTTTCTGTCAATTTTTTCAGATTATTCAATTTGATGATATCCGAATACGGAATGAATACTGAATCGAATTGGATTCATTACTTATGTTGAAATGAATACTGAATTCAGTTGGATTCATTACTCATTTTGGAATGAATACAGAATCCAACTGGATTCATTATTCATTTTGAAATGAATACTGAATCCAGTAGGATTTCTTTATTCATTTTCGGAACGAATACTGAATGCAACTGGATTCATTATTTATTCTCAGAACGAATACTGAATCGAGGTGGATTCATTATCGAAAAAAAATGAATGTCCATCTGACATGTATTCGGTATTATTTTCATACTCGGATACTAAAAGTATTCGAGTATGCCCATCCCTGCTGCAGAATAGCCCCGAACAGGTGAACAAAAATTTGGAGCCGATTAGGGCTGGAGCCCCACTTGTAAATATTTACCAAAAAAAAATCCTTCGTTCAATCACGAGCTGTACTTATCTTACAGAAAAAAATTGGTTTTTTAATTTCAGATAAAGCTATCATGAGTTATCCTGACCACCACGTAGACACTTTTTTTTTGGGGTCTCCGAAAACCAGGTTCCACCGGCTGAATTTCCCAAATTATTGGATGAATATTTTTTTTAATATTGTCGATATAATGCTCTTTTATGTGCTTAACATTTTGAATAAAATAATTTATATATAATTTTTTTTAAATTGAGAACATATGCTTTTTTTTTGGTTTCGAAACCCACGTAACCCCTTAAAGGGAAGCTCTACCCAAACAAAACCAAAGAGTGTGTCATTGGCTTTAATCATTATCCCACTAGATATTTTATCGTCGTTTTTTCTATGACGTGTCGTTTGGAATGAACGGACAACGTGCTTTCCATAGCAACCTTGGTATATAACCCCTGATACGACCTGACCCTAAAGTTCGTACTCGACATACCCATGGACCAAATTTCCAACATGCACACGAGCGACGCCGCGGGCAAAAGTTAGTGCTCGATACCGCCACGGGCGTTGTTCCGATCAAATTGATTATACCGATACAGTGATAGACGGGACCATCGAGTAAAAGTGACCGTCCCATCGTCACGGAGAACATTCGTCCCTTCGAGCTCGTTGCCTCCTGTCGTCAATGTTTTCGTCCAATTTTGGAATGCGAATAGAACTGCACAAGAGAACGATCGCGATGCTTTTCACTACGAATCTTGCCACATTTGACAACTTTGGTTTTGATTTTTCAGCTGAAATCGCCGCTAAACTTGCTGCAGTTTTAAGCAGCGATTTAAGGCCCCACACCACGGTAGAAAAAAAAATTGTCATTTTTTTTCTTTCATTTTCCGAAAGACACATTTATTAAGAATGCTCTCATCAAATTTTTAAAAGAAATTTGCAAAATTGGCGGAGATACAGCATTTTATGTGAAACCGTTCGAAGTGCAGGACCGCGCCGAGCGGCAGATGTGCGGCTTTGAACGTGTTTTTCTCGGAACTACGTTTTTCAACCTGGTTGACAATATATTTGAAAAACTATTTGTCCGATTTGCATGCGCCAAGTCTTAAACTGTTCGAAAATCCGGTCTCTATGGCACCACGTAGGGATTTTTTCATAAAAGGCCCCCTTCTATTTTTTTTTATGAACTATGAAAATTTTCCATGAAAATCGGAAATAAAATTCGCTGGTCCGCCATTTTTTTTTAGATATCGAAATTCCCCTACCTGATGTTGTGAACCTACATGTCTAGTTTCTAAATATATTTTTATTTTATTTTTCAAATGAACCGTATGGCTTAATCGCTGTCAACCGCCCAGCAGCAGTTTCGTCGGAGTGTCCTCTTGGAAGCGGCGTACACCGCAAACTATACTTTAGATTCGAATACAAAAATTTGTATACAGTCTTCTATATGTATATATTGACTATGAGTATCAATTAAAAAATTCCATTCATCGTTTGCTTGAAAATAATTACGAAAAATACACCCTCGTACCGTGCACGGACCGTGGTGTGGTGCCTTAAGAGGTTAGGCCACTCCAGAGGCCGACAAAGTAGGCTTTTTGGGGATTTTTTTTTAGAAAAACTACAAAACAAATCGAGAATACAAAAAAGGGTGTTTATCATACATATCAGTGACTGTATACAATAATTTTTTTGAAGCGCTTAATTTCAAAATGGCGGCTTTGCAGCGTTTATCTCAAAACTGCATTTTTTAAGTTGGCCGGAAACATAACTCAGACAATTCACCGATTCACTTGAAATGTTGAACATATCTTGAAAAATACATTGTCTATGGAAGTACGTAGATTTTTTTTTATATTGCATGGTTAATTTATTATTAACAATTATCTGACGATTTTTTACACGGAGAAAAATACGGCCTCAAATTATAACACTGGTCGCCAGAATTCTAATATTCGTGCTACAAAAGTATAGCAGTTTACTGCCAGTTCGGAATTCTAAGACTTGTTATAGAAGTGTAAAAATGATTCTCACACCGTATAGTAAAATACACACATATATATTTATATTTCCACGTTAATATGTATGTCAAATTTTAATATATATGTATGTACTATATATGTATATGTCGAAGAAATTTGAATTACGTACGGTTGTCCATCACTATTTTTATAACAAATTCAATAATAAATTGAAGAAAAAAATGAAAAAAATTACACCCCTATTTTAATTATAACTCCTAAAATATTGATCCTAGGGTAAAAATGGTACTAACGAAAGTTGAAGAACATAAAATTTCCTACCCGAATATTTATCACCATTTTTACGATAAACTTGATAATATACGAAATAACTAAACATAAAAAAAGTTCACCCCTAAATTAAGTATAAGTCTGAAAATATTGATTCAAGAGTAAAAATGCCAATAACCAAAGTTGAAGGAAATAAAATTGCCTACGTGATTATTTATTACCATTTTTACAATAAACTTGATAATAAACGAGATAATTAACAAAAAAAAACGTTTTTTACCCCTATTTGCAGTGTAACTCCATAAATATCGATCCTAAGGTAAAAACTATAATCACCAAACTTGTGGGGAATTACATTTCCCACAACTTTGAATACTATCATTTTCACTCTAAGCTTGAAAATAAGCGAGTTATTCGAAAACAAAAAAAAATCCCTCTTTAAATCAAGATGGCGGCAAATACACCGGGGGGGATTTTCCCGAAAATCGAGATTTACACTACCAACCACCCCCCCCCCCCTACGTATAAAAAAAGAAAATCGAAGCCCCGAAGTAATTCCAGGTGAAATCCTATTTCGACTGGACTATATGATGTATAGAAAAAATAATGCGTGCATATTACTATATTTTCATATGGATTTCACTATACGCACAGCATAAATCTTCGGCGTATAGCGAAAAATATTACGAAGTTATTAGTAAAATGTGACTCTTTGTACCGTATATTTTGTAGAATACTGGAAACTAATTGTTCCAATCACGTGGGCAGAGTATTTTTTGAATACTACAAAAATTACAATATGCCGAATAAAATGTATTATTTGTATCAGCTTACGTGCCATATCGTAGGTTAAAATTTAAATGTCTTCATTATTACTGTACCATCATTTCAATTTTTATCTTCCATTCGATACTTTTTGATATTTAATGATATTTTTTTAGAAGCATATCTAAACTTCGAGGCCCCTGTTTTCTCCGTGTAGGAAAATTTTTCACTTTCCAAAAATTTGCCTTAAAAATCGTCAGATAATTGTTAATAACAAATGAACTAAGGCCTAAATAATCAAGTACGTACACTAGGAGTTCGGACTTTGGTAGTCTTCATGATTGGAATGTCAGATGACGTCGGGTCAGGAGAGCCTTCGAAAGGGTGTACCAGGCGATTGTCATGTTACTCACCACTGATCCAGGTGGCATTGAAGCTCTTGGGTGAGACGGAACCCCAGAGCCATTCATCGAGGGTGACAGCAGCCCCGATCGGCCCGCCTGTTCGAGGTCCTGGTGGATCGGCGGGACTGCCACTCAGCAGGATTATGGCTGCTATGACGAGGCCCAGAACTACTAGCCCGACTGCACCAGCGGCGAGCAAACGTCGCCAATTTCGGTGCTTGTTCTTCGTCATGGCTTCCTGAAATCAAACAAAGCGACGGCAAGTCTTCAATGGAGGTATGGCCACTTCCTGTTGCAAATCTCACTACCAATGTTACCCCATTTTTCGATACTTTTGGGATTTTGCCCCTCTTCGACGCTGATCGCGCCATCAGCGCTGTCACATTTTTCTTTGGGTCATTGCCACGCGTCATGGGCGAATGGAATTTTCGCGGCTCGCAGAGCTGAGGCGACTCTGATATTTCGATAAATCCTCTGGTCGTTTTTCCTGTCGCGTTTACGCGCTACGGGGCTCGTGCACGTTCGACGCATGATATTCCCATTTATTTATCATCGGCTTTCGCCCCCGGCTACGCTCGCGTCTGCGTCGCTATTTTGGTCCACGCGGATGTCGCGAATGAATTTTAGGGTCATATCGTACGTTTATATTCCAAGGTTATTGTGAAAAAAACACGTTTTCTGCATGTATGGCAAGAGAACGAGTTTTTTCATAGCAAAAAAGCGGGTTTTCGAATATTGTTCAGGACTTAGTCGTGATCATGTTACCAGAAAAACAAATGAGGAATTGGGTCGGATAATGATGAGGGTTAAGGCCATAGTAACGGGTATAAAATCATGGGCGAATTTAACAATTTTTTTCCTATGAAAAAGTGATTCACTCGTAAAATTAATTACACATCTATTCAGTATGAATATCAAGCTGTTAGAATTTTTTTTTTAATGTACACAATGGCCTACTACTGATATTTTGTTTTATCTTTTTTTTTGGGCGCTCCGCAGCGTGACATTTAGCATTCACAATTTTTTACCTAGAACAAAAAACAAAAATTCTCGTCAATCTACATTAGAATACTTAGGGAAGTACGTACGGAATTGAAAAAATATCGTTTTATTCGAAAGTTGTAGGTATTTGAACTTAAGAAATGAATTTTCAGTGAAAAATTTCATTATGGCTGCTCATAAACTGCTCATAAAATGAAAAGTTTTCGATGAAATTCCGTACGAACTTCTCTGCGAAATGCAATTAGGAACATAACTTTTAAATTTAAAGTAAATCGAGTGAAAATTGTTGAAGTTATTTGTCACGCCAATTGGAAAAAAAGCTGTTTCGGGAAGTTTCGAGTAGTCGGCCATTTTGTACATCGAAAAGAAAAATGTCTAACAGCTTGATATTCATACTAAATGGATGTGTAATTAATTTTATGAGTGAATCACTTTTTCTTACGAAAAAAAGTTAAATTCACACATGATTTTATACCCGTTACTGTGGCCTAAGGCCTTAATGACACTGTTTTAGGTTGAGTACTTATTGAAGAGATTCCTCGAAAATGCTGAAGGGTATCGCTTCCCATTTTCCTCTTGGGGCGGAAATCGAGTTTTTTTTCAGGTTCCGCCTGACGGATCCGGCTGGAACAAAGCGCAGGGAAATCCCGGACGCGTCTATTTCATGGGCCTGAAGTTTGCATCGTTGGATTCCAACGAATTTTTATTATTTTTAATTAATTTTTTTCGGGTGCCTTTTGACTCCAGAAAATCTGTAGAGACTATACAAAACGTTTTGAAAAATTGGTGGCTCAGTATCCACCCTTAATAAGGCGTTGAACGAGAAAAATTGATATCTCGGACAGTAATGACTTTCCCAGTTTTTTAATTTGCGCACGTCATTCCTAGTGCCTAACGAAAGCTGAAAAAAAATTGGCAACGATTTTCAACTTCCGGAACACACCCTTATGGGGGAGTGAAAGTCGAATGGAAAGCGTATTTCCGGCGGTAAAGGAATTCCAAGTTTTTTTTTAAATTTGCGCTGATTGTTCCTAGTACCTAACGGAAACTACAGAAAAAATTGCAGCGATTTTCAACTTCCGGAACACATCCTTATGGGGATCATACCAATGTTGCAGGAAAAAGCTCCAGTTATTTTCATTCCAATTTCGCTCAAACAGACCGACAGAATATGCATTTTGTTTAAATAATAATAACTACATTGTTTATCAATATTTATCAATAAAAAAAACATTCAAACTTGGCAAGACTGCGTTTGGTTGTTTGTAAAATCCTGACCTTCTTAACCTGATACTCTGATTAGGAAGCAAGATTGAAAGTGGACTTGATCTTCGGAACCTAAGCTCACGCAGACCCGTTAAGGGGCTATACCAGAGTGACACTTTCAAAAAAACGATATTTTTTGGCCTTTTTCGACAGTTCATACTTTCAAGAATATCATTATAATTTATATCATTTATATCGATATCATTTTATCTTGCAAAAATCGATAGTTAAATTTTTGAACGCGTTTTTCTCGAAGTGAGATTTTTCAAATTTGCTGACATTGTAACTCAAAGAGCAATTATCCGATTGAAATGATGGATGAAAATTGACGATTGGGCATTGAAAAAACGACAATTTTATAGCCAAGAAAACAGACTTTTTTCATAACTACGCCATTTTCTTAGATTTTGATATTTTTCGAAAATCCTACGTCATTGCACAGGAAATACCTTCCAGTTTAACGACATTTTTTTCTTTTTCGGTTTCAGCTACTCAATCGGCCGGAATCATGTCAGCAGTGGAGGAACTTTTTTTTTGGCACCTCCGAAGGCAGCGCATAAGTCACTTAGATCTCAATATTTTTCTATGAAAAAATTATGTCATATTGGTCAAATATAGCCAAATATATTCTTAATTTTCTGAAACATTCAATCGAGTACTTTTCTTTCAAAAAATTACCGAAAATCACCCAAATTTTCAGCGTGCACACTGGTATAGCCCCTTAAATCGATTTTTAAGATATACTTTTTTAAAGCTATTTATGTTTTTTATAATAAGATTTATACTTTTCTAAGAACTACTTATTTTGTACTTACTTTGTACTCAAAATGAGCTAATTTTGAACCGGAAAACTCAAATTTTCAGATTTGAGAATTTTTTCATAAAAAATTCTCAAGATTCTGCAAGATAAAATGATTAGAGATACAGCCTTGAAATGTTTACAGGATATTCTTGAAAGTATAAACTGTCGAAAAAGGCAAAAAAAACGATTTTTTGAAAGTGTCACAGTGGATTTAAGGTCACATCACTGAAAATTCACTTAAATTATCGTTTGTTATTTATTTTGCTTTATTTCGACATGTTATCACAACACACGTAGACGCTCACGGAACATGCAGGTTATTGTTCCAAAGGCCGAATACGAGTTTTTCCTTGTGACTTTTTAAATATTTTCGATTCGAACGTGATAAGAATTCTTAGACGGCATTCATAGGGGAATTGGAAAATAACGCGGAATCGCTGTTTCGAATCATGGTCTTGAAGTTTGCGTCGTTGGAACGCAACGAAAATAATTTTTTTTCCCTTAACAAAATTTCTTTTTGCCCCATTCAGGCTATGAAAATCATTCGAACGTATTTTCGTATTTTCTTTTACTGATTCACGACCTCAAGTTGCAAAAAATAAGGTGTCGAATAATAATAAAAATGACGAAACAATAAAAAATCGTTGTATTCCAACGATGCAGACTTCAACGTCATAGCAAATCCATACAGGGATGTGTTAGGGTCTGGGGATTCCCCAACGAATTTCTGCACGGGTCGTAATCTCATCACGAAAAAAAATCGCAAAGGCTTGTGTCAGAGTTGAGTATTTACGGAAGTCTTGCGGAAAATTGAGTCCAAGTTGAAATTGAGTATTTACGCAAGAGCTTCTTTATAAACGCTGAGGGGTATCACGTGCCACTGTCATGTTCAATGGAACATCGTGTTTTCCCAGGTTCTGCTTGGCGGATTCCGATGAAACGAAGCGCGTGGAAATTCCGGGAGCGTTTATTTCCACATCCCAGAGGGTTCAGGAAAAAATCTCCAGCTGTTCTCACGCCAATGTTGCTCAAATAGACGGACAGAATTTAACATTTATATGTAAAAAAACATAAAAAAAACTTTCATTTAATGTACTCAAAAGTAGAACATCTTTTTTTTATCAAGTTACCTATATGTGAATATAAATAAAAGCTTGTGGCGCTCAACTTTTTAAATGTTAAGAATTTTTTTAGCTTTTTAAATTTGATCAATTCAGTTTCATTAACCGTATTTAATTTGATACTATAGTAATTAGACAAATGATTATTACACGTTTATACTCAGTTTCAGGATTTTTATTTAAGGGGTTACACGTAGTTGGAACTTTTGAAAAACAAATTATTTTCTACTTTTTACGACATTAAATAAGAGCTTGTTTTTGAAAAATATTTTTGTTACATGTAAATTATTTTTGACTTTTTAGTCTTTAATTAATTTTACCAGTAGTTTACTAGTTTGCGAGTTTGCACGTTAGGAACATGGAATGCTTGTAAAAAATAACAAAGACTGTAATTGGGATTGAAATTACGACTAATTGCTGCATATAAACTTTTCACATACAAGCACATTCGGCTACGAATTCCCTTGTACATGTTAGTGGGATTTTATACGGATGATTAGACATCGCTAATTTTTACATGAAAAGTTGAAAATTTTATAGATTTTTTCAAAAGTCGAATTACCCATTGTCACCTCTCAGCTGCATGTTTGCAAATTTTCAGAGCTCTAAGTAGTCGGGAAGTGGGTGAAATATCGATTTTCCGTTTTGCATCTCACACCGAGCCAAGTTAAATAAAAGCTTCTAAAAAGCAATAGGCATCCTCTCTCGTATTCGAACCCTATTGACTTAATTTCTCACCCGGCAAAAACGAATCCCCAGACAGGCATTGGAATTTTACAATATCGGTAACATTTCACCCGCCGGAAACTTCGGCCCGGGTATGGATGGAGCAGCGACGAGCTTCGGCATACATGAGCATCGAAAGTTTGCCTGAAAGGGTCGCAATTATACGAAGACACGACCAACTATATGAAAATATTGACTCGTGAAATCCGAACTCCGCCGAGGCGAACGGATAACCCTCGGAAAGTTCACGGTGTTCATGAAACCTTGCATAAAATCGCTCGGTTCGTTTCGGCGGCGCCCTTGTGCGGTATTTGAAATTGTGCACAACTGCATCGCAAACACGAAGGCTATAATAACGCTTGCCGTTGCCAGTGTTGGTTGCACTACCGCGTAATTGAATCGTTTGAGCGCTTCGAATCACCGCGTTCATTCAAACTGGAAATTGCCCGAAGGTCTAACGCCCGGTAATAACGTGAAAGCGTATTTCCCGAATAATCCGTTGCTCCGGTACATTATCTTTGCTTATTTCTTTGTTCATTATCCCCTACTCGCGCATTGCGATAATCTCTCTTTCACAACACTTTTCATTGTCTCTCGAATGGATGGCAATTAATTTTTGCACTCCATTATTCATTTCGGCAAGCCTTATTGCTTATCGGGCAAGCCTTGATTATTACTGATTTACAAACAGTACATTTGACGTCGCCTGATGCCCGCGGGCTTTATTGGAAAATCGGTTAATTACGTTGTCAGTCACGTTTTTGTTCCCAGCAAATTGGATGTTTTTTTAATAAAAATTATAATTATTTTTCCTATCATTATTGTTATTGGTGCTTTTGTTAACTCCAAGAGCTTTTGTCAACTCGAAGAGCTTTTGTTAAATCCAAGAGCTTTCGTTAACTTTGAGAGCTTTGGTTAACTCTAAGCTTGTGCTTTTGTCGACTCTAAGAGCTTTTGTTAACTTTAAGCTTGTGCTTTTGTCAACTTTGAGAGCTTTTGTTAACTCTAAGTTTGTTTGGGTTAACTCTAGGTGCACGTGGGGCAACCATGGATCCCTCGCCCATTGCAAAGTACCTTTGGAAAATGCTGTTATTTTAATATTGATACGTAAAGTACTAAAAATTATGTTCATCTATACCTACAATTGATAATTGGAATCATATCAATACAGGAGCTAGTTTTGGCTCAGTAATTAATTGTGCCCCTTTTGTGGTAAAGTTTTGTGGAGGTTAGGTAATTTGACTTTTTTCAATTCGCCATACTTACGTACACTCATTTTTGCATGAAAGAGTAACATGTGCAGTGGAAATTATCCCTTCGAAGAATAATTTTCGCATGAACGGAAATAACGTTCTTGCTCGAGAGCTAAAAAAAAATACTATAAAATAGGTAATTATTTCCTTGTTCTAAAGAACTCGAGGAACTTGTCTACAATGAGATATGCATAATGAATAATTATATGTGTATTAAATAAAAGTAATGAATAATTATATTTATAATATATTTATAGTTATAATAAGCGATTATTTTTTCCCGGAATTATCCTTTCCTTCCCCCACTTCAGCATCTTCAGAAATTACGTACATTTATGCAAAAATTGATATGCTTTTTTCGAGGGAAAGGGATTACAATATTCTTTTCCATTAGTATATTTTTTTTACTTGCGAACATCACTACTGAAGTGTCCGCCTTCGATTTTGTTGCAACTCACATATCCGATGAAGCTTTGAAAACTATTAAACACGCTTTCAAGGGGAGAAATCCCTTTAGACGCCCGAAAATGAGTCATTTTCCATGAATTTTTTCAAAGGTGATAAAATAATCGCATGATTTTTAAATTTTGACATTATTGCAACTTTCAAGTGTTAAACATTTTCTTTTTTCAACAAAACAAAATGGCGGCGTTATAAGGTATTCCTTTAGGCATCTTTTGAAAAACTGCTCATGTTATAGCTCAAAAAGTTATTGTTCGATCTGGCAGAAATGTTGTGCGGTTTCTCACTTTAACATTATTGGAAGGATATAACTATAAAAATGTTAAAAAAGGATAAAATTAAAAATTAAGGCGACTTTGTGATCAAATGTTCAAATTTTTTAGCATCTTCTCGACAATTTTTACCTCAAAAAGGTACTTTATTTACGCGATAATCTTAAAACTTTAGGTATATCCTTCCAATAACGTTATAGTGAGAAACCTCCCAAAATTCCAGCCAGATCGATCAATAACTTTTTGAGCTATAACATGAGCAGTTTTTCAAAAGACGCCTAAAGGAATATCGTATAACACCGCCATTGTGGTTTGTTAAAAAAATATTTTTTTTAACACTCGAAAGTTGTAATAAGATAATGGCAAAATAAAAAAATGATGCGATTATTTTATCATCTTAAAAAAATCATGAAAAATGACTCATTTTCGGGGGTTTAAAGGGATTTCTCCCAAGGGGGCAATCACCCCTCAAAGGAAGGTGCCTCGAGGGGTGATGTTGCAGTCCACCTATCTGAATGAAACAAAAACGAAAATTCTTCTAATGTAAAGCGATGGAAAATCCACTATAGAAGTATTGAACAAACAATATTAAGGGGTGACACCCCTTTCTTCGTGGGGTGGTTTTGCCACTTAAAAGCGTTTTTCCGCCGTTAAAACAAATAAGTGTCCAATAATTTGCAATGCTCTATCACATATATGAGTTTCAACAAATTCGAAGGCGGAGCACTTTTTGCTCCAAAAATAATATTTTTCCATCCGCGAGACCGTTTTTTCCCTTTAAGCACTTTTTCACGAATTGTACTTCTGGTGAATTTTTTTCAATATACACCACTGTTCCCTATTAAGGCCTTACATACGCGAAACATTTTTCATTTTATTTTTATTTTTAATTCCATTAGCCTGAACGGTTAGGAATATTTTAAGCTTTACAGAATTGAAAAATAAGGTAAGGAAACTTGAATAATGTAAGATTGCATTTACAATAGACACCGCGCGGCGCGCGCGACCGCCAACTTCAAAGCCGTTTTTCCACGATTCACTTTTTAAAACCTTGTGAAAGTTCTAGCTCTTGAACAAAGGTTCAGATCGCTTTGAAATTTTTACAGCACATTCTTAGTATCATCACCTATCGTGTGAACCAGGGATGGAACAATTTCAATGACACAAAAAAATATAAAAAATAAAATACCGACAGAAAATTGAGTAAAAATGTTAAGTTTCGAATTTTTATTATAATAATTTAAAAAAAATAATATTGTTGATTCACACTGAAGATACATTCGTTATGCAACTATAAATATGTTAATTTTTTTCAGACACCCACATTGACGCCGAGAACTTTCACCATCAACGCGCGCGCAAAAAAAATACATTGCTATATTATGTTATATCTCCGCCATTTGTTAATATTTCTGATTTGTTTTTTTTTTTACATATACTTAACCATGTGCATAAATGATCTGTAAAAAAAATGTCAATGTATGCGTCATTTTTTTTAACCGCGTCTAGAAAAGTATCTTCGAAAATCGGCGAATTCGCGTATATAAGGCCTTAACTAACGAAGAAATTCATTTTAACACACACCCTATGTTCGTTCGTAAAAAAAATGTTACACCAAGTAAATGTATGTGTGCTTTGTGGCGGACAAAAAAACGAGACGTCTAGGGTCGTAACTATTATTATTATAGAAATGCTGATTACTGTTGTTGTCGCCATTGTTGTTATAGTCGTTATTATTATTATCGTTGTATCGCTAATTAGCGTGGGCGCCCGCGGCGTGCAACGCCACAACGAGCTTGAATGAAAAAAACAATCTCGAGTACGTGAGTCGTGTTTGCTATCAACGGAGAGGAGTAGAGAATGAGGAATACAGAGAGAGCGCGAAAGAGAGAGCAGAGTTCATGTGCAGCAAACTGCGAGTTGAATTGCCTTTCGTCTCTGTATAAACCCTTCGTTACTAATATAAAATGCAATTTATTTCCTCTTCGAAAATTGGACATTTCTGCCGAAACAGCTGCCATTATTACACGATTAAAGGGGCCATCGATGATATACAGGCTGATGATGAGTTAAAGCGACGATAATTCCCTCCGGATGATAAGGCTTTTGGATTGGGTGCGATGATGAATGGGTTTAATCTAGTGGAAAACGAACAAAAATATTACGCAAAAAAAAACAGAGAGAAGAAGGAGATGGAGGAGGAGAGAGTAGAAGCGGAAAAACGAATCCGCGGGTCGCGCGGCGCGCGGTTTCACGAGCCCTACACGAGGGGGTTGAAATCGGCTTTTGGTCTCTCATCGCTCTTTCGCGCGTCTCAAGAATGCCGGGTTAGCCACGGTGCATTGTCTCGTAAAACTTGGCGGTTGAACACTAACGAGTTAAGTTTATCTAACCGTTGAGAAGCTCTCCCGAGTGGCTTTTCTCTCCGTGCGGAAGAAAGAGAGAGAGAGAGAGAGAGAGAGAGAGAGAGAGAGAGAGAGAGAAGGGCGTTTCGCAAGCATCTCTCGCGCCGTACAGTGCGGAAAATAATGCGGTCGAATTTAAGCAGGAAAATGTTGAGTAAAGTTGCATTTAATACCCCGTAACTTCATTGTGGAATGAGCTGTGACAGAGACAGCTATTTTCTGTTTGCTTTTTTGTTTTTTTTTTAGCAACCGCGAAATTCTCTCCGTTTTGCACGCGCCCCGCCTATAATTAAGAATTTATCGTACGCCGAGCGAAAAGTTTCGAAATTACTTTTGCGGCGAACTTGCAACCATTTCACTGGATATGCGCCGCAAGCATACGAAATTGAAATACAGAGTTTATAAAGCTGCGAAACACGGAGGCTTGAATAACTGGAATATGTGTATGAGTTTTATACACGGAGACTGAAACAGACCCAAACAAATGCACTCTCTCTCTCTCTCTCTCTCTCTCTCTGTCTCTCTGTACGTATACGTATATACATTAGGGTGTGCGGAAAAAAAATCGATATTTTTTTTTCGGTTGCATCCACCAAAAAAAGGTGAATTAAGGTAAAAAGAGAAGAATCCTCGAAGGAGAGCTCGAACAAAAATTATTTCGAACGGCGCATTGCATTTGAATACTTTCCATAAGAATAACACAGGAAAATATTGGCACTTCTGAACGTCGTAGTAAAACTCTTCAGGAAAAAATCTCACAAAAATGTCAATAAGATATTCTGATAGAGAATTGAATTCCCTACAAAAAAAGTTCCTACGAACAATTAGCTTAGAACAACCGTTCAAGTGGTATCGCTGTCTGAAATTAAATTTCATTATTTAAGCGGCGTGCGCGCCATAGCACACGCTGCCACCTGGCGGCAGCATGCGGTAGCTCGTAGTGCAAAATTACAAGCTTCACACTAGCGCCACGAATGGGAAACCGCGACATTTTTCGCCCATTTTGGCCCCAAATCAAGATCTGTCACTGCTACAAAATTTCATTCGTTATTGCGAAGTGAATCCTGTAGTAGGGGAGGCTGCCTCGAAAAAATTAGCCAGTCACTTGTGGTACTTTAACGATAAAATTGTTGCTTTATCGTTTTTCGACAATGCTGTGCCGATAAGTGTGAAGGCAAAAATGGTACAAGCCCTGCAATCTCGAAAAAAAACCAAAAATCCTTCCGAGTGAATCATTAAAAAAAAATGATTGGGAAGTGTTGCTGAAAAAAGACATGAGCGATTTCGTTACTCAAGAATCCTTCTTTCTTTTCCAGCAATTCAATTTACCTCGTGATTTTTGGAGAGTAAATATTGAATTATGGCCGGAAAATTCCACTTATTTGAGTTGCTCAGATTTTTTTTTTAATCCAAAAGTCGTTAATAACGTAGCCGAACGAGGTGTCACTTTGATAGAAGCATATAACGGTTCATTACCAAAAAGCGAAGAGCAGCTACAATATTTATTGGGTGTAGTGCAAAATCATCGACAGAAATACCCTAATTGCAACAAACAGACTCTTAAAAAAAGGAACGATAATTATCAACGATTATAATGTAAAAACAAATTATTTTTTCTTATTAAACCAAATTCATTGAATAAAACTTTTCGAAACACGATCAATGATGGACCTCGTTTCTTTTATATTTCTTGTTGCACTTGATTCTTTTTTGTATCAGAGAAGTATTTTGAGAACGATTCCATGCAAATTGTATGTTAGAGCAGAACATTCTCTACAAAAAAACCCAAAAAGTTTTTTCGTATAGCGAAAAATTCGTTTTTTACAGCCTTTTGAATTTTTTTTTTATCAATTCAATTTCAGACAGCGATTTCACTTGAACGGTTGTTCTAAGCTAATTTTTCGTAAAAACTTTTTTGTTGCAAATTCGATTCTCCATGAGAATATGTTAATGACATCTTTGTGCGATTTTTTTCTGAAGAGTAGCACTACCACATTTAGAAATCTCAATATTTTCCTGGGTTATTCTTATGGAAAATATTCAAATGCAATGCGCCATTCGAAATAATTTTTTTTCGAGCTCTCCTTCGAGGTTTCTTCATTTTTTACCTTAATTCACCTTTTTTTGGTGGATGCAACCGAAAAAAAAAGTATCGATTTTTTTCCGCACACCCTAATATACATGTATATGTATACATATGTGTATGTATGTATATCTCCTCCATATATGAATGGTGACAAGACCTTTTAAATCCGGCATATCCATCCAATATCGGCCATCAGCACATCTGGCTGTTTCGAGGCTGGTCCTGAGCACTTTTTTTTAACGAAACGTTTATTTTTGGCACAGGACGGTCTCCGAAATGATCTTTATATAAACATGTTGACCTTTATCGAAAGGGGATTTCGAAGACATTGGGGTTTACTTAATGTTGTGTATGGGGATAACAAGCTACTGGGAGGACGGCCCTCAAAGTTGAATGTCTTCAAAGTTACACTTCTCCATACATATATATGTGTGTGTGTGTGTGTGTGTGTGTGTGTGTGTGTGTGTGTGTGTGTGTGTGTGTGTGTGTGCGTGCGTGGGTGTGGGTGTGGGTGTGCGTGCGTGCGTGCGTGCGTGCGTGCGTGCGTGCGTGGGTGTGGGTGTGGGTGTGGGTGTGGGTGTCGGTGTGTGTGTGTGTGTGTGTGTGTGTGTGTGTGTGTGTGTGTGTGTGTGTGTGTGTGTGTGTGTGTGTGTGTGTGCGTGCGTGCGTGCGTGCGTGTGGGTGTGGGTGTGTGTGTGTGTGTGTGTGTGTGTGTGTGTGTGTGTGTGTGTGTGTGTGTGTGCGTGCGTGCGTGCGTGCGTGCGTGCGTGTGTGTGTGTGTGTGTGTGTGTGTGTGTGTGTGTGTGTGTTTTGAAAGTAAATAAGCGAAGGTGAAAAGTAAATGTGTATATTAAAACTGCATCACGTATATTATGTGTTAATATCGATATGTTAAAAGGTTGTACCCTGAAACTGACTATAAGTTACTGTTAAAGCGACGAAAACGTAATTGTGTCAGCCATATGACAACTGCTGCGCCAGTAGACTACAGTTAATTTTATTATAAACTATTTTTATCACGGGCGTTCATGGTGAATACTTTGAAATTTTCTATCGGTGTATATATATATATGTGTGTGTGTGTGTGTATGTAAAATTCATTTCCTGAGTTCCAACGTATACCCTTGCGGGTTTTTACGTACTTTCGTATCACTTGCCAATTTTGCCCTTTTGTATTACTCCCTACCGTCCAATTGACCCTTTCCGATTGAGCCCTTTCGTACCAGTCCCTACCCGCACTTCGTTAATCGAACCTGACTTCCGGTGCGTCTACGGCCGCCTTAAGCTACCGTAAAACGGGGTTAAATCGGCATTAAGAGTAACTTTGACAGTTTTTGGGACAACTTTAACACAGCACCAAAATACGTTACTAATTCATTAACAATAAATAATTTGTACTATTGTTGTTCAAATTTGTTGTTCAAAATTATTATAATGTTGCTAATGTTGATTGTAATGTTGCTCAAGTGGATTTTGATCTCAATCATAATTATAAGGGTGATCAATTGTTTATAATAGTACCCTAGGTACTTGCTACTTTTATGTTAAATGTTTCCTTAATAAAGATGACGATATGATTGTAAAAAAACATTGGTTTTTATTTAATTCCATGTATAATGCATGAAATATTCATTTTTTAAATCAAAATGATGTCAGAGTAAATCTTTGCAATCATTTTTCACCAAAATATTTTGGATTCGTCTGAATATCAGCTACAGCGTTTAGCGTGACAAATTATTGAAATTGAAAATGATTGAAAACAACACAGCGTGACAAATACTGAAAATGCTGGTTTTTTTCACGCCTCTGACTGCATCTCACTTCTTAATAAAAAAAAAACATGTTTCCATTTGAAAAACCATTGATGGTCTTGAGAACGCAAAAACTGTGACCTTGACAAAAATGAACTTTTCACCACTGTATCAGCCCTTCGAAATCAATGAAATTATGTATTAACTTTTTTTTCGTCACTCTAAAGGCAACGGAGATATTTGGGGTGGTCACTATTTTATTTTCAACACACACACACACACACACACACACACACACACACACACACACACACACACACACACACACACACACACACACACACACACACACACACACACACACACACACACACACACACACACACACACACACACACACACACACACACACACACACACACACACACACACACACACACACACACACACACACACACACACACACACACACACACACACACACACACACACACACACACACACACACACACACACACACACACACACACACACACACACACACACACACACACACACACACACACACACACACACACACACACACACACACACACACACACACACACACCCACACACACACACACACACACCCACACACACACACACACACGCACGCGCGCGCGCGCGCGCGCGCACACACGCACACACACACACACACACGCGCGCGCGCGCGCGCGCGCGGACACACACACACACACGCACGCACGCACGCACGCACGCACGCACGCACTCGCACACACACGCACACACACACGCGCGCGCACGCACACGCACACGCACACGCACGCACACACACACACGCACGCGCACACACACGCACTCACGCGTGTGTGTGTGTCTGTGTCTCCGTACACACACTGGCAAGATGTGTACTTTTTGCAATTTTGTCTTATGCTATTGTCCAATCCCATACTAAAAGAAACTGGTTCTCCTACTTACTTTTTGGTCGTAGTTTTACCTGTTCCTGATACGGTGAATTATACTTGGCAACGATCTTTTCTCTCTCTCTCTCTCTCTCCTTCTACCTCTCATTATTCGATAATCCATTAGCGAGTACATTATTGTAATTGGAGTTTTTTCGAACGTAATGGAAAAAGTCAATTTCCCGAGTCGCCCTTGGGACATTCGGCGCGAGAACGTGTCTTCGTTCTTCGGGGAGCTTAGATTTGATGGTGCAAGCACTTTTTTGTTGGCCCCGTGCTTTCCCCGACACGATACGAACAGTTGGATAACGACGAGAAAGCGAGTACGCTGCTGCAATCGCGTATAGATCTGCGGGCAAATAAATCGAGTGGGACGCGAGAGCATTGATTTTAATCAAGCCGATTCGTACGTTGTACAAGAGCGAACCTCCGCTTTGTTTTTTGTGGTGCACGTGCCGGGCGTGGGGCCGAGGGTATTTCGCGAAACGAAAGTTGCGCGAAATAGCTGCGGACTTCGAATGATCGATGCCCGGAGACTTGAACTCGTTTCGTTACGCGGTTGGAAAAAGATACCGGCGAAATAGCTTTCAATTGTATCGTGCGGTATGGAAATTGCGCAAGGACGCAAAAAAAGCGCCAGCCACGAGTTGGCGGAACTGAAAAGTGTACACAGAAAAAAAAGTTCCACAAACTTATTCCTCGCACCTGCGACCATTTTTTTTAAATCGAACATCACCATTTTCCACACATTTTTTTGACACTGGAAAAAAACCATCACTCGGTCGGGTGAATCCGTCATTGGGCATGCACACAAATGATTTGTCGAAAAAAAATGGAATATCGAATGACTTGAACCCGTGCAGAAATTTGTCGGGAGTATATTTGTGTATTTGTCGCCGCACGTAGGGAGTCCACATTGGAATTCAAGTGGATTCTGCGCTATTTCTCGATTTACGTCGTTTGGGGATTTTACAAGCTTTTATTTAACTTGACTTCCTGTGAGATGCAAAACGGAAAATCGATATTTCACCGACTTCCCGACTGCTTAGAGCTCTAAAAATTTTTAATCGTGCATCTAGAAAGTGACTATGCATAATTCAACTTAAAACAAATACATGTACATAAAATTTTTAACTTTTCATGTCAAATTAGCGATATCTAATCATCCATATAAAATCTCACTAACACATACAAACAAATTCGTAGCCGACTGTGTATGTGACAAGTTTATATGCAGCAGTTAGTCGTAAGTTAAATCCCAATTACAGTCTTTGTTATTTTTTACAAGCTTTCCATGTTCCTAACGTACAAATTCGTAATCTAGTAAACTACTAAAAACAACTAACTAGTAAAAGCAATTAAAGACTAAAAAGTCGAAAATAATTTATAGGCAAAAACAAAACTAAACAATCAAGGTTTCATTTAATGCGCGAAATAATACATTTTTTTTTACCAAGTCTATATGTGACTACAAATAGAAGCTTAGGGCGCTCAAAATTGAGACATATAATCTTTTACTTAAATAAATCCGTTAACATATCAGCTGTATTAAATTACTGTAAAATAACTCTAGATTTCTTAACGGGTTACCCCCACTTGTAGCGCAAAAAAGGCCTTTTTCATGAATTTTTTTAAAGAAAACTACAAAACTTTTTTATTCGATCAATATACCATCTTAAAGAACACATCTTGAAGAACTTTCAGTAATTTTTTTATTGAAAAATATTATATTGTTCAGTCGCAAATGACCGTCAATGAAATAATGTTTTTATATACACGGTTTGCGGTGACCAACATTGCGGTGAAGTGGATCATCTGAAAAAAAAATGCGGATGGATTTAGTCAAATATAAGTATAAACTAGTCTTTAATCGAAGGATTTTAAAAAATATTCAATTTTCACAAAATGGCGGACAGTCAAAGTTAATGGTTCGATTTTAACGAAAAAAAAACGGCCGTTTTTTTGCTATAAAAAGGTCATTTTTTTCGAAAAAAAAATCGAACGATTAAAGACTACATTTTTATGTATTAAATAAGCTTGCAAAATTTCAAGAAGATCGGTTCATTAGTGTTCGAGTAATCTTGGTCACCGACTTCAGAAATGCCATTTTGAGAAAAACGCGTTTAAAGTTTCAATTTCAGTTTACACGAAGAAAATATTTTTTTTGTAAATTTACATAGAGTCATCTATTCCGGGCCTATACAGAAGTATGGGCCCGGATACTTATACTTCAAAAAAATGCAATAAAAAAAATCGATTTTTTCAAAATCGCAAGTGGAGGTAACCCCTTAAATAAAAATTCTGAATCTGGGCATAAACGTGTGATAATAATTTGTCTAGTTACTATTGTACCAAATTATATACGGTTAATGAAACTGAATTGATCAGATTTATAAAAAATTTAAAAAGTTGAGCGTCCCAAACTTTTATTTATAGTCAGATAAAGGTGACTTGGTTGAACAAAATTCTACTTTTTAGTACATTAAATGAAAGCTTGTTTTGTTTAAATTTTTACGTATACATTTTGTTTTAAATTATCAACCGTCATTTGTTGCAACTTCGAAAAAAGTCGAACCTTTCGTGACTCCGTGTATAAGTTTGTTGGGGAGTCTCTAGGTACACCCATATCTCTATAGGCATTTGTTCGGGACACTGCACATAGGGAGTCGCCATTAGTATCCAATTGAGATCATGTTGTCGAAGCTTGCATCGTTGGAATGCAACGAAAATCTTTTTAAAAAATAATTATTTCTTTCTTTTGATTACTACGTAAACTCTTCTTGTGCAGCTTCAGGCTATGAGTCGCTAAGAAGGATCGTCAAAAGTGTTTCGCTAATTTTTGTAGGCCAAAGTACCAAAGAAAAATTGGACAATAGGATGAAAAAAAAATTCGTTGCATTCCAACGATGCAAATTTTAATACCATTTGGATTCTGCACTCTTCCTCTATGAATGCCGTTCGAGAATTCTTACCACGTTTGAATCGAAAATATATGAAAAGTCACGAGAATAAACTCGGCGTGTAGAAACACAACCTGCACGCTTCGTGAGCGTGTACGAGCGATACACGCGTGTTTCGAGCGTTTTATATTTTTTTAGGATGAGATTTATACTTTTTTAAGATGAGATTTATACTTTTTTAAGATCTACTCATTTCGTATATCAATATACTTTGTTTAGAAAATCCGCCGTATACAATATGATGAGATGTATCGAGAATCATATCGGATTCTGTTCGATAATGTGGGAATCCTTAAGGATTCAAATTCGAATTGTACATTGGATTCCAATGAGGAATATCGCAAAGAATCCAATCCACTAAATCTCTATGCTAAAACGTCACGCTCTCACATTGGATTCTCCCCGAGATTCCTCATTGGAATCCAATTTGAATCCTCAGCGATTCCCACATTATCGAACAGAATCCGATACGATTCTTGATAGATCTCATCATACAGAGAGAATTGGATTCCAATGAGGAATCTCGATGAGAATCCAATGTACTAAATTCCCATCATTATCGAGCAGAATCCAATGTACGAATCCAATTTGAATCCTTATTCTCACATTATCGAACAGAATCCAATACGATTCTTGATAGATCCCATCATACAGATAGAATTGGATTCCAATGAGGAATCTCGATGAGAATCCAATGTACTAAATCTCTATACTAAACCGTCACGCTCTCACATTCGATTCGCCCCGAGATTCCTCATTGGAATCCAATGTACGAATCCAATTTGAATCCTCAAGGATTCCCACATTATCGAACAGAATCCGATACGATTCTTGATAGTCCTATCATACAGATATAATTGGATTCCAATGAGGAATCTCGATGAGAATCCAATATACCAAATCCCTATACTAAAACGTCACACTCTCACATTGGATTCCCATCGAGATTCCTCATTAGAATCCAATGTCCGAATCCAATTTGAATCCTTAAGGTTTCCCATCATTATCGAGCAGAATCCAATGTACGAATCCAATTTAAATCCTCAAAGATTCCCACATTATCAAGCAGAATCCGATACGATTCTTGATAGATCCCACCATACAGATAGAATTGGATTCCAATGAGGAATCTCGATGAGAATCCAATGTACCAAATCCTTATACTAAAACGTCGCGCTCTCACATTGGATTCTCATCGAGATTCCTCATTGGAATCCAATGTACTAAATCCCTATACTAAAACGTCACGCTCTCACATTGGATTCCCATCGAGATTCCTCATTAGAATCCAATGTCCGAATCCAATTTGAATCCTCAAGGATTCCGACATTTTCGAGCAGAATCCGATACGATTCTTGAAAGATCCCATCATACAGATATAATTGGATTCCAATGCAAAATCTCGATGAGAATCGAATCTACCAAATCTCCATACTAAAACGTCGCGCTCTCACATTGGATTCTCATCGAGATTCCTCATTGGAATCCAATGTCCAAGCGTGACGTTTTAGTACAGGGATCCAATGCGATTACCAATTGGATCCCTATCATCAAGTATGGACAAGTATGGGAATCCAATTGAATCCCTATGACAATTTCTGCACGGCAACTTCCACGCTGGAAGAATTATTTATTCCATCGAAGAATACGCAGCCACTTGCCAGCGAACAATTCATCCGTCTTTTTGTCTCTGCCCGTGCCATCCTCCCACACGAGAACTCACGGAGAATCGACCACCAACTCACCGAGGCTCCAAACTTCCCGCACGTCTTCCCACAGATAAATGAGTCATGTGCCAATTTGCGTTGGACACGCTCCCCGCACACTTGCGAACTTGAAATTATTCGCGCTCTCGATTCTCCGCATTGGAGAAAGCTCGCGTAAATTTCCTCGGCACTTCGGCATTCGATCACCAAGTACCGGAAGTATAGACGGGCACGTGAGCGTTCTCCAAATATGCCGAGCCATAGAAAGATTAATGCGGATATGTCCGTGTGCGCTCGAGCGTGGGTGAAAGTGAAATTTCGAGGATTATATATAGCGGCGAGAGGATGGGATATATTTGCTCCTTGAGGAAATTCGCACGCGTCGGCTTGTCTCGAGAAGGTTGCCCAACATCGCGTGGCTTTGGCTCTCCCGCACCGAGCGTTAATTACATCGTGCCCGCAAGCCCGGAGGATTCTCTTCCTACATCCCATCACCTTATTCACCCTGAGTAAAGAGGCATTGTTACTCTTTGGCCGGCATATATATGTGGCCGTCGACTCGCCTATGAAGCCTCATCTCCTACCTTTATTCGACCGTCAGACGGAAACCGAGAGACCCCCTTGAGAGCAGAAGGAAGAGGAACTGGAGGAGGCCTCACTTAACTCGATAGAAAAGCTCCAAAGGCTTCTTCAACGACGTTTTTATAGATTCACCCCTTTCGTACCCTGCTTTCGTCCCTCGCCCTCAACGATAAAAGCTCTATCTCCAACCGGTGCTTAACGTACCTTTCCCGCCCTCTTATCTTTTCGATGGGCGTGCAATTTTTCACTGAGCACATGTGCAACCCTCGTAAAGGAGAAACGAAGAGAGAGAGAGAGGGAGAGAGAGAGAGAGAGAGAGAGAGAGAGAGAGAGAGAGAGAGAGAAGGAAGAAATTTGCCGCGTTGCGACGAATCTGCCGAGGAAAACAAGAACTATCGAGCTTCTATGATCGGGCATTGGAGCAGTATCGGATTCGAACTCGATTGCTTTGGGAGAGCTTGCGAACAGAGCTCTGGTGCTCATTGGAGAAGTGTACAGGCACCGATCGCCGATAGTATTGGGTGTCCAATTTTGTCGCGCGGTGATGGCGGCGTGGCGGGGGTGGATAGGCGAGATTAGGGGAATGTGAGCTTGGAATTTTGAGAATTTGATCTTTTTGTTGCGAACCTTTGTAGCCTAGGGTGTGAACTTATATTTCGAACAAAGATTTTTAGTACAGTCGTGTTGTATATTGGAATCGGAAGCAATTAGATGAAGGCTAGTGTTTTGACAGGTGATTTTACCCGAGTAGAAATCTTGCTCCAGCTACAATAAGCACCTGATCAGGCATCCTGACTTCTTTTTCCAGCCTTGATCAGAATTTTTTATCAAGCCCTGATCATTTTTGAAACACAATCCCTGACTTCCGTCTGATCAGGGTAAAAAATCAAGGCCTGATCAGGGTAAACTATCAAGGCCTGATCAGGGTAAAAAATCAAGGCCTGGTCAGTGTAAAAGATCAAGGCCTGATCAGCGTAAAAAATTAAGGCCTGATAAGGGCTTAATTTTTCACGGCTTGATCAAAATGAAAAATCATATGATTTTTCACGGCTCAGGATGACCGATTTTTTCCTGAAATAAAAAATACAACGCATACACAAAAGAGAAAAAGGTACCACTTTATAAATAACGCTGATCGTTTATTTTTTAATCTTAATATAAAATTTATCACATATATTTTTCACATATATCTATATGGAAAACAAACATCATTTTTCTTGTATTTGTAATAGAACAAAAACTCGAAATAAACTAAGATATATCACTGTATTATATTCCACTTATCATCCCGAAATAAACTAATATATTTTTCAAACAAAAACTTAAGAAACTTCGTGAATAAAGTAAACAGAGCTCAACGTTTTTATGACCAGACGTTTCTAGGAAACGTTATATTGGGCGTTCTGTTCGTTTTTTTACGCGACGCTCGAAACTTGTCCCAGTCTTTTGCTGAATTAATCAGGCCTTGATACCGCTCCAACAGCTTGTCCAATTTGCTTCGAAAGAACTTCTATTCCGTGTTCCCTATATTTCGAAATGACAGCCACTGAAAAATATGAAAACGTTCATCCCACTTAGAATTCAATGTCTACATATATATCTATATAAGGTATGCACATTATTTTATTAGGGTGGCACAAAATTGAGCTCTATTTTTTTTTCCTTTTTCTCACCATCCAATTATCTACTTTAAAGAAGAAAAAAAATTGTTGCAAAAGCTGCGAGCGGTCATTTTTTAACGAAAATTAGAATCGAAGCAGGAGAGCCCGTACAGCGAAGACCAACCAAATAATGGTGAGTTGACAGCGTAGTGCAGTTCAGTGAATGTAATGTCCATCCGAAGTGCATTTCTTATGGGCTAACTTGCACCGATGGAAATACTTTCACTTAACTGAACTATGCAGTCAACTTATCATTATTCGGTTAGCCTACACTGTCCGGGCCCGTAGCGAAGACTAACCAAATAATGGTAAGTTAACAGCGTAGTGCGGTTCAGTGAATGTAATGTCCATCCGAAGTGCATTTCTAATGGGCTAACTTGCACCGATGGACTTACTTTCACTTAACTGAACTACGCAGTCAACTTGTCATTGTTCGGTTAGCCTACGCTGTCCGGGGCCGTACAGCGAAGGCCAACCAAATAATGGTAAGTTGACAGCGTAGTCAGTTCACTGAATGTAATGTCCATCCGAAGTGCATTTCTTATGGGCTAACTTGCACCGATAGAATTACTTTCACTTGACTGAACTGCGCAGTTAACTTATTATTATTCGGTTAGCCTGCGCTGTCCGGGCTAATCAGCACCGATGGCAAAACATTTACCAGATTGAACTACGCTGTCAGCTTACCATTATTTGGTTGGCCTACGCTGTCTCTTCTTCTCCTCTGACAAAGGAGACGGACCAAGTAAAGAAACATAAAAGCGATACACAAAACAAATATAAATCTACTTACATAGTGGTAGCGCCAACACATGCCAATCCTCAGGAATTTCGAGTTGTTCCTCGCTGAGAGGATCTGTTCCGGATCTGTCAAATGTATCATAATAAATATTTCAACCAACGCATATATAATTTGGCGTATGGTTAATTTACAGTCAGATTTAATTCAATTTACATTTATAGATTTAAGAATTGTAAGTCTTTGAAAAAAATTAATTGTTATACTAACCTGCTGCTGTATTATTTCTTCGTTTTTTCCCTTATTTAGAGCCCGCTATTCACGCAGACACAGTCGTTGCGCAATCTTCTTCCGATTGTGTTTGTCCATCTTATTCACAACGTACACGTTATATGTAAAAATGTATAAAGTGATTAATAATATGTCTCGTGCTTCTCTCGTGTCTGTGTATCATTTGACAAGATGAGGTTAGGCACGTTTTTAGCGCCAAACTGTAGAAGTCCAGTTACATGATGATTGCTTGAAATTAGCTGGATCAGGCGAATTGAAGTAACCCGTAAGTCCAGTTGCTTGACATCGCCTGAAGCTAGCCGGGTCACGCGAATTGAAGTAAGCCGTAAGTCCGGTTGCTCGACCACCGCCTGACCCCAGCTTGATCAGGCAAATTGAGGCAAACTTAAGTAAGGCCTTCGTACTACAAGCTGATCAGGCGCAGATCAAATATCAGGCCAGCCTGACAATATTTCTACTCGGGTATAGGTGCCGAGGGTGCTAAATCCAAGTTTGCCTAAAAATCGAGGTGTAGGCTTTTTTTAGGGGATGAAAAGGGGTGGATTAATGCCAAACTATAACCCTCACGAGGTCGGCGCCGAGAGACAAAATGTTCAGAAAGATCCGGGCTTTATTTTTGTCCACAGCGCTGAAGTCGTGGAAGTTCATTTTGGGGGTGAAAAAGTGGGAGGAAATTTTGAAAAATCAGTTTTCATTCGACATCTCTTAAGGAAAAATTCATACAATTTTTGTTCAAATCGGAACTTTGTAGCCCTTGAAAAGACGCGTCGATCGGGTCTCTCCAATATCCCAGTCTCTGATCATCCCTCTCCAATAATAGCTTCACCCCTAAAAGACTTGTTGAAGTATAAAAAAAATGATTCATTGAATAACGCAAAAACAATCGATTTTTCGGGGATGGTTCAAATGTACGAAATGTAGAGAATAATTTTCACTATATTTTCGTTGCTATGGACTACCCTTGAATTTTGCTTTTTCGAACCCCTCCCAGGGGTTGAGTATTCAAAATGAAATTCCGGGAAAACTATTGACCGAAAATAAAAAGATACGAGTTTGGCGCTGTGGACAAAAATGTAGTTGAGGGTTCAAGCTACAAATTCTTCCACGGCGGCGAATTCGTGCGGTCAATAGTTTTCCCACAATTTCATTTTGAATTTTCAATCCCCGAGAGGGGTTGGAAAATCAAAATTCGAGGGTGGTCCATAGGAACGAAAATATAGAGAAAATCATTCTCTACATTTCGTACATTTGAACCATATCCGAAAAATCGATTGTTTTCGAGTTATTCAATAAACAATTTTTATTTCGTATTTTAACCATTTATTTGGGGGTGAGGATATTATCGGAGAGTGATGATCAAATACTCGATCGACGCGTCTTTTCAAGGACTACAATGTTCCCGTTTGAACAAAAAGTGCACGAAATTTTCCTAAAGAGTTATTGAATTAAAACTGATTTTTCAAAACTTCACCCCCAAAATGAACTCCCACGATTTTGGCGCTGTGGATAAAATTAAAGCCTGCATTCTTCTGCACATTTTGTCTCACGGCGCCGACGTCGTAGGGGTTGTAGTTTGGCATTAATCCACCCCCATCCCCTTTCATCCCCTAAAAAAACCCTACACCCCGATTTTTAGGCAAACTTGGATTTAGCACCCGCGGCGCCTACAAAATGACCTGTCAAAAAAGTTGCCTTCTAATTTTTTCCGATTACAAAGTTTTTCAGCGACAGCACGACTGTACTATTTGTAAAAATTCGAAAAATTTACCGGGTTGTGAGGGTTTTTGTGCCCTCACCAGATTTATCCTGTGCTTTTCATTCCTCATGCACCGAAATGTGCGCCACTATTTTTTTTCTCCTTTGTCGTTCATGCCCTCCGGAGTTCTGAAGTCTCTGAACGCGCAACCCCCTCGTACACGCGCAAAATACATCTTCAAACACGCAAAAACAATAAGGTTTTTATCAAGCGCGCACAGCGGTGTGTATTACAAAAAAAGAAGAATTTTGGAATTCATCTCGCACGCTAATCCCGAGCGCGTGAGAGGAATTATTACAAAGTTCGTTTATGCTGGGCTCGGCGCTTTCGAAGCTTTTCACGGATACCGCGCGGTGTCTGTGGTCGGGCGCCTTGTGCGCGAAAACTTTCTCGAAATTGTGCGACGAAGAATAATAAAATAATTAGAGGAATTCATGGGAGGCTGTTCATAAATGTAAAATTCATCTCTGCGGTACAGTCGTTATATCAATTGATATCAATATTGAGAGCATCGAGAATTCATCAAATTCTACTTTATTCGTCCCTCGGGGGTCTCTTCGATCCAATCGCTTCAGCTTTTTCCCGACGCTTGTCGCCTCGCCACTTCCGGTTCCGCAGACACCCCCGGAATGGAAAAAGTGACTCGGGCTGGCCACCCCCACTGGGGCATGCCGACAAATTATTTATCGAAAAAGTGGAATATTAGGCTATTCGCAAAATGATTTGTCCCATCGAACCAACGAATACTCGGAGTAACAAAATATTTCAGCGTTTCATTGTAGGGCCCAAAGCGAGTCCTCAAGGGAAAAAAAAGCCGCTATAAAATGCCATATTCAAACAATTTGTTTTGCTATCGGGTGCTAAATTTATCGCACTTTAATAGTACATTCACACATTTCCAGTAAATCTTCAAAAAACAAAGAATGAAATCAATTTAAAAACTTTAACGAATGCCCGCTTTGCCCAGGGGGTAGCCTAAAGCGGCCAAGCAGAGGGTAAAGCGAGCACCCTGTTTTTTTTCCTGAGATTAGGCATAAATAAGAATAAAATTGGGAATCATGGGGGAAAAAACTATGAATGTACCCACATATTTTATTGCATACAAATCATTGTTATTATCGTAAACGAACGAAAACTTTACCTTTTTTTCTTAATAGTCAGTAAACTTAATTTTTTGGCATTGTATTTTGGTCGTTTCTTCTTAACATTCAGTAAACTTTATTTTCTTTGTTTCTTCTTAACATTCAGCAAATATTTTAATATTTTTTAACATGTTTTAACATTTTTTACACATTCTAAAATTCAGCAAACTTATTTTAATATTTTTTAACATTTTTAACATATTTCCACATTTTTTACATATCTCAACGTTTTTACCATTCAGTAAATTTATAGATTTCCCTATACTTAGATTTACCTGAATTTGAAATTATACATTTCAAATTCAGATTTACCATGTGAAAATAATAGTGAATATCGTTATGGGAATGTAACAATACCACTTTCGAACATGTAAAAATCATAGGTGCAATGAATAATAGCGTTTTGGTGGGTCCCTACATAGATAAATAAATGGGAAAATATCATCTTAATGTCACATAGTCATCTGTCGTTAGAGCATAGCGACCACGTGCTCGATTCCCTACAATAAAGATAAATAAATAGGATAATTATTTAAATAAAGTATCAACTTCATTTAACACTGAGCATAGCGGACACGTGCCCGCTTTGTCCTTTTGCGCCACTTGGCGTTTTCATCAAACCTACCCAAAAAAATGATTGGAATACGTGCAAGCAAATGTGACTAAAAGAAAAGTGAAATATGCATAAAACAATAGTCACATTTTTGTATTGGTCTATTTTACTCAAGAATAGACAAAACACGATGTACATACCTTAATTTTTTTCTTCAAATCTCGTGAATTTTTGTTTTTTGTTTGCCACACGAGCCGCACGGCCGGTCACAATTGAGCCACTGGCGAATGAACAATTTCGTTGATTCAAGTGTTCTTTTTTCTGTGCGTTTCCCAAAGGGAAACTGTGGACAAAACGTGCAGCCACAGGCGGCTACACTCTTAAGGCCTTAGGCCCACAGTAACGGGTATAAAATCATGTGCGAATTTAACAATTTTTTCCGTATGTAAAAGTGATTCACTCATGAAATTAATTACACCTCTATTTAGTATGAATATGCAGCTGTTAGAAAAAATATATATATATTTTTGCAATGTACAAAATGGTCGACTACTCGAAACTTCTCGAAACAGTTTTTTTCCAATTAGCGTGACAAATAACTTCAACAATTTTCACTGATTTACTTTAAATTTAAAAGTTATGTTCCTAATTGCATTTCGCAGAGAAGTACGTACGGAATTTATGATTAATCGAAAACTTTTCATTTTATGAGCAGTTTATGAGCAGTTATAACGAAATTTTTCACTGAAAATTCATTTCTTAAGTTCAAATACCTACAATTTTTGAATAAAGCAATATTTTTCAAATTCCGTACGTACTTCTCTAGGTATTCTAATGTAGATTGACGAGAATTTTTGTTTTTTGTTCTAGGTAAAAAATTGTGGATGCTAAATGTCACGTCGCGGAGCGCCTAAAAAGAAGACAACAAAAGAAAATATTAGTATTCGGCCATTTTGTACATCGAAAAAAAAAATATATATTTTCTAACAGCTTGATATTTATACTAAATAGATGTGTCATTAATTTGATGAGTGAATCACTTTTTCATGCGAAAGAAATTGTTAAATTCGCACATGATTTTATACCCGTTACTGTGGCCTAAGGCCTTACCGAATGTGGCTTTTGTTGCTCTATCGGAAACTCACGAGGAACATCACTCAAGTGTCCGCCTTCGATTTTGTTGAAACTCATACATGTGATGCACCGAAAACTACCAGACACGTATTTTTTTCATCGACGAAAAAACGGTTTTAAGGGGGAAACTACCTCTTAAAGCATTGATTTTCAAAGTACGGGGGCGCGCCCCTCAAGGGGGGCGTCGCGATAAACAGGGGAGCGCGTTTTCTTACCCTAATATGAATAATTTTGTTCGATAATGTGGGAAATCTTAAGGGGCTATACCAGTGTGACAATTTCAAAAAATCGATTTTTTTTCGCCTTTTTCGACAATTTATACTTCCAAGAATATCCTGTAAAAGTCTCAAGGCCGTATCTCTAATCATTTTATCGTGCAAAAATCGATAGATAATTCTTTAAACACGTTTTTCTCGAAATGAGATTTTTCAAATTTGCTGACACTGTAACTCAAAGAGCAATTATCCGATTGACTTGAAATTTGAACTGAGTACTCTTGAATATATTTGCTCTACAATGACGTAGGATATTTTCGATTGGATGAAAATTGACGATTTGGCATTGAAAAAAGCGATCATTTTATAGGCAAGAAAACAGACTTTTTTTCATAACTACGCCATTTTGTTAGATTTTGATATTTTTCGAAAATCCTACGTCATTGTACAGGAAATACCTTCCAGTTGAACGACATTTTTTTCTTTTTCGGTTTCAGCTACTCAATCGGCCGCAATCATGTCAGCAGTGTAGGAACTTTTTTTTTGCGCCTCCGAAGGCAGTGCATAAGTCGCTTGGTTCCCAATATTTTCCTATGAAAAAATGACGTAATCCGGGTCAAACATAGCCAAATATATTCTTAATTTTTCGCAACATTTAATTGAGTACTTTTCTACCAAAAAATTCCCGAAAATCACCCAAATGTTCAGCGTTCACACTGCTACAGCCCCTTAACGTTCCAAATTGGATTCGTTCTTCGGGTTTCATTGGGGAATCCCGATAAGAGTCCAACATACGAGCTCGTCGTTTTGGTCCACATCCAATGCGATGACTCATTGGATCCTCATCAGGAAGTGAGAACACGTATGGGAATCCCTACGACACTCCGCGGGTACTCCCGGTTCATTAAATTTCCATTTTTCCAATAAAAATCGCGCGAGCGCATTCTCGCAATTCCAGCGTGCCTGGCCCAAATACTTCCGTATAAATAATGCCAGTGATGTTGTGCCCTCACATCGCCAAGATTCGAACAGATCAGGCCTTCCGCGCAACATTCAGTAATTAAAAAAAAGCTCTGCCCAAAAAAAATTATTCGGCGAGCCTCCAGAAAAAAAAATCCGGCATCGGCTAATTCCCACATTGTACCGCCATAATTTATCCTCATTGGCGAAACTCTCGCCCTGCAACGAGGAAAGTGAAAGAAAGCAACGAAAAAAAAAAAAAAAAAAAAAACAAAACAAAATGAAAATATCACGTAGCACCTATTCGCCGAGGGAGGTCTCTGTGAAAAGCGGAAATTTATGAGGTGGCAATGTGGGAATTTCTCATCCGCGAGTAGAGCTTTTTTCCTAGTTCGAGCGTTGATCGCTTAATGCTCGTAATTCCTGCACAGTGGATATTCCCTTTCCCTCAAGCCAGAAACCCTCCTCTCTCTCTCTCTCTCTCTCTCTCTCTCTCTCTCTCTCTCTCTCTCTCTCTTCCTCTCTCGCAGCTTTCCTGCATTATGGGACCAGATGGCGAATGGAGAAGGTTGTCCGTCAGAGGTCGTGATGATAAAAATAAAAATGAGAAGAACGATGAAAACGGCAGCATCAGCTAAAAACAAATGCAGCAAAATGAAAAGCACGTAGCATTGAAGGGCAAAGGAATTTTCGAGGAATGAAAAAAAAAAAATAGGAAAAAGGACGGAAGCTCATCATCTCGCGAAGTAGCGAAAAGTTACGTGTGCCCTTATGCACGTCTGTGTGTGCGTGTGTATGTGTGTGTTGGGGTATTTTGCACTTGCCCCAGGGGTTACGGTTAAATGCCGTGAATAAAGCCCCGAGACCCAGCTCACGTTTTCCCTCCTACGTGATTAAGTATGTTGGAGAGTATAACCGTGTCGAGCTATATCAGACGAGTTTCAGCATAACGGGTGAGGAGTGGCATGTGCTAACTACCCCTCGAGTTTGCCGCGGTCCCTCGCGTTACCCTCCGTGTGCGTACTTATATACGACGCGGGTTGGGGGGGGGGGGGGGAGGCAAAAAAAAACAACGAAACAATCCCTCCACTCCTCTCCGTGCTTCCTCTTTTTGTCGCAAACCTAGCGCAGTCCTCCATTCATATTCCTTTTTATGCCCTGTATTCCTTGCATGGGATGCTTGCCGGAGCTTATTCGGCGAAAGTTTCGCGCGCATCCTCAATCGGCGAGTTCCGATTGCGGTGGGCTCAGTTTGTGCCAAACTGCGCCGGGGTAAAGGCGAGCTTGCGGCGAAGGTGAAACCCGCATAGGTCTCCGCCACGAGCAGACGGGCGCAATTCACGGTGAAACGGGGAGGAGAGAAAGGGTTGACGTTGAGCTGCCTCGTTAAAGCTCGACACGATGTTCGCATTTGCGCGTATGAATACGTGGCAACGCATGTTACTAAAATTACTTTATTACTAAAATGAATATATATATATATATATATCTTAAGGGGAGATATACACCTAGATGGTCGAAAAAATCGATTTAGAAGCTATGAACATTCCGTCGACCGTACAAGCCCTACACTATAGGCCTGGTATCGATGATTCCGTGTAAGTTGACAAATTTCATGATTTATCCATTCCCAAATTTTCAAACGCGTTTTTCTCAAAACCACGTTTTTCAAATCGGTACCCAAAATTTCTCGAAAACCAATGAACCGATTGCCTTGAGGTTTTTTGTGGTTATTCTATACACCATTATCTAGTACTTGTCATAGGATTTTTTTTCCCGTTACTTAGTTTTTGTTTTATAGGCAAAATAATAACAAATTTTTGGCCCAAAAATCACTATTTATGTTCAAACGTCCGCCATTTTGTCATAAATCGATATTTTCAAAATCGGCTATGACAAGTACTAGATTATAGTATCTAATTTAATAATCTTTTTGGTTTTTTTTTCAGATGACTTTTGAAGAAACGCCAGTGGGTACCGTATACGCAGATTTTTTTACGACGCTCCAAGGATCATACAATATCCTTGTATATTTTTGATATTTTTAAATAAAGAAAATTAAACATATTTTTGAATGTATATGCTTTTAGATAGTTAAAGCCCCAATCCGAAATTTCAAATAGTTTTCCTTGAAAAAATTCACAAAAATGACCTTTTTTCCGGCTAGGTGTGTATCTCCCCTTAAGGCGGGATATACATTTAGACAGGAAAAAAACAAGCAATATTGAGGGATTTTTTAAACTAAGAAATAATTATTCTACAATTATCAAACTTTAGGTATACTTTAATAGTATGTTTAACCCCTTCGTTGGCAGAGAGAATTCGACAAAGTGCCCAAAATGGCAGGAACATTTTATTATCCTGAAACCTTGTACTCTGGGCTTTTTGAGGGTGCTGATTACAAATCTGAACTCAAAATTCAGGAATTCACAATGACGAACAAATATGGCGAATGAAAATACAAATAATACACATTGATTCGAGTAAAATTTTCAATTTCGGTCCGCCATTCGACTGCCGCCATTGTGAATTTTCAAATTTAAAGTTCAGATTCGTAACAAGCGACCGCAAAAATCCCGGAGTATTAATTTTCATCTAAATCGAGTAAAGTTTTTGATTTTTGTTCGCCATATTGGCGCCGCCATTTTGAATGTCCAATTTTGACTTCAAATTCGGATTCAGCGAGCCCAAAAACCCCCTCTGTGGGGCTTCGATTTCAAATCAGAGCAAGTTAAATAGGGAAATAAAGGTTGACGCACTATTGCGTCAATGCCACACAGGGCACGGAAATATTTGACGCACTATTGCGCCAATGCCAACGAAGGGGTTAAGTATACAAAACAATTGTTTAAAATGAATTTATCATCAAAATGACGGAGCTGTGGCAAAATGATACAGCAAGGTCGCCGCGGGAGTTGCGAATCGACGTGCACTCTACGTTCTCGTAGACGTTGATTTGCAAAAAAGTTCAAACATTTTTTCAGTTAGAACATGTATAGTGTCTATGTGACGGTAATTGAAATGCAGAAAACGCAAATTTATGAAAATAGCACGCATTTACAAAAAAAATCAACATTTGACGCAACATTTCTGTAAAATGTGGATTAAAAAGTCGTTTTTTCCAATTTTTCAAAAACAATTCTCGTCAAGTAGATGGTACCAATATTATCAATATTTCCACCAAATTTCAACTCAATCGGCTCAATAGTTTTTGAGTAATCCTGCACGCCAATTTCGATAATGCAGTTTTGAGAAAAACGCGTTTGAAGTTCACGCCCGCTCTGAATCCGAGCGGTGAGGCACAGCGTTGACGGGCTGTCACTTTTGAAGTTTTTCGAATTTCGCTTTGAAACTTTGGGAAAATATTCTACATATATAGTTCCATCGTTTAAAGAGAAAAAAACCGATTTTTTGACCGTTGTAAATGTATATACCGCCTTAAGGGGTAACAACACTAGAATTTTCGAAGAATTGATTTTTCGAAATTGGCTTAGGAGATGCCAACGATTTTTTAGGCAAATTTTTGAAAAGTGATAAATTTCGTCAGATAATTGTTAATAACAAATGAACTATGCAATATGAAACAAAATCCTACGTACTTCCATAGACAATGTTTTTTTTTTTCAAGATATATTCAACATTTCAAGTGAATTGGTTGAAAATTGTCTGAGTTATGTTTCAGGCCAACTTAAAAAATGCAGGTTTGAGATAAACGCTGCACAGCCGCCATTTTGAAATTAATCGTTTCAAAAAAATTATTGTATACAGTCACTGATATGTATGATAAACACCCTTTTTGTAATCTCGATTTATTTTGTAGTTTTTCTGAAATAAAAATCCCCAAAAAGCCTATTTTTTCGGCCTCTGGAGTGGCCTAACCCCTTAATGGTGAGAGGAGAATTGGCTGCTACGTGAATGAGCCACGAACGTCTACGAAGTCAGCTTCCGTCGCACATACATGTACAAATACGTATAGACGTGTACATCCGCGCCGTGGATTCGTTGCAAGGGCTGTTGAGGTGTATATACGTGTCGCCGTGTAATCGTGAGCTCCACGGGGCTGCTAAGGCCGCACTGCGATACGAGACCACCGGTGATTTACTCGAGAGTTAATAGGTTAGGGAGCCCTTGCCTGGGCATGCTGTGACAACGCGTTGACGTAAAATCCTCAAGGTCCCGGAGGAATAACTCGAGAGACCCGTAACAATGAGGCCTGTATGAGCGTACTTTAGAGAATTTGTTAACGGGGGAGATACCTTTGAGCGAGAAAAAAATTTGCTGATTTTCATGAATTTTTTTTAAGCATAGATTTCTTCATTGTTTTTTTGGACTTACGGCATGTTTTATTATTACCTTTGGCTGTTATGCGGTATTTTTTCAAATTAATCTTTAAGAATGGTGGAGGCATGGCACGGTCTCAAAAACTGAAAATGTCAAAAATGAACAAACACTGTCATACGCAATGCTCTTTCTCTGGCCAGGCGACGTCAAGGGGGAGTATATACCTCTAGGCAAAGAAAAAAATGTACTGATTTTCATGATTTTTTTTTAAAGCAAAGATTTCTTCGTTATTTTTTAGCGTTTGGGTATGTTTTATTACTACTATTGGCTGTGACGTGGTATTTTTTAAAATTCATCTTGAAAAATGGCAGATGCATGGCACGGTCTTTTAAACTGCAGTTTCAAAACTGGCATCACGTATAGCTAAAAAACTAATCGGCCAATTCTGATGAAATTTGGTATAAATCTTTCTAATTTTATTCTCTAAAACATTACCCTCAGGGTTCTTGAAAACTAAAACAATTTTTTTTGCCAAATGTATGCATTTTTTTCGGAAAATTCAATCTTTTTGTTTCAAAGCGTGCATTTAATCGATTTTCAACATTTCTGACTTTTTCTTGGTCCATATTCTGCGTATGAGTGCTAATGAAAGAAAAATTTTCGTTGTTTTATTTTCACAATAATTTCGCTGACGATACGTGTCACGCCGTCTGACAACATCCGCCACAACTCGTTTAGACTAGTCCACACCTCCGCCATTTTCAAAGAATAAAAAAAAATGTCACGTAACAGCCAAAAGTAGTGATAAAATATTCCGTAAGTCTAAAAAACGGTGAAGAACTCTTTCCTTTAAGGCGTTACCCCCACTTGTAGCGCAAAAAAGGCCTTTTTCATGAATTTTTTTAAAGAAAGCTACAAAACTTTTTTAATTGATCAATATACCATCTTAAAGAACACATCTTTAAGAACTTTCAGTAATCTTTTTATTGAAAAATATTACATTGTTTAGTGGCAAATGGCCGTCAATGAAATAATGTTTTTATATACACGGTTTGCGGTGACCAACATTGCGGCGAAGTGGATCATCTGAAAAAAAAAAATGCGGATGGATTTAGTCAAATATAAGTATAAACTAGTCTTTAATCGAAGGATTTTAAAAAATATTCATTTTTCACAAAATGGCGGACAGTCAAAGTTAATGGTTCGATTTTAACGAAAAAAACGGCCGTTTTTTGGCTATAAAACGGCAATTTTTTTTCGAAAAAAAAAAAAAATCGCACGATTAAAGACTACATTTTTATGTATTAAATAAGCCTGCAAAATTTCAAGAAGATCGGTTCATTAGTGTTCGAGTAATCTTGGTCACCGACTTCAGAAATGCCATTTTGAGAAAAACGCGTTTAAAGTTTCAATTTCAGTTTACACGAAGAAAATATTTTTTTTTGTAAACTTACATAGAGTCATCTATTCCGGGCCCATACAGAAGTATGGGCCCGGATACTTATACTTCAAAAAAATGCAATAAAAAAAATCGATTTTTTCAAAATCGCAAGTGGGGGTAACCCCTTCATCGAAATCGGAGAGATCGTGCTCGCAACCTTTCCTTATCAGACCATGGGAAGGTGCATTTTCGACGGAGGCCTGACCAATCCACAAATTCATGCATTCAAAGTGAAGATTGATGGATTTATTCCAAATTCCTGGGTGTAGCAAAACAAAAATCTCGAAAAACGGTGATTTTCGGTGCAGTCGTTGGTACGTAAGCCGTTGACTTGCTCCGTGAAGTCAAGCCGGAGTGTCAAAATCCTGATGAGGTCTGACGCGAATTTGTCCACGTATCGAGGATACCGTTGTCGTTGTGGCGCGAGGGGCAGGGTTTGGTGGCGGTTTAGTATCAACCAGGGGCGACCGTTTAACGAGTGTGGTAGCTTCTGGAATTCCAGTGTCATAAACTGCCTCGGGCAAGAGCATCGTTCGGGGATGTCCTGATCGCTGTGTGGCATATGTAGTGCATACGACAGGAGGCAAACATTGACCGCTTAGGATGCCTCCAGCAGACTTCCTTTGCGCGCAGCCATGTCTGTTTGGGCTGTTGGCTCTAAACACGCCGCGTCCGTTTCGGAATACACTCGAAACGATTTACACGGTAAATTTGTCATCATTGAGGTGTCACCGACGGGCTAACGCCTCTTCCTAACTGCTGCTCTTAGCAACGTGACGGTGGCTATTTTTTTCCCACGGAAAATGCCACTGAAAATGCCCGAATTTCCAGCAAATATAGTCGAGTCTTCAAAATCGCGTCTGCCGCACTCTTCTAGGCGCAAGTACCCGAGCAGAAATTTGTTGGGGAGTCCCCAGATCCTGTCACATCCCTATAGGGATTTCATAGGGACGTCGCATTCAGGTAGTTCACACTGGATTCAAGTGGGTTCCATGCTATTTTCCCATTGACATCGTTTGAGAATTTATTATTTCCCGGAGTTACCCTCGCTTCGCTCGGACATAGCCAGCCAGCTCCTACCAATGTGAATTAAGGGGTCTTCTCACTTTAGACGCTAAAAAAGGCTATTTTCATGCATTTTTTTATAGGTTTATATCATAGACATTGACACAAAAGTTGTTACACTTAAGAAATACACTTTCGAAAAACATTAACATAAAAAAAAAATGTATTTATGTAACCCAAACAAACTTTAGACGCGTTTTTCTCGAAACAACGTTTTTCGACGGCATGTTGATAAAATCTTTGAAACTACTGAACCGATCTTTATGAAAGTTCAACCACATCTTTTTTACAACTATATATATAGCGCATATCAAAGATTTTTTAAATTTTGTTATTTGCTATTTTTTTTTGGCAAAAACGTTTTGATTGTTTTTTCGAAAAATGTCCGCCATTTTGTTATTTTCGCATATATCAAAAATCGTATGATATGCGCTATAGCTATCAGTATAACATACTGAATCTAAAACCGTTTCATTTTTTTTGTTTCGGATGATCCATCTCCGAGATTTCATCAACGGCGCAGACCTACAAATTTTTAGGACATTTTTTAACTACCATTTTCGTCTATAAATAGGGACTTAAGTAATTTTTTAAAAATGTATTTCGAAAGTGTATTTATCAAATGTGACAACTTTTATATCCTTATCTATAATATAAACCTATTAAAAAAATCATGAAAATAGCCTTTTTTAGCGTCTAAAGTGAGAAGCTTAAGTCCCCTTAAAAGACCCCTTAAAAGCGTGAGGCCTCTTATAAGAATGAAAAATGAACAGGCATTCCCTCCGATCGTCCAGAACCGTCTGGAACATTCTAGAACAATCCGGAACCGAAAGTCCCTTCGAAGGTCCAGAACCTTCTGGGGCATTCTTAAAGATTCTGGAACATTCTAGAAAATTTTAGAGCATTCTGGAACATTTTAGAACATTCTCGAATTTTTAGACGATTCTATAATATTCTGGAACATTCTACAACATTCTCGAACATTCTAGAACATTCTAGGAACATCTTGGAATCTTCTAGAACATTCAGGAACATTCTGGCCAGCCTCGGCCACATCGGCACTCGATTCCCAGCTGCTTCACCGACTTTCCATGAGAAGTCCATTGGTGCGATGCCCTATTTTGACACCCATATCTCCGAACCCAGGCCCCGCAGTTCCCAGCCGAAACCTTCTTCATGGATGGGCGATGGAGCCCTACCATACCATACAACCCCCATGGGGCTTCGGGGGTGAGTTGCGGAGTTATTACGGGACGGACGGGAAAACCTCGCTTGCATTCATTATATATATTGATTCTAAACCGGTATTTGTTGGATGTTCCGAAAAACAAACATCATTTCGTGATCCCGTGTGCAGTTGGCGAGTCTCGAGATGCACCTATATCTATAGGGATTTGTCAGTGACACCGCACATAGAGTGTCCTCATTGGGAACCAATTGAACTTACGGTGTTGAACTTTGCATTGTTGGAATGCAACGAAAATCTTTCTTATTTTTTTATTTCTTTATTTTTTATTATTATGTAAACTCTTATTGTGCAGCTTTAGGCTACGGATCGCTAAGAAGGATTCTCAAAAGTGCATGGAAAAAACGAAACAGCGAAAATCACAGTATAAACCGCACAAAAAACAGGGTGCCATATTTCATTTTACAGTAAAAGAGAGTAATGTAAATCCTGTCCTACAAATATGACGAATTTTCCTGTACACACTGGAATTTTTACAGTTACACTGGCTTATTTACAGTTCGGTATTGTGAATACATCAGTGTTCTCAGTAAAAATATTAAACTGTAAAATTTACATGAGATCACTGATTTTTATACTGTACGCAAACTGCAAGGGTTACATTGTACACTGTTTTGAGTACAGAGTGATTCATAAAATTTCACAGTGTGGCACAGTAGTTTTACTCTTTTTTCGACAGTTCGTGACGTTATCTGTGCGCTCTGGATTTTTAAGTTACACTGGTGTATTTGCAGTTTGATATTGTGAATACATCAGTGATTTCAGTAAAAACATTCAACTGTAAAATTTAAATGCGATCATTGATTTTTATACTGTACGCAAATGAGGCACGAGGCCAGGACACAAAGGATTGCCAGTTAGTAGTGCGTGGTTGATGGGACGCGGGCATCGAAATTTGTGCGACAGAATTCAAGAAATTATAAAGAAAGAGAGAATTTTTATTTTCAAAGGTACGTTCTTGTCTAATTAGGACTTGTCTCGCGCGTGGGGTGAGGCACGTGGCCAGAACACAAAGGATTGCCAGTTAGTAGTGCGTAGTCTATAGGATTCGAACGTTGAAATTTGTGCGACATAATTCAAGAAATTATAAAAAAGAGAATATTATTTACAAAAAGGTACGTTCTTGTGTATGTGACTGATTTTTTAAATATTTTCAAACTTCTTTTATGGATAAACTTGTTTTTGTGTGTCTACATAAACTCTGTCGATATAACTGGCGCATTCATTGTACATAATACAGATTAACCAACTGTCAAATTACGAGTTTTGTTAAATTTATATTACAGTGTTGAACTGTCAAAATTTACTTTTGACTACACTGTATTTTGGACTGTGTTCCAGTAAAAGATACAGTAGAGCGGTTCGAGTCCAAAGAGGACAGTATAGGCACTAATAATTTACTTTGAGCACACTGTATTTTGAGCACTGTGTTTCAGTAAATATCGCTGTGCGCTGTGTAAATATCGCTCGAGTCCAATGCAAACTGTGTAGCCCCTGTATTTTGTACTATTTCTTTTTTTCCGTGCACCAAAGAAAAATTGGGCAATAGGGAAAAAAATGTTCGTTGCATTCCAACAATGCAAATTACAATACCACTTGGATTCTGCACCGTTCCGCGATGAACGCCGTTTCAGAATTCTTACCACGTTCGTATCGAAAATACGTGAAAAGTCACGAGAAAAAACTTGGCGTGTTGAAACACAACCTGCACGCTTCGTGAGTTTTTAAATTTGACAGATCATTTTACATTTTTAAGCGCATTATACTTTTTTCAAGATGATATTTATACTTAAAAAAAATATTTACTCATTTTCTATATCTGTATACTTTGTTTGGAAAATTCGATGTACAGAATGTGATGAGATCTATCGAGAATCGTATTGGATTCTGTTGGATAATGTGGGATAATCCTCAGGATTGAAATTAGATTCGTATGTTGGATTCCAATGAGGAATCCCGATTAGAATCCACTGCACGTGCATGAAGTTCTCGTATAGCGATCCAATGCGGTGACCAATTGGATCCCTATCAGGAAGTAGGGACAAACATGAGAATCCAATCGTATCCCAATGACGATTTCTGCACGGGTAGGCGAAAACTTGTCATTTTTTGGTTACCACGAATGCAAAGAGTCCGAAATAGGTAAACACCCATAATGGCCATGATAAGCGCTGGTTCGCTCTGCGCGGATTACACAGCAAACAGGAGCCTCCTCCGCGAGGCAATATCGCATGTCATACGCGTGAACGCACCATCCTTTGACAGAGTGTACAAAGTCCTGCTTGCTTTTACCAGTGGCAAAAAGCCACGAGGCAGCTCTCCATTTTGGACCACCTAGCTCGAGTCTTTTTATCCCGCGGTGCTTCCATCTGTGTCCCATCTACGAGGTCATCTGGGCGAGCAACCGGACACTTTTTCAGCCTTACCGAAACACCGGATAGTTATCTCGCTGCATCGTGTTCCCCGGAGACAAGGACGCGGCTTTTTGCTTCCTTTCTTACGGTAGTTCTATCAACGTAGCTCCTGTGGCGCTTGGGCGCATCAGCTAACCAACTGGATTGTCTCGTGGACTTGCGGGAACATCTGTTGCCATGGTATGCACAGGGTATTTCCGGTACGGCGCATATACAGCTGCAAGAGAGACGCTTCAATTGCACGAGTTCGCGACGACTCGGAGACTTTTATTACAAAGATGAAGTTTGCGTCATTCGCAGGATCGGGGAGTACGTTGCTTGTGGATATGGCCGTACCAATTGGCAGATAATGCACTCCTCGATAACACAACCCAGGACGGATTTCGCGAATGAATAATTCGCTTATCAGCGATATGCTCGTAATTAGGAATAATCTTCGGTACACTGTAATCTCCTGATTGGGGAACGTGATATTAAATGGTGACGGTAGGCAAATTACACGTGTACGAAACAACGAGGTAATTGTTATCTCGTTGCAAGCTTCAGCGACGAATCAACCTACCCATATAATGGACCGATAACTTTTTTCGATAATTCATAGTAAGCTTCTCGTCGATTAAAATAGTCGATCGAATTTTCAACGTTATCATGCATCGGTTCTTCGGTAATTAATGATTCAAGTCCCTGTACAGAGATGCACGGGATTGCTACAGGTGTCCATTTAAACGAGTCCCTCTAATTTAATTGATGTTTTCGTAGAAAAAAAGAAATTGTTGCCAATTATCGCTGTGTGAATAATAAATTTTGTATTGGAAGTTGAAAAAATAAACGCTTTAGGGGGGAGATACCGTTAGGCGGGGAAAAAATTTAGTGATTTTTATGATTTATTTTTAAAAGGAAAGACATCTTTACCGTTTTTGAGACTTAGGGTATGTTTTATTACTATTTTGGCTGTTATATGGTATTTTTGTTATTATTAAACATCAAAAGTGATCGAGGGACGGTCTTCTAAACTGCATTTTCGAAACTGACGTTGTGTAGAGCTAAAAAACTAATCGAACGATTCTGACAAAATTTGGTATAAATCTTTCTAACCTTATTGCCTGAAACATCACCTTAAATGTTTTTGAAAATGAAAAAAGTATGTTTTTAAAGCATAATGTTTCATCGATTTTCAACATATGTCAGTTTTTCTTGGTTCATATTCTGCGTATGAGTGTTAAGGAAAGAAAATATCTTCGATTGTTTTTTTTTTCAGATTAATCCCGCCGACGCTACGCGTCACGCCGTCTGACAACATTCGCCGCCACCCGCTTAGAAGACCGTTCCATAACTCCGCCATTTTTAAAGATTATTGACAAAAAATGTCATGTAACAGCCAAAAGTGGAAATAAAACATACCCTGAGTCTCAAAAATGGTGCAGAAATGTTTCCATAAAAAAAAATCATGAAAATCAGCAATTGTTGCCTCGTATAAATGTATCTTCCCCCTTAAGGCCTTATATACCTACGAAAAAATGTATCTTTCTTTTATTGTCTTAAATTATGTATAGAAATTCAAAGAATGATATGGTTGATATGTATAAACATCCCGAAAATAATATGGTCCGAAGAAAAATGGTTTTAAAACTTTAAACGTGTTTTACTTGAAACCATGGTTTCCAAATCAGGCCGACTCGTAGCTCGAACAGTTTTAAACCGATTTACTTCAAACTTCAACTGTAGCTTCCTAGATAGATTTTCTAGCGAAGTACACACTATTTTTGCGATCGATTAACAATTGCGGTTTCTAGAAACAAAGTAAGGCCGTTTTTTAGTCGAAGATGCGACTTTTTTTTCAAAAAGATGCCAAATGATCAAGAACCAATATTTTGAAATAATCGTGTGTATTTCGCTAGTAAAACTCAAGTAGATTACAAATATTTTTTTTTCTAGTTGCTTATGTGCGTCTTCAACGAGTCCGCCTGTGGAGGGCCTAAAAAAAGGCGTTTTCTTTCTACCGGCTTTTGGACCGCCATTTTTTTTGTTGGAAAATAAAAAATTGATTCGACTACTTACAGATATGTAAAATAAACCCTCCAAATCTCATTTTGGTTGCTCCATTAGGATGTTTTCAATCCCAAAAAGCCTTTTTTTCCGAAAATTCCGAAAAAAAGGTATATAAGAGCTTAATTTGTAACAAAGTTACCGCGTACAATGACGATTTTTTCCAAGTCCTTAAGCCTGCCGGAAAATTTCCCCAACGATTTTCCTAAAACTGAAAGCGCTAGTGTGGTAAATGTTCCGTGGATCCATCACTGATCTCAACGACAGTAGAACATAACCAGATATCGAAACAAACAATTCTTAGAAGATCCAAGCGTTTTATCAAACTAGCACATTTAGGTTCAATTTTCATATGCCATCAGCGAAGCTTCATCCATTCTTTTCCATTCACCCATCTGGATGATCGTCAAGCTGGAACAACACGTCAAGATAAAACCCAATAATCATTTGAGTGAGCAAGAGCTTTGCAAACGACACGGTATTTTCATATTTCAACTTCCGCTGGTTTGAGGTCAGTCGAGGTGAAATGATTTGATGGAGCGTAAGAAGAAAGTATAGAAAACGATGTTTTCGCTCGGTTAGCCGATCCTAGCGATATGGCCAGAATCATCACACACTCCGTTAACGTTTTATCTCTTATCAGATGTTCCATCCTTCCATAGCGACCTTTCGGCTTTGGTGGATCACTGGTCCGGTTCAGGTTGCACCTTGCGGGGGTTCCCATTCGAAGGGATCCAACGACCTGCTTGCTGACATACGCTCAGCATTTTAGGAAACTTGTCTGACAGTTGTTTCCGTCCGAAAAAGTCCGTTTTCGATCTTGACAAGCTGTCTGGCGATTTGGGGGCAGGTAGAAAAATGCAACATACGATTCGAATTGAGCGAATGATAAAATTCCTCGCAGATAAGCTGGCTAGAAGATAACACGGTTACTGCAGGGAGAATAGCTTGGATATGGGGGATTTCGGTAGCTTTGGTGATAGACGTGGGTGTTCGTATCGAGGATGTATCCCTTCCCGAGTGAAAGAGACGAGACGTGCGTCGACTGTCACATCACTTGTCCACCTCTCTCTCTCTCTCTCTCTCTCTCTCTCTTTCTCTCCCTCTCTGTCCCTTCTTCTCCCTATCTCTCTCCCCCTCCCCGCATCTCTGGCGTTCGATATCTCTCGCGAAACTGCTGCATCGCACGCACAGACTGCAGTGCATCGAGACAATTGTGTGTGGAGTAGGTCAAGCCCAATTGTCGGTTAGTTTTACGAGTCTGTTTAGTCTACTCCACCCTTATCTACGCCGTACAGAAATGGCTCTGCTCCTACTGACGGAAAACAGTATACATGATTGAAGAATCCAAAGTACCGAGCTTTTACACGGAAGCGAACAAAGATGTGTCTTCAAGTCTGATTAAGGGGCTATACCAGTGTGACACTTTCAAGAAATCAATTTTTTGTTGCCTTTTTCGACAGTTTATACTTTCAAGACTATCATTATCATTCACATAATTTATATCAACATCATTTTATCTTGCAAAAATCGATAGTTAAATCTTTAAACGCGTTTTTCTCGAAATGAGATTTTTCAAATTTGCTGACATTGTAACTTAAAGAGCAATTATCCGATTGACTTGAAATTTGAACTGAGTACTCTTGAATATATTTAATCTAAAATGACGTAGGATATTTATGATTGGATGAAAGTTGACGATTTGGCATCGAAAAAAACGACCATATTATAGGCAAGAAAACAGACTTTTGTCATAACTACGCCATTTTGTTAGATTTTGATATTTTTCGAAAATCCTACGTCATTGAACAGGAAATACCTTCCAGTTTAACGACATTTTTTCCTTTTTCGGTTTCAGCTACTCAATCGGCCGGAATCATGTCAACAGTGGAGGAACTTTTTTTTTGGCGCCTCCGAAGGCAGCGCATAAGTCGCTTGGATCTGAATATTTTTCTATGAAAAAATTATGTAATATAGCCAAATATATTCTTAATTTTTCGAAACATTTAATTGAGTACTTTTCTTCCAAAAAATTCCCGAAAATCACCCAAATTTTCAGCGTTCACACTGGTATAGCCCCTTAACGCTCCGAAGAAATTAAACCGCAAACTAGCTTTGGAAAAAACAGCAATCACATCTGGTTGGCTCAATCTATGAACCAAACCCGAGTAGAAATCCTGCTCCAGCTACAAAAAAGACCCGATTAGGCATCCTGATCATTTTGTGACATTTTTCCTGATTTCGGTCTGATCAGAGTAAAAAATCAAGGCCTGATCAGGGTAAAAAGTAAAAGCCTGACATGCAGTCCGAAAAAAGAAGTTCGCTGTTGCTTTGAAAACTACAATCACATCACATTCTCCATTGCACTGCCAAACAAATATTGAATTTAAATAGGATCTATTGAAATCAAATAGGTTATAACTACGATCCTATTTGTTTCAAACATATCTTTTAGAATATTCAATAGAATATTTCATAAACCCGAAATAAATTGAAATACTTAATTTAGAGTTCTGCCAAAATGATTTTGTATCACAATCCGTCATTCCCTGGAATTCTGAATGGGTTTTTTTTCGTAGAAAATGTTCTGCATCCACATGGGATCGAACTTAGAACCTACCTACCTATAACTACGCACGCTGCTCCTATGCTACCGAGTGTTTGTAGCATTTCGGTGGCATAAAAGATCACATCAATTACTATAATTATTTGATGTATCACATAAACTATATCAATTAGTTAATATCATTGTGATCATTAGAGAGTTTTATCGAATATCATGCTATAGATTTTTCAAACATAACCTATATATATATATATATATATATATATATATAGGTTATGTTTGAAAAATCTATATGCTATATATATATATATAGCATATATATATATATATATATATATATATATATATATATATATATAAAACTCCTCCCTCCCTCCGCCCCCTGTACCCCCCTCCCCTTCGATATGTGTATTGCCATCAAGACGGACCAGTAATTCGATTAAACAGAAAAATGTTTGTCTTTACAAAAATGCTATTCAATTTAAATTTTTGAAAATTAAATAGATAAATCTAGTGAATTCAATTAAATTGTTTTTTGAATAGAGGAAACCGAATCACAGATTTATTAGGAATAAATAAAATATTAGGAATAATAAAAATTGCACGCATAGAGTGGACAATATGTCTCGACGTTTTGACGACGCGCTAATATATAAATATAGTTCGTCTGGTGTTTGATAAGAGGTTAGGCATGTAAAAGGCGCCAAACTGTATATAGGTCCAGTTACTTGATGATTCCTTGAAGCTAGCCAGATTAGGCGAATTGAATCAAGCCGTAAGTCCAGTTGCCTGACGCTCGCCTGAAGGTACACTGAGAAAAAAACCAATTGAATTAAAACAATATATTGGTTGATCCAAATAAATGTGCTGCTGCGGAGTGCCACCGATATATGAGATTGTTATAATACTATAAAAATATTGGAAAATGTAATTGATAAATAACATATTATTTTATTTGAAAAAGTTCTTCTGTTCTCTGAATATCTACATTATATTTCAAATAAAATTATATTCTATTGAAATCATTCTATATACAATTCGTAGATGTATGGATGAAATAATTAAGCGGTTGCTACAACATTTTTTATCACGTACAAAAATATAATCAATAGAATTGATTATTTCTTTACTGCATCGAAACGAATATGCCATGGGACGTAAGTTTTTCAATTTGTTTTAAATCTTAAATAAAAAGTGAGCATTCGAATGATCATCCTCGATAATAGTGGAGAGCATATCAGATGTCCAATGGAATGTCCATGGACACTTTGATCTTAGCCACAGGCCAAGAAGCGATACTCTTTAGAGTTTCTCCGGCGTTTAAGTAGATTTTCGGTTCGCGCTACGCTTACGAGAAACGAGCGCGCATGCGGCTTCTAGCGGTTACTCCGAGAACTACGGGTTTCCTCACACCTATAATTTCGGTGGCGCTCGGCCATGATTTGGTTGAATTTTTGCAACCAAATGCGCAAGAAACTGATTTTAGTTTCGCATAATTTTTTAAGGGGTTACCCCCACTTGCGATTTTGAAAAAATCGATTTTTTTTTATTGAATTTTTTTGAAGTATAAGTATCCGGGCCCATACTTCTGTATGGGCCCGGAATAGATGACTCTATGTAAGTTTACAAAAAAAATATTTTCTTCGTGTAAACTGAAATTGAAACTTTAAACGCGTTTTTCTCAAAATGGCATTTCTGAAGTCGGTGACCAAGATTACTCGAACACTAATGAACCGATCTTCTTGAAATTTTGCAGGCTTATTTAATACATAAAAATGTAGTCTTCAATCGTTCGATTTTTTTTCGTTAAAATCGAACCATTAACTTTGACTGTCCGCCATTTTGTGAAAAATGAATATTTTTTAAAATCCTTCGATTAAAGGCTAGTTTATGCTTATATTTGACTAAATCCATCCGCATTTTTTTTTCAGATGATCCACTTCGCCGCAATGTTGGTCACCGCAAACCGTGTATATAAAAACATTATTTCATTGACGGCCATTTGCCACTAAACAATGTAATATTTTTCAATAAAAAAATTACTGAAAGTTCTTCAAGATGTGTTCTTTAAGATGGTATATTGATCGATTAAAAAAGTTTTGTAGTTTTCTTTAAAAAAATTCATGAAAAAGGCCTTTTTTGCGCTACAAGTGGGGGTAACGCCTTAACCAATTCAGACATTAGTTAATATTTTTCAATAAAAATAAAATATTTAGATTTCAACGAATAATGTACTTGGAAATCAATATCGGATATGGTGAAAAAAAATAAAATAAAATATTTTCTCAATAGAAATTTTATCTGAATCAAACGAGAGAAATGCAATTCTTCTTGTCTACTCGAATAAACAATATTCATGTTATGAATTGAAACGCTTGTTTTGTTCGTTGCAGAAAACGCATTCAAAACTATCTTATTTTTTTACGATAATTTTTTAGATAGTTTCAATAATATATTGTTCTCGGCTAACAATATATCTTTAGAAAAAAAAACTTTCAATTTTATCACGTTATTAAAGTCAATAGCGTTTTGTTTGGACCAATAAATCCGATTACGTACACCAACAAGTTTATAATTGAATCAACGAAATTTCATTCAATAACCCCATGATATTGGATCTATGATTTTTTTTCTCAGCTCAGTCTGATCAGGCGAATGTATGCAAGCAGTAAGTCCACTTACTTGACCATCGCCCGAAGTTAGCTGGATCAGGCAACTGGAAGAAGCAGTATATCCAGTTGCCTGACAATCACCTGACACCAACCGGATCAGGTATATTGAGGCATACCTAAATTAAGGCCTCCGTACTACAACGTGATCAGACCCAGATCAAATATCAGGCCAGCTTGACCATATTTCTCGGGAATAGCTCATCAAAGATGAGATAGTCATTTGCAGTTGAGCAGCCAACGATGGAGGCGCACGACGATAAGGGCTCGGTGGGATCAATCGAGGGGACATTGCCAGAGATAAGAATCCTCGCTGCTTGATTGCGATGTGACCAAGCAAATCTTGGGTTCGTGACCTTTAGGTCTTTTGCCGGTTAGCACCCCGATGCAAAAATCGATCATCGATTTAAGCGTACAATAAACAAAAAATATCCGCGACGTATCTGCGCTTTATTGGACGTCGCGCAGACTGGGCAAAGCTTCGTTAAGTCGTTGAGGAAAATAGGCTGCTTTAATGCGGCAGTAGAGATAAGTGCGCTTCAACGGCTCGAGGTCTCTTCAACCGATAAAATAAAAAACGGAAAATTACCAGCGCACTAGCGAAGCAACGATAAGGCTAATAACTTTATCAGTACCGAGCCTAAAAGACCCTCGTTTCCCGATACAACTTTTTAACCCAAGTGGCCTGCTTGCCAAGAAACTCTGCTCGATAGTCATCATATCAGTAACATCAACTTGAATGTTCAATTTTAGTTTTTGAATAATTCGGTCAAGCGAGTGCTTTGCAATGACTATAAACTTGCATAAATTGGCAAATTGCACTTTCATTCTTTTGCTACTTATATAAATTTGGTACGTTGGACTTTCACCAACTCATTATTGACAAAAGAGATCTTGTTTACAAAACATGTCAGTTTCGTCATTCTCCAGGCTCAGTTGGCATTGCTCTCGAGAGAATGGGATGAAAAATTGATCGAAGCAAGTAGTCTCTTTGTTATTGGAAAACGTTGTCACTGACGCGAGCTTGGAACGACAACTTCAATTAAGTATTATTTTCCCTCATTTTCTCTCCAGCATCGAGCAGCCACGAGCAAAGTATATTTATCAAACTTCCCTTCGTTTCTCGGCAGGCTGTTAATTTCTCTCGCGCGGAAGTAAAGCACACGATTTGATAAGGGACCTCCATTTGATCGTTATCGATGTTGTGTTTTTTTCAACATTAATTATCTTTTCGCAAACAGGATGAAAACATCATTCGTGGTGGTACAGGGCTTAAGGGGTTATGTCTGTTCGTGAAGGTCGAAAAATGACGTTTTTCAAAACCAATATATTTTGACAGTATATCATCTTATAAATGTTCCCTGAAAATGTCCAGGTAATCGGATCAAAATTGACAGATTTATAGGCTTTTATGTTGAAGCACGTCGCTACGCTCGGAGTGTCGTTCGAAGCTTTGAAAGCTCGTTTTCTTGAAAGTACGTTTTCAAAGTCAGTGAGCAAAATATCGCGAAAACTACTGCATCCATCTTTTTGAAATTGTTACGGCTTTTTGTAGATATAAAAATATAGTATTTGATCGAAGGATTGTTTCTTCAATGTATACTTTTGATTTGATGAACGAAAAATGCCCATTTTTTTGCAAACATCGAGACTCTCACTATGAACAGGCGCCATTTTTTTTAACTTTGATATTTCGGAAATTCCTTCGATTCGGCTGTAAATCGATCATAATTAAATATTTTTACACAAAAAAATTTGAGTGTTTCTCAGATGATACTGTCTCAAATCCCCAATTTTTGTAAAAATGTATCATCACGTTTTTCTCAAAATTAAAATCCCAAAAATGAGCTGTTTTCTGACTGTTACGACTACGCCTAACTCGTTAAAGAAGATTAACGCAATGACGAGCAACAACCATTCTCAATTGCCCACATTCCGCCCCCACTTTACAACCCCCTATCCAATTTTTTTTCACCCACATGCCCATAAAAATTGCGATTGGAACATCTCAAAGAAACCAAGAGACCAATTACCAAATGATTCGAAAGTAAACGGCAACTTTTAGGAAAATCGCCACCAACCATACCGTCCTTGATTTTCAAAATAAAATACCGATTATCTTCTTCCCAAAGATCCGAGTGATCCAGTCTCGCCGGAGCAGGAAAGTTCGCGAGTATTCGGGAGATTTGTGCAGTATCTTTTAGGCAGGCTGGAGGCCTTAACGTAACCGGCTATCCAAATTTGTCCGAACTTTCCAATATTTAAGACTCCTCTGGGAACGGGGCGTTGAACAAGCTTTTGCCTCATGGTCACGGAGCTTCGCCTTCGAGCTACCTCGGCGAACTTTTTATTGCACGCGGTCACGGTCTATTCGGCCCAACCTTTCAAAGCTCAGCCTACACAGCCGAACTCGGCTCTCGGATAAATTATTAGCGAGTAAACTTGAAGCGCGTTATCGTTTCGCAAAAATCGCAACGGGGCTTAAGGGGCTATAGCCAGTGTGACACTTTCGAAAAATCGTTTTCTTCCCCTTTTTCGACAGTTTATACTTTCAAAAATATCCTGTAGATATTTCAATGCCGTATCTCTAATAATTTTATCTTGCAAAAATCGATAGTTAAATCTTTAACGGGGTCCTCTAGTTTCTCGGCTGTTTTTTTACGGCTTTTTCAATAATTTTTTACGGGCAAAGCATCGAAATAATCAATCTCATTGTTTTTGCATAATCTTTATTAACATTTAAATAAGCTTTACAAATTTTTTGAAGTCAAAATATATAATAGAATAAACGTTATAGTGGCCGACAGGAAGACATCAAGTAAAAGAGGTGCTTGACGGTGACCAAGATTGCGGCTGTTCTGCTTATCCGAAATCAAAAAACCAAACGGCATTTTAATCTTCATATTTAAGACTAGCGATTGAACTAGAATGAATACTAAATTACAATAATTGACTTTTTTATACACTTTTGAAAATTGCATTCTATTTTTTACTCATTTTTTCTTAAGTTTTTCGCTCGTACAAAAAAAACTATCGAAGCAATCATGATAATCCTAGTTCAATCGCTGGCTTATAACATATTAAAGATGCTGTATAAATTTGAACAAGATCGGTGCAGTAGTTTCTGAAATATCGTGGTCACCGTTTCGAAAAATGGTGTTTCGAGAAAAACGCGTTTGAAAGTTCGCGCATGTGATTTATACTTGTAAACCACTTCGAATATCGAAAAATGCTTTGGCACACATTTTCTACAGATGTTGTAGATGTGATTTATGAAAAAAAAATCGATTTTTTCGACCCGAGAAACTAGAGGACCCCGTTAATCGCGTTTTTCTCGAAATGAGATTTTTCAAATGTGCTGACATTGTAACTCAACGAGCAATTATCCGATTGACTTGAAATTTCACCTGAGCACTCTTGAATATATTTACTCTACAATGACGTAGGATATTTTTGATTGGATGAAAATTGACGATTTGGCATTGAAAAAAACGACCATTTTATAGGCAAGAAAACAGACTTTTTTCACAACTACGCCATTTTGTTAGATTTTGATATTTTTCGAAAATCCTGCGTCATTGTACAGGAAATACCTTCCAGTTTAACGACATTTTTTCCTTTTTCGGTTTCAGCTACTCGATCGGCCGGAATCACGTCAGCAGTAGAGCAACTTTTTTTTTGGCGCCTCCGAAGGCAGCGCATAAGTCGCTTGAATCTCAATATTTTTCTATGAAAAAATTATGTAATGTAGGTCAAATATAGCCAAATATATTCTTAATTTTCCGAAACATTCAATTGGGTACTTTTCTTCCAAATAATTCCCGAAAATCACCTATATTTTCAGCGTTCACGCTGGTATAGCCCCTTAAAAATTCTGAAAGATATTACGGAGCAAGCCAACGGAGCTTAGCGATGATCGGGGCTTATAATTCCTGCACCTTTCTCCAACCTTTCGTCCAAATGAACGAACACATGTGTGCGCGTGGGTGTACGTGTGGTATACAGGCTGTATATAATACGGAATACGTGAGGGCGCGGGAGAGTAGCAGGTGCACCTAAAATACCGCGTTATGCTAATAATGATCGTTTCGGCCATAAATTATCTGCAAACTGCCCCCCTCCCCCCATTATGTGAGGATCCTTACGATAAATCTGATGTACTTTGAATTAAAAGAAATTTACAGCAGTGAACAAGAATTCCCGAGGGGGTGTGGGCTCAATTATTTCGTACATGTTGCGATCCCCATAAACCGCGAGTTAACGTTTTTCTGGACATTTCCGGAGCTTGTTCGAGTCAGCTGGGGGGGTTGTAGGGGTAGTGGAGCTTTTCACGACGACGCCCTCTTGGTTCCTTGTTGTCCTTGTCCTGTCCTACTTTCCTTCGACGCGAAATACCAAGGTACACATATCAAGTCTTTACGCCTCCTGTGCTGCTCCTCTCCACCTTCTTTCTCTTTATACAAGCACACACAAACACATAGGTATATGGACTCTCCGAGCAGAGGTTCCCAACGATCCAGCCACGTTTTCGCAAAATCTTCAAACGCTCCTCTCTTTTCACCATTTGCCAGATGAAAAAAATGTATTTTTCTCTCGCTTTTTTTTCGCACTCGCGATTCTTCATCCGTGTCTTTTCGCCTCGTTTATTTCGCCACGAATGTGCACATTCACGAGGTCTGGTGCAGATCCGCTCAGGACAGTGCCGTCAAACCCGAACGAACTTGCGGTGACTTTTCTGCCCCGAGGACTCGAGAATTTTACTGTTTTCTCGATTGCTCACGAAAGTTTGCGGAGAATTGTTCGTTTTCAATTGTTTTCGCAATAGGGTATTTGACTGTTGTAAGGAAATCTACTTAATGCGGTCCTCTAGTTTCTCGGGTCGAAAAAATCGATTTTTTTTTCATAAATCACATCTACAACATGTGTAGAAAATGTGTGCCAAAGGATTTTTCGATGTTAGAAGTGGTTCACAAATTACGGCCCTGGAACGGAGCAGGTATACGGAGCAGATATACTTTCAAACGCGTTTTTCTCGAAACACCATTTTTTGAAACGGTGACCACGATATTTCAGAAACTACTGCACCGATCTTGTTCAAATTTATACAGCATCTTTAATATGTTATAAGCCAGCGATTGAACTAGGATTATCATGATTGCTTCGATAGTTTTTTTTGTACGAGCGAAAAACTTAAGAAAAAATGAGTAAAAAATAGAATGTAATTTTCAAAAGTGTATAAAAAAGTCAATTTTTGTAATTTAGATTTCACTCTAGTTCAATCGCTAGTCTTAAATATGAAGATTAAAATGCCGTTTGGTTTTTTGATTTCGGATAAGCAGAACAGCCGCAATCTTGGTCACCGTCAAGCACCTCTTTTACTTGATGTCTTCCTGTCGGCCACTATAACGTTTATTCTATTGTATATTTTGACTTCAAAAAATTTGTAAAGCTTATTTAAATATTAATAAAGATTATGCAAAAACAATGAGATTGATTATTTCGATGGTTTGCCCGTAAAAAATTATTGAAAAAGCCGTAAAAAAACAGCTGAGAAACTAGAGGACCGCGTTAAGGCGGGAGCCGGAATTAGAAGGTCCAAAAAGCGTTTTTTCGAGAATTTTTTTGGAAGGGAAAAAACAAGTGAGCTTAGTGAACATTGAGGTATCTTTTCGTGTATATTTGAAATGTATAAAAACAATTTTTCAACATGGAACAATAAATGACAGCAGATTTATCAGCCTGTTCCATGTGCGTCTTGCCACTGCGGTCCCCAATCGGCGGGAAAGATGCAGCTCGCAATTCTTGACTGAATTAAATGAACCAATAAAACTTTCAATTGTCATATATTTTTCTTTTGGGTGAATTAAGAAATAGCTGAAAAAATTGTGAAATTATCACTTTTCTCAGGTTAGAAACAAAATAAATGTGCTAAGAAACACTTTAACGTGCTATAACAATTATTTAAAAAGACTTTTTCAACGATTTTTTTAAATTCACTTAGAAGAGATTTTCATACTGAAGAAAATAAACTTTGGTTTGATTCAATAGGTCGTTTAGTTTTTTTGCTATCACGCCCGCAAATTTAGTAAAATCGTAAAAATGAAAACTGGAAAATACGCGCTTCAAAGTTTTCAATAGGAGGAAATATCAATATCAAATATCAATCGCTTCTCTGCTTTTGGCCTTGTATCTTCGAAAATACTTACAATTGGCCTCTGTGACTTTGTAAATATATTCTTGGATAGTTTCTCTATGGATTTAAGGCCTTAGGCCACAGTAACGGGTATAAAATCATGTGCGAATTTAACAATTTTTTTCGTATGAAAAAGTGATTCACTCATAAAAATAATTAAACATCTATTTAGTATGAATATCAAGCTGTTAGAAAAAAAATATATATTTTTTTCGATGTACAAAATGGTCGACTACTTTCTTTTGTTATCTTTTTTTAGGCGCTCCGCGGCGTGTCATTTAGCACCCACAATTTTTTACCTAGAACAAAAAACAAAAATTCTCGTCAATCTACATTAGAATACCTAGAGAAGTACGTACGGAATTTAAAAAATGTTGTTTTATTCAAAAGTTGTAGGTATTTGTACTTAAGAAATGAATTTTCAGTGAAAAATTTCGTTATAACTGCTCATGAACGGCTTATAAAATGAAAAGTTTTCGCTTAATCGGAAATTCCGTACGTACTTCTCTGCGAAATGCAATTAGGAACATAACTTTTAAATTTGAAGTAAATCGAGTGAAAATTGTTGAAGTTATTTATCACGCCAATTGGAAAAAGCTGTTTCGAGAAGTTTCGAGTAGGCGGTCATTTTGTACATCGAAAAAAAATATTTATGTTATCTAACAGCTTGATATTCATACTAAATAGATGTGTAATTAATTTTATGAGTGAATCACTTTTACATACGAAAAAAATTGTTAAATCCGCACATGATTTTATACCCGTTACTGTGGCCTAAGGCCTTAAGCAATTTAAAAAAAAAACGATTTTTCGGACCTTCCAATTTTAAGGCTCCATTTAAGGGAACATTTAAGGCGGGAGCCTTAAAATAAAATAATTATTTCATATTATGCTCATAATTTTTTTTATCTTCGTGAATGTCAGTATTTACGATATAAATGGGCAATAGAATTTAAATATTCAACCAGACCGCCAAAACACTCCCGTTGTCAGATAAGTCGTCACATGCCAGTAAACAAGGTAAAGAACCTATATCGTCGCTGAGTTGTCGCACAGCAAGCCTTTTTCTCGATTCTTATTTAAAAGTTGATAATATGGTAATTATCACTAAAAATAACTAGGAATTAACAGAAAAAGCACGGAGATACACCGAAATAAACTGGAAAATCGCTCATTACTCGTCACAGGACTCGTAATGGCAATCTGTTTACTGGCATGTGACGTCACTAGAGATCCAAACTAATCCTGGGGCGTTTTCGTTCACGGGACCAAACGTTCAAATTTATCTAATTTAAAAATTGAAATAAACGAAAATAATGCATATTTTTTTAAATACAATTATAGAAAATACTTTTTAAATACTATATTCTTTTATGACGTTGAAGTTTGCATCGTTGGAATGCAACGAAAATGATTTTTTTCGATTCAACGAATTTCCTATGGCAGATTTGAGCTACGAAAATCATGCAAACAATTTTTCGGATCCTTATTTAGCGATCAAAAAGAAATTCACAACATATGATTTTGGATAATAATATATATATAAAAAAATGAGAAAAATTTTCGTTGCATTCCAACGATGTAAAATTCAGCTCCAGATGCTTGTAGAATGACAAGAGAATGAACCATATTTTCAATATAGACAAATACCCTACTCTGTGATTCTTTTTTCTTTTCTACACTTTTCAATCCTGATGGGTACATTTCGCATTGCGATCAATGACGCTGAATAATTAAACGTCAAGTGGCAAGGTATAGTGTTGCGAGGGCCTTGAGCACAAAGTCACCAACTTTT
>OX101791.1:23601168-23671168 GCA_944452715.1 Ophion slaviceki
AAATCTTGACCCGGCGGGATTGATATCTTGAGTAACTTTCACACTATTGACTTGAATTTGCACAGTTGGCGTTCAAACAGTAGTCATTTTCGGTTCACGATCGCATTTTTTAATTGGATGAACCATTTGTTAATAGCAATGACTTCAGCATGCGGTTTTTGAAGAGAAAAATGAGGTTTTCTTTGGAGAAGCTGTCATTTTTCGTATTTTTTGAAATTTCGAAGAAAAAAATTGGTGTTTTCGTTTCAGATTACATTTGAGCCCGGTAGAGATCCCGCCGTTTCGGGCCTCGCCGCTGGAGGCCGCTGCTATTAACGATTTTTAAGGCAAATTTTTGGAAAGTGAAAAATTTGCCTAAAAAATCGTCAGGTAATTGTTAAGAGCAAATGAACTATGCAATATAAAAAAAATCCTACGTACTTCCATAGACAATGTATTTTTCAAGATATATTCAACATTTCAAGTGAATCGGCTGAAAATTGTCTCAGTTATGTTTCCGGTCAACTTAAACAATGCAGTTTTGAGATAAACGCTGCACAGCCGCCATTTTGCAATTAATCGCTTCAAAAAAATTATTGAATACAGTCACTGATATGTATGATAAACACCTTTTTTTGTAATCTCTATTTATTTTGTAGTTTTTCTGAAAAAAATCCCCAAAAAGCCTATTTTTTCGGCCTCTCGAGTGGCCTAACCCCTTAAGGTATTCCTTTCTCGGAGCGCCGTATTTTGTGGGGCTACAAGCAGGGCCTTTCAGAATCATCGGTTAATAGGATGTTGAAGTTAGCATCGTTGGAACGCAACGAAGCATTTTTGAAAAAATGTTATTTCTTCATTTTCTTCATCATCCAAAATCTTATTCAGCAAATTTGGGCTTTAGATTTCCAAAAGGATAAAAAAAAACATTCGAGTGTTTCTCGTAGCCCAAATTTGCCAAATAACGTTCAGGCTACTGAACTTTCGTTGCGTTCCAACGATGCAAACTTCAACATCATCGGTAAATTACAGTGGTGCTTAAGGCTGGATGTACATTTACAACGATAGAAAAATCGATTTTTTAACGATGGAACTATATTCGTAGAATATTTTCCCGAAGATTCAAAGCGAAATTCGAAAAACGTCAAACGTTACAGTCTGTCAACGCTGTGCCTCGTCGCTCGGATTCTGAGCGCGCGTCGTAGGTAGAAGCGAGAGCGTCGTGGGGCAGGCAGAGATGGGCCAAAAGTAATTAAATTAATAACGAACAATTACAAATACTACCGTAATTGATAATTTAATTACTTCGTAACGGATTACTTGAGAAATGAGTTAACACAAGTACCTCGTGCAATTTAATTTAAATTCTATGTAAAGCTTAAACGCGCTTTTCTCAAAACTGCATTTTTCAAATTGGCGTGCAGAATTACTCAAAAACTATCAAGCCGATTGAGTTGTGACTTGGTAGAAATATTGATAATATTGCTACCTTCTGCTTGACGAGAATTATTTTTGAAACATTATAAAAATAAAACGAGTTTTTTAGATCCAAATTTGACAGAAATTTTGGGTGAAATTTTTACTTTTTTTTGTAACTGCCCGCCACTCTCTTAAATTTGGATTTTTTTCATTTTAATTAAAGGGTTACCCCCTCTTGCGATTTTGAAAAAATCGATTTTTTTTATTGCATTTTTTTGAAGTGTAATTTGAAGTGCAGTTTTTTTTTGATGCCCGGAATAGATGACTCTATGTAAGTTTACAAAAAAAAATATTTTCTTCGTGTAAACTGAAATTGAAACTTTAAACGCGTTTTCCTCAAAATGGCATTTCTGAAGTCGGTGACCAAGATTACTCGAACACTAATGAACCGATCTTCTTGAAATTTTGCAGGCTTATTTAATAATAAAAATGTAGTCTTTAATCGTTCGATTTTTTTTTTCGAAAAAAATGGGCGTTTTGTAGCCAAAAAACGGCCGTTTTTTTTCGTTAAAATCGAACCATTAACTTTGACTGTCCGCCATTTTGTGAAAAATGAATATTTTTTAAAATCCTTCGATTAAAGACTAGTTTATACTTATATTTGACTAAATCCATCCGCATTTTTTTTTCAGATGATCCACTTCGCCGCAATGTTGGTCACCGCAAACCGTGTATATAAAAACATTATTTCATTGACGGCCATTTGCCACTAAACAATGTAATATTTTTGAATAAAAAAATTACTGAAAGTTCTTCAAGATTTGTTCTTTAAGATGGTATATTGATCGATTAAAAAAGTTTTGTAGTTTTCTTTAAAGAAATTCATGAAAAAGGCCTTTTTTTTGCGCTACAAGTGGGGGTAACGCCTTAATGTCAGACAGAAACTATACGTATTCTAACTGAAAACAATTTTGAATTTTTTTGCAAATCAAAGTCTGGGGAAAGCTAGACTGCACGTCAATGTGAAACTATACACGTTCTAACTGAACAAAGCCATTTTGATGATAAATTAATTAAAAACAATTGTTTTGTATACTTAAATATACTATTAAAGTATACCTACAGTTTGATGAATGTAGTATAATTATTTCTGAGTTTGAAAAATCCCTCAAAATTGGTTAATTTTTTCCTGCCTAAATGTATATCTCGTCTTAACGAAAAAATAAGTTACAATTAATTATTACACCCAACGATAAACGGGAATAAAAAATTTTCGCGCAAATTTAGTAGATTTAGACATCATTCTATTTTCTCTGTAAAATCGCGGCTACGAAAATTCTTCTGCTAGTCACATTTTTTCTAAGTTTTATCATTAATATTTTCTTTAAACAAACAGTTTATATCAGGCGTCTAGAATTACTTATTGTTTAAATGATTAGATAAAAACGTAGCCAGCGTGTCATAAAGCACCGTTTAAATGAGCCGATCTCTAGAGTCGTAATTTTTCGATGAAACTTCAGTCACTTGGCATGAAATTTTACCAGTATACTGGGATCCATTTTTACTTGATTATAGACGAAAATCAGTTAATTCATCAATATTCGGGTTCGTAAAAGGGATACCTTCATTGTTGAAGGTAATCCATCGACTTTGTCATAAATTTGCATTCAAGTATTGACGAACAGCTAATGTTACAGAATTGTAGACTCGAGGAGACAATTTGGTGAGTGGGAGTTGGCAGGAAATAGCCACAGGCGGATGGAAACTGGAGTACTTGAGAAAAAATGGCCCCCGAATTGAAAGCTTCAATGATTTTACCAATATTGTGAAATGGCAGTGTACAGTCGTTTTTTTCAGCCTGGAATTAAGCTGGAACTTTTGATATACGATATTGGGTCGATATCATTTTTGGAAACTTCATATGTCCCTTTGGGCGAAGTTGGCGTGAAATCGGCTGAACCTTTGAAACTTAAAAAATGCGATTTTCCATTACTTTTTTTAGAGCCTGGAGTCTTTTTTTCAATTTGCAACAATGATTAAGTAAAAATTTAAAAAATTGGTCGTTTATGACGATAGTTTTAAGGGTCAGTTCGCCCACTGTGCGTCACCGAACTTTTTTTTTACGCCTTTTTCTCAAAACTACGTTTTATGAAATTAAATGATATCGTATCTCAAAGTTCATTCGTCCGATTCACTCCAAACTCGGAAAGAGCATAGTTTATAACGTTTTCTATCGTACGACCGGGTGGTTGTTTAAATTTGTTTATCCGTTTGGATAATCACAAATTATTAATGTTGGTTTTTTGTTCGAAACTCGAAGTTTCTTTTTTACAGCTTCCCATTTTGGTAATTTTCAAAATTTAAAAAAGTATTTAACGGGTTACACGCAGTTAGAAATTTAAAAAAATAGATTTTTTCAAATGCATTTTCGGAATGTACAAATATGTGAGTATATTCCCCGAAAATTTCAAATCGATCCAGCGAATATTCTCGGAAATAAACACACATTCGTAAGGACGCTCGGAGCGCTACAGAGTAAGCGCGCGAAACTTCAAACGCGTTTTTCTCAAAACGGTGTTTTCAAAGTCGGTGAGCACGATTTCTCAAAAACGGCTCAACCGATCGGTCTGCAATTTTAACACAACCTTGTTAGATATATTCTTCAGGTATTGATCGAAGGAATAAGATTTCCGATAATTATTTATATTTTTTTCAACGATTTAACGAAAAAAAATTGGTCGAAAATCGAAATTGTTTCTTTCCGGAGCCACCATTTTGTCAAAAATTAAAATTTCGACTATTCCTTCGATCAATACCTGGATTCATCTATCCCCTAAGAGAATCTTTTTGGTTTTTTCATTTTAGATAATCCAAACCGGAGATACTTTGCTCACCGCCGGACACTTTTTTTTCGGGGGCCTCCAGGAGACCTCCTACAGGAGCAATGTTAATGAATATTTTTGAAAATAAAAAATGCCAATCTAAAGCTAAAAGATGCCACTACACTGCCTAATACTTTTCGTTTTGCCCAAATGAAATCCTTTTCCCGAAAAAATCGTGTAAAACGACTTTTTTTGGCTTTGCAACTGCGTATAACGCCTTAAGTAGTCTACGACAGTTTTATTATTATTATACCAAAAGTACATTATTTTATTTTACAAAAATTTTTACAAAAAAGTACATTATTTTATTTTAATTTTAAGTACAACGTCGGCACTTCGTTCAAATGATAGTAAACTTCATTGTTTATCAATAAATGTCAATAAAAAACTCAAACTCGGCAAGAGTACGAATTAATTATGTGTAAAATCCCGACCTCGTCATTCCAATTCTCATCGGGGAAATTATTGAAAACCAACTTGTTTTTTCAGCCCCAAGCTCACGCACACCCGTTAATACTATGCGACCCCAAAATCCATTTCCGACATACACATGAACGTGCATGGCCAGCAACTGTATTTTCTCCGCCGAGAGATAAAATCCATTCTTTCGCTCCCGTCGACTAAATGCAGTTTGCGTAAAAGAAAATACCGAGCTACTGACAAGCAACAATAATAGCCACAGCAACGATCACTACGACTGAAGTTTGCATAATTGGACTGCAACTAAAATTCTTCTTCATTTCTCAACTTCTTTATTTTTGTTATTATTTTTCAAAAAATTGCCACTTTTTCTTATTAATTTTCAACAATGATTTTGAACAAAATTACGACGACCAAGTTTGCATCGATGGAACGCAACGATTTTTCTTTATTTCGTCATTTTTATTACCATCCGAAACCTTTTCTTTTTCAACCCGAGGTCGTAAATCAGTAAAAAAGAATATGCAAATACGTTCGAATGATTTTCATATCCCGAAGGGGCCAACAAGAAATTTCATGAATGGAAAAGAATTTATTTTCGTTGCGTTCGAACGATGCAAACTTCAAGACCATAAAAAAATTCAGTTACATTCGTAGCCTAAATGTGCCAAAAAAATACGAAAATACGAAGAAAAAAAATTATACTTTCGTTGCATTCCAACGATGCAAACTTCAATACCATCACTACGAATACCAGCCATCTGCCAAAAAATGTATGCTTCCCCCGACAAATATATAATACGACGTGCCAACGGCAAGTGGAAACGCAAATGCCCACAGGAGCCAATCAAAAATGTATTCATGGTAACTGAAAGCTCGCATGTCCAATTTCGGCAGTTTTAGTGGAGGAAAGGAATTCGAGGAGCGTGTAACACGTCTTTTTTTAAATCGAATGTACAATATATTCAAATCGTTCAACATGATTTCCCTCTACTGCGAACACATTGGATTTTTTTTCCAAATAATCATAACAACCTTTGAGTTAATTACAGTCGATTGGAATAGCGTGTCGTTTTTAATTGGGCTCGGTTGAAAATAATTTTCCCACGAAACTGTGAAGCACATATATGTGCTCATATTGCATCGAGTGCCTTTTTGATTCGATATCGATCGTCCTTACTTCAAAGCGACAGTAAACCCCACCTCGCCCACGCAGGTTACATCTTCATACCCTTTAAAGGAACTTAAAGAATCTTTCGTTTTCATCGAAGGACGTTAAAAGCTCCTTTGTCACCTCTGAGGAATTTAAAGTGCATACCGCTTGCAGCTCCTATCTACGATCTATACAAATTTTATAAAATTTCAGCCGTCGAGACTCTCGCCGCATTATACGGGTTTTTTCTTTCTTTCACGCTATCGCAGCAAGTGTTCAAAGTGACGAGAGACTTCCGATCGCTCGGAGTGATAAGATTCAATCGTGCGGTATTATATTTTCAATTCTCCACGGCGACGAAACGGAAGCAGGCAAAGTGGAAACTTGTGCGTTGCTTCATTGTTGTTTTGGGATTCGGAAGAGTGACAAAAGATTGATTCACTAGGAAACTGAGATCCCAAAAGAATCAGAACAAAAGGTTTATTCACTAGGAAACCGAAAGTCCGTACAAACTCAAACAAAAGATTATTCACGAGAAAACTTAGAACCGAAACAAACCCAAACAAATCTGAATAAAAGATTTATCCACTAGAAAACCGAGATCAGAATGTCCTAACGTTTTATGGAGGGAAGGCGCTTTTTTTTTTCGTTTTTCAAGCACTCTACGATTTGTTGCTTTTCTTGCGACCCGCGTATGTTTCTCCTCGGGCTAAAATTTATTCTATGGATATTAAAGTTTATTCTATGGAAGCAGAAGAAGATTTTATAAAATGTCATGATATTTTATGCAACGGAATAAAATTTTATGAAAAAAAAAAACGAAATTTCATGAAAACTCATGAAATTCTACGAGTATTAATGAAATTTTTATGAAAATTAACGAAATTTCAGGCAAAATAATGGAATTTTATGGGAAAAGATGAACATTTATGAACAACAATGAAATTTGTATGAAAAATCATGAAATTTCATGAAACATAATTAGATTTGTATGAAAAAATAATGAAATTTTAAGAACATTAATGAAATTTCAGGCAACGCAATGAAATTTTAAGAGAAAATATGAAATTTTCATAAAAAATAAAATTTCACGAAAAACATAATTTCAAGCAAAATGAAATTTTATGGAAAAGAAAATATAATTTTACGAACAAAAATGAAATTTTTACGAAAAACATTCAAATGTTACGAAAAATAATGAAATTTTACGTAAAGTAATGAAATTTCAAAACGTAACGAAATTTCCCAAGCCAAAATAAATCGTACACAACCAGATGAAATGCATTAAAAACAAACTGTCAACCAGACGAGAATACAAAAAAAGCAAAACATCGAGATTCCAGAGCAGTGACCGTGTGAAAATATTCGAAAACCGTCCACACATATGAATACGTAACGGGACCCGGCGCTTTCACCGTGAGCACGAACCAAAAAAAAAAAAGTGACTGCGAAAGACTGACGAACTTGAAACTCACACTGATAGTTAATCCGCTCTCCGTCATGACGGCGTGCTCGTGTGTCTGTGTGTATGCAGGCGTTTTATTTCTTTCCTTGTTGTTGCGTCGTTCGAGTCCGAAACTTCACAGGAGTTCACGAGCGCCGTACACCTTCCTCGTACCTCTTGACACCGCGAGACGAGCGATTGATTCCGCACACAAGCCACGTACAACCGCCTCCCCCGCCCTCCCCTCGCGATACATGCAGCGATGTATCGTTGCGGCGAATAAACAACAAAAATCCCGGTATCACTGCTTCGTCACTGGTTCATCGTGAAAATTGTGCCGATACTTCGTGAACACACAAACGCGCGTATGCCCCGTGGCTTCCTTTCCCTCTGATTCGCGCAATTTAATTGGCGCGAAATGCCGCCGAAAAACTTTGGAAACTCAGAACCACGCGTGCACTCGCACGAATCCGCGATCGAGTATACAAATTCGCGGTATTTCCGTACGATAAAAAAGAAAAATCCACCAACGTGCTTCGAATGAGAACAACGAAAAAAAAAAAAACGAAAAAGCACCGAGAAATTTTCCGGCCAGTGTTGACGTATCAGAATGGAATTTGCGAGCCGATCGGCGCGGAATCGGTGGACAGGAAGTTTTCGGTGAGCTGTCAGGCACAGAACCGCATCGTCGCTCCAATCGCCCGTTGATCAAAAGCACATTTTCGTTTCTCCCGATCGGCGTGTAACGATTTTCGAATGATCGATTTATTTGGTTAGTCCGCCGTACGCAACGGGCAAATCGCCGCGAAAATGTTTACCCGACCGATCGTCGGTTCACCGTAACAGGATGCAAGTTGTTCAACTCGTACTGCCGGTACGGTCTCGTTTTATTATCGCGGCGGGCGCGCGATTGATCAATTCAAACGCGAATTTCGCGAGGAAAAACATTTGTTCAATTGACAAATCGCGCGCGATCCGGCCTGTTAAATTGCACGGTCACGTGGACGCGAGACGCGATGTATTTCTGTGAAAACGACGAGGCACCTACGGCGTACGGCAGTGAACTGAAGCGTCGTTGCTATCGTGTTAGAGAGCCGCAGTGAGTGAGCGAAACCGTTGCCAGACATGAGCAAGAGCGAGAGACTATATATATATATATATATATATATATATATATATATATATATATATATATATATAGAGAGAGAGAGAGAGAGAGAGAGAGAGAGAGAGAGAGAGAGGGCGAGAGAGAGGCTGAGCAAGAAGGGGAAGAGCGATAGAGAGATGAAAAGACAGAGAAAGAGACAGGGGAGAAATCGCAAGCGCCGGCAATGGCCCCGAGAGGTGGTGGTGGGACCAGTCGGTTCGTTGGGTTGCAAAGCACACTCTCGATTCACGACGGTTAACCTCTCTCGCTTTTGGCGGGAATCCCTGCTTGTCCGATATATAACTTTGCTCCAACGGTTGTGCAGTTTCTCCCAAAATTTACGTTACGATTAGTTCAACCGTCCAGACTCAACCAAGTTGAGCAAGTATCGTGGCACAAAGCCATCCCGAAATTATTGCGTCGAAGGGTGCCTCCACAATTTCCAAAGAGTACGCGCTGCTGCCGAAAAAGATCGACCGAGCGGGAAAAGCTCCGAGCGCTTTGGGATTTTGAGATAGCAATTTCATCGCATCCGAAGGAACGTTGAGGAAGGTCGAGCGCGAAATTATCGCCTTACGGTGCGTCCACATAGATCTCATTAGGTTTCCATCGTTCGAATGCAGTGATATTTTTTTTTTTCACGTTGCCAATTTTTTGCACATTTAGGCTAGAAGTATGACTGATTTTTAAAGATCCTTATTATGGATCGATAACCTAAAACTGGGAAAGAACAGTTTAGATGGTTATACAAATAAAGAAATGAAAAAAAAGAGATTTTCGTTGCGGTCCAACGATGCGAATTTCAAAATCATCCATGTGTGGGCAGTTTGCAGGTGGTTGCAATTGGCACTGGTCTGCAGTCTTATAGAAAAAAGATTTATTACGGTCTAATCAATTGACACATTGTATCTAATTTGAAGTGCAGTTTTTTTTGATGCCCGGAATAGATGACTCTATGTAAGTTTACAAAAAATATATTTTCTTCGTGTAAACTGAAATTGAAACTTTAAACGCGTTTTTCTCAAAATGGCATTTCTGAAGTCGGTGACCAAGATTACTCGAACACTAATGAACCGATCTTCTTGAAATTTTGCAGGCTTATTTAATACATAAAAATGTAGTCTTTAATCGTTCGATTTTTTTTCGAAATAAATGGCCGTTTTATAGCCAAAAAACGGCGGTTTTTTTCGTTAAAATCGAACCATTAACTTTGACTGTCCGCCATTTTGTGAAAAATGAATATTTTTTAAAATCCTTCGATTAAAGACTAGTTTATACTTATATTTGACTAAATCCATCCGCATTTTTTTTCAGATGATCCACTTAGCAGCAATGTTGGTCACCGCAAACCGTGTATATAAAAACATTATTTCATTGACGGCCATTTGCCACTAAACAATGTAATATTTTTCAATAAAAAAATTACTGAAAGTTCTTCAAGATGTGTTCTTTAAGATGGTATATTGATTGATTAAAAAAGTTTTGTAGTTTTCTTTAAAAAAAATTATGAAAAAGGCCTTTTTTTTGCGCTACAAGTGGAGGTAACGCCTTAATAATCTTTTTGATTTTTTTTTCAGATGATTTTTAAAGAAGCGCCAGTGGGTACCATGTTCGCAGATTTTTTACGACGCTCCAAGGATCATACAATATCCTTGTATATTTTTGATATTTTCAAATAAAGAAAATTAAACATATTTTTGAACGTATATACTTTTAGATAATTAAAACCCCAAACCGAAAATTCAAATAGTTTTCCTTGAAAAAAATCACAAAAATGACCTTTTTTCGGCTCCTAGGAGTATATCTCCCCTTAAGTGTAAGTAAGAATATAAAGTGAGAAAAAAAAACGTTCCAGTGATAAAATAATGACGGACAAAATGACACAATTCCTCGAAAAAAACCAGCTGGGGCTTTATGAAGAATCCTATTAGATGTTAAGGGACTAGTCCACTTTGGAGCCACGAAAAAGGCTATTTTCGCGATTTTTTTTAAGGATTTTCTGAAAGACATGAATATAAAAGCTGTTGGGCTTGACAAATAAAGTCTTGGAATACATTAAAAAAATGTTAATTCATTTTTATTCATTTTTAAGTACAGAAACTATAGTTTAACGTAACGCCTCAAAAATAGGTGGGCTGGGTAGCTCCATCACAACTCGGCAACGGCTTATCTGAAACGCAAAATCAAAGTCCATTAGATTCAGTATGACACCAGCTACAAAATGACCCGTGGATATAAAGTTTTATCAAAAAATAAAAAAATGGCAGATGAAAAACGAAAAAAAGTAAAGAAAACGCGTTTTTTCGCAGTTTTTCGCAAAAAAAAGTAAAAATCAAAATTTCAAAACCATCGAGGGTCATCTTTTTGCGAATCATGTTTACAATATGTGGTTCAAATTTCAAGAGAATTGGTTTATTAGTTTTAGAGATACGATGGAGCTAGATTTTGAAAACGTTGTTTCGAGAAAAACGCGTTTCAAGTTTACACTATGAAAAACTCTTACCTAAAGCCAATTGGCAATTCTTGCACCGTACAAAATCCCTTCTGATTGCTCATCATCGTCGATTTCTTCAAGTCTTGCTTGCTTTCGATTTTTTGAAATTTTCAAAATAGACTGGCCCCTTAAGAAAAACTCTATTTGCTGGATATAAAACATCTATTTCTTCTAACTTATATATCCTATTAGATGATAATAAAAATTCTTAGTAAATCTTAAACATGAACTTAAATAAAAAAATTGCTGTTAATAAAATCGTAGTAGGTCGACATACGAATAAGAAAACTTATTCGCCGGGCGACAAACTTCTTTGTCGTTGATAAGTCTTTTTTCTAAGTGTAGAAATTGAGGATGATGCGGTTGATGGAAGTATCGAAGGTACTTCCAGGCTTCGCGTTCCGAGCCTTTTTCCGGTTCCCGATGTACTTACGCGAGGGCACAGGGAAACTGGGGAAAACCTGTGCCTGTGCAGGCCGAGGCTGCATCACACGAGAGATGCCCCCAGCCGCTCACCGATCGCGCCTCCAGTGCGCTCGGTTGCTATTTTCAAACATGTCGTACTGAATAGTCGACGAAAACATCACTCTGAAGCCACTGGGAGAAACATTGGTGCTGCAGTGAGAACAGTTTGGAGGTCGGAAACCAACATCAATAGGCATGCTGATCCATTTTTTCTATTAAGAAAAAAATGGATTTCTCTGAAGTCTGATTTTTTTAAATTAAGAACAAAGAAGTTCGTCTCCTGGCGAATGAGTTTTCTTATTCGTATGTCGGCCTACTACGATTTTATTAACAGCTAAGACACTTTTTTATTTAAGTTTATGTTTAAGATTTACTAAGAATTTTTCTTAACATCCAATAGGATACATAAGTTAGACGAAATAGGTGTTTTATATCCGACAAATAGAGCTTTTCTTAAGGGGCTATACCAATGTGACACTTTCAAAAAATTGATTTTTTTGTTGCCTTTTTCGACAGTTTATACTTCCAAGAATATCATTATCATTTATATCAATATCATTTTATCTTGCAAAAATCGATAGTTAAATCTTTAAACGCGTTTGGCTCGAAATGTATTTTTTCAAATTTGCTGACAGTAACTCAAAGAGCGACTATCTGATTGACTTGAAATTCGAACTGAGTACTCTTGAATATATTTACTCTACAATGACGTAGGATATTTTTGATTGGATGAAAATTGACGATTTGGCATTGAAAAAACGACCATTTTATAGGCAAGAAAACAGACTTTATTTTCATAACTACGCCATTTTGTTAGATTTTGATATTTTTCGAAAATCCTACGTCATTGTACAGGAAATACCTTCCAGTTACGACATTTTTCCTTTTTCGGTTTCAGCTACTCAATCGGCCGGAATCATGTCAGTAGTGGAGGAACGTTTTTTTGGCGCCTCCGAAGGCAGCGCATAACTCGCTTGGATCTCAATATTTTTCTATGAAAAAATTGTGTGATATAGGACAATTATAGCCAAATATATTCTTAATTTTCTGAAACTTTTAATTCAGTACTTTTCTTCCAAAAAATTCCCGAAAATCACCCAAATTTTCAGCGTTCACACTGGTATAGCAGCTTAACATCTAATAGGATTCTTCACAATCCCCCAGCTGGTTTTTTTCTCGAGGAATTGTGTAATTTTGTCCGTCATTATTTTCTCACTCGAACGTTTTTTTCTCACTTTGTATTTTTACTTACACTCAAATCATTCCTCACTTTCGAGTTTTTCACGGCCTGCTGTCGGGCCCGTCGCGTTGAAGGGCAAAGTGCGCATGCGCGCATTAGTATCACAGTCGCAAAATAAGAGATTTTCGTGATTGGAAAGTAGTATTTATTCGATTTGAGGAAATATTTATTCAAATGTTCTACTTTAAATATGGCTTTTAATCGATGTGAAAAATCGGCACGTAAAAAAACACATTTAGCGACGCCGAATAAATGCTGTAGTTACAATCACATAAAAACTGTCTCCATACGAGTAAACATTTATTAATTTCTACCAAATCACGTTCTAATGTGCCAATTTATTAGAGCATAATAAATCTTTTTTCCGAGTGTTTCCACTGATCAAAAAGTTACACAAGCCAACAACTTACTGTACCGTTTGATTGACTGTATTTGGCCGTCAACATTGGAGGTTATCCTCTTTCGTCTTGACCACACTCATCATCTGCTCAACACCGATGTCATGGTCAGCTGTCCAAAGTCGTTCGGCATTATCTTCGACGCTTTTGCCACTCAATGGTCCATGATAAAAGACAGCACAGTGAAAGCAACCATAATTTATTTCCAGGGCAGCAATACAAGAGCATCAGTCACATTTCGATTAGCCTGTCCATTTGCTATGTTTAGCTTTATCAGCTGTCTTTGAGTTACGGGCGTTCTTTGCAAATACCACGGACTCTCTTCTCTCAGACGGCATTTTCCCTCTAATCGCATTTAGCGCCAAGCTAATTCAGCTACGAGAGCTTTGAACTTGTATCGCCAAAGGCCGTTGCTTCAACTTTCGACTCTCTTTGATACCAACATCTGCATTAACCCTGCAGCCAGTCGACAATTGGTACTTGACGACAAAGGAGCTCAAGCTGCAAACGGAATTCGCAAACTCATTGCTCGTAAGAAACGAAACTTGGCTGGTGAAACATTGATAAATGGAAGTTGCTCTAGATCCCGACGGTTGTCTTGGTGCCTGGCGCTCTTGTGAACGTAGCATAACGAAAAACATTTCGAAGACTTCACACTTCGCTGGAACATTTGCCATCGGGCGTGTCCAACGTTCTCTCGTATTTCCTCGGGTGCGATTTCAACCTCTGCACCAGGATATTAATTATTGAGATAAATGCACAAGTGTGGAGGATTACACAGTGGAATTTTTATTGGGTCGGTCGATTTTGCGGATACGGTTGGCGCGGAGAAAATTTCATTAAAGTCCGGTGCTCGTAAGATGGAGGGGGGGGGGGGGGGGTAATTATTATCACGTGGCTCGTTTTCATTGGATGAAAAACGCGCACATCCTCAATGCACCAATGAGAATTCCTTCGTCAGACGATTTATGAAGTTATCTTTATTCGAGCGACAAAGATATGCCGCCACCTTTCACATCCGGCTGTGAGGCACGCAAAAAAATGCGAGATAAGGAATTTCGCGGATGCGAGGTCGGAAGCGCTCATCGGTTATCGGCGCTAATCATCAATGGTGCACTGAGAAAAAAAAATCATTGATTGAAAAAAAAACACTTTTTTGCGATTTTTTTCATCTATATGGATAGAGTAAATTTATTGAAACCTTTTGTACATTGTTGAGTATAATTTCAAGAACATTCCGTGAAATTTGTACGCGAAAATATCCACAAACTAGCCGGTGCCGCGTTTTTCTCGAAACCACTTTTTCAAAGTCCGTGTTCACTGTCATTTGAAAACTACATGACCGATTTATTTCAAACTTGGTACACACTTTCTACATATAAAATAACTCCCCCCAATGGTTAGTTTGAGTTTTTTTTACATTGAGGGGGTTTTCCACCCCCAAAATGGCGGAATTTTTCGTCAAAAATAGCACTTTTCACTTTACATGACCACCAAAAATTTAGAAATGAAAAAAAATTATCAAAGACCGTTGGGGGGAGGATTTGATGATACTTTGACTAAATTTTAATGGTACTTGATTTCAGATAATTTCTAGCTGAGATACAGTGAACACCGCAAACCGTGTTTTTGCAAAGGCGTTCTTGGAAAAGCTTTGTCACCGGCTTGTTTGTGGATATTTTCGCGTACAAATTTCACGGAATGTTCTTGAAATGACACTCAGCAATGTACAAAAGGGTTCAATAAATTTACTCTATCCATATGGAAGAAAAAAAATCGCAAAAAAGTTTTTTTTTTCACGCTGAAACCCCTACCCTCCCCTTAATAACATGATACAATTAAAAGTTTTTTTTTCATTCAAAAGATATATTGTTAGCCGAGAACAATATATTATTGAAACTATCTACAAAATTATCGCGAACAAATTGTATAGTTTTGAATGCATTTTCTGCAATGAACAAAAAAGCGCTTCAATTCATAACATGAATATTGTTGATTCGAGTACACAAGAAAAATTGAATTTCGCTCGTTTGATTCAGATAAAATTTCTATTGAGTAAATATGTTATTTTATTTTTTTCACCATCTCCGATATTGATTTTCATGTACATTATTCGTTAAAGTATTAATATTTTATTTTGATTGAAACATTAAGGAAATGTCTGAATTGGTTAAAATATATGCGAAAATAAAATTTGTTTCTTGCGCATTTGATTGAAAAAATTCAACCAAATCATAGCCGAGCGCCACCGAAATTATAGGTGTGAGGAAACCCGTAGTTCTTGGAGTAACCGCTAGAAGCCGCACGCGCGCTCGTTTCTCGTAAGCGTAGCGCGAACCGAAAATTTACTTAAACGCCGGAAGAACTCTAAAGAGTATCGTTTCTTGGCCTGTGGCTAAGATCCAAAGTGTAGTATCTGTTCTTATCAGTTAAATATCTGATATTCTCTCCATGGATATTCCATTGGGTATCTGATAGTCTCTCCACTATTATTGTGGATGATCATTCTAATGCTCACTTTTTTTTTAAGATTTAAGGGGTTACCCCCACTTGCGATTTTGAAAAAATCGATTTTTTTTTATTGCATTTTTTTGAAGTATAAGTATCCGGGCCTATACTTCTGTATGGGCCCGGAATAGATGACTCTATGTAAGTTTACAAAAAAAAATATTTTCTTCGTGTAAACTGAAATTGAATCTTTAAACGCGTTTTTCTCAAAATGGCATTTCTGAAGTCGGTGACCAAGATTACTCGAACACTAATGAACCGATCTTCTTGAAATTTTGCAGGCTTATTTAATACATAAAAATGTAGTCTTTAATCGTTCGATTTTTTTTTCGAAAAAAAAATGGCCGTTTTATAGCCAAAAAACGGCCGTTTTTTTTTCGTTAAAATCGAACCATTAACTTTGACTGTCCGCCATTTTGTGAAAAATGAATATTTTTTAAAATCCTTCCTTAAAATATAAGACTAGTTTATACTTATATTTGACTAAATCCATCCGCATTTTTTTTTCAGATGATCCACTTCGCCGCAATGTTGGTCACCGCAAACCGTGTATATAAAAACATTATTTCATTGACGGCCATTTGCCACTAAACAATGTAATATTTTTGAATAAAAAAATTACTGAAAGTTCTTCAAGATGTGTTCTTTAAGATGGTATATTGATCGATTAAAAAAGTTTTGTAGTGTTCTTTAAAAAAATTCATGAAAAAGGCCTTTTTTTGCGCTACAAGTGGGGGTAACGCCTTAAAACAAATTGAAAAACTTGCGTCTCATGGCATATTCGTTTCGATTTAGTAAAGAAATAGTTCATTCTATTGATTATATTTTTGTACGAAATAAAAAATATTGTAGCAACCGCTTAATTATTTCATAATACATTTACGGATTGTATATAGAATGATTTCAATAATATATAATTTTATTTGAAGGATAATGTAGATATTCAGAGAACAGAAGAGATTTTCAAATAATAATAATGTGTTATTTGAATCAATCACATTTTTCCATATTTTATAGTAGGTATTGTAACAATCTCATATATCGGTCACATTCCGCGATCAGACATTTATTTGAATCAACCAATATATTTTTTTGATTCAATCGATTTTTTTTCCCCGTGTGGTATCGCCGTTGAAGCCAGCTGAGTATATCGCTACCCAGACAGCGCGCAGACTTTGGATACGTCGCTGCAATAATTTTTGCCACCGACACTTCTCCGCAACGCCGTGACCTGAAACTGTTCGGATAATCAACAGACGCCAACCAGAGCTTTTGCCTTGAACGTTGTGCGGAGAAACTTGGACACGTTCACGACATTCGTGCTATGTCGACGCTCGAAGGCTCGAGTGGTACAAAACTACGCCACCGGGGGCGCCGTTTTTAGTTTCTCGGCGTTTATGAGCAGCGTGGAGACTTGATTACAGAAACCCTGATCCTTCCTTTGGAAGGGTGCAATAAGGGTTTCCAAAGTCAAACAAACTCGAGCGGCGTTGCTGCCAATACGATCCGATTGAACATTAGGGTGGCCCAAATTTGAGCTCTATTTTTATTTCTCACCATACAATTATCTTTTTTAAAAAAGAAAAAAAAATGACGCAAAATCTGCGAGCGGTCAAATAATATTTAGAGGTAGCTCAAGTCTCGCAAAAATTCAAATTTTCATTAAAAAATCGATTTTTTCCCTTCATTTCTCACCCATGAATTTTACGCTATATAATTTTTAAATTAACCTCGCGAAACCTCTTGCCGGACAATGAATATTTAGTGGTCGCACAAGAGCTTCGAAATTGCCAATTTTCGCCAATTTTTTTTACTGATCTTACTTATAAATTTTGCGCTTTGTAAAATTTTAAAAACAATCGTTTTTCTTTAGAAACAGATTTTTCAATGTTACCTCACACTACTAACCCAAGAATTATAATCTTTGTTCTCATAAAATAATTCTTTAAAGCTCTTGTCCGTAAACAAAATTATAGGTCCCCCGTTTTATCGGGTTAGAAGTGTGAGGTAAATTAAAAAAAACGGTTTCTAAAGAAAAAAAGGATGAATTGTTTCGAAATTTTTACAAAGAGTTGAATTTATGAGTGAGAAGAGAAAAAAAATTCGCCACGATTGGAAATTACGAAGCTCTTGAGCGACCACTAAATACTCATTGGCCGGCTAGAGCTTTTGCGAGCTTAATTTAACAATTATAAAGCGTAGAGTTCACGGGTGGGAAGTGAACGAAAACAAAAATCGATTATTTAATGAAAACTTGAATTTTGGGAGGCTTGAGCGGCCTCTAAATATTTTTTGACCGCTCGCAGATTTCGCGACAATTGCTTTTTTTTAATTTAAAGAAGGTAATTGGATGATAAGAAAAAGGATAAAAAATAGAACTCAAATTTTGGCCACCCTATTGTACACATATACACCCTATTGTGTATAAATAGTAATTGACCAGTGACCAGTGTGACACTTTCAAAAAATCGATTTTTCTTTGCCTTTTTCGACAATTTATACATTCAAGAATATCATTATCATTTATATCATTTATATCAATATCATTTTATCTTGCAAAAATCGAGAGTTAATTTACTGACATTGTAACTCAAAGAGCAATTAGCCGATTGACCTGAAATTTAAACTGAGTACTCTTCAATATATTTACTCTACAATGACGTAGGATATTTTTGATTGGATGAAAATTGACGATTTGGCATTGAAAAAAACGACCACCTTATGGGCAAGAAAACAGACTTTTTTTCATAACTACGCCATTTTGTTAGATTTTGATATCTTTCGAAAATCCTACGTCATTGTACAGGGAATACCTTCCAGTTTAACGTCATTTTTTCCTTTTTCGATTTCAGCTACTCAATCGGCCGGAATCATGTCAGCAGTGGAGGAACTTTTTTTTGCGCCTCCGAAGGCAGCGCTCAAGTCGCTTGGATCTCAATATTTTTCTATGAAAAAATTATGTAATATAGGTCGAATTTAGCCAAATATATTCTTAATTTTCCGAAACATTCAATTTTGTACTTTCCTTCCAAAAAATCCCGGTAATCATCCAAATTTTCAGCATTTACACTGGTATAGCCCCTCAAGGGAAGGTTCTGCCTTGTTGGGTAAAAAAATGTTCGATTTTTCACCAATTTTTGACCCGAAAAGTATTAAATATAGAATATTGATGTTTGGTTGATTGACTAAGCGGTCTTTATTGAACATCGAAATATTTTTTAAAGTTTGACAAAACATGGTGTCGGGAATGAGAGGAGCCACGTATGTCGGTGCGCGGGCCATGACATTCTTCGCTTGCGGAAGTCCTAAGTCCCGGACAGGTGATCTGAGGCAAAAAAATCAAACATATTTTTACTTTGTACAATATTGTGTACAAGTTGACCTAGAATCAAGAAGAAAAATTGAAAAATAAAGAAATAGTGAGTGATCGGACGGAAGTTGGTTTTTTTTCCCAAAAGTTTTCGCAGTTCTTTGCTCACAATTTTTTTATTTTTCAATTTTTCTTCTTGATTCTAGGTCAACTTATACACAATACTGTACAACGTAAAAAAATATGCTTGATTTTTTTGTTTCAGATCACCTGTCCGGGACTTAGGACTTCCGCAAGCGAAGAATGTCATCGCCCGCGCACCGACATACGTCGCTGTTCCCACTGCCTCCACCATGTTTTGTCAAAATTTAAAAAATATTTTGATATTTAATAAAGACCGCTTAGTCAACATACCAAATATCAACATTCTATATTTAATACTTTTCGCATAAAAAATTGATGAAAAATCGAATATTTTTTGGCCCAACAAGGCAGAACCTTCCCTAAAGATCGAGGGACGGTATCTCTTAAGGCGTTACCCCCACTTGTAGCGCAAATAAGGCCTTTTTCATGAATTTTTTTAAAGAAAACTACAAAACTTTTTTAATCGATAAATATACCATCTTAAAGAACACATCTTGAAGAACTTTCAGTAATTTTATTATTGAAAAATATTACATTGTTTAGTGGCAAATGGCCGTCAATGAAATAATGTTTTTATATACACGGTTTGCGGTGACCAACATTGCGGCGAAGTGGATCATCTGAAAAAAAAAATGCGGATGGATTTAGTCAAATATAAGTATAAACTAGTCTTTAATCGAAGGATTTTAAAAAATATTCATTTTTCACAAAATGGCGGACAGTCAAAGGTAATGGTTCGATTTCAACGAAAAAAAACGGCCGTTTTTTGGCTATAAAACGGTCATTTTTTTCGAAAAAAAATGAACGATTAAAGACTACATTTTTATGTATTAAATAAGCCTGCAAAATTTCAAGAAGATCGGTTCATTAGTGTTCGAGTAATCTTGGTCACCGACTTCAGAAATGTCATTTTGAGAAAAACGCGTTTAAAGTTTCAATTTCAGTTTACACGAAGAAAATATTTTTTTTTGTAAACTTACACAGAGTCATCTATTCCGGGCCCATACAGAAGTATGGGCCCGGATACTTATACTTCCAAAAAATGCAATAAAAAAAATCGATTTTTTCAAAATCGCAAGTGGGGGTAACCCCTTAACTCTATCACAATATTGAAATGGTGAAGGAGGGGGGGGGGGGGGCGCTGTGCCGGAAATAAGCCGTGCATCAGGAAACTGAAAAGTGTACAACGCAATCGTTGGCGAGCTATTGATTGCAACGTGAATTTTCATAGCGGGCAGGAAGGAAAGGCAATCAAGATTGAACGTCGAGTACCGAGGGTATCTTATGAAATGAAAATGTCCCGTAGAACAGTTGCGAAAATTAATCATGAGTATTTAAGGCGAGGAACGAGTACTCTAACTTTATTAAAACCTTTCCATCGAATAAAAAAAAACCGAGATACGAAGCATCGAGTTTGTGACGACACAGCGAGTCGTCCTCGTGACGGGTGGATGGCCACTTCCGCTCAGTGGACTAGTTTATTACTATGTCGATGTGACAACTTCGATCGAAGTCTCGGTTGCAAAATTGAGCTCTACCGAATGTCACCACCACTCGCATGTTCTTCCTTTTCCACGATCTTCGCACGGTAGTTTGGATTCGCGTTCTCCAGTCTCTCGATTGCGATTGCTGCGACGAACATTCGCAAGAGATAGCCTTGAATTCGTAACGAGCTTCTCCGCGTTATCCGCCGATCTCTAAAATAACGGAGAAACCTGCGTATGCGTCTCATGTCGTTTTTTCCTCGTTTTTATTTGATAAATCCGTTCGAAACTGAATATGGAAAGGCAGGAGAGTCCGAACGTTCCTTGATCTCGCGTTAAGGGGTCTTCTCATTTTAGACGCTAAAAAAGGCAGTTTTCATGAAATTTTTTGATAGGTTTATATTATAGATATTGATATAAAAGTTGTTGCACTTAATAAATACGCTTTCGAAATATTTACATTTTAAACAAACATTTCATTTATTTAAGTCACTATTTATAGACGAAAATGGCAGGGTTGGACATATTCGATTTTTTAATTATTCATGAATAATAACGAAACTTATTCAAAATTCGTTCTGAAAATGAACAAAGAATCCCACTGGATTCAGTATTCATTTCAAAATGAATAATGAATCCTACTGGATTCAGTATTCATTTCAAAATGAATAATGAATCCTACTGGATTCAGTATTCATTCCAAAATCAATAATGAATCCTACTGGATTCAGTATTCATTCCAAAATGAATAATGAATTCAACTGAATTCAGTATTCATTTCAACACAATTAATAAATCCAACTCGATTCAGTATTCGGATATTATCACTGAATAATCTGGAAAAATGGACAACGGAAATGGGAGAAATATAATGTCCTATTTCGACCCCCACTTCTTCATTTACGAGATACTAAGAGCGCGATTTTCCTTGGGTAAATACAATGTAATCGGATGATAATGTTTCAATCGAATAAACATGTTTTCTGTACATTTTTCCAGATTATTCAATTTGATGATATTCGAATACCGAATGAATACTGAATTTAATTGGATTCATTACTTATTTTGAAATGAATACTGAATTCAGCTGGATTCATTATTCATTTTGGAGTGAATAGTGAATCCAACTGGATTCATTATTTATTTTCAAAACGATTACTGAATCCAGTTGGATTCATTATTTATTTTCGAAACGAATACTGAATCGAGGTGGATTCGTTGTCGAAAAAAAAATGAATATCCATCTGACATGTATTCGGTATTATGTTCCTACTCTAATACTAAAAGTATTCGAGTATGCCCATCACTGCAAAATGGTACTTAAAAAAATGTCCTAAAAAATTGTAGGCCTGCGCTGTTGATGAAATCCCGGAGATGGATCATCCGAAACAAAAAGATCAAACCGTTTAAGATTCTGTTTGTTAATGGCTATAGTGCATATCATACGATTTTTGATATATGCAAAAATAACAAAATGGCGGACATTTTTCGAAAAAAAACGTGTTTTTTTCACCGTTTTTGGCAAAACAATATAGTAAATATCAAAATTTAAAAAAATCCTTGATATGCGCTATAGCTACAGTTGTAAAGAATATGTGGTTAAAATTTCATAAAGATCGGTTCAGTAGTTTCGAGGATTTTATTAACAAGCTGTCGAAAAACGTTGGTTCGAGAAAAAGGCGTTTAAGGGGTTACCCCCACTTGCGATTTTGAAAATATCGATTTTTTTTTATTGCATTTTTTTGAAGTGCAATTTGAAGTGCAGTTTTTTTTCATGCCCGGAATAGATGACTCTATGTAAGTTTACAAAAAAAAATATTTTCTTCGTGTAAACTGAAATTGAAACTTTAAACGCGTTTTTCTCAAAATGGCATTTCTGAAGTCGGTGACCAAGATTACTCGAACACTAATGAACCGATCTTCTTGAAATTTTGCAGGCTTATTTAATACATAAAAATGTAGTCTTTAATCGTTCGATTTTTTTTCGAAAAAAATGGCCGTTTTATAGCCAAAAAACGGCCGTTTTTTTTCGTTAAAATCGAACCATTAACTTTGACTGTCCGCCATTTTGTGAAAAATGAATATTTTTTAAAATCCTTCGATTAAAGACTAGTTTATACTTATATTTGACTAAATCCATCCGCATTTTTTTTCAGATGATCCACTTCGCCGCAATGTTGGTCACCGCAAACCGTGTATATAAAAACATTATTTCATTGACGGCCATTTGCCACTAAACAATGTAATATTTTTCAATAAAAAAATTACTGAAAGTTCTTCAAGATGTATTCTTTAAGATGGTATATTGATCGAATAAAAAAGTTTTGTGGTTTTCTTTAAAAAAATTCATGAAAAAGGCCTTTTTTTTGCGCTACAAGTGGGGGTAACGCCTTAAAGTTTGTTTGGGTTACATAAATATATCAATTTTGTTTTTAAATGTATTCATTAAGTGTAACAACTTTTGAATCAACATCTGTAATATAAACCTATTAAATTCACGAAAATAGCCTTTTTTAGCGTCTAAAGTGAGAAGACCCCTTAATGACTTTTCTCCCAGTGGTAGACGTTTTTTTACGCTATTTACTTATTCTTCATAATAGAGAGAGAGAGAAAGACCAAATGAGGGAGGGACAAACAGAGAAAAAGAGGGAGGGGAAGAGAGAGAGAGAGAGAGAGAGAGAGAGAGAGAGAGAGAGAGAGAGAGAGAGAGAGAGAGAGAGAGAGAGAGAGAGAGAGAGAGAGAGAGAGAGAGAGAGAGAGAGAGAGAGAGAGAGAGAGAGAGAGAGAGAGAAAACTGACAACTACATACATTATTTGTCTCCCTTTAGATTTATCAGCCGCGCGCGAGGCCTTGCCTCATAAATATTTCGAGAACGCGATCTTTCCTCAGCTCCATCCTTTTTTGTCGAGTCATACATACGGATATCGGAAGCAGAAAAAAGAAAAAAATATTCATATAAATAACAATATATGTGTACGTGTGTGCGTGTCTATACGTATAAATACATAAATATATCACATCGCATTACGCTTTATAAGGTTTGACACATCACTGTACAACGTTACGCTCTTTCACTATCTTACTCCCGGGGGAACTCTACACCGGGATCATCATCAGCAGAAAGCATCAGAAATGCATGAGAATGTTTGAGGGCAGCACGCCATAGACGGCGCAGCGGTGACGAGGACGACGACGACGACGACGATGAGGTCGGGAGGAATCGCGAAAGCATTGAATCATGAACGCTCATATACGCTTTGCGCCTCGGCTATTCACCTCCGTCGGTCTCTCTTTTATATATATTCCCTCGTCTCATTATTTTTAACGAGAGATTCTCTCACTCTCCTCAAACCTCGCAACGAACGCTCATATAGGTAAGAGAAACTGGCGTGGATTTCGAACGAGTGAAAGAAAATAAGAGTGGCAATATTTTTCGCAGGTTGTTCGCCTCGGGAAATCGTTACACCGGAAGAAACGAAAAGGAGGGAAAAAGGAAAAGAATATCTGTCAATGCTCATGGTTTTGCCTTGTTTTCATCAGTGAACGAGAGAGCTTATTTCCGCTCGAAGACGTTCTCTCCCTCTCTCTCTCTCTCTCTCTCTCTCTCTCTCTCTCTCTCTCTCTCTCTCTTCCCCTTCGTTTGCAAGGCAAGCAGTATAACTGTATATGAGAAGCTATGACCCGGTCTCGAGACTGCAGCGTCTTGATTATCAATGGATACTCGAGATGCAAACGGAACGGAAATGAACCTTGTTCTTGCTTCCCTTCGTTTTTAAAAACTACTTGATTATTATTTTTTTTACGCAATAAAATGCTCGAACGGGGCCGGACGTTACGGTCGTACAGCGATACAATATTTTTATTTTTTTCGACCCTCGCGGCGTTCATCGTCAAATAATTACGTATTAAGTATCAAGCGGTTTAATTCAAGCGTAATCTTCTATTGACGGCAAAGTGTGCCGGACGTAAGTGCCGCAGTAATCTTTTGCAATGACTAAAAATATAGACGCGCGAAATTGCAGATTGCAATGTGGGAACTTCGCATGTGTGTGTGTGTATATGTACATATAAATATATATAAATATATAAATATATATATATATATATATATATATATATATATATATATATGTATGTATGTATGTATGTATCCTGGAAGACCGAGCGAGCCGAAGACTGTAAAGGCGAGCTGAGGGAATACACTTTTTAATATTTTCTTGTGCTACTTTGAAAGATTCTAGAACCAAGTCACAGTGATCAGCATTACTATTGCAGGACGAATCAGAAACAATTTAATTTTATCATTAGGAGACTACTCGCTCGTATAAATTTATTTGGTTATGCATTCTACTAAATGAGTCTCAACACAGGTCACACTTTGGAGGTGGGGATAAAATTAAAGTGAAAAATTAACGGTAGATAATCAAAATCCCACGAATTTTAGTAAAATAATTGTGGGTTTTGGAGGCAATGAATGGTGAATTCGTATTCAGGTGATAAAAATACATCGATATGGACTTATAAAAAAGTATTAAAAAACGATTTTTTAGAATATTTCAGCCGGAAAGGTGTGGCTTTATTCAATTGCTCGTCATTTTTGTTCTGTTCCGATTTGAAACTTCGCTCTGCGCGTATTCTTTCCGTAATTGATTTCTTTTCAAAAAGCCGTTTGATTCATGGAGTTCCGATGTTTTTTTTTCGATTTTTGGCAAAATTTTGGACTTTGAAGTTTGTATCGTTTGGATGAAACGATGGTTTCGTTGTTTCTTAATTTTCATTACTATTTGAAACCCTTTTGTTGCAACTTGGGGTCGTAAATCTGTAATGAAAATACGTAAAAACGTTCGAAGGAATTTCGTAGCCTAAACGGCGCAAAAAGGAATTTTTCAAATGAAAAGGAATTAATTATAGTTGCATTCCAATGATGCAAACTTCAAGATCATAGAATTTCAGAGACTGACCATCGATTTTTGAGGATTTTTCCATACTGCCTTTTTCCCCGTTGCCTCTTTTTTGGCCATTTTTCAAGTGAACTTTTCGGGAAGACTAATCGAGATATCGGGACGAATCATGCGCCATTCTCTAAGTCTACCAAAATCCTTTTCGGAAAGCCCCCCGACAAGTTTTCGTGACTCTATTAGAATTGCGCTACGGCCGAAAAAGGTCGACAGTTTCTTTTCTTCGATATTTCAACAATTTCAAGGATCTATCCGATGTCAATTTTTCCGCCGATTACGAATATCACCGAGTTCTCGTCAGAAGCTCAAAGTCACGCCAGCTGAGCGCGAAAAAACGTAATTTAAAACACATTCGACCATTTTCATGGACATTGAGGGTTTTGCAAGAAACGAGTCGTGAATTCGTACTCAGAGGGTAAAAATACATCGATAGGGACTTATAAAAAAAATATTGAAAATCCGATTTTTTTTCGCACCTTGTCCAAAAATTGGCCTCACTGGCCAAACCGTGTTGAGCACTCTGTGCTCAATTTCTTCGTGATCGTTTCCTATTTAAAATCCCGCCTAATTCATCGAGCTACGATAATTTTTTATTTTTGGTAAAATTTCGAATTCAGGCCAGCGACTTTTGCGAATTTTTCAAGCTCATAGCCCTTTGCATCTTCTTTGGCCATTTTTCAAGTGGACTTGCCGGAATAACCAAGCGAGACATCTGGATAAAGCGTCATTCTCTAGGTCTACCAAAATCTTTTTCGGAAATTCCCTAGTCAATTCATGTCATTCAAATAGAACCGGGGGGCTACGGCTATTTAAAATTTTGGCGATTTCGGAAATATGGCCAAAAGGGACGAACATTATTTTTCGAATTTTATATCATTTCAAGGATCTTTCCGATGGAACATTTTCCGCCACATAACAAATATCACAATATCAAACAAAATATCAAACAAATTTTTAAAAAGCCTAAAATTACGCCTGCTAAACACGAAAAAATTGTTTCCATACGCATCGACGATTTTGCATTAGAAGATTTATCGTTTCTGTTGCACTGAAAGCGGTAGACTATATGGAGGTGAATCTACAAAAGCAGCCCTTGACATGCTCTACTCCAAGATGTAATTTCACCTCTTCAAGCCGTTTTTCCGCCGATGAAAAAAAAGCACAAAAGTCATGCATACATGTGTACAGAAAGGGATGCAAAAATAAATAAGTCAATGAATAAATGAATGAATAAATAAATAAATAAATAAATAAAAATATATATGAGATAGAAAGATCGGTGTGCGTTATTATAATAAAGTAGATCGTGAAATCCATCATATATATACATATGTGTGTGCGTGTGCTACTTACACACACACACACACACACACACACACACACACACACACATATATATATATAAACGAATGAATAAGTAAATAAATAAATAAACAAAAATATATATGAGATAAATAGATCGGTGTGGGTCGTAATAACAAAGTGGATCGTGAAATTCATTATATATATATATATATATATATATAAATATTCGAATACAATACTTGATACTCAATATGTGCGTACCCTAGGTTCGTTGGCCGGAGTCGAACTAAATCTTTTCGGTGACAGCGTCTATCGCTTGCTCGACTCTCTCTCGCTTTTGCCCCTCTCACACGTTAATACCGTTGCCAGGAAAGACATCAATATGAATCGACACAATAAAGGCAATATACATCACACGTATATATATATATATATATATATATATATATATATATATATATATATATATATATATATATATATATATATATATATATATATATATATATATATATATATATATATATATATATATATATATATATATATATGTATGTATGTATATATGTATATAAATGGGAAAAGGTGATTTTGAAGAGAATCGACATCGAATATTCTCCTCACAGTAGCCTATCATCCCCATCCCCAAAATTACGTAAACCCCAATGTCCCTAAAATCACCTTCGGATAAGCATATTTCCATAAAGGCCACTTTAAGGACCGTGCTGCCTCCAAAACCAACCATCCGTATAAAAAAATGTTGAAATTCGATCTCAAAACAGCTACTCGATAAAATGACATCGATACAGCTTGTTGAAAAGAACCTCTCCCTGTGCGTACGTGGCGATCAACGTGAGTTGAAAATTCTCACCGTGAAATTTGTCCTAGATCGTTTCATCCTCGCGGCTGGAGCTCTGTTGTTACGGGCAATCTTGTACAGGAAATTTCCCTCCTCGACAATCTCGTGGTCAATGAGCGGAAAATCCTCGACGACGTTTCCGTCACTGTCCTCGTCGTGTTTTTCACAATCTTCGACCGCAATTGGACAGTAATCACGTGCGTAATTGCGCACAGCCATTTTTCCATCGTACGTACGGAGCACAGACGAGGACGACAGAACTTTGCAACGATGCACCCGCGACGCGCAATCAATATTCGCGAGTGTCCGGATGTTTGCCGAAGTGTTGCGTAACTTCGGAGCCCGAAAAGATCCTCGATCGGATCAACGATGCGGCAGTGATCCGTCGTGGTATCTTCGTGATCCCGGCGGAGTGCGAAACGCTGACGTCTAGCGGGAAAAGTGAAAGTCAACATGTTGGCGTGAAAGTAACGCGATATCGTGGTCTATTCCATACGTTTCTCAGTACCGTTCGATGCTGCGATTGCGGAGAGCATCGCCGTGTGTATTCATTAAGGGGTTAGGCCACTCTAGAAGCTTTTTCGGGATTTTTTTTCGGAAAAACTACAAAATAAATCGAGATTACAAAAAGGGTGTTTATCGTACATATCAGTGACTGTAAACAATAATTTTTTTGAAGCGATTAATTTCCAAATCGCGGCTGTGCAGCGTTTATCTCAAAACTGCATTTTGTAAGTTGGCCGGAAACACAACTCAGACAATTTTCAACCGATTCACTTGAAATGTTGAATATATCTTGAAAAATACATTGCCTATGGAAGTACGTAGGATTTTTTTTATATTGCATAGTTCATTGGTTGTTAACAATTATCTGACGAAATTTTTCACTTTCCAAAAATTTGCCTAAAAAATTACAGTCGGTTCACGATCGCATTTTTTAATTGGATTAACCATTGTTAATAGCAATGACTTCAGCATGCTGTTTTTAAAGAGATAAAAGAGGTTTTCTTTGGCGAAGCTGTCATTTTTCGTATTTTTCGAAATTTCGAAAAGTGGATCGTGAACCCATAGCCAGTTGGATATATTTGAAGAAAAAAATGTTTGTTTTCGTTTCGAATTACATTTGACTCTGGTACACTGAGAAAAGAAAATCGTTGAATGTGCAAAATGCATTTTGTTGTCTCGAAATTTTGTTGTTTTAACAGTTGCTCAGACATGCTAAATAAGCTACAGTTCACACCAGTAAAACTATCAGTTAGATTAACAAAACGTGTTTTATGCCAATAAAAAATCAAGTTGAACGTATTTAAAGATACATTTTGTTAAACCAACTGAATTTTGGATGGATGAACGAATTTTTTTTTTCAGCGTAGAGATCCCGCCGTTTCGGGCCTCGCCGCTGGAGGACTGCAACGCCAACTGCAGCACGACGAACACTTTGAAAGATTTTCTTTCGAAAAAATTACATTGTAACCCGAAACATGTGTGCAGCATGCTGGGAAAAAATATTAATTCCAAACAATGTGTTAGTAGAAAAAAAATTCATCATTCTGACCCTTCAAATTGGGCTTCCAGAAAGGGATGCCCCATTAATTATCTTCATTCCGCTGAACCGAAAATGGAATTTCGATTTTTTTCCACAATGCCCTAATTTTTCTGGCCAACAACAATCTGCTCATCACGAAAATAGGCTGTACTTTTTTCAATGAGAATTCGAAAAACAATTAAATATGTTTTTCTCGGTCGCAAAATCGCCGCGGCGGATCCTTAAAAAACATATGGCCGGATGTGGAAAAAAAGGCACTTGGATCACCGAAATTGTTCGTTGACAGATGGCCACTGAAATACGATCATAACACAGTCGAATATTTCACAGTTCCATGGATTCGTTGCTTCGTTGGACTAAATAATTCTTAAAATTGCTCAACGTTCAATATTTTCAATAAACAATTTGTCAGCATCCTCCAAAGACGGATTAAGCCAGCTCGAGTGATTTTTATTCAACGTATGCGTGTATACACATACCCATATGTTAGCACGCTCTACGACCCGCCAAGTTTCACTCGCGAAACTCGCAGTGGAAAATTATTCATCAAAGAGTCTCAATGATCACTCAAGCGTCCTCGTTGAGTGCGTAAAACATATTCGCGCGGTACGCCCGCGTCGAGACCCGCTTGCGAACTGAGCTCGTTTTATTCGTGTTTTCTTTTTGTCATCTGCTTTTTCATTGCTCGACAGGCTCCCCGAGTCTCCTTCTTGCCTGCGGTCTTTGATGTTGTCTAGTCTCCGCGCGGCTGTCGCGCAAAATGTGCCGAGGTGAAAGGATTTTTCTCCGAGACGATTACGTTCGCGCGCTTATTGTGTACGAGGGGATAATGCACTTGTGCGGCTCTCGACGAAAGCCTCTTGGAACGTTTGACACTCGCGACCCGCGTAAGCGCGATTTCCCCGCTGCTCGAGTGACTCGATAAGTGCCGAGAGAAGGGCACACGCGTGTCTTTGAATTACTCAGAGATAGAACGCTGCACTCTGCCAGGTGAATTTTTTTCCACTCTCGCACTCACGTCATCGAACGTTGGAGAATTTATGCATTTTTTTTCTCATCGAGAAATTTATGTTTACCCGTGCAGAAATTGTCGTACGGATCCAATTGAATTCCCATACTCATTCCAAATTCCCGATGGGGATCCCCATGGGCATTGGACCCCTGTACTAAAACGTTACGCTCGTTTATTTGACTCTCATGGGGATTCCCCATTGGAATCCAACGTACGAATCCAATTTGAATCCTAAAGGGATTCCCACATTATCGAACCGAATCCGATACAAATCCAATATGAATTCTAAAGGATTCCAACATTATCGAACCGAATCCGATACGAATCCAATATGAATCCTTAAGGCTTCCCACATTATCGAACTGAATCTGATACGAGTCCAATATGAATCCTAAAGAATCCCCACATTATAGACCCGAATCCGATACGAATTCAATATGAATCCTTAAGGATTCCCACATTATCGAACTGAATCCGATACGAATCCAATATGACTCCTAAAGGATTCCCACAGTGTCGAACTGAATCCGATACGAATCCACTATGAATCCTAAAGGATCCCCACATTATAGACCCGAATCCGATACGAATCCAATATGAATCCTTAAGGATTCCCACATTATCGAACTGAAGCCGATACGAATCCAATATGAATCCTAAAGGATTCCCACAGTGTCGAACTGAATCCGATACGAATCCACTATGAATCCTAAAGGATTCCCACATTGTCGAACTGAATCCGATACGAATCCAATATGAATGCTAAAGGATTCTCACATTATTGAACCGAATCCGATACGAATCCAATATAAATTCTTAAGGATTCCCACATTATCGAACCGAATCCGATACGAATCCAATATGAATCCTAAAGGATTCCCACATTGTCGAACTGAATCTGATACGAATCTAATATAAATCCTAAAGGATCCCCACATTATAGACCCGAATCCGATACGAATCCAATATGAATCCTAAAGGATCCCCACATTATAGACCCGAATCCGATACGAATCCAATATGAATCCTAAAAGATCCCCACATTATAGACCCGAATCCGATACGAATCCAATATGAATCCTTAAGGATTCCCACATTATCCAACTGAATCCGATACGAATCCAATATGAATCCTGAAGCATTCCCACATTATTGAACCTTATCCGATACGAATCCAATATGAATCCTAAAGGATTCCCACATTGTCGAACTGAATCCGATACGAATCCAATATGAATCCTGAAGCATTCCCACATTATTGAACCTTATCCGATACGAATCCAATATGAATCCTAAAGGATTCCCACATTGTCGAACTGAATCCGATACGAATCCAATATGAATCCTAAAGGATTCTCACATTATTGAATCGAATCCGATACGAATCCAATATAAATCCTTAAGGATTCCCACATTATCAAACCGAATCCGATACAAATCCAATATGAATTCTAAAGGATTCCAACATTATCGAACGGAATCCGATACGAATCCAATATAAATCCTAAAGGATTCCCTCATTATCGAACCGAACCCGATACGAATCCAATATGAATCCTAAAGGATTCCCACATTGTCGAACCGAATCCGATACGAACCCAATATGAATCCTAAAGGCTTCCCACATTATCGAACTGAATCTGATACGAGTCCAATATGAATCCTAAAGAATCCCCACATTATAGACCCGAATCCGATACGAATTCAATATGAATCCTTAAGGATTCCCACATTATCGAACTGAATCCGATACGAATCCAATATGACTCCTAAAGGATTCCCACATTATCGAACCGAATCCGATACAAATCCAATATGAATTCTAAAGGATTCCCACATTATCGAACTGAATCCGATACGAATCCAATATGAATCCTAAAAGATCCCCACATTATCGAGCCGCATCCGATACAATTCTTGATGGATCCCATCGCATTCTGTAGGTTGAATTTTCCCAACAAAACAAGTGAATCTTAAGGGTTTAAGAAAAACGAAGCGACATTTTCAAATTCGGTTTGCAACGTATATTTATATAAGTTTTGAAGTACAAGAATTCTCTTCCTTAAATATTTAAAAACAACGTGGCCGCGTAGTGTCTGTTGGAGGGAAACTCCTTTTTTCAGCCGGGCGGAAAAATAGCGCCTTCAATTTTCAACCGATCGACGCCAAATTTTAACTGTAGCTTCCTAATAACATTTTTTAGTGAAATACGTAGGACTTTTTCGACGAATTAATATTTAATTTTATGACTTATTTTTGACCGATTTTTTAATGAAAAAAAAAAAATCCTCCATTTGGACGCCAGTTTTGTAAAAATCAATATTTCTCAAAAATCCTACGTACTTCACTAGATTTTGATATCTTTTTTCAAAATCTTTTCAGTTTTTTGTTCGAAATTGAAAATTGTGGACTGAAGATTTCCGCCTATGAAGGTAATTTAAAAAATAAGGAGTTTCCTTTCATCAGCCACTGCACCGCCATTTTGTTTTGAAATAATTAAGAAAAACAAACCGAATGAAAAAATATCGCATCGTTTTTCTTAAATAAATTGGAGAAAATGACCCTTCATTTCACTCCCACAATGTGTTATTACCCTTTAAAAAAAGTATAAATCTTAGTCAAAAAGTACAAATCGCTTAAAGGGAAAATATCTTCATTTTTCACTATTTTTGGCTGTTACATAGTTCTTATTCTTATTGATCTTTAAAAATGACGGAGGCAAAGCACGGTCTTCTAAACTGTATCTTTTAAACTGACGTGACGTATATCGAAAAAACGATTCGACCGATCTTGATGAAATTTGGTATATATCTTCCTAACCTCATTGTTCAAAATATGACCCTAAATGCTTTTGACTTTTTTCCATAAATATTTTTTTTTCCAAAATGTAGCCATTTTTTTGGAATATTCAATCTTTTTGTTTCATTGCGTACCATTTAATCGATTTTCAACATTTCTCACATTTTTATTTATTTATATATATATTTATATTATTCATATTTATTTTACTGCACTTTGACATAATATCACCACACACGCACACGCTCACGAAACGTGCAGATTATGTTTCAACACACCGATGTTTTTCTCGTCACTGTTCACATATTTTCGATTCGAAGGTGGTAAGAATTTGCAAAGGGCGTTCATCGGGGAACAGTGCAGAATCCAATTGGATCCCAGTGGGGACTCCCTATGCGGTGTCCCTAACAAATCCCGACGGAGATGTGGGTGCATCCTGGGACTCCCCAACACATTTGTGCACGGAATCACGAAACGATATTTTTTTAGGAGATCCACCAAATTCCGGTTCAACATTTCAAATGGAATATTCTCAAACGACATCAATTAGGAAATAGCGCCGAATCCACTTTGATTCCAACCTAGATTCCCTACGTACGGCGTCCCTATCAAAACCCCATAGGGCTATGTTAGGATCTGGGGACCCTCCAATCAATTTCTACACGGGCCTGGGGCACTCACATCTTCTTGCGGATTTTTTTTTCAGCGGTGGATACACACAGCCAACTTCGAAGGTTCCGAAACTTTCAGTGCAAGGGTTTCGAGAAAAAATTAATTTGTGTCAATGTTCAGCTCTTATAGTCTTTCGGATCGGCGTGAGGACTGTTATGATGGTCGCAAGTACATCCTAAAAATGTCTGGTGGAAAATCAACACTTGGAAAATGCTGCCCAGAGGAAAATATCGTGCATACCTTCAATGGAAAAACATTCCCCGAATAGTACGGATTTACGTGATGATCTGGAAAAAAGTACAAACTAGGTATATTTTTTCGGTAAAGTTGAATAAGGATATCGGATGAGTAAAATGGAAGCAGTACAATAATCAACACACAAACCCAAACAAACTACTATACCCTATTCATACTATAACCCAAACAAATGACTAGAAGGCTTCCGCTTGATAGTCGGCGCCCAAGCCAGGCTAAACGGTCACCCATCCGAGTACTGCACAACCCAACGCTCCTCCACATGCGAGATCGCAATCGCAAAACTGCGTGGCCACTGCCGTCGATGCAACAAAAGCATATTTTAGTCTATTGACTGCAGCGCAGGGCCTTCTGGAAAACAGCTATTTTAGCGACCGTTAATATCCTTTGCAGACATATTGACTATCCGAAAAGATTACTCCGAAATCCCGTGAGATTAATTCGCCATTGGACCAATCTACGTCTGAAAAGAAATCAGCATCCTTGGAGCCTTCGAGGCTTTCATCCTCGTCGATTTCGCATTGGCTTCACGTTTGGAGTGTGGAGAGGGTAGCGCCCAGTTCAGGGGACCTTGAAAAGTGGTGAATTCATCCGATTACTCGGCTCGCCGCACGAAATCCCCGGATCAAGTGGGACATTTTAATTTCGATGTCACGAAGTGAGTGCGACAGTTTCCGAGAAGCTTTCGAACTTTGGGTTGGAGGCACCAGAGTGGGGGTTATATCATCGGTTTAAAGCACCCCAAGGTACACGCGGAGGGTCACTATTTGAGGCAGTCAAGTCGTAAAACTCCGCCCCAACGCTCTACATCGTGAAATTTTTTTTTTAAGTTACTATCCAAGTTGCTTGCGTCGCGAGTAGACGCTTTAATGCCCGGGCATAATTATTTTATTTTTGACGACGTCCGCACCCCGTGCTACTCTCCCAAGATTTACTAATCCTCCCTTCACGAGCTGAAAGTTGGAAAAACAACGGGACTGGTATCTCTTCCTCTTTCCCTTTCTATCTTCGTCTCTTGCTCTAAGATGGATTAACAAATCTCGCATTAAGCTCACGATGCGGAGCCGCGCTCCTTATCTTTCGGGGAGCGTTCTCGTTTCTTGTTTGCATAGCTTTTCCACTCCACGTGTCTCTTTCGTTAGTTCCTTCTTTTATACTTCTCTTCTACTCCCTCAAGACGAGACCGGTCTTTGTTACGCTTTTATTTTGCCTACTCCCAACTCATTCAACTTGCTCTCTACGTCTGGAATGTTTTTTGTTGTTCTTGGAAAGCTTCTCCCGCAGATGGTTGGATGGAGATAATTGTGGACGATCTTTTTTTTCTTTGTTTTCGCTTGGCAGACTTTCTCGGTCAAAGGGTCGAAGAGCAGGGCGCCGCATTGTAATGATGTGGAAAATTAGATGTGGCCGTTGGTTCCCCCCCAGTCGGTGCCTTCGCTCAAGCGTCGTCAAGTCTCTTTCGCGTACTCTTCTGGTATTCTCTGGTACTCTTTCGCGCTTACCATGTGGGCTCTTCTTTACCGAAGCATGCGCGAAAGGGAGCCCTGCTGACGGGTTGTTGGAAAGGAAAATCCCCTGGAAACGACGACACCCGGCAAATTACCTTTGGAGGTAAGTGTCCGATGGATGGTACCATCAGCTGGTTGGTCTCTGACAGAAGAGTGCAGCTGTTGAGGGATGGCGACACTAGAGGAACTTTTCTCTTTGATACGAGCGTGGGACAGGTAGCAATCTTCGGGGGGTTGCTTAGAAGGTGAATCGATAACGCCTTCGCAGCTGGGAACTTTATCCGAGCTCTAGTTGCCAACTAGAATTCACGAGAAATTCCACTGGAATTTTATAATTCTAGTTGCTAACTAGAATTCACTAGAAATTCGACTGTGCTTTTGGGACCACGATCCAAGGAGCTGGTCCGAGTCCTACTTACCAACTGGAATTCACTAGAAATTCCACTGGACTTTCGGGTCCACGATCCAAGAACTTGGCACGAATTCTAGTTTCGAATTAGGATTCACTAGAAATTCCGCTGTACTCTTGTATCCACGATCCAAGAATTTGGTCGGAGTTCTAGTTGCCAACTAGAATTCACTAGAAATTCCACGGGTCTTTTATAATTTTAGTTTCCAACTAGAAGTCATCAGAAATTCCACTGTGCTTTTGGGACCACGATCCAAGAACCTGGTCCGAGTTCTAGTTACCAACTGGAATTAACTAGAAATTCCACTGGACTCTTCGGTCCACGATCCAAGAACTTGGCACGAATTCTAGTTCCCAACGAGGATTCACTAGAAATTCCGCTGTACTCTTGGCGTCCGCGATCCAAGAATTTGGTCGGAGTTCTAGTTGCCAACTACAATTCACTAGAAATTCCACTGCACTGTTATAATTCTAGTTGCCAACTGGAATTCACTAGAAATTCGACTGTGCTTTTGGGACCAGGATCCAAAGACCTGGTCCGAGTTCTAGTTACCAACTAGAATTCATTAGAAATTCCACTGGACTTTTGAGGCCACGATCCAACAACTTGGTCCAAATTCTAGTTCTCTACTAGGATCCACTAGAAATTCTGCTGTATTCTTGGGTCCACGATCCAAGAACTTGGTCCAAATTTTAGTTACCAACTCGAAGTTGCGAAAACTCCTGCAGTGGCTATTTCCAATGACTTCCAGTTAAAAACTCGAAACTGGACCACGTTTGCGGATCTTGGCCTTGGGCTAGCATAGCATGTCCAACAAATAGCAGCAGTATTCTAGTAACTTTCTATCACTTTTTCGAGCAGACGTCGAGCATGCTCAAGGCCAGGTCCATGGTCAATTTTTTGAAAGTTCCCTTCCGCAAGTCAATTGATAAGATACAGAGACCGATTCTGCTTTTACTATATGCACTCCATAGTACCGATGTCTCATTCTTCCTGTTTTCTGCGTGATCCACCGCGCAGGGGCTCAACCGGTCGGGCGACCTAAGCATGACGTTCCTCTATTTCGTAACCGCTTCCATTATTTGTTTCCCATAAAACCGGCGTCTCCATTCCTCGTTGCATCTTCACTCATAAACCGGTCACAATTAATATCTATCGTTACTTATTGCAAGCGAAGATGTTTTTTCATTTTGTCATGTTCATTGAGCGTTCAACTGGTTATTACATTGCGCATTTTTCCGTCATTGCGCCTTCTCCTTTTAATGAATGTGGTAGTCGACTGCCTTGCTATTTTAATGACGCTCATTGCTCGTCCTTCGTCGCAGGCCTTTTATCAATCGACGAATGGCTGCAATGAGAACGTGTTCCTTCCTGAGAGACAATGATCACAATTCTCGTCAAAGCCAAATATTAGAAAAGGTGGGTGGCTCGGTGGTCGTTAGAGTCCTAGTGATCGTCATGTTTACAAATTAAGTAAGTATTTTAAGATAATAGTCAGTCGTTTGCGCAGATCTGTGATAAACCACCATCCAGGGGGTATTTACTATGGTGTATTACATTATCACACTCGTAAGTATACGTATTCAAGAATAATGAAATCAAGAATAATGAAGGATGTCGGCCAAATCCTCTATTTGGAGGTCAAAGTAAATCGTGTCACATCTCGGGTGATTTGAGAATGCCTGGGGACTTGCATGAGGTAAGTTTGTCTTCAAGTTATAAATAAAAATCTTAGCTTTGCGTTTAGCATATAAAATTATTGTTTTATGCTAATTTCAACGAGTTTTCATATATGACGATTACCGGTTCAGCAATGTAAACATTCCGCCGACTAATCGCCACGTCTGTAAACAACTGGGACAAGGTTGGAAAAAAAATCGTATGAATCGAATACTGATTTATAGAAAATCAGAAAATTAATATTGGCTGCGTAATTAGCATTGTCTGAAGAATCTACGGACCAGTAATCGTCATACACATATTCGCGGCAGTATAAAGATATACATCTATATAAACGTTGTCAATTACTGGGTCGTAATCATGTCGACTACTGGGTACGTCTCGAACACAGGTGAGCACCACTCGATCGAAAAAGTATTAAAAATGATTTGATAATAAACTAGTTGTCCACAATGATTAAAAATCAACAAAAATTATAATTCCAACGTAATAGCTATACTTATTGTTATTTTTCAAATTAATAAAGTTGTGTCTAAGAGAAATTTATGTCCTAAACTGTTTGTCAAATGTTTTTATAAGAAGCAAAAAGTTTGTGACTGAGTGATTAAACATTATTCTGCAGTCCTATGTGCAGGCACAATCGCTTCAACAAAGCCCTACGGACGTTTGCATAATTAGTTAAGGGGCTATACCAGTGTGAACGCTGAAAATTTTCCGTGTTTTTCGGCAATTTTTTGGAAGAAAAGTACTGAATTAAATGTTTCGTAAAATTAAGAATATATTTGGCTATATTTGACCCATATTACATAATTTTTTTATAGAAAAATATTGAGATCCAAGCGACTCATGCGCGCCTTCGGAGGCGCCAAAAAAAAGATCCTCCACTACTGACATGATTCTGGTCGATTGAGTAGCTGAAACCGAAAAAGGAAAAAAAATCGTTAAACTGGAAGGTATTTCCTGTACAATGACGTAGGATTTTCGAAAAATATCAAAATCTAACAAAATTGCGTAATTATTTAAAAAAGTGTGTTTTCTTGCCTATAAAATGGTCGTTTTTTTCAATGCCAAATCGTCAATTTTCATCCAATCAAAAATATCCTACGTAATTGTAAAGTAAATATATTCAAGAGTACTTAGTTCAAATTTCAAGTCAATCGGATAATTGCTCTTTGAGTTACAATGTCAGAAAATTTGAAAAATCTCATTTCGAGAAAAACGCGTTTAAAAATTCAACTATCGATTTTTGCAATATAAAATGATAGAGATAGGATTTTGATTTTTGATTTTAATTTTTACAGGATATTCTTGAAGGCATAAACTGTCGAAAACGCAACAAAAAATCGACTTTTTTAAAGTGTCACCCTGGTATAGCCCCTTAAGGCAGTTTAAACGCACGTGACGATTAGTGGGACGTTCACATGGCGATTACTAGACCAACCGTCATATCTTGCAAATGTCGTAGACTCTAGTGAATCTACTAAAATCTTGAAACACATTTCAAGTGAATCGGTTGAAAATTGTCTGAGTTATGTTTCCGGTCAACTTAAACCATGCAGTTTTGAGATAAACGCTGCAGAGCCGCCATTTTGAAATTAATCGCTTCAAAAAAATTTTTGCATACAGTCACTGATATGTATGATAAACACCCTTTTTGTAATCTCGATTTATTTTGTAGTTTTTTAAAAATAAATCCCCAAAAACTCTATTTTTTCGGCCTCTAAGTGGCCTAAGGCCTTAATGTCGCCGATGCTACGTATCACGCCGGCTGACAGCATCTACCGCAGGCCGTTTGGAATACCGTTCCATACGTCCGCCATTGTTGAATGTTGATAAAAAAATACCATGTAACAGCCAAAACTAGTAATAAATACAAAATACCCTAAGTCTAAAAAAGTGGAGAAAAATTGTTCCTTTAAAAAAAAATCATGAAATACAGAAATTTTTCCCCGCCTAAAATAATTTCGACTCACTTTCCAAGTTGAGCTATATAAATTCGCAAAGTCGAGCGATCTTAAGGTGACGATTACTGGGCCACCTACCTTGACCGAAGCAGTACTTCTTTCATTCCCCCTGATCATCGATCACCAAATTCCAACCTTTTTTATTCCAACTCGCAAACGAACGTACAGATATTTTTCAACGATCCAAAGTACGCGAGTTCATACTTATTTTTTCGTTCGTTACGCGACATCGGTAAAGTCAAGTTTTCAATGACCTAATGCCTACACGATGGGTGACCACGCTGAAAATTATTCGACATTATACGGATGTAAACAGGAAATAATGTTGCCTCGAACACCCACAATACCAACCTGTGCCATAAATTTGACCAATCGTCCCATTTGCTCTCGCGACGTTTGTCGAAGACGAAAAATCGTAGATCCGACGGTCATCGACACGGGATGACTCATCGTGATATGTCGGAATGAGCCAATCTACCGATACCATCTAACGTATATACATACGTTGATTTTTATTGCCTGACATTTTTGCTATAGGAATTCCGCATAATTTACAGGTGCATGAGTCACTGCCCCATGCGGAGCACTGGAGAACGACATGCCAGTCGAGGCCCGGACCTTCGCGGTTCTCATCACGACTTGTAGTAATTAAGAAAGGAAGATGAAAAAGAAAAAAAAAGGAACGGATTCTCATAACGAAATTTCCATATGATAGAAGATTGAATTTATGGCTTCCCGTGATATGTGCGCCTGATACGTTGCCCGTGTTTATTACCAAGACGTCCAATGACCCACGTTCATTTCCACCTGATCCCAACCTCCCGCGGCATCAAGGGCAGATACAGAATTTTTTTCGGGGGGCACGTGAGGGCACGGGGGGGAGAGGGGGATGCGATTATTTCGGGACTTCTTGGGTTTTTTGTATAGTCGATTTGGACCGTCGGGGGGGGGGGGGGGTAGGGCACGTGACGACCCGGTGGCACGGGGGGGAGAGGGGCATCAAGGGCAGATACAGAACTTTTTTCTGGGGGGGCACGGGAGGGAGAGGGGGATCCAGGGCAGATACAAATTTTTTTTCTGGAGGGGCACCTGACGGTACGGGGGGCACAGGAGGGAGAGGGGGATGCGATTATTTCGGGACTTCTTGGGTTTTTTGTAATGTTGATTTGGTCCGTCGGGTGGGGGGGGGGGGCACGTGACGACCCGGGGGGCACGGGGGGAGAGGAAGATGTGATTATTCCGGGACTCCTTGGGTTTTTTTGTGTACTCGATCTGGACAGTCTGGGGGGTGGGGGCGTGCCCCCCCTGAATCCGCCACTGCGCGGCATGTAGTTTCCAACGACATAGGAGGAGTAGAAAAAATCGAATTTTCGCATATTATATACGTTGAATATATTAGTGGGAGGTATATAATCGATGATCTCATCGCGGTGAGTAATTCTGGATGAGATGAGCGTCGTTCCTCTTGAAATTCATTCCTGTAACGGTCCGTGATTTCGGCTACCGATGAATGGCAAGTGAAAATCTTCACGATCGTGTAAAATCCTACAACCCCCCCCCCCCCCCGGGAATTTCTGAATAAATTTGAACGGCGAGATACGTTGGAATAACGAGATACGCGCGTAACTCCCTCGATCTATGTTAATTCGGGCCTTTCTATAGTCACGATACACGAATAAATTCGCTTCCATCCAGCGGGTAAGACGAATAGAAAATAAATGTCGTTTCGCGCTTTTATCGAAAATCTTTGCGTCCCAGGTCAATCGATCACGCGTTACGAGCTCGACGAAAGTTTTACGATCTGTGAATTTCTAAGTTTGTCGTTTTCGATTGTGTAATTCATCAATGTTCGTGCTTCGTTATCAATAAATACACGGTTTTCTTTTTGCTACTTTTCTCTTCGATACTTTTTATTCGTGACATTTTGCAGGGTAATATCTCATCTTAGAGCTATATTTATATTATTATTATTAAAAGAAATTAACGGTACATTATACGATCGTAACGGGTGCTAATGTAATGCGATTGTAATGTAATGGGATTGCGATAAATTGCGAATAAATGCACACTTATTTGTCGTTACACACTAGAGTCGTAACCATTAAATAAAATCTAACGATACTTTCACACTTACAATGCTTAACGCGCACGCTTTTACGGCGGACTTAATATTTATTGCTGCCTCGTAATCTTTCCGGATGTTCATTTTTTTTTATTTGGGAATAAATCATTTTGTTAATTAGATTTTAAGCTTCCCAATTATTTCACCGGAGTATTTCGATGAATGATTGGGAAATCATACGCCAGTGAGAACAAACAAATCATTGCGGAAAAAGCGTTTTGCAATTCTTTTCTAATATTCATAATTGTTAATTGTTTCCTAAGTGTTTATTCTTTCCTAATTGCTTAATTGTTAAATAAACAGTTCCGAAGATGTATTAGTTGCACAGTCGTATTGAAAAGGCGAATGGAAAAAACGTTTTTTTTAGCTTGTGTTTGAACAATCTGAATTATAGATCGACGAATCGATCTCCTAGACCCCTCTCAGATTTGCTGATTATTTCTCGTAATAGACTGGTAATAATCCAATTTGCATCGTTCCAATGTAACGAACTTTCGATATTCTTACTAAATTGCAATAAAGATCAATTTCGATGACATTCGATCGTAAGTTAATGCACCACTGTCATAGGTAAAAAAACGATTTTTTTTTGCATTTTCATAAAGTATACAAAATCAAGATGAAAAAATGTCAAATTAAAATATTGAAAATCATCTAAGTTACAGATTGAGGTATACCAAAACTTTCAATCGCGTTTTTCTTGAAATGACTTTTCTCGACCTGGCCGGAATAAAAATTCTAGTTATAAGTCTCCGATTTTTTAATTAACAAAAAACCAAAATCTCTGTAAATGCATTGGCTGTTTTTCAATTTAGTATTTTTTAAGCCCCCAAATATAAGTAAAAATTTCACCAAAACTACCCTTTTTTTCAAACACCCGCCAATTTGTGAAGATTTTTTTTTCGAATTACAGCTACGTACAACGAAGACTACAATTGTATAAATTAAAAAGAATTTAAAAAAATGCATGCTTAATAACATCTCGTTTTGTTTGTAAATCCCAAATGAATAATGTAGAAGATGACAGAATTTGAAAAAAAAGCGATCTTTTTCGGCCTGTCACAGTGGCGTCCTCCCTCAAAATATTTCGTTCCACGGTAAAAACGAGGCGAAAGAGGCCTTTTAAAAATGCTCATTGCAGTAAAACTTGTCAGTACTTGGATAGCCATTCGTCAGCAACGTTGCATATTTTGTGCAGACTAAATGAAATGATAATTGAAGTGGCTCGCTCGAAGAAAGTTTCTAAAACAGATTGTCCACACAATACGTCATTTGTTTGGCTAGCCTTGACTGTACGACTAAAACATCGTCGAGTAAACGGTTGAAATTAATCTAACGAGATGCCGGATACTAAGCTAATGGACTAGAAGCGTTTACTCCACACAGTAGATTATATGCCTAGTCTATGCAAGTGTAACACCCCCAACAACCGCGTCGAGCTGAACGAAGCGGCTACGAACACGATATCCCGAACTCCCAAGCCCTTTATTCATCGGTTTACAGCAGAGTCCCCAGTTTACCGCAAATACCTCGAGGCTCGGGTGAACCAAGGACAAATTTCTAACAAGGAACATCACGTAAGTGTCCTCCTTCGATTTTGTTGAAACTCATATGTGATCAACCATTGAAGACTGTTAGACACTTTTTTTTTATCGACAGAAAAATGGGTTTAAGGGCTGGTTTCCCCGAACCAGCCCTTTAAAAAAGCGTGTCAAGGGATGATTTAGCAGTTTCACCCAAACAAGCGGTCCAACGACGTGAATGAAACAAAAACGGAAATTGTTCTAACGTGAAACGACGAAAAATCCACTATAGAAGTATGGAAAAAAATTAACTTAAGGGATGCCATTTTTTAAAGGGTGTTGGCCCCCTTAAAACTGCTTTTCCCCCGATGAAAAAATTCTTCAATAGTTTGCCATGCTTTATCATATACAGGGTGTCTGACCCATGGACCGACGCATTTTTGGGGGGAATGGGGGATGGGGGTCATTTGCTAATTTTTTCACCCTTGGACCCATGTCCTAAGTGCCATGGTAATTGAGATATGATTTTTTTCGTTTTTTTTTTAAATTACCCGAAACTGCTTTTAAATCGTCATAACTTTTTTATTTGTGGTTGGAATAGCACGAAATAACTTTTGTTGTATTCTGCAATGTATGTTCACAAGACATAAATCTCTATTTGATACGATTGGTTCCAAGAAAGTGACTCTTGAGCTTCCAGTCTTACGATTGTGTAAATGCATGAAAAATTTCCACTCCTAAATTCATTATAAAAAAAACTTATTCTCTTTATTCCGACCACATAATGAAATATTTCTATGACATGTAGCATACCGTTGGATAGTGTATAAATTAGAGAACTTTATAAAACAAAGCTAAGTTCGAAATAGCTTTTTGTTTTTTTTCTATAATGAATTTAGGTTACATTTTTCATAAATTGACGCCTTTTTAAGACTTTGGAAGCTTATGAGTAATTTTCTTGAGACCAATTGTACCGAATAACGATTTATTTATGATAAACATACATTGCAGAATACAACAAAAATTATTTCGTGCTATTACGAACACAAACAAAAAAGTTACGACGATTTAAGGAGGTTGGAGCGTTAGCCACAATCGAAGGTTAAATTTAATAAAAAAAATACATGTTGTTGTTTAGACTATACTGAGCCTTTACGAATTTTTTGAAATTTTTTCACCACCAAACACCAGAGATAAAAAATAGTTCAATGTGTGTAATTTAACGTGCGGTTAGATGGACAAGACTTTCAGACTAAAGGTTATGTAATTTTTTTTTGTTATTTAGCACCAAAATAAACCATTTCTAACAACGTATTAACGCAAGATGAACCTTTATAAACAGTTAGAAAAAAAATCCTCAGCTTGCCCATCGTAAACCATGGGCCAATAGTCTCGTGACGTAAATATGAATAGGCATAATTACCAATTACTCAAAATTTCATTGCGAATTGTATAAAACATTCGTTATCGTAATTTTTTTTATAATAATCATCGTTAACCTCATACTTTTTCAAGTTGGTGGTAACACAAAAGTTGTTCTAATTTACGTGATAAAAATATCAAAATGCATAATTTTGCCCTTTAATTATATATTTAAAAAAATAGCGTTTTTTTGAGGTTCATTGAAAAAAAAATGAACAAACCGTCATTTGACTCACTGAATCGCTCCAACCTCCTTCAAGGCGAACTTTCGGGTAATTACGACAAGACAAAAAACTAAAAAAATAATATCTTGATTACCGTGACACTTAGGACGTAAGGCCTAAGGGTGAAAAAAGTAGTAAATGACCCTCCCAATCCCCAAAAAAATTGTGTCGGTCCATGCGCCAAACACCCTGTATATGAGTTTCAAGTGATGTTCCTTGCAAGACACTAATTTACGTCGGTGCAGAGGTGCATTCGTTACTCGAATAATTAGCTAACTTTTCGTTTTTGCTCTTCGCTGAAAAATGTTCGAATGACAATTGACTCTTTAATATTGATTTATTCCTCACCGCTTTGAAGCTTTGGCTCCATCGTGTTGGCAGATTTTTACAAGAGGCTTCGTGCAGCGACATGACGAGGTAAAACTTTCAGGCGTTTCTCGAAATGCAATTTCCAGACGCAATACAAAATGTCTCCCAAAGTTGGATTATAATTGAGTAATTGTTCAGATTAGTGACTTTTTCGAAAAATGAGCCGAAATTTTTGTTTGTTGCTTTTTTCTCATTTATTGGGTTATTAATTATGATATTCAGTCGGGGGAAGCTGAAATTCACTCCCCCCTCCCCATAAAAAGTTATGGGGTTTTTAAGTTCGCGGAAATACGTGAAATACTAGGTCATTTTTGAACATTTCGGCGCGTATTCTGGGTTACAACCTGTAAAAAATTTATTAATGAAAAATTTCGGCCGAAAATAGCAAAAAAATGTTAGCCTCTTTTTTCGGAAACGTCACTTATCTAAAGAATTATCTATAATTGCAGGCTACGCAATCGCTATTTACGCCTAACTCTTTGCTGTCCCAAAAGTGATGTAAAAATCCAAATATTGGGGGACAAATTGACTCCTGAATATTATCAATAATCGTGTATATAAAAACGGACAAAGCTCGCAACTTATCACGATTTTTCTCGAAACGTTTGACAGAGACTTATCTTTTCAAGTTTCTGAAGGAGCGTCTTTTTGCTCTTAATTGTTAAAATAATAAATATATTCGATAGGCATATTATCGATAATAGCTGGCGACACATGCGTCTCAAATGCTGCGCGGGACTCGGAGCATCGTTGATATCTTCGAACGAACTTCCGTAGGAACGAAATTGTCGTGGGTGCAAACGAGAACGACGAGTGGTTTCGATCGAAGACTTTTGCCACGGCAACATATCTCGGGGCTATTTTCACTGCGAATTCTACTCCCTTCGAGTGGACGGCCAATTCAAGCCTTCTTCGATCGATTAGCCGTACGCGCAAAGAGCACCCAGGTGATAATAACCGCCGGGAGCTAAAAAAAACATTTACAAGTCATTATTTTTCATTCAAAATTATTTTGCAACTATTTGATCGATTTTTATCATGGTAATATCGATGTCAATAATAATGGTGATCGATTAGCGATTATAAGCGATCGTCACTATTATTGATAATAATTTAAAATAATTATTCACCATTGATACGAATTATTTTTCCTAAAAAGAATAACTTCTGTATTTTTTCTGTTTCAATTTTTGTTCAATTCTTCCGGGTAAGGAAAAAAAGGAAATTCCCTTATACCGTGTGTCTCATTTGAATCTTACACCTGATTTATCTAGGAAAATACTGCTCCGATCAAGTATCGAGTATAATAAAACTTTTGGGGTTCAAAGGGGACGTTAATAAATCTTTTTTGGTCCAACATTTAAAATGACGTTAAGTTTGCCGACATGTTTATTTAGAATGGGATCATGAATTTTTTACATTCTGGATAGCGCTAAAAATGGTGTTCTAAGCTGAAAATTATGAACTTTATCAAAAAACTTTTCCTACAAAAGTTGTTAGTTTTGGCCTGATAAATGTTTTGGCGGAAAAAGTTCATGATCTCATTTTAAAAAACGTTCGTCTATCTTAACGTCGCCATTTTGATTTTCGGAACTAAAAATTTTTTTTTCACTCAATTTTGAGTGTAAAAAAAGATTTTTTTACACTCAATACTTCATCAGAGCAGTATTTTTCGAGATAAATCAGGTGTACTCATTTTGACTCATTGTCAATCAAGTTAATCCGAATTTGTTGAAAGTTCCTTTTATTTTTATTAAACGCGTTGGACCTCGACATTCGTTTATTCCAACATTGTGAAAATCCAAACAGCACTTTTCATCTTCCGACGACATCGAAGCCGCGGGCACCCGGCACACCGATGACGGTGATATGACAACCGGTTTTTTTTATTGCCGATTTTCCACGACCAGACAACGAAATCGGCGTAGACGCGGCGAGTAAAAAATCGGATAGAGAAAAAAGTTTAACGACACCGAGTGCACGACTTTGGTAGCATCGCGTCGGAGATTTGTACAAATTTCGGTTGATCGTTTGTGTATCTATGGGACTGGATAATACTTTTTTTCTAAACACTTTTCGATCGTTGGTTTTAGAAATAAATAAAGAAATAAATCATTTGTATTATCGAGTCTGAGGATTTGATTTTGCGTACCAAAAAATGATCTTGTACCAACAGGAATGAAGATGAAAATAGATTTTTGGATAAAGTTCCGAAAAGTACACACCTCCAATTAATTTGGACTTTCGTGTACCCATAGTGAAAATACCCGCAAATTTAATTTTCAAGGTCAAAATTCGCAAAAACTGATTTTTTTAAAGTCTTTCTATTTTATTGTAATAAATGTTGATCTTAGAGAAAAATGTTTCCCACAAAAGTTGTAGCCGATAAAAAGATTGATCTTTTATGTTCTATACAAGTTTTGTGTAAAACGAATCGGTTTCGAGAAAAATGGGATAATGCCCCAAAAAGTACAAACCCAAACAAACTCCATTAGTTTCGATATTTTCTACTTACGCACCTTACCGCGAGGTGGTTGCAGTTTGATCTTTAACTCTATACGCATACCCAAACAACATACAACACAACAAACAAACCCAAACATACGCAACGCAACAAACAAACGCAAATAACACACAACAAACGAATCTAAACAAACTGTAACCTTCCTGCGGTAAAGTGCGTAAGTAGATAATATTGAAACTAATGGAGTTTAGCAAAATGTACTTATTGAAGCATTATCCCATTTTTCTTGAAACAGAATGGTTTTAGACAAAAACTGTATAGAACAGAAAAAATCAGTTTTTTTATAGGCTACAACTTTTGTGGGAAACATTTTTCTCTAAGATCAGCATTTATTAAAAGTAAAGTAGAAAAACTTCAAAAAAATCAGTTTTTGTGAGTTTTGACCTCGAAAATCAAATTTGCGGGTATTTTAACTATCGCATTCATAATCAGCGGGTGAAAACACACGGGTAGATGAAATTCCAAAGTAATCCGAGGTATGTCCTTTTCGGAACTACACCCAATTTTTTCTGTCGATACTTACAGCAAAGTCCGGAGTATTTGTTGGAGTAAGACATCCCATAACTGTTGCACGAGGGTTGGCCGGATTGATAGGGCTGATAGCCGAGCACGTTTCCACTGTGAAAAACGAGGAACGTGATATCGGCTCGAATGGTCGATTACGAGTAATCGAGAACGATTGTACTGCGCGATTGGCTCGAGGAGGAAACGAGAGAAGACGAGAGAAAAGAGAAGCAGACCTGTGCTTTCCAGCTCTCGAATTTCCCCGTTGGCCAACGTCGCGTCATCGCGTTTCACTCTACCTACCTCGGCCCATAGTTGCAGACGTAATTCTTCGTGTATCCTTGGGCAGGGTTGTAGTAGAAGGAATAGCCACAGCCCACGAGGAAAGTGTCACCCCAGACGATCTTGAAGAAGAAAGGATTACGAAAATATTCCATTAATCATGATTTTGTAATTAAATCGTTATTTGGGCTTGTTTGGCTTGTCAATTCGTAATTGGGAGATCGCGATTAATAAAGTTTGCCAAGCGAATAATGAAAATTAAGATGTGTAAAAGTGGAGACAATTCCCATGAACCTACGTTGTTTAATTCCAATCAGTGGTTTTTTCGTAAGTAAGTAATTGCGTAGATTACCGATAAAAAATGAAATATGTTTTCATATGTTGTATTTTAAAAAATAAAGAAGAAATTGAATCAAAATATTGTACACCTTCGAAAAAAATTATTGTTTTTTTTTTCAGTGACTTCAATGATGTATAAACATTCCAAGAATGATATGGTTGATATGTATAAACATGCCAAGAATGATACGGGTCGAAGAAAAATTATTGAAAAAATTTTAAACGCGTTTTTCTTGAAACCATATTTTCAAAATCGGGCGGACTCGTAGCTCCTACAATTTTCAACCGATTGACTCCAAATCTCAACTGTAGCTTTTTAGATAGATTTTCTAGTTAAGTACACACGATTTTTACGAGCCATTAACAATTGCGGGTTTTGTAAACAAATTAATGCCGTTTTTTTTAGTTAAAAATACGACTTTTTTTTCAAAATGATGCTAAATTTGCAATAATCAATATTTTGTAATAATCGTTTGTACTTCGTTAGCAAAATTCATGTAGATCACGAAAAAAAATTAGTATTTATTGTAGGTGCCCATGTGCGTCTCCGAGTCCGCCCGTGGAAGGTAAAAACAAAGCGTTTTCTTTCTACCGGCCACCGAGCCGTCATTTTCCACTTTTTGGGAAAATAAAAAATTGATTTGCGCACCTCCAGATGTGTGAAGTAATCCCTCCAAATCTCATTCCTGTTGCTTTTTTTAAATATATTCAACAAAAAATTCCAAAAAGCCTCGTTTTTCGACCATCCAAAGGTACAGGCCTTAAGGGATCATCACAGAGTAAAATTTTCGAAAAATCAATTTTATTTTGCATTATCCGATAGTATAGACGGTTATCAGCTGTTCAATTTTTGGGGCGAAATTCGAATAATTTTGGTCGCTACAACCTTCCTTACAAGGATCATCCCTCAGGTGACACCCTTCGATTTTGTTGAAATTTGAATATGTTATAAAGCACCGAAAAGTAAGCGATACGGATTTTTTTATCGGCGGCAAAACGGTTTTAAGGGGTGAATCGAACCCTTGAAAATAGGGGTGTTTTTCGTTTTTTGTCGATAACGTTATCTTTCTCATCGCCAATGTATAGGGCACAAAAAAATAAACATTGTTGCAACTTGAAATTTTTTAATACCTCGTACCGTTAAAACGTTATCGACGAAAAACGAAAAACATGCCCATTTTTGAGGGTGCGTTTCAACCCTTAAAACCGTTTTTTCCGCCGATAAAAAAATACGCATCGCTTACTTTTTGGTGCTTTATAACATATGCAAATTTTAACAAAATCGAAGGGTGTCACCTGAGGGATGTTCCTTGTTAGAGAAAATGATTCGAGCAGCGCAGCGGCGTGAGACCCGACACGGACTCGAAAGTTTAAACGCGTTTTTTTTTTCGAAATGTCGTTTTTTAAAACGGTGTACACTCTCAATGGAGGAGTTTTCAAGCTATTCGCCACAAATTTTGACACGACATTCTTCACGGCATTCTTTATCTTGCTATGGAAGCTTTTTTTTAATCTTCATATTTGTTTAACGAAAAACTGTCGAAAAATAGGCTAAATTCGATTTTTTCCATAGCAAGATAGTAGCTTCCATACTGATTAATAATCTTTTCACAAATTTTGTGAGGACTCCTTTTTTGAAGACATTTTAAACCGTTAAATAAAATGTACAAAAATCATTTTTAAAAACGTTTGCAAATGTATATTCTGTTCTTTATGACTATTTTGATTTAACATAAAAAATCAGACTGATCAGCATACTCGAACCATCGATAAAAAATTGCTAAAATCAGCTATTTTTCGACCCATTAAACGGTGATGATCCCTCAAGGCTCGGGCTTTACGTCGACGAATTCGAGAATTTGTGGAACGCATTTTGCAGAGAGTCCTCTGCAAAATGCGCATCCACTCTTGCAGAGAGTCAATTTTTAATCAATTTGAGATTTGGGAGATCGCGATTAACAAAGTTCGGTAAGCGAATGTAGGAAATGAAAGCATGTAACGATGAATGTAATTTCCGACTAGACTGTTACGTTTCACGATTCGAATAACGAATTTTCTTGTAGTTGAGGAATCCTCACAAGATCACTGGTAATAAATTCAAATGCAGGCTGCTATATTAAATCTTTGCGAACAAGGATGAATTAAAAAACGAAATGAAGGCTGGAGTTCTACTTCGGAAGTTCGAGGGTTTCTGTGAAATGCGATTTATACAATTTCACAGCATCTCCGTAGCTGGGAAGGATATAAAAGCTTTAGGATCGTTTGCACTTGGGCTAGAAACTTCGAACTACGATGTTTCACGCAGGAACAATTGTTCACGTGAAACGATACTTTACTGCTGTAAGAGAAGGGGCGGGGGGGGGGATTAAAGGAGTCCGAAAGTACGTACTTGAGTGTAATGCCCCGTGGCTCTACTGTAGCCAGCTTGATAGTGTTGTACCTCGTTGAACCAGCCGAAAATTTGTCGTCTCCAATTGGGCTCGGAGTCGTAAGGCCCCGGGGGCCTCGTCGTCCACGTTCGAGCGATGTTCTGTCCTACTGAGAACCTCCCTAAAGATTCGGGCAACCGGAACAACCGACGAGCCATTTAGTTGCTTTGTTATCGATACTTCACTCAATATTTCTTCTATACTTGACATCATTGTGCCACAATCAAGTGACGATCAATAATTGATTCGTACCCAAATTTAAGGGGCTATACCAGTGTGACACTTTCAAAAAATCGATTTTTTTGTGCCCTTTTCGAGTTTATACTTTCAAGAATATCATTATCATTTATATCATTTATATCAATATCATTTTATCTTGCAAAAATCGATAGTTAAATCTTTAAACGCGTTTTTCTCGAAATGAGATTTCTCAAATTTGCTGACATTGTAACTCAAAGAGCAATTATCCGATTGACTTGAAATTTGAACTGAGTACTCTTGAATATATTTACTATACAATGATGTAGGATATTTTCGATTGGATGAAAATTGACGATTTGGCATTGAAAAAACGACCATTTTATAGGCAAGAAAACAGACGTTTTTTTCATAACTACGCCATTTTGTTAGATTTTGATATTTTTCGAAAATCCTACGTCATTGTACAGGAAATACCTTCCAGTTTAACGACATTTTTTCCTTTCTCGGTTTCAGCTATTCAATCGGCCGGAATCATGTCAGCAGTGGAGGAACTGTTTTTTTTTTGGCGCCTCCGAAGGCAGCGCATAAGTCGCTTGGATCTCAATATTTTTCTATGAAAAAATTATGTAATATAGGTCAAATATAGCTAAATATATTCATAATTTTCCGAAACATTTAATTGAGTACTTTTCTTCCCAAAAATTCCCGAAAATCACCCAAATTTTCAGCGTTCCCACTGGTATACCCCCTTAAGAAAAAAGAATATGGTCTACCACAGTAAAAAAAAAACGTTCGTAAGTCTGTTCGGGTTTGTTGAAAAATGGAGGCATTGAGTGAAGGGAAATGGAAAAGTCGGTGGGAAAACCAAAACGTGAATTATGTACAACGGTATTGATGTGTTGATCAATAAATATATGCAATATGTTATTGATTATTGATTTTCAAATGTTTGATTTCGCGCACTCTCACTTTAGTTCCTTCGTCTATGTACATATCCACTCTTTATGTGTTAATATATATATAATTTATTTTCAAAATATGCTGATTTTCTTCCAGTTTAAGGTAAGATGCAAATTGATTTTTAAATCGTTCGTTGATACACTTATATTTGGCTATGATTTTGACACACTGGCAAGGAAAGGTGGCGAGGTCGAACTCTCCGGTTTCGACGAAATTTGGCATGTTTGTAGAGTGGGTAAAAATAGGCGACACGTATTTTTTCATATCTGCGGAACCCGATTTTCAAGGGGTGAAACGCACCCTCGAAAATAGGGGTGTTTTTCGTTTATCGTCGGTAACGTTTTAACGCTACGAGATGTGAAAAAATTCAAATCGCAACAACGTTTATTTTTCCATGTACTATAAATTAGAGATGAGAACCATGCAGATAACTAATTTCAAACGAAAAACGGAAAATACCGCTTTTTTGAAAGTGCGTTTCATCCCTAAAAAATCGGGTTCCGCAGATATGAAAAAATACGTGTCGCCTATTTTTACCTATTCTACAAACAAGTCAAATTTCGTCGAAATCGGAGAGTTCGACCTCGCGACCTTTCCTTGTGGGTCAATTTGACCCAGTACTTCATCGACCTGTCATTAACAACCTTACGGCCGGTTTTCATTGAAAAAAATCAGGCATACACTTTAAACATATCTTAATATGTCTGCATAATTAAAATTAGGAAAGTATAAAATTGAGTTGGCATAAAAAATTGTTGAAAACTTAAAATTTTGGGAAAGTGAGCATCTTTTTTCAAATTCGTCCGAGTCAAAATGACCAAGTGTGTAAACGTAGGCTTAAGGGGTCTTCTCACTTTAGACGCTAAAAAAACGGCGATGTTCATGAATTTTTAAAATAGGTTCATATTACAGATATTGGTATAAAAGTTACACTTAATAAATACACTTTCGAAAAACATTTGAAAAAATTATTTTATTTATTTAAGTCACTGTTTATAGACGAAAATGGTAGTTAAAAAAGTGTCCTAAAAAATTGTAGGTCTGCGCTGTTGATGAAATCTCGGAGATGAATCATCCGAAACAAAAGAATTAAACGGTTTTAGATTCAGTCTGTTAATGGCTATAGCGCATGTCATACGTTTTTTGATATATGCAAGAATAACAAAATGGCGGACATTTTTCGAAAAAACATGTTTTTTCACCGTTTTTGGCAAAAAATAGTAAATATCAAAATTTTTAAAAATCCTTCGAAAAAAGCCGTCGAAAAACGTTGTTTCGAGAAAAACGCGGTTTAAAGTTTGTTTGTGTTACATAAATACATTTAAAAAATAATAATTTATTTCGACAGTGTATTTATTAAGTGTGACAACTTTTATATCAATATCTATAATATAAACCTTTTTAGCCTTTTTTTAGCGTCTAAAGTGAGACGACCCCTTAACGAAGTGTAGTATCGTTCGCGTTATTCACAAATGAAGCAACGCACATGAAATTATCAGAAAATTTCGCGAGCGTTCTAGTGGATTATTTTTATGGGCCACGCTGATGGCCCTTTCATTCGCCATTTCTGCTGCACAGTTTGGATTGCTCGTTGTCGAAAACCCGAGGTACAGCACGTACATCGCTATCGTAAAGCTTCGATCTGACTCGACAACGAGCACGTGTGCGTTACACATTCAACGAGTGAAGCTCTCGTACATCTCGTCTAGTTATGACCGTGGATAAAAATGAATAGCTCCGAACCTTGTTATTCAAAACTATAAAATATCGTGATTTTTTTACCAATTTTGGAAAACTCGATTTTTTATTGTGACACAAGGGCAAGCGATCTGCGTGCTCGTAAAATTTGAATGGACGAACAGATTTTAGCGAATACGTTGTGAAAATATTTTTGTATGTACGAGTTAATTAAAAGTTATTGTTTTTTGGATCCCTGTCACAGTCGTGAAAAACTCTAGTATGGACTGATGCTTTTATCAATGGTATTCAGTAATCCGAATAACTCGTTGCGAACGTAGCGACTTTAACGTTACCAAGAAACGTTTGATTGAAGCCAATCATTGTTAAGGGTGTCTCAAAATGACCTGACGTTTTAATTTATCAATAAAAAGTATTATTTATTTGAAAAGTGCGAATATTTTTATTTTAATGTAAGGTACAAGCACGGAGGTTATGTGCGGAACACAATATCTGAAAAATGGCCACCTCGTCCCTGTTTGCAAACGTTCGCTCTATTGACGAAATTTTCATTAACATTTTGGCATAATTGCGGACTAATTTCATTAATGGTGCGTCCAATCGCTTCCTTGATCTCCGAAATGGTATGTGGATAATTGGCATATACTTTTCCTTTTAGAAAAGCCCAAAGAAAGAGGTCTCATAGCGTCAAATCGCTTGGTGGAAAATACGGAACCTTACGCGAAACTCAGCGCAGATGGCGCCGAAAAAAATTACTTTTTTAATACACATTTTACAGAAATGTCGCGTGAAATGTTGATTTTTTTGTAATTGCGTGCTATTTTCTTAAATTTGCATTTTCTTCATTTTAATTACCGTCACATAGAAACTATACATGTTCTAAGTGAAAAGAATGTTTGAACTTTTTTGCAAATCAAAGTCTAATTATTTTTAAGAAATAATAATTATTTTATTTAAAAAAGAATAATTATTTCTTAGTTTAAAAAATCCCTCAATATTGCTTATTTTTTTCCTGTCTAAATGTATATCCCGCTTTAAGGGGTTAGGCCACTCGATTTTTTTTAATGGTCCCCTAGGCCCTTAAAAATGATGTCCCAAAATATTATGGCCGGGAAAAATCTCTAAGTACTCGGTTTTCGAATTTTAGTACAAGGCCGCCTGGCCCGCAGCGAGCGGACCCAAAACTTCAAACGCGTTTATCTCAAAACTGCATTTTTTAAGTTGGCCGGAAACAGAACTCAGACAATTTTCAACCGATTCGCTTGAAGTGTTGAATATATCTTGAAAAATACATTGTCCATGGAAGTACGTAGGATTTTTTTTATATTTCATAGTTCATTTGTTATTAACAATTATCTGACGTTTTTTTAGGCAAATTTTTGACTTTCCACTTTAGAAGTGCGCCATTTGGCCAAAAATCGATATATCGAAAAAATTCATTGGCTCATTATAATTAAAAAATTACAGGAGCTGTTTGTCCGACCGTGGACCCTGGAAAAACGGAGACGTCATCGCAAAAACGCTGCACAGCCGCCGAAATTAATCGCTTCAAACAAATTATTGTACACAGTCACTGATATGTATGATAAACACCTTTTTTGTAATCTCGATTTATTTTGTAGTTTTTCTAAAAAAATCCCCGAAAAGCCTATACTTCGGCCTCTAGAGTGACTTAAATCTCTAGGAGGCCTTGAGGAGAGATATACACTTAGATGGTCGAGCAACAAAATTTAGAAGCTATGAACATTCCTCGACCGTGGAAGACCTACACTATGGGCCTGGTATCGATGATTCCATGTAAGTTGACAAATTTCATGATTTATTCATTCCCAAAATTTCAAACGCGTTTTTCTCAAAACCACGTTTTTCAAATCGGTACCCAAAATTTCTCGAAAACCAATGAACCCATTGCTTTGAGGTTTTTTGTGGTTATTCTATACACCATTATCTAGTACTTGTCACAGGATTTTTTTCCCCCGTTACTTAGTTTTTGTTTTATAGGCAAAATAATAACTAATTTGTGGCCCAAAAATCACTGTTTTTGTTCAAACGTCCGCCATTTTGTCATAAATCGATATTTTCAAAATCCTTTTTGGTTTTTTTTTCAGATGATTTTTGAAGAAACGTCGATATTTTCGACGATATTTTCGAAATTTTCGATATTTTCAATATCGTACACGCAGATTCGATATTTTCGATATTTTCAAAATCGTTGCAGATTTTCAAACTGCGTCAAAAACACGCAGATTTCGATATTTTCAAAATCGTACACGCAGATTTTTTTATGACGCTCCAAGCATCCTTGTATATTTTTGATATTTTTAAATAAAGAAAATTAAACATATTTTTGAATGTATATACTTTTAGATAATTAAAACCCCAATCCGAAATTTCAAAAAGTTTTCTTCGAAAAAATTCACAAAAATTCACAAAAATGACCTTTTCCCGGCTCCTAGGTATATATCTCCCCTTAATGAAGGCGGGACACCACTGGGACGGGTAAAAAAATCGATTTTTTGAATTTTCTCAAAGTATACATATTCGAGAATATGTGAAAAAAATGTCAAGCTTCAATTTAGAAAATTGGTCAAGTTACAGACGATTTAGTGGTAGCAGGTTCTAATACTGGTATTATAAAAAAAACTTCGATCGTCCAAGCTCTACTCCGTTCGTTATCTGCAATAATTATCTGTTTCGATCGTGTCAACGAACAAATAAACCCGGTGCAATTTTCTCGAGCGAATTGGTCCGGTTTTTACGTTATAACGTTAGACTAGTTTCACTTACGGACATTCCTTAAATTGTCGTGAGACTCGGAACATTTGTCGGCCCATCTTTGAGCCATTCCGGCGAGCTCGTCGTCCCATACCTGAAAGGATCAAAGTAGTAAGGACCGGTGATGCTGGAGACGAGTTTTATTTTATTTTATAGTATTTTCGCTCCGTCCATTGGAAGCTTGAGAGCGTATCCTTCTCTCTTCATTGATCCGCTCGGCTTTCCACGTGGATTACACGGGAATCCATTAGCGTCTCTCTAAGCTCCAATGGACGTCGTTTCATGTTCAAAATAAATCTCTCTTCGCTCTTTCCTTCGATTTTTCATCGGATCGATCGTGAGAGAGCTTCGAAAACATTTCGCTGAACGCACTCGGTGCATCGTCGTTACAGAAATAAAACGCGATCCTGCTCGCTTTATTACATTTTTATCGAAAAAAAATCGACCCATATTTCGCTCAGTTCTTCATCCATGGGACTTTTTCAATTTCAATCTCATAAACTGAGCTTTTTAATTGCGAAAATAATACCGCGAGCTGTGTATTGGATATTATGGAATGTTGATTTTCCTCGCGAAATATTGGACGTGCATTTTTTCAACGAAAACTGGAACTGTTCAAATTATACGTACGGCCAAGTGGAAAAGTTAATTAACAATATGTGACAGAAAAAAGACAGGAAGACAGAACACCACGGTGGTGGGTTTAAACAAAATCGATTTCTGTGCATTTTCTAAAATTACACAAATTTGAGAATACGTGAATAAAAATTTCAATTTAAAGTACTGAAAATTGGCCAAGTTGGAGACGATTCAGTGAGAGCGGGCAGCGCAACAATATCCGTTTTTGCATTTTTTAAAGCACACATATTTGAGAATATGTGAAAAAAAATTCAAGGTAAAATATAGAAAATTGACGAAGTTACAGGCGATTTAGTGAGAGCAGGTAGAGCAACAATTTCCGTCTACGACGACTCTAGCTTTTTGCCGATTTTCAATTCAGAAAAATAAACATTTCCGTAATTGCCGTAGCTATCGTTGTACGTGACTGTTTTTTTTTGTTAATTCAGTATTTTGGATAAGATTCCGAATCCCGATCTAGCTGAAATTTTGCACAAACCTTCCTTTTTAATATTTTAAGGGGCGATACCAGTGTGACACTTAAAAAAAATCGATTTTTTTGCCTTTTTCGGCAGTTTATACTTTATACTTTAAGTTCATACTTAGCAGTGTTTATGGTTTATATAATTTTATTTTTCAATAATCGATAGTTAAATCTTTAAATGCGTTTTTCTCGAAATTAGATTTTTCAAATTTGCTGACATTGTAACTCAAAGAGCAATTATCCGATTGACTTGAAATTCGAACTGAGTACTCTTGAATATATGTACTCTACAATGACCTAGGATATTTTTGATTGGATGAAAATTGACGATTAGGCATTGAAAAAAAACGACCATTTTATAGGCAAGAAACCAGACTTTTTTTCATAACTACGCCATTTTGTTAGATTTTGATATTTTTCGAAAATCCTACGTCATTGTACAGGAAATACCTTCCAGTTGAATGACATTTTTTCCTTTTTCGGTTTCAGCTACTCAATCGGCCGGAATCATGTCAGCAGTGGAGGAACTTTTTTTTCGGCGCCTCCGAAGGCAGCGCATAAGTCGCTTGAATCTCAATATTTTTCTATGAAAAAATTACGTAATATAGGTCAAATATAGCCAAATATATTCTTAATTTTTCGAAAAATTTAATTGAGTACTTTTCTTCCAAAAAATTCCCGAAAATCACCCAAATTTTCAGCGTTCACACTGGCATAGCCCCTTAAGACAACCTCTAAAGGGATTTTTGGCGACTCGCAATAGTTTCCGAGATATTGAATTAAAATTTTTTTTTAACGCGCGCCGTTTATGTCTATATTCGCTACGGCTCCGTTTATACCTATATATGTTATGGCGCTCTTCGTTTTGTCCAAACCAAATGCACAAACAAACACAAACAAACCCAAACCTAAAAACTATAGCGCATCGCCAAAAATGCCTTTAGAGGCTGTCTTAAAATATTAAATGGGAGGTCTGAGCAAAATTTCAGCTCGATCGATGGGGGGGGGGGGGGCTTTTTTTAAGGCCCCGAATACAAGTGAATATTTCGTCAAAATTACATTCTTTTTAAACACCCGCAGTTTTGTGAATTCTTTTTTTTCTCGAGAAAACGGCTACGTTCAACGAGAACTACATTTATATAGATTATGAATTTTTAAAATTTTCATCTTTCAGATCAACCATTTCAGCCCAACTAGTCAGGATATCGATCCGGCCGTTGGATCACATTTTTTATACAGGGCCTCTGTTATACCTCAATAACGTTGTTGATTTTTATTTTTATTTTGATAGAAATGTATACGAAACAAGTTCAATGTATGCTTAATAACATACCTTTTTTCCAAATCTCAGATAAATCATCTAATGAACAAAAAAAAAATCGGAAAAAACGACTTTTTTCGGCCCGTCATAGTAATATCCTTCGTTAGGATACAAAGGTCCTTTTCTGTTTAATTTTTAATAAAGCACATCTTGTATAAAAAAACTATTTAGCAACCTTTACAAAGTGCATATATCGAATCGCGTGCGTACGTTGATTTAAACATCGAAAGAACGAAGAACAATAAAAAATCTCACCATTTCCATCATATTTGTCGCGCCAGGTTGTCCGGAAACTTGTCCAAGTGCAATCGATTGTCGAAGCCGATTGTGCTCGTCGAGAATCGTCTGCTTGTCCTGACAGGACACACCGGGAGGTCCTCCTACAGACGAACAAAACATTTCCGTTCAGTTCGCTCGTACTCGATTTTTCAAATATTTCGGACGCAATGGTAATATTTTAAGAAAATTTATAATCTGTAATGTTTCGTTGATGAAATCGGTAGATGAAAAACAATACGCGATCCTTGGGATTTTTATTTATTCGATCAAGTGCGATTCTACGATAATCTTAGGACCAGAATAACGTTCGAGGAATTTTATTCCGACGTCGAAAGCTCAACTGATAGGTTTCTTTTTAAGGGGGGAGATATCTTTAGGCAAGGAAAAATTGTTGAATTTCATGATTTTTTTTTAAAGCGAAGATTTCTTCACTATTTCTGAGACTTAGAGTATGTTTTATTACTACCTTTGGCTGGTACGTGGTATTTTTTTTTATTAATCTTTCCAAATGGCGGTGATATGACACCGTGTTCTAAACTTAATTTTCAAAACTGCCGCGACTTATAGCTCAAAAACTAATCGACCGATTCTAGTGAAATTTGGTACTAATCTTTCTAACCTTATTGTCTGAAACATGGACCTAAATGTTCGTGAAAATGAAAAAAGTATTTTTTATTGCTAAATGTAGCCATTTTTTTTTCGGAAAATTCAATATTTTTGTTTTAAAGCGTACCGTTTATTCGATTTTCAACATTTCTCACTTTTTCTTGGTTCATATTCTGCGTATGAGTATCAATGAAAGAAAAATCTTCATTGGTTTTTTTTCAGATTAATTCCGCCGACGTGACGAGTCACGCCGTCTGACAACATCTGTCACAACCTGATCAGAAGACCGTGCCATACATCCACCATTTTTGAAGATTAATAAAAACAAAAAATACCATATAACAGGCAAAAGTAGTATTAAAACCTACCCTAAGTCTCAATAATGACAAGGATATCTTTCCTTTAAAAAAAAATCATGAAAATCAGATTTTTTTTCTCGCCTAAATGTATCTTCCCCCTTAATATACCGAATAACTTTTTTTTTATATGTACAGCAAAAAAATGATTCCTCTGCTTTAATTCCGTGATTGTAATTCTATCGATAATTTCGCATGGAAAGGTCGCTCGAAGCAAGTTCGCTTCATAAATAAACATTCACGCGTCGGCGAATGTTGCCTTGTACTTTGAGGAACGATTGATTTATCATTTCGTATTCACTCGAGCGAAGGATCAAATTCTCGAAATGTTGATTTTTTTTGTCCTCGTCTCTTTCCTCCGTCTTTCGAGAGAGAAGAAGAGAGAAAGAGACAGATGCATCTTGGCCGAAGGATTAAATCGTATTATTGTGATTATTGGGCGGTGAATACGAGGTGGCGAGGAGAACCGCGAGACGAAAAATTCGCATGGCAGACGGCGCGGCGTGTAGATCGAGTCCAACGACTCTCGTTCGCGAATTAATTATTAACTTTTAATCCTCGCGCTTTGGAGGCCAAGTTCGAGACTTTGCTTTCTCTTTGGCTCTGTGAGAGATCTTTCGGCCTGTAACGCCGTATTGAGTCACCGCTATTTCCGATACGTTTACCTACAGCCAACTGTTTTAGTCCCGTATTCTCGATGAATTTTATCATTCATATTTTTTGGGCCGGAATTTTTTTTAACTTTGTGCCAGCTTGATCCAACTCTCGGATAATTTCTTTTTCTATTTCGTATAAGTATGACTAAGTAAGTTTAAGTAAGTAAGTATTAGTAAGTATAAGTATTCGTAAGTAAGTATAAATAAGTATAAGCATTCGTAAGTAAGTATAAGTAAGTATAAGTATTCGTAAGTATAAATAAGTATAAGTATTCGTAAGTAAGTATAAGTAAGTATAAGTATTGCGAATATTCTTTCCCCTTGTGGGTGACCATTTTTTTTCAAATAACCAGACCTTTTTATTGCACAACAGTGTAAACAATGATTTAAACTCGTTTTTCTCAAAACCATGTTTTCGAAGTCGGTGATCAATGTAACTCGAGAACGGCTTTACCGATCGGGTTGAAATTTATATCACTTCTTCTATACATAGTTTTCCTCCGGATGAACGAAGGATTTTTTTTTGGACAATTATTTTTTTTTATAGTCAATTTTTGTAAGTGAAATTTTGGTTAAAACAACACTTTTGACTTTCAACGTCCGCCATTTTGTGAAAAATGGAAATTTTTCAAAACTCTTTGTTCAACCGGAGCATTATATCATTAACTAAAGATTCCCCCCTGTTTTGTTGGTTTCAGATAATCCGTCATAGCGTGAGAGTGATCACCGCAAAACTTTTATTTTTAAACATATTTCTTTAAAAAAATTATAATGTTTACATTAAATATATATCTTTTAAACGGAAGAACTTTTGTTGTAAATTATTTTATCGTTTGGCCGAAAAAAAATCGGAAAAAAGCCTTTTTTTAACGTTCCAACTAGACCTCACTCCTTAAGGCGGGACAACAGTGTGACGGGTTTTAAAAGAAGGATTTTTTTCGCATTTTTTCGAAACGAATTCAAGAAGATGCGAAAAAAATTGAAACCAAAATATGAAAAATTGACCAAGTGACAGACGATTCAGTGAGAGGAGGCAGCGCAATGAACTTTCAATTGGGTTTTTCTCGAAACGTCTTTTCTCGGCCTGGCTAAATTGATCACTCTAGCTATAATTGTCCGAGTTTTAATAAAAAAATGAACCAAAATTTCCGTATTTGCAGTAGCTAGCGTTGTGCGTCACGGTTTTTTAAATACAGTATTTTTAAGCCCCGAACACAAGTAAAAATGTAGCCAAAATTACACTTTTTTTTAACAACCGCCGTTTTGGGATTTTTTTGTTTCGGCAAAAAGGGCTACATACAACGGGAACTCCATTTATATAGATTGTAGATTTTTTTTTATTTCTATTTTTTAGACCATCCATTGTCAAGTTATCGATCCGGCTGTTGGACCACTTTTTTTTATACAGAAGCCATATTATATCTCAATAATGTAGATTAATTTTTCATATTTTTAAATGAAAATTTACACGAAATATTCAATTACATACGTTTTTTTTCTTCAAAAATCCCAAATCAATAATCTACTAGACAAAAAATCGAAAAAATGACCTTTTTTCGGGACGTCACAGTGGCGTCCTCTCTTAATTGCAAAGTGAAATCTATAAAAGTTAAGCCGTACGCGAACGGCCCGGAGGCTATCGGGTGTCCAGATTTAAGAAAGAAATAATAAGAAATGCACAAATGTAAATACTAAATCTTGCGCATCGCGATGTGCAAGGTCCTCAGCTCACACGTGTCCCCACCTTTTTTTTTACTCACGTTTTTGACAGGCTTCTAAATTGCCACTTTTTACATACAAATAAATCCGAAGGAAAAAACCCAAAAAAATGACAAGAATAAAAAAAACGTCACTTTTTCCTACGTCAAAAGTGCGCAATGCCAAAGCAAAATATCCCTCGTGACAGAATAAAATCATTGAGTAAATAAAAACGTACAACAAATATTGAAACAAGTAGGGAGATTATAAAAATGTTACGATGTGAAAGTGGGAGGTCTGTTTTTTTTTAAAGTACATTATATGCCCGCATACATCTGCTGTAAGAATTGAGATTTGTTTCGGCAATTTATGACCCAGTGGGTTTCAGGGGCAGCCTTTGGTGCGGAAGTGAACTGCCAGCGATCAGGGGCGTCGCGAATATGTGTGTCACGCGTGCGAGAAACATAGAACATAAGTTCATAAATGTATATATGTACGGATGTATGTGTGAGTCTGTGTATACAGGGTGTCCTGTTGTGAATGGATAATCCAGCAACTGTCGATAGGTCAGATCATGTCCTACTATATGCTGGAATTTCAGTTTAAGGGGTTACCCCCACTTGCGATTTTGAAAAAAATCGATTTTTTTATTGCATTTTTTTGAAGTATAAGTATCCATTTAGATGACTCCGGAATAGATGACGCAATGTAAGTTTACAAAAAAAAAAATATATATTTTCTTCGTGTAAACTGCAATTGAAACTTTAAACGCGTTTTTCTCAAAATGGCATTTCTGAAGTCGGTGACCAAGATTACTCGAACACTAATGAACCGATCTTCTTGAAATTTTGCAGGCTTATTTAATACATAAAAATGTAGTCTTTAATCGTTCGATTTTTTTTTCGAAGATAAATGGCCGTTTTATAGCCAAAAAACGGCCGTTTTTTTCGTTAAAATCGAACCATTAACTTTGACTGTCCGCCATTTTGTGAAAAATGAATATTTTTTAAAATCCTTCGATTAAAGACTAGTTTATACTTATATTTGACTAAATCCATCCGCATTTTTTTTTCAGATGATCCACTTCGCCGCAATGTTGGTCACCGCAAACCGTGTATATAAAAACATTATTTCATTGACGGCCATTTGCCACTAAACAATGTAATATTTTTCGAAAAAAAAATTACTGAAAGTTCTTCAAGATGTGTTCTTTAAGATGGTATATTGATCGATTAAAAATGTTTTGTAGTTTTCTTTAAAAAAATTCATGAAAAAGGCCTTTTTTTGCGTTACAAGTGGGGGTAACGCCTTAATAAAAGTCCCACGGTTTTCGAGATTTTAGGCTTTACGTTATTTTTTGAAAAAAAAAACGCACACACACACACACACACACACACACATGCATGTATGTAAATGTATCAGTGACTTACTCACCGGTTTTTCGCAAAAAATTACCTTGGTACAAGGGTAAGCCAAGGTCCGTTTGCTACACACGCTGAGAATATTTTTGCCAGCGTTCTTTTTTTAAATTTAATTTTAGCCAATACGGAGCACGTTATCCCATCTTTTTGAATATGCTAATGGAATGTTCGATGCGCGCACATGCAAGCCTACATTTTACAAGGATCAGTCGTCAAAAGTTCTTTGAGAATCCCCGCCGCGCCCTCGTTAATCAAACCTTTTTTTTTTTTAATATTTCTTTTACATCTTTTGGCATGTAAGATCTGGTCAGGGGGTCTTCTTCCCACGCGGATTAAACGAGCGAAACAACAAATTAGAATTGATTAACGAGCACAAATACGCGCGAACTGCAGGTGCAATAAATTTTATAATTTTTTTGTCCCTCATTAATTTGCGAAGTCGCCGGCTTTCTTTCGTGTGAATGATTTAAGTATTTCGTCGGGATATTTAATTAGGCGGAGGCTTAAACGGACGTGTGATTAATCAATTGGACATTCACGCGTGGAGTAATTGATGACGTTTCTCTCGGCATGTGAAAGAGTGCATTTGCCGGTAAAAAAGGCAAAAAAAAAATACGACAAAGCGTTTGTAGACGATCGGTAAACAATTTATAAAAATTAATTGAGCATGGGTCAAGGTTGCATTGATACAAACCGGATATCAGCCTATGTTTGCTTCGCGTAATATCGCGCTGTAATCTTCGGGTCACGCGATTCGTTTGGACGCAAATTAGCGAATGAAAACGCGCGACGTGATTATTTAATCGGTGCTGTTCCATTAAACTCGAGGGGTCACTCAAGCGCTTCTTTCCCACGCGATGATTGGCCTCGTTGCAGTGAAATAGCGCGAAAGCGATCGTGATCGAATCGAATCGTGGACACTTTTTACTTATTCGCACGCGTGTACGTAAGGTGGGCGTATAAACGGGGACGACGAATCGTCGAACATAGAAAAAAAAGGTTGAAACGAGTATGACGTCGAGCCGTGCCTATCTCATTTCCGGTTTATACGAATCCGGAGAAGAAAATCCTGCTCTTTGTGTACACTTATTGTTATGAAAATGATCTCTTGATTCGGATTAATTTTTTTACTAAGGCACGTCGTTATTTTGCACCGCGAGATCATTTAGTCGAGATAATAATCGTGTAGGGACGAGCCTTTCAATCGTCGGAATGTTTTTTTTTTAAATTTAAGTCTATGTTGTAAATTTGACGTGTTTTTGTTCGAGTCGTTTGATATTTCTATTTGCACTTGTCAAAATATTCATTAAATCAATGGTTATTATAATTCATTATTATAAATTACATAAATTAATTGTAAAAATAATATTTTTTATAATGCATTATTGGAAATTATGAAAATTAATTATAAAAATAATATCTATTATGACTAATGATTAAAAATAGTTAAAATTAATTATTGAAACATGATAACAATAATTAAACATCAAAGAATTGATTGACCCTGAACAAGAAGGTAATATGCCAGGTAAGGTAAGGTAAGGGACGAGGCTAAAACTCGGCCAAGTGTATTTTTATTCTTTATCAAGTGAATGTTGTAAATTTGACGCATTTTTGTTCGAATCGTTTTATTTCTCCATGAGCTCTTGTCAAAATATTAATTGGATTAATGTTCCCTATAATTAATTATTGAACATAATCACAATTAGTGATTAAAATAATATTAATTCTAAGTACTTGTCAAAAATCACAAAAATTAATTATTGAAAAATATTTATTATAATCAATTATTTAGGAATTTATTGACCCTAAAGAAATAGTTGTATTCCAGGCATACTTGTAATTTCAATTGAACTTTCCATCGAGCTTTTTTTTCCACGCACATTTTCGTGCAAAGTAAAATAATAGTTGTGATTTTTTTATTCCAACAAAATCGTCGCCCTAACGTCCTGTACTCAAGTACCTCTGACGAAGTATTTTAATAATCACGCAGATGGAAAGAAGGAGCAGTTTAAATCATGTTTTCCGTCAAAGTTACGCTCGTGACTTATTCGTCTACTTTCGAGCTCCACTTCAATGCCACTGCTGATGCAATGGTCGTATTGTTATAGAGGACTTGCAGCACGTGCACTCGAGTGACTCGACGGAGTTTCGTGCGTATGCGACAATGCGTATGAGCCGCGTTCATTCATTCAATCGGTGAAATGACAGAAGGCGCGCGTATCGAACTAGAACGATCGAATCCATCAATGGCCAGGGCCGAAGTTCGTGAATAGAAACGCAAATGGTGCGAATGAGAGGCAGCGAGCGAGATTGCCGTGTCAATATTTGCTGTATTATCGATAAACACGAGAGGGGGGGGCAGAGACCAATGCAACTTGAACGATGATTTATCGATGGACCGTGCTCAATGACGAATCGAGGTCTGACCATAACCGCCGTTACTACTCCAACACGAGCGTTATCCTATCTGTATTTAATCGAATAGTTGTACAATCTTTCATTGCCCGTCGTCAATGTCCGATTGTTCGATTTATCGATAGGAGAATAAATAAATCAATAAACAACTACCAATTCGACACAAGCAGCATGAATGAAAAACACTCGCAATTTTTTGCAACGCAAGCACCTACATAAAAATCACTGCATCGCTCAATTAAGGGGGAAGATACCTTCAGGGGTTACGTGGGTCTCAAAGCCAAAAAAGCACATTTTCTCTATTAAAAAAAAGATGTAAAATATTTTATTCAAAATGTTAAGCACATAAAAGAGCAACATTTAAACATTATTTAAACAAATTGTCATAAAAAAATTTGGGACATTCAGCCGGTAGGACCTGGTTTCCGGAGACCATTTAAAAAAAAAGTGTCCTCGTGGTGGTCGGGATAACTCTTGATAGCTTTATCTTAAATTGAAAACCCAATTTTTATCTGTTAGTAGAAAAGTATAGCTCGTGATTGCATGAAGGATTTTTAAAAAGAATGCAATTTGAATTTTTGGCAGAGTTGTATACAAAATAGTTCAATTTTTCGTACAATTTACACTACGTATAGCCTTGTAAAATTAGTTGTAATCGAACAAAAAAAAACCTTCGGTCAATCACTAGTTAACGCTATTTTGAAGACGTGTGCAACATTTCAATAAGATGCATTAGTTTTTGAGAAATTGTGTCCACCGATTTCAAAAACTATTTTTTAAATCATTAATTTGAAATCATCTTCATTTTTAAAGATTAATAAAAAAAAATATACCACGTAACAGCCAAAAGTACACGGAGAAAACTGGGGCCTCGAAGTTTAGAATCAATACTATGCTTCTAAAACAAATATCATTAAATATCAAAAAGTATTGAATGGAAGATAAAAATTGTAATTATGGTATAGTAATAATGAGGAAATTTAAATTTTAACCTACGATCTGACACGTAAACTGATACAAATAATACATTTTATTCGGCATGATGTGATTTTTTGTAGTATTCAAAAAATATTTTGCCCACGTGGTTGGAACAATTAGTTTCCAGTATTCTACAAAAAGTACGGTGTAAAGAGTCATATTTTACTAATAATTTCGTAATTCTTTTCGCTATACGCCGAAGATTTATGCTATGCGTGTAGTGAAATCTATACATACACGAAGATTCGTGTTATACGTATAGTAAAATCCATACGAAAATATAGCGCGTAATAAAGGTTGGTATTTTACAAAAAGTCCTATACAGCATATAGGACTCGCGCCCATGCGAGAATAGTTTCAAAAATGTAATATGCATGCATCATTTTTACCATACGGTGTGAGAATCATTTTTACACTTCTATAACAAGTCTTAGAATCCCGAACTGGCAGTAAACTGCTATACTTTTCTAGCACTGAATATTAGAATTCTGGCAACCAGTGTTAGAATTTGAGGCCGTGTTTTTATCTGTGTAGTAATGAAGCATACCCAAAGTCTCAAAGTGGTGAAGAAATCTTACCTCGAATAAAAAAATCAACTACTTTTTCCTCTTCTAAAAGTATCTCCCCCCTTAAGGGGCCTTCTCACTTTAGACGCTAAAGAAGGCTATTTTCATGATTTTTTTTTATAGGTTTACATCATAGATATTGTTATGAAAGTTTTTACACTTAATAAACGGACTTTAGAAAAACATTTAAAGAAAATCTATTTATTTAAGTAACTATTTATAGACAAAAGTGGTCGTTAAAAAATGTCCTAAAAAAATGTAGGTCTGCGCTGTTGGTGAAATCTCGGAGATGAATCATCCGAAACAACAAAATAAAACGATTTTAGATTCAGTACGTTAATGGCTATAGCGCATATCATACGATTTTTGATATATGCAAAAATAACAAAATGGAAGACATTTGTCGAAAAAAACGTGTTTTTTTCACTGTTTTCGGCAAAAAATGGTAAACATCAAAATTAAAAAAAAACAATATTGATATCCGCTATAGCTATAGTTGTCGACAATATGTGGTTAAAATTTCATAAGGATCGGTTCAGTAGTTTTGACGATTTTATCAAGAAGCCGTCAAAAAACGTTGTTTCGAGAAAATCGCGTTTAAAGTTTGTTTGGGTTACATAATTACGTTAACAAATTTAAAAACAGTATTTCAAAAGTGTATTTATTAAGTTTAACAACTTTTATATCACTATCTATAATATAAACTTATCAAAAAATTCATGAAAATAGCCTTTTTTTATCGTCTAAAGTGAGAAGACCCCTTAACATTTTATTGACGTTTTTCCTGCAATTTTCGTGACGAAAAATTGCAGTAGAAACGTTTATTCGTGCGGCGTGAAAGAGGACGAGACAAGAAGGTGTTTTGTTTTACATCAACCGCAAATTGTAACGAAACGAAGGGCAGTGAGAAGAGAGAGGGTTGAAAGCGAGGGTGGCGGCCTGATGTGGACAGGGGGTGCGAGTTAGAAATAGCGGAGTGACAAGAGAACAGAGTGAGTGGCACGTGGGATTCTCGTGCACCTTTTGGTTCTGGACGTACAGTAAAAACCCTCGAGATCCCCTTGACCTCGTACTCAACCCTACCGCCCCACTTCCAACCCTCTCTTCCGTGCAGCGGGATTGCACAACCGTCTTAAGAGCAGCCCTCGGGGTCCCACGCTTGCCGGAAGAGGAAAATGAATTGCGTATATACGACTGGAACAAAGTACCGCGATCTAACGACGCGAGCGAAATTTTTTTACAATACGACCGACACCATTTCTTTAACGGGTTGCCCCCACTTGTAGCGCAAAAAAGGGCCTTTTTCATGATTTTTTTTAAAGAAAACTACAAAACTTTTTTAATCGATCAATATACCATCTTAAAGAACACATCTTGAAGAACGTTTAGTAATTTTTTTATTGAAAAATATTACATTGTTTAGTGGCAAATGGCCGTCAATGAAATAATGTTTTTATATACACGGTTTGCGGTGACCAACATTGCGGCGAAGTGGATCATCTGAAAAGAAAATGCGGATGGATTTAGTCAAATATAAGTATAAACTAGTCTTTAATCGAAGGATTTAAAAAAATATTCATTTTTCACAAAATGGCGGACAGTCAAAGTTAATGGTTCGATTTTAACGAAAAAAAAACGGCCGGTTTTTGGCTATAAAACGGCCATTTTTTTTCGAAAAAAAAATCGAACGACTAAAGACTACATTTTTATGTATTAAATAAGCATGCAAAATTTCAAGAAGATCGGTTCATTAGTGTTCGAGTAATCTTGGTCA
>OX101791.1:24276168-24736168 GCA_944452715.1 Ophion slaviceki
GTGCGGTCGAAATTTCTATCAATCGAACCAGACAAATGTTTCCGATATCTACCATCGATAGCGCGATTAAAAAAATAAACAGGCTCTGTTCGGCCTCATTGATGCGTGGCTATCCTAAAGCAGGCGAGAAACAACAACTGCCGACATTATTTCTCCAAAACGTTCAGGCAAGTAGCTTACCCGCTAAAGATCCTAGGCCACCGCCATAATTCTTGCGTTCGCCCTTGGCTCTGTTCTGCTCGGCTTTTGGATGTGAATCGAGGCTCCGTCTGTGATTGGGCGAATTGTAAATTTCGGCCGTCTGTTGCTGTTCGCCGTTCACCTGTCTGCGTCTCTTCTCCGCGAGGGTCAACGTAACCGAGCCTGTATTCTGTCGCTTTCTGTAACTCGTGCTTCCGCCGCTCTTCCCTCTTAGCTGCTTAGAGGTGTCTGCTGAAGCGCTGGCCTTCTCTACAGACCCCCCGGACGACGACTGATCTTGTTGATCTGCCATAGATTAATCGACGCATGCCACTATTCTGTCTGCGAACGTAAGATGCAAAGAGAAACGAGACAATCATTATAACAGGAAGGACCGGTATGTCGAGCAGCGAGAGTGTATCTTCGAGCGCTGCCTTTTTTCACGTTAAAAATCGAACCGAGTTAATAAATCGCCGTTGGAAAAGTGATTAACGATTGGTCGGAGAATATATCGCGAGGCGCGAGTGCCTGTGCTGTATCTCGGCTGATAAGACTCAAAAGAAAATGCAACGGTCCTTGCTGATGTATTTATGTCCATTGTAACGCGCTCGTTTCTGGGAATCCATCGGTTTTCGTAAACGCGAACCCAAAGAGTACCAATAAAATGACTGGTCTCGAGATAAAAATGATGTTTTGCAAAGTACGGCCATTTTGTCCTATTGGAAGACAAATATATGCGCGTGACGTATGAATCATCATGAAAACAGTCTTTGGCCTCCGTCTTGCACGGACCACCTTTGTCCTCTCTGAAAGTCCTTCAAACTGGCCATGGCGTTAGGTTAGAAAACCCTTATTGCACAAGGACCTCCGCCCTTACGATAAAACTACGCAGAGCCTCCGTTTCGGAGCGCGTACCCTTCCCACCTCAGTCTCAGCAGACTCCGGCCAGAGTCGGTGCGGAAGGCGCTCCATATTAATCACATCTGGGAAGTGTCGCACGAGAAAACACAAATTCACGAGTCATGAAGCGCGACGCTAGTGCGTAAAATTCCAAGGCAGACGACGTCTCTGCTACGGACGAAAAAAGTATTTTTTACACTTTGAGCGTGGAGGTTGCCGAAACGTGGACTCTCGTCGAGTCGCCACTGACCGTGCGAGCGGACCCTAGCGAAGTACGCAGAATTTAGATGTCCGTCGCAGGGTCTGAAGTCGATCGCGAAAGGCAAGAAAAAAACAAAAAGTGGTCGACTTTTCATTATCCAAGCTGGCAAAACCGAAAGATCAGTCAAGCCTGAACGAGGCGAGAATGCGGTCCGTACATCTTTCGGTAGTCCAACACTTTTGCCGTACTCTGTCGAGATGCCGAAGACTAAGGATCTCGACGAGTGCCAATCAACGAAACAAACGATTCCGGACCTTCGCAATCAGAATCCAGCAGCGAGTTCAAATGCCCCGAACAAACCCGAATCACCAACGAAACGCCATGGAAAGAATCGAAGCTGAGAAGAAAAAAATAAACCGTCGCGATTGTACAAACAAAAAAGGATGCCACCGAGACAAAGAGACGAACGAGAAAAAGCCGAGAAACGATTACGAGAGATGCGCAGTTAATATTTCGCCTCGATGAAACGGCCGATAGTGCGATAAGTCCGAGAGGGAGCAAGCGAGTGAGAGAACGAGAATGCGCGTACAACAACAAACATTTGCCCGTGAAGAAAACGTCTATACGTTACGGACGTGACGATAAGAATAATAAAATCAAAATAAAAATGTATCTATGTAGAAACGAACGCGGTGTTTGGAACTTTTTTTTTCTTCCCTATCGTCTTAGACTACGTACTTTTGTCAAGAGGCCTGGTGCGCCAAGAACGGTAAAAACATAACTCGGACGTGAAATTTCTCGTTCAACACTGTGGCAACAATTCGCGAGGGTTGCAGAAAACGAGGGGAAAGAGTAGCTAGCATTGTGCAAGCTCTAGCGCGCACGGTATATTTTTCCGTCTACGTAATGTGTCTATATAATACGTGTAAATAAAGCGTATCTACATTTTCCACAGTCGCGACGTATGTGGGTAGATGTAAGAAAACACAAAGGGCCCTTACTCACGGGAAGGCTCGAGAATCTCGGGCCACCATTTGCTTGCTGCCTGAAGTAATGGAGGACGAGTATTTGTGTCTTTCTGTCTCTCCTCTCTCTCTCGCGTGCGCTCGCTCGTACTCTCTCTCTCTCTCTCTCTCTCTCTCTCTCTCTCTCTCTCTCTCTCGCTCCACTGCTGTTTCTCTTTCGTTCTTCGCAGCCATACACACATGCATACGTATACACACAGGGGAACGTTTTTTTTCTTCTCGTCGTTCTATCCGTACCAGTTTGTCACTCTTGCCCAGGCCCCTTGGTCGCGAAGAAATGCACAAACTCGACGAAAAAAGTAAGCTCGAAGCAAACACGCGTTTCGATTTTAACAGACAATAAAACAAAAACAGCAATAAACTATACATTGAGATAATAAATACACGAGGTGATTTACCTGAATTCCGTAAGAGCATGCTCGTCTCATAGCGAGCTGCTTGTAATAATCGTAATGTTGTGTACTCGATTGTCGAAGTTTCGGAGGTGGTAGAGAAAGAGTCGTGTCGAACGACGACGCGACGAAACGCACACTGACAATTCAGAAAGAGAGAGAGAGGGAGCCCACCTCGAGTTCGTTCTCTCCCACACTTGCTCCGTGTGAGCACCGACTGAACAGAGACTATAGAGAGACGGAAGAAAAAAATCATGCCCGCACATAGTCGTAAGCCCCAGCCGAGCAGCGAGCGCGAGGTGGAGCGAGCGAGGGACGAAAGCGAAAAGTGGTGGGGGGTACCCCCTACTCCGGCTGGGAGGCCTGGGGAAATTTTAACGTCTCGCCTGTATACCGCCGAGATCGCAAATACGCAGAGGGGAGGGGCGGTTTTTCGAGCTACTCGCACTAATCTCGACCAAAAGTTAGTCCCGCGTTGGACAAGGACCGTCGAGACTGTCGAATGGAAAAAAGAGACTATACTCGATATCGAATGCAAACGGGAGGCGAAACACTCGAACTCGACGAATATATAAGCGATCTTGTTATTAAACACGAGCACGTGTGCAATTTATTTTCCTATATTGCCACGTGTACTTCGCAGATACTTCGATTCTCGACGCATATCGGTATTAATCTCGCAGAATTACTTTGCATTTCTGCATCCTTGTCACGTGAATCATCAATCTCGAGTGACCACGCGCCAGCTCGTCATCGCAGGCCGCAAGCATTGTTCGTCGCGATCCGCGTCGAAAGAAATCTTCAGCCTCGCGTTGAACTCGCTTTTGCTTCGTTGAATATCGAAGATAATTTAACGACTCTCTGGGTTAATTATTTTTCATCGTTATTTAGAACCATCGTTTTTGTTTAACTCGAGATTTTTTGCCACGACTGTTCGTGTCGATAGGTAGACGCATTTCCGCACGCCCGCGCATGCGCGAACGCGATACACAACGAGTACGAAAGGAAAAGAGCAACTGGACGGTCGCGTTCTCGCTTCCGCTCATACCGAGCGCGATCTGTTTTCCTTTCACGCCTCTGTTTCGAAAAGTCGACGGTCCAGTGACGTTGAAGTTTTCATCGGTCGAATGCAACGATTTTTCTTTGTTTCTTCGCTTTTATTGTTAGAACCCTTTTTTCGCAATTTAATGAGGTTATGAATCTATAAAAATACGTGAGAACGTTCGGACGATTTTCGCAGACTAAACCGGCCGACAAACGATTCATTTTCGTTGCGTTCGAACTCTGCAAACTTCGGGATCGTCGAGTCCATTATTATTAGAGCAATTTCGAAACTGTTCGAGCTACTCTCGCGAGAACAATCCGACGTAAATCACGACGCTCGTATGGCACATACGAAGAAAGAAAAATGCGTTGACTCGAACGCAGCGTAACCGCGTAAAGTATTTCACAGGCGGTCGACGGGTCGACGGGTGTGGGCAAGGTTTCATAAAATTGATAGTAAACCGTGTCCACGCGAGTACCACTTAATTCGTGGAGCGTGTTCGCTCCACGCGTACGAAGGCAACAGTCGTCGGGAACTTGCGAAACGGCGCGTCCGTTGAACGCACTTGGCCTATGCTTGCCAACGGCTCTTACGCCCTTCCGATGCTAAGCGCCTAATATTTATCTTTAAATTTGTACATGTCCGAGGTGGAGAGAGCGACTGAATGTGCGTTATGTAGAAACCGCAAGGAAAGAAATATTTTTAAATACAAGCTTTTATTTAAGGGGCTATACCAGTGACACTTTAAAAAAATCTATTTTTTAACCTTTTTTGACAGTTTATACTTTTAATAATATCATTATCATTTATGTCATTTATATCAATATGATTTTATCTTGCAAAAATCGATGGTTAAATCTTTAAACGCGTTATTCTCGAAATGAGATTTTTCAAATTTGCTGACATTGTAACTCAAAGAGCAATTATCCGATTGACTTGAAATTTGAACTGAGTACTCTTCAATATATTTACTCTACAATGATGTAGGATATTTTTGATTGGATGAAAATTGACGATTTGGCATTGAAAAAAACGACCATTTTATAGGCAAGAAAACAGACTTTTTTCACAACTACGCCATTTTGTTAGATTTTGATATTTTTCGAAAATCCTACGTCACTGTACAGGAAATACCTTCCAGTTTAACGACATTTTTTCCTTTTTCGGTTTCAGCTACTCAGTCCGCCGGAATCATGTCAGCAGTGGAGGAACTTTTTTTTGCGCCTCCGAAGGCAGCGCACAAGTCGCTTGGATCTCAATATTTTGCATGAAAAAATTATGTCGTATAGGTCAAATACAGCCAAATATATTCTTAATTTTCCGAAACATTTAATTGAGCACTTTTCTTCCAAAAAAATCCCGAAAATCACCCAAATTTTCAGCGCTCACACTGTCATAGCCCCTTAAGTACTAAAAAGTAGAAATTTTTTTTGTTTTTACCAAGTCACCTATATGTGACTATGAATAAAAGCTTGGGCGCTCAACTTTTTAAATGTTTAATAAATTTGATCAATTCGGTTTCGTTAACCGTATTTACTGTGGCACAATAGTAATTAGAGAAATTATTGTCACGTTTATAATCAGTTTGAGGATTTTTATTTAAGAAATCTAAAGTTGTTTTACAGTAAATTAAACACAGTTGATATGTTAACGGATTTATGTAAATTAAAGTTATTAAAATGATGTAAATAATAATAATTATCAATTACATGAATAATTAAGTAAATAATAATTTAAAATTATTAAAATGATGTAAATTATATTGTCTGAATTTTGAGCGCCCAAACCTTTTATTTAGTCACATATAAATGACTTGGTAAAAAAAAACGATGTTCTACTTTTTAGTACATTAAATAAAAGCTTTTTTTACATATAAATTATTTTCTAATTTTTTAGTCTTTAGTTGATTTTACTAGTTAGTTGTCACTAGTAGTTTACTAGTTTACGAATTTGTACGTTAGGAACATGGAATGCTTGTGAAAAAATAACAAAGACTGTAATTGGGATTGAATTTACGACTAATTGCTGCATATGAACTTTAAACATGCAAATACAGGCGGCTACGAATTTGTGTGCATGTGTTAGTGAGATTTTATATGGATGATTAAATATCGCTAATTTTGCATGAAAAGTGGAGAATTTTATAGATATTTTTTTTTAAGTTGAATCATGCATTTGTATCTTTTAGATGCATGTTTAAAAAATGTCAGAGCTCTAAGTAATCGGGAAGTGGGTCAAATATCGATTTTCCGTTATGCATTTCACAGAAAGTCAAGTTGATTAGAAGCTTGTAAAAAAGGCGTTTCGTATACGCACGAGTATGGGGATTGCGTTCAACGTGGGAACGGGACGTTTCCGAACCTAAATTCGTCCGGTACGGTCGGATCCCGCCTAGTCTTTGCCCTCTCCACGTTGCCACGCGGGCTTGGCGCCAATGGTACGGGCTCTGGCGAGCCCCACTACCCCCACCCGACCGACAGGCCGCTCAAAGCTGCGCGGCGCTGTGTCGTTCTCTCGTTGAACGCGATATAACGTAAGTTTAGAGTGAAAGAGGACTTTGGAATGGCGGTGAACGTTGAAGATTATTTTCCCAGACGAACATGCTTCCAATAAAAATTCGAAATTTCGATAAGTCCCGCTACGACGTTTTCGAGATGAAAAATCGTGAATTTAGCCGCGGTTATCTCTTGTTGACATATTCACGGCGCTCATTGATAATGAAATTCCAGTTTAATTCGTGATTCTTCCCAAGCTACTTTAAGCCCTTCCCAAGCCTTAAGAGATCCACCACTCTAGGATTTTGGAAAAATCGTTTTTTCGGCTTAAAAAATACTTTGCGGTCATAAAAACAATATGCAATTGGTCCTGTAGCAATTTTTTTTTTAAGTTTCAATTATCGATTTTGCCGCAACACCTCGGACTTCTTTCAGGCGCCTGGTACAACTTTAAGGCCTTAGGCCACAGTAACGGGTATAAAATCATGTGCGAATTAAACAATTTGTTTTCGTATGAAAAAGTGATTCACTCATAAAAATAATTACACATCTATTTAGTATAAAGCTGTTAGAAAAAATATATTTTTTTTTGATGTACAAAATGGCCGACTACTCGAAACTTCTCGAAACAGCTTTTTTCCAATTGGCGTGACAAATAACTTCAACAATTTTCACTCGATTTACTTCAAATTTAAAATTATGTTCCTAATTGCATTTCGCAGAGTAGTACGTAAGGAATTTAAAAGATAACAAAATAAAATACTAGTTGTCGACCATTTTGTACATCGAAAAAAAAAAATTCTGACAGCTTGATATTCATACTAAATCGATGTGTAATTAATTTTGAGTGAATCACTTTTTCACACGAAAAAAAAATTGTTAAATTCCCCTTAATGGTGCGTCCAAATGCTTCCTTGAGCTCCGAAATGCTCTATGGATCATTGGCATACACTTTTCCTTTCAGAAAATCCCAAAGAAAGAAGCCCAATGGCGTCACAATCGCACGATCTTGCGCGAGATAACACGACCATGAAACTTCGTCTGCAATAACTATGCAGTAACAATGCAGCAAACGACAATTTCTATGCGTTCCTCGATCGTATGATTCTCCATGACTAAACCTCAATACTTTCCGATGCCTGTTGTCAAAGATTAGTACTCCACATCGCCACAAAAAAATGGCGCGCAATTTAAAATGCCAGCTCATTTTGAGACACCCTTCACATACGCGGGTTCGTGAAATACCTTATATTTTCTATGTCATACTTTTTTCCCCACGGAAGCCACGTGGTGGAATTTGGGGAAACTTCGAATATGAACGTTGATTGGATCTATTGACATTGAAAAAAATCCGTATCCTTCAACGATCCTCGAAGTGAAGCCTCTCCTGGCGTTGCTACGCGGAGATTTGCTCGACTCGTGTCGAAAGGACGTGAAGCGCTGTGCGCGTGTAACGTATCTACGCCTTTCCGGCGCCAAGCCCGTACTAGTGCATCGTCAAATATCGACTGCGAGAAAGGCGCTGGGGCATACGTTTCTTTCTGCGTCTTTCCACGTGTGTACAATACAATAATGGAGAAGGAAGCAAAAATCGTATCGAAAATTGTCGAGAAGATCGCTACGAAGTGTGGGTAGAAAGGACGCAACGTCCGTGTCCTAATTCCGTAAGGATGCTAACCGATATATTTATAAACGGCACATACGACCTTTCGGCCTTTGGTCGTTCGACACAATCGAGCGTTCGCGTAACGAGGCCCCCGCTGCAGAAGCGAGAATATATTTTCGTTTGCATGAACGAACGCAGCATCGTCCCCGAGCGCCCGTCAGATCAACACGGAATGCTGGCGCGCGCTATCGGGATGGTTAGGATTGGAAGGAAGCTCCCTCTGCTCGCTTGCCCTTGCCCCCTCTGCCGCGCCGCGAGTGCAACACCAAGAGGCAACGAACGTGGAGAAAAAAAGAAAGCGAGAGAAAAACAAAAGTACGCCAGACCACACGTCGAAGGGTTACTCGGGGGTAAAACGCGGCCGAAACGCACTGTAGTGAATAGAGGCGGATCGCCCAGTCGAAAAATGCGCGGCGGTGCAGCGACTTGACTATGATTGGCTTTTTTGTGTCGCTCGCTTTCGGCTGCTTTTGTTCCCCCTCCATGACACACGCGAGTGAGAAGGATGGAGAGAGGTTAGACCGCGAGACAAATGGTACTTGCAAGGTCCCTCTCCACAGATCTCAACTTTCGTTTTTTTTTCTTTTAAAATGTAAGTGTACGCTTATTTTTGGAAATCGTCGCACGGAGTGTATTTTTGTTTATCGAATATTAATCGCGACATACTTGCAACGATCGCGTAGCACCTTCGGATTTTCAAACTTCTCATGACCAGGAGCTTCATCGAACCACACGCACACACGCAGTTGATTACCGAGCTCTTCGACCAGAGTCTCGCTTTACGGCCTCTGCGCGATACACTGCTGGACTGCTCAGCATTTTTTACTCTTTTTTCTCGACGTTTTTTTTCTTCTTTTCTTCTCTTACATGGCGACGTAGCTGGGATTACGTATATGCGCGTGCACGCGTTCGATATGTATACTTTCGAGGGCACCCTATGCGAACGTCACACACACTGTCTATGTACACGATAGATTCGTCGTGTGCGCAGGTGCAATTTCGACAAGCACGAGAGATTGCGCTAAAGTTGAATTCTGAACTGGCTTTGTGTGGAAAAAAAATTGCGATTGCTCGCGGTCATACGTCTTCCTCGCTGCCACCGCCCCCCACTCTTCTCACGCACGATTCCGAAAGCGAATTTTTCAGTGTGCACGAGCGTGTGTGCAGGACACGAGGGTGAAAAGTCATGCGGGAAACGCGATTGGTCGGAGCTGCGATGTTGTCGCGTTCGACGGCGACACCGTTGCCTAGGGACTTCGCGAAAGGCGGGAAAGCGTCGTATTTTCAAATTTTCGGAACGAATTATTCGTGAATTAAAGTTTGTTAAATTGTACTCGAGGAAGGAGTTTTTCGCGAATCGAAAGTGTGTTGTAATGATGCGCGAATGAAGAATTTTGGGAACGAGGAGGATATTTACGAAGACGAAGAATAACGAGTGTTTCGAAGGCGGCCATTGCGTGTCGCGAGCGATGGTTGGTGAGCGATTTTATCGCGAAATTCGTGGCCTCGAGTACTCCTAGGCGGAATTAACGACCCGCGGGTCAACCTTGATCAATAGGCTAATTTCGTAATACCCGGAAGGAGGGAACGGAGCGAGAGAATTGAGACGTTAGTTATTTTTTTAAGCGCGAGACGCGGCAACGTTGGTTTTGCAACAGCTGTTCGATGGTGGGTTTCTCGGCCTTCGGGGAACGAAGTACCGATTGGTTAAAAAGCTCATTCGCCACGAGCCAATTGGTCACTGATAAGACGCGTTTGTAAGACTGCGTATCTTCCTCTTCCTCGACCCCTCGCGCTATCTCGCCCGTTCCTTTTATGTCTTTATGTGACACGAGCAAACTCTTCGTGTCAAAACACCTTGCTGCTGCGGCAGCTAACCTTGCTTTTTATTTTTACACCGTCCTTTTTTCCTCGATCGATATTACAGATATGCAAAAATAGACTGGGCGCATCAGGGATGCAGTCAAATTGAGAAGAAACGTTGGCAGGGGAGAGAGAGAGTATTGTTTTTGCACTTACCAAAAAAGGGAGCTGCTCCTCCCTGGAAGTATCGGAACCGCCAGTTACGCAATGCGATGCGCAAGGGTACACGTGAAAATACGGAGTGAGCTGTCAAGTCGATCGTAGTCGTGTCGTCTGCTATCCTATCTATATATGGTACGGTATGTGCGTGTGTGTGGGTATAGTAATATTTAATACGTGTGTGATATAGGGTCTCCCTGTTTTCCCCTTCCCAAGCTCGGCGATCGAGCAGGTTGTCCCGGTCGACCGTGCGTTCTCTATGGTTTCCATTTTTTTTCTTTTCCTCACGTTTACACGTACCTATACCTGTATGTCCCATTTTGAGACGCACTAGCGACGAAATTCGGAACTAGACGCTGCGAGAGGGCACCACCGAACGATCGACACTGAAGAATTTTGCGGGGAAAATTTTGCCGGGAAATTTTGTAAATGTCGATGAGAATTGATTCACAAATGTTATTACATGGCTGATTGGGGTTATGATTTTCTTACACGTTTCCGTACGTCAATAATGCTGCGTCTGACGCGCACACGGTGAAAATGGTTCTTTGAGGTGGTGAGGAGATTGTTACTCGGTTTATTGAGGCGTTAGGATAGTGTGAAAATGTAAAAAAATCCTTCGTCGCTTCGAGCAATTCAAATTAAACGGGACGGTCCAACATACGGTGCAGAAATTGCAGATCGAAGGCAAACTCTTGATTACGATAGAACTGATGTAAACATTTAAACGCGTTTTCTCGACATTGTTTTTCAAAACGGCGTACACGATTTCTCGGCATCTAATGAACGGATTGGTTTGAAATTTGGGACACTCATTCGGTGTAATAGTAGTTTAGTCTTGACCGACGTTTTTCTTCTTGACATTTTTTTTTCATTAGTTATTAATAATGATGTTATTTTTCCTCGAAAAAAAACGAGTTTTTTTTTAAATGATTGGAACATGAAAAAAAGCTCAGTTAAGTCAGACAATATTATCTATTTTTAGAAAAAACTCGTCTTTTTTGTTTCAGATAAACCGGGCGCCAATATCAAGTACACCATTGAGCCCGTCGCGTTCAAAGGTTCTTCACGACATTGTTTATAACTTCTCTAATGATTAATATTTTTCATGAAATTTCGTATGCAACTTTGTTAATGTATGTACATAAAAATAAATGTCTGAAAAATTTTACTTGCCTTCCACCTTAATACACACGAAAATATTGAACCTCATTGATTGAAGCTTGAAAATTTATTCTGGGAAATTTGACAGCAAATATTTTAATTCTCGGTCAATTTTAGTCTAGTACCTTTTCTTTAAGTTTATCCCTATTTTGAACTTTTATCGTTTAATACGTAAAAAAAATTGATCCTTATCGAGTTGAATTTTAGTATTACTCATTTTTAAAATAACTTTTATGTTATTGTTTCTGTTTATCTAATTGTATGTGATATTGACCATTTCATTCCGGTATTGTAGAATTAGAAATTGTCATGTCGACTGAATAGAACTGAGCGGATATCTAAAGATCTTGTCGATGAAAGTGTGATCTGCACTTGGAATTTTTCTACCCTTTCAATGAAGTTGGAAATGTTCGTTTATTATTTTATACGTTTTTTCTTCTTCTGAGAAACATTTTCTGCAACAATCGAGGAGATAAGCTTGTGGATTCATTTTTATTGGTTCAATTAATTTTAGACACAATTAGCCTGGGGTGAATTTTTTATATTTAAATTCAGCTCGTATAAATTGCTTAGGCTTACTTTATAACGATGAGTCTGTATGGACACGATTGAGGTGAGACGAAGAAAAATACAAATTCGAGGTGTCGATCATTGGCTACGAAACACAAAGAAAATTCAACTTTACAGTCTCGGTATGTCGCCATTCAAGGCCTTAGGCCACAGTAACGGGTATAAAATCATGTGCGAATTTAACAATTTTTTTTCGTGGGAAGAAGTGATTCACTCATAAAATTAATTATACATCTATTTAGTATGAATATCAAGCAGTTAAAAAAATTTATATATTTTTTTTCGATGTACAAAATGGCCGTCTACTCGAAATTTCTCGAAACACCTTTTTTCCAATTGGCGTGACAAATAACTTCAACAATTTTCACTCGATTTACTTCAATTTTAAAAGTTATGTTCCTAATTGCATTTCGCAGAGAAGTACGTACGGAATTTCTGATTAATCAAAAACTTTTCATCTTATGAGCAGTTTATGAGCAGTTATAACGAAATTTTTCACTGAAAATTCATTTCTTAAGTTCAAATACCTACAACTTTTGAATAAAACAATATTTTTTTAATTCCGTACGTACTTCACTAGGTATTCTAATGTAGATTGACGAGAATTTTTGTTTTTTGTTCTAGGTAAAATATTGTGGATGCTAAATGTCACGCCGCGGAGCGCCTAAAAAAAGATAGCAAAAGAAAATATTAGTAGACGGCGATTTTGTACATAGAAAAAATTATATATTTTCTAACAGCTTGATATTCATATTAAATAGATGTCTAATTAATTTTATGAGTGAATCACTTTTTCATACGAAAAAAAATTTAAACTCGCACACGATTTTATACCTATTACTGTGGCCTAAGGTCTTAAGGGGGTATCCCTCTCTGGAAACTTCAAAAAAACGTTTTTTTTTTGCACATTGTGAACTTTCATGAATATCTTAAGACCAACCGGACTCTGAAATTTAAAAAATTCACGAAGTTACACCTATTTTAGTGGAACAGTGTGCCTCGGGTTTACCGCGATCCGTCGAGTTTGAACGCGATTATCTCGAAACTACATATCTTGACACGGCCGGATTGATATCTTGAGTAACTTTCACACTATTGACTTGAATTTGCACAGTTAGCGCTAAAACAATAGGCATTTTCGGTTCACGATCGCATTTTTTAATTGGATGAACCATTTGTTAATAACAATGACTTCAGCATGCTGTTTTTCAAGAAAAAATGAGATTTTCCTTGGAGAAGCTGTCATTTTTCGTATTTTACGAAATTTGGAAAAGTGGATCGTGAACCCATAGCCAGTTGGATATATTTGTCAAAAAAAAATTGTTTTCGTTTCACATTACATTTGAGCCTGGTAGAGATCTCGCCGTTTCGGGCCTCGCCGCTGGAGGACTGCAACGCCAACTGCAGCACCACGAACACTTTGAAAGATTTTCTACCGAAAAAATTAAATTGTAACCACAAACATGTGTACAACGTGCTGGGAAAAATTAATTTATTCCAACCAATGTGTTACTAGAAAAAAATTCATCATTCTGACCCTTCAAATTGGGCTTCCGGAGAGGGATACCCCGTTAATTAACATTTAAGAATATTGGTTTGTACTCGTACACGTCTTTGCAGATTTTCGAATATCGCGCGTTTTTTTTCCCTCGAATAGAGTATTGTAAAGGAAAGGTTCAGGAAAAATCCTTTAAATTAGAAGATTGCACATTAGTTCTCCGCACATTTTTATTCCGCTCACAAAGTTTCGCTTGTGAGCAAGCCTTTTTTCAATGGTAGCTTCCTCATAAAGGAAGCCTCCCCCCATGGAAATTTATGTATGTAAAATATATGCAGAAAATATATGCTACACACACACACACACACACACACACACACACACACATATATATATATATATATCGGTCGCATATATAGTGACGAAAAATAGAATAATACGTATATATTCAGTATATATGCACCAAATATATGACGCATATATGACCCATATATTTTCGATATATTTTTCTGACCAAAACATATATGCTACGTATAAACACTATATATGATGCATATATGCGGCATATACGACGCATATATTTTCGATATATTTTCAATCTATTTTTTGGTCAGAAAAATATATCAAAAATGTATGCGTCATGTATGACTCATATATGTGTCATTTATGCGTCATATATGACGCATACATTTTTGATACATATTCTTGTCAAAAAATATATGCTGTGTATAAGCACTATTACAGTTAAACTTAATAAAACTTAACTTACAGTTAAAGTACGCTATTACATATAAACACTATATGCAAATATGCTACGCGTATCTGTATATATGTGGCATATATGTACCATTTATGCAGTATATATGTGGTATGTACGCAGTGTGTATGCAACATATATGCTAAATATATGTGGTATATATGCAGGGTAAATGCTACATATATCATTGATATATGATACATTTATATACAGCAATACCACGTATATACATCTCATATATAAAAACGTTACGAAAATTCGAATTTGGCACATATATGCAACATATATTTTCAATATATGGCATACATTTCACATATATTACAATTATTAATAAAATAAATTTGCAGTATATTTTTGCGTATATAAATTTCCATGGGGGTCGAATGTCTTCATTCGGCGTCTCCGACAAAGCACTGAACCATCTCCCGTTTTCTGTTGGCCGTGCGAAATATTCGTCATACCTAAATCCAACGATGAATAATACAAGTCAACAAAAAAAATCGTAGTGCCGTTAAAATTCTTTGGAAAGTGACTACTGGTGAGATCTATACCAACCTGTGTCACTACACAGGGGTTTCAAATCAATTTTAGTTCCATAGTGAGTGTCGTTAGCAGTTTACTCGAGAATTAAGTTTTTTTAAATTATTATTTGCTGTTACAAATTAATTCAGTGATATTTTAACGGTAGGAAAGCGAAGCGAAGCTTGTTCGAACTACCCCAATACATTTCGATATATATGCGGACAGTATGTTATGCAAAAATTGAGAAAAACTATTTCAGATTGCGAGAAAAGTGCTTGTTACGTCTCGAAGGTACGTTCGGCCAGATTGTTCGGATTTCGCTTGAATAGTGACCACGGGAACTTGACCAGTAGAATGATTCAGAGGTCCGTATTTGATAACTTGGCCGGCCGCGACTCAGAAGTTTAGTGTCGACTTGATCGAAGACGGTTCGATAGAGTGTGAAAAAGACTCGTGCGTAAAGGAACAAGAGGTCGAAGGTGAAGAGACGGTGGGGATTTTTAAGGAAACCTATTGGCCTTCTTCGATTAATGATTGAAATCGACAAGTCGAGTTTGATCGTGCTATCGTTACTGGTTTTATTTAGACAATTATTCTAGCGCGTGTTAATGATTTTAAAAGACGACCTCGGCGGGTGGTCCGCTGAAAATAGGCCAACTCATTTTGACGGCGCGCTTCCACAAGTAACTTCCTGTAGTTGAATTTGCAATGTGCGAATATTCTGGATTTGCAAAAATGCATCCGGTACGCTGTCTCGGGGCCTTAAGGGGTCTTCTCACTTTACACGCTAAAAAAGGCTATTTTCATGATTTTCTTTCATAAGTTTATATTATAGATTTTGATATAAAAGTTGTTGCACTTAATAAATACACTTTCGAAATACATTAAAATTTTATTTATTTATTTAAGTCACTATTTATAGACGAAAATGGTAGTTAAATTTTTTTTATATATGCAAAAATAACAAAATGGCGGACATTTTTCGAAAAAACAAAAAACGTCTTTTTCACTGTTTTTGGCAAAAAAATTAGTAAATATCAGAATTTTTAAAATCCTTGATATGCGCTATAGCTATAGTTGTAAAGAATATGTGGTTAAAATTTCATAAGGATCGGTTCAGTAGTTTCGAAGATTTTATCATCAAGCCGTCGAAAAACGTTGTTACGAGAAAAACGCGTTTAAAGTTTGTTTGGGTTACATAAAAACATAAAAAAAACTTAATGTATTTCGAAAGTGTATTTATTAAGGCGCTAGGCCACAGTAACGGGTATAAAATCATGTGCGAATTTAACAATTTTTTTTCGTATGAAAGAGTGATTCACTCATAAAATTAATTACACACTTAGTATGAATATCAAGCTGTTAGAAAATATATATATTTTTTTTCGATGTACAAAATGGACAATTTTTGTACAATGTACAAAATCCACAATTTTTGACCTACAACAAAATAACAAAAATTCTCGTCCATCTACATTAGAATACCTAGAGAAGTACGTACGGAATTTGAAAAATATTGTTTTATTCAAAAGTTGTAGGTATTTGAACTTAAAAAATGAATTTTCAGTGAAAAGTTTCGTTATAACTGCTCATAAACTGCTCATAAAATGAAAAGTTTTCGATTAATCAAAAATTCCGTATGTACTTCTCTGTGAAATGCAATTAGGAACATTACTTTTAAATTTGAAGTAAATCGAGTGAAAATTGGTGAAGTTAATTGTCACGCCAATTGGAAAAAAGCTGTTTCGAGAAGTTTCAAGTAGTCGGCCATTTTGTACATCGAAAAAAATATATATATATTTTCTAACAGCTTGATATTCATACTAGATAAATGTGTAATTAATTTGATGAGTGAATCACTTTTTCATACGAAAAAAGATTGTTGAATTCGCACATGATTTTATACCCGTTACTGTGGCCTAACGCCTTAAGTGTAAGAACTTTTATAACAATATCTATAACATCAACCTATCAAAAAAATTCATGAGAATAGCCTTTTTAGCGTCTAAAGTGAGAAGATCCCTAAGCGTTTCCGCTGGTCGTGAAAAAGGTTCTTGTGACACGTGCGAAAATGCCACGACGTAACAGTGCATTTTTCTCTTATTTCGGGATAGAAAGAAAGGATCAAGACAAATTCGCCGGAAATCTTGGCTCCTTCAGTGAAGAGGAACGCTTCCACCAAGGCATAAAAATCATGGAAGATAGGTATCAGGGAATTGAGACACATATGCATAATGGCTGATTACGTTTGGAGTTTGATGCTTGACTGCCTCAACAAGTATCACTGAAGAAAATCACGAAAAAGAAGCTTACTCAATGTAAAAATATTTAATAAAACTTCAATTTTTCCACAAAATTAGATTTTATAAAAAAAATTGTATATTTCCCTGTTCTTACGTCGAATATCAATATTAAGTCTTAAAATAGGATCAGTATAGAGATAAGATTCAGAAAACATATAGGTACAGTTTTGCGGCACCAAATCGGCTGTTGAGCTGTGGTAATGGCTCCGAAATCACGAACACACGACTCCCAAAAATAAAGGCTCTTTTTACTTCTTACGAACTGTCAAACAATACAACACGATTAATTCTGCTTTACGAATTCTTTAGCCTACAAAGGTTCAGCATAGTCCTCGTTCCACGATATTAAGGGATCATCACAGTGTGAAATTTTCAAAAAATCGATTTTTTTGCATCATCCGATACTATAGACGGTTATAAGCATGGACCTGGCACCGCCAATTGATCGTTAGTAGACAATATATATGAAAATTGCGCACTCGAAACTTTAAACGCGTTTTTCTAGAAATGTCGTTTTCCACAACGGTCTACACTCTCAAAGGAAGAGTTTTCAAGCTATCCGTCTCGAATTTTGACACAGCATTCTTCGTGCCATTCTTTATCTTGCTATGGAGGCTTTTTTTAATCTTTATATTTTTGTTAACGAAAAACTGTTGAAAAAACAGCCTAAATTCGGAACTTATTTTCAAACAGCCGCCATTTTGTCAATTCTGATTTTAAAAGAACTTCCATAGCAAGATAGCGGCTTTCATACTGATTAATAATCTTGTTACAAATTTTGTTTCAGATTATATTTACGGCCATAACCGTGTACACCGTGAGAACTTCTTTTTTTCGAAGACGTTTTGAAACCGTTAAAAAAATGTAAAAATAAATAAAAATAAACAAAAAAACGTTAATAATTTTATCTTCTGTTCTTTATGAGTGCTTTGAGTCGACATAAAAAAATCAGACTGATAAGCGTATTTTAACCGTCGAAAAAAAAAATCGCGAAAATCAGGTGTTTTTCGACCCGTTACACTGTGATGATCCCTTAAGGGGCAAGGCCACAGTAGAATTGTCAAAAAATCGATTTTTTTCTCGTTAAAACAGTGCTTTATTATCATAAGAACAAGTTACGGCAATTATGCAGTATGAGGACTTTTCCGAAAAACGAGGGGAACATTTTTTTTCACCGTCAACTTGTATATTCCATTTAATTGAGTGATATTCCGTCGGGGGAGGCTGACATTTTCCAATAATTCCATAAGTTATGGGGTTTTGAAGTTCGCGGAAACACGTGATGAAATAGGGAATTTTTAAATATTTCGACGCCTATATTGAGGAGTTTGTTTGGGTTGGCCCTTAGGCAACACGTAGCTGCTTAGCGGCAACAAACAAGAGACGTCGAAATATTACATATTTCTGGAAACTATAAAACCCCATAACGTATGGAATTAATGGGAAATGTCAGCCTCCCCCGACGGAATATCACTTACTATAATGGAATAAACAACATCATGGCGAAAAAAATTTCTCGTCGTTTTTCGGAAAAGTCCTCATACTGCATAATTACCTAAATTACTATTCGATTTATAGCAAGAACATTTTTTTCACTGACTTTGAGCGTATAACGTAAGCCCACCTCTCGCACGGCCATAGAGTACCTAAAACTTTAAACGCGTTTTTCTCGAAACAGCTTTTTTCCAATTGGCGTGACAAACAACTTCAACAATTTTCACTCGATTTACTTCAAATTTAAAAGTCATGTTCCTAATTGCATTTCGCAGAGAAGTATGTACGGAATTCCTGATTAATCTAAAACTTTTCATTTTACGAGCAGTTTTATACGAAATTTTTCACCGAAAATTCATTCAAATACCTACAACTCAATTCAAATACCTACAACTTTTGAATAAAACAATATTCTTTAAATTCCGCACGTACTTCTCTAGGTATTCTAATGTAGATTGACGAGAATTTTTGTTTTTTGTTCTAGGCAAAAAATTGTGGATGCTATTGGGTGTACAACTTAATTCGGTCCGTTTTTTGCTTAAAATACGCACTTATTTGAATGATAAAATGAATTAATACATTAATCAAAATATTGTCCATCGCTAGCCACTACTTATCCCCATCTCTCTGGTAATTTATGAATTCCGTCGCGGAAGAAGCGTTCATCTTTTGAAGCCAAGAATGAATCGAGCCAATTTTTGATAGCCTGTTGTGACGTGAAGCGTATTCCAGTCAAAGCGTTCTGCATCGATCGAAACAAATGGTAGTCGGAAGGGGCAAGGTCTCGGCTATAAGGCGGGTGAGCCAGAATTTCCCACCCGCTATTTTCCAAATAGTTTTTAACCACAATAGCAACGTGAGGCCGAGCGTTGTCATGTTGAAAGATTATGGACTCGTGTCTGGTCGCATATTCTGGACGTTTTTCGGCTATAGCTCGCTTTAAACGGATCAATTGTTGCCTGTAGAAGTCTCCCGTGATGGTCCCACAAGTATTCGGTGGGCTTCAGCTCCACTTTTCTTCCAATTGAAACAGAAAATCAACACTTCCCGCAAATGGTGCTTATTTGTGAGGAAATTCGACATTTTCACCGCAGTAAAAAATTAGACTTGATGCGCAAAACTCGAAGGTCTGTAAACGATATTTGGTTAAGAGATGTTGATTCTTCACGATACAGCAAAAATCAGCTGTTGCCGTCAACCATTTATAGCACCTAGAGCCATCTTTTGAAAACGGACCGAACTAAGTTGTACACCTAATAAATGTCAAGCCGCGGAGCGCCTAAAAAAAGACAGCAAAATAAAATATCAGTAGTCGGCCATTTTGTACATCGAAAAAAAAATATACATATTTTCTAACAGCTTGATATTCATACTAAATAGATGTGTAATTAATTTTACGAGTGAATCACTTTTTCATGCGAAAGAAAATTGTTAAATTCGCACATGATTTTATACCCGTTACTGTGGCCTAACCCCTTAATAGTCTCTCACAAAATCTATCGCACCTTTTTTCAATAAAAAAAAAAACGATCTTCTAACTCTTCCTATTGATGCCGTAGAGCAATTGCTTGAGCGATTCTTCGTTGATGGTCTCGAGCGGACCGTTGCCCGCGCAATTGTCTCGAATAATTCCCTCGATCGTGTTGCTCAGATCGTTCTGAAGGGCGCTCGAAGCGTTATCGACGTCGCCAATTTCGCCTGAGTCGTTTTGCCTCGCGTCGTCGTTTCGCGGCGACGAGAGACGCAGATGTTCCATTTCCGTGGATGGTGAGGACAGGTCGTTTTCCAGCGGTGACATTACGAGAGAGAAAAAATCGTTCGCGTCGTTCGTTGACAATTTTTCGTTGCCGCGGCGGTCGCACTTTTCCGCGACCGGCGAATTCGTCGAGTCCTGCCTCGATGCGTTATCGCTCGACGGATTGTTCCACATACGTGGCTCCTCCGAGGGATGGTTGACTTTTTTATTTTCCAGCGATTCGCCACTCTGCGCCTCGTTGAGGTAATTCGTTCTCACGTCCGATTCTCTCGTGAGTATCGGCTGACCTTGGCTATTCACTATGAGAATAAACTTGTTCTCGCTCGTCGAAACTTCCGGTGCTGTTCCTTCGTCGCGCGAAAAAACACTCGTGTCCGTGGCGGTCGAGGAATCTTTGCGGGAACTCGTCGCAGTTGGTTTCGAGGCTGCGACGTCCGATGATCCGGCGATGGCCGAATCTTCCGGTTGTGCCGGACACTTGTGAGTCCTTTGGCTTACCTGAAAGAAAAATAAACGTGTACGATGATAATGTGCTTCGTTTCAGCGGAAATAGCTGGAATTGACTTCCTTTTTACAAGCTTTTATTTAAATTGCTCGGTTCGTATCTCTTTCCGGTTCAAAATTTGTAATCCATTTTTCGAGCACTTGCCGATTGAGCTGAAATTTGGCATACAGATGTAACTTCGGTGACAACGCAATAGTATGGTACCGTGGAGCTGGTCTGATGAAGGAGATGGGAGGTGGGCCATGCAACGCCTTAAGGGGCCAGTCCACTTTGAAAATTTCAAAAAATCGAAACCAAGCAAGACTTGAAGAAATCGACGATGATGAGCAATCAGAAGGGATTTTGTACGATGCAGGAATTGCCGATTGAGTTTAGGTAAGAATTTTTCATAGTATAAACTTCAAACGCGTTTTTCTCGAAACAACGTTTTCAAACTCTAGCTCCATCGTATCTCTAAAACTAATAAACCGATTCTCGTGAAATTTGAACCAGATATTGGAAACATGATTCGCAACAAGATGACCCTCGATGGTTTTAAAATTTTGACTTTTACTCTTTTTTTTGCGAAAAACTGCAAAAAAACGCGTTTTTTTTTCATTTTTTCGTTTTTCATCCGACATTTTTTTATTTTTTGATAAAACTTTATATCCGAGGGTCATTTTGTAGCTGGTGTTGTACTGAATCTAATGGACTTTGATTTTTTTGTTTCAGACAAGCCGTTGCCGAGTTGTGATGGAGCTACCTAGCCCACCTATTTTCGAGGCGTTACGTTAAACTATAGTTTTTGTGCTTAAAAATGAATAAAAATGAATTAAAATTCCTTTTTAAATGTATTTCAAAACTATTTATCGAGCCCAACAACTTTTATATTCATATATTTTTTTAAATCCTCAAAAAATCGCGAAAATAGCCTTTTTCGTGGCTCCAAAGTGGACTGGCCCCTTAAGGGGGTTACACGCAGTTGGAATTTTTGAAAAAATCGATTTTTCGTTTTCGACGGATTCTTATAATATAACCTTTCAAAAATATTCTCTGAAAATTTCAAGTCGGTCCGTTGAAAGTGGGGGAGTTATGAGCGTTTACAGGTAGGTCCGCTTACCGCTTTACCGTTACAGGTAAAAACTTTAAACGCGTTTTTCACGAAACGACTTTTTCAGAATCGGTGACCAAAATATCTCAAAAACAACTAAACCGATCTGCTTCAAATTTCACAGGCATTTTTTGTATATCGAAAGGCAGTCCTTAATCGAAGGGTTTTTTATTCAATGCATTCTTTTTTTTATATCAAGGAAAATAGAGTGTTTTTTCATCGAAATTTCGACGATCACTTTCGACCGGCGACCATTTTTTCGAAAATCATTATTTTTTGAATCCTTTGATTAGAGACTGGATAATACGGTACAAAAACTAAATTCATTTGGTTTTTTGATTTCAGATGATTTGTTCCCGAGCAGGAGTGGTCACCGCAAAGGACCTTTTTTGCACAGCGGTCTGTGCAATTTATTGTATGTCCGTCGTTTATAAATATTTCCCAATAAAAAAAATTGTCAAAGATACTTGAAATCATACCCTTTACTATGAAAAAAAAAGTTAAAAACCTGCACCCATTTCCCAAGAAAAAATCACGAAAACACCTTTTTATTCCGGCCGCGAACTAGGTGTAACCCGTTAAGGCGAAGTAGGAGATGTACCACGTGACATATGAGTGCGAGAGAAATAGCTGAAATTTTCGAACTGAGATTTTTCAGAGATGAATAATATTTAGGGCAAAAGAAAATCATCAAGCTCTGCATCAGGGAATTCTCCAGAGCCTAATGCTTAATTTCCTTAAAAATGCGTTTTTCCTTAAAAAATTCACCATCTATGAGAAAATTGGGTTGGAAAATTTGTGAGGTTATGTTGACCTTCTACATGCCCTTAATAGCATATACTAGGACAGTCGAATTTGTGCTCATTTCTTTTGTTATCATGAGCACTTTTCATTACACATGATAACGAGAGTCAGATAATGGTGGTGGGAGGTGGGAACTGTAATTTCCTAATGGCAAATGGTAGGACAATCGAGTTTGGACTCTTTAACTTTTTTGACTTGAGCACTATTTATAATTACACTATTATAAAGTTTCTCGCGAAATCTTTATAACCTAAGGCAAGGTTTTTAATTACACCGATGTTTGAATGGCATGGGGGTCTGGCATGGCAAATAAATAAACAAATTCTTATACCGAAAAGTATATAATAAACTATACATAAAAAACTTTTTAATAACAAGCTTTTATTTATAAAATATTGAACAAGAAAGTAAAAAATAATATTCAGTGTATGAAGTTAAATAGTAAAGCTGCGGAAGAACCCCATCCTTGGTCACTTATCGAAGGTGCAGGCAGTACATACTTAATCAAACTTACATAAACGTAGAACGTAAACGTCATTACACTTGAAATAGCGCCTCGAGCATTTAAGAAAATATTTAATTTTTAAAATGTTCCAGGTATATGTAAGTTTTATTAAGTATGTACTGCCTGCACCTTCGATCAGTGATCACGGGATAGGGTTCTTCTGTGGCTTTACTATTTAACTTCGTACGCTAAATATTATTTTTTACTTTTCACTTCAATAGTTTATAAATAAAAGCTTGTTTTTAAAAAGATTTTTTACGTTTATTTACCTTGTAGCGAAAATTTTTTCCACACGCGTCGCATTTGTACGGCATCACCCCCGTGTGTATTCGACGGTGAACCAAGTACGAGACTCGTTGACGGAAGCATTTTCCTGAATCGGAAAAGGCGCGAGGTCAAACAACTGCCGATTTGATTGAACCTTTCGTGACTGAAGAAAATGCGCTTAAGGGGCTTGGGAACGAATTGTTTGTAATGCCAATTATGGGTAAACTCTACGATTGCTTATTTGCACTGAGTATCCTCAGCACTGGATTGCTGAGGGAAATATTTTGGATCTGTTGGATTCAATCATTTATTGGCGAAATATTTAAGGGGCTATACCAGTGTGACACTTTCACAGAATCGATTTTTTTTTGCCTTTTTCGACAGTTTATACTTTCAAGAATATGATTATCATTTATATCATTCATATCAATATCATTTTATCTTGCAAAAATCGATAGTTAAATCTTTAAACGCGTTTTTCTCGAATTGAGATTTTTCAAATTTGCTGACATTGTAACTCAAAGAGCAATTATCCGATTGACTTGAAATTTGAACTAAGTACTCTTGAATATATTTACTCTACAATGACGTAGGATATTTTTGATTGGATGAAAATTGACGATTTGGCATTGAAGAAAACGATCATTTTGTAGGCAAGAAAACAGACTTTTTTGATAACTACGCCATTTTGTTAGATTTTGATATTTTTCGAAAATCCTACGTCATTGCACAGGAAATACCTTCCAGTTTAACGACATTTTTTCCTTTTTCGGTTTTAGCTACTCAATCTGCCGGAATCATGTCAGCAGTGGAGGAACTTTTTTTTTGGCGCCTGGAGAAGGCAGCGCATCAGTCGCTTGGATCTCAATATTTATCTATGAAAAAATTATGTAATATAGGTCAAATATAGCCAAATATATTCTTAATTTTTCGAAACATTTAATTGTGTACTTTTCTTCCAAAAAATTCCCGAAAATCACCCATATTTTCAGCGTTCACACTGGTATAGCCCCTTAACGGGCTACATCTACCTGGTGGGTCAAAAAATTGCATTGTCCAAGAATATTTTTGTTTGATAATATCACCTTTTAGCTATATTGCCTGAAAAGTGCATTGAAATATTCCCAAAATTGAATGAACTACAGCTTCTTACCGTCGGCCGGGCGATCGGTAGCAGCACGTGAGAAAAAAGGCCTTTAAAGTTTGACGTCAAACTTTAAACGCGTCTTTCTGTATTCTTTGGTAAAGTAAAGTTTTTCTGTATTCTTTGCTGACTTTTTTTCAAGCTTCTCAATATATATACCTTGGTGTTAAAAAAATGCGTTTCTTTTTCACCAACCGTTTCCCACAAAATGAATTCGGAATTTGGTAATTTTTTTCGGGCCTTTGGGTAGATGTAGCCCCTTAATATTCACTATTTCCAAAGACTAAGACGATTTAAACAGAGTGTATAAACAGTTTAAAAGCTTTTTCTGCCAGTCAGATATTTCTCTCGAACTATTTTTGTTCTGCAGCCCAAGAAGAAGAAAACTGCACTCTCAATGGACTCTTGTTGTTCTAAAACGATATGAATTTTCATTGTATTACAATACGCAGAAATTATCATTGAGTCTGATATCGAACGATAATTATTTTTGCGCAACGGGCAGTCTTATATGATTTTGAAAGATTCGATCGCACGTGCAGAATGGACTCACCTGAACGCTTTTGTCAACCCATGCTTCACACTGTTTTACGTTAGGACACAGCACGAGTATTTTCTCTGTACAAGGCACATCGTTAATGATTATTAAAAAGACGAAAAAATAAAACGCTGCATGCAAGCGTCGTCGCGTTGAAGAATTTGTTAAAAATGTTCAACCGCGTACACGATGTGGCTAAGAAATGACAAAATAGTACATACGTACCACACGTTTCGCAAACGAATGGTTTTTCGCCGGTGTGTATTCGCTCGTGATTGTGGAGAGTGGACAATTCCTTGAACGATCTCCCGCAAGTTACGCAGGTGTGCGGCTTGTCGTCTTTGTGATACAATCTGTGCTTGTGATAAGATTGTTGGAAGGTGAAAGTCTTGTCGCACAGTGTACACTTGTAGGGCATTTCACCGGAATGGAGCCGCTTGTGCTTCTTCAAAAAATACTTCGTCGTAAACATTTTGGTGCAAACGTCGCACTCCCACTGCTTGCCTTCGTGAGTCTTGAGATGTTGAGCCACGTGTTGTTCCTGTCGATGAAAATACAAATTTAATCATTGTTATACCGAGCGTGCAGCTGTTTCTCGAATAAATTGGTTACTTTTCTAAAATTTTTGCCGCACGTTGGACAATTGTAGCCGTTTTCGCAACAGGGTGATTCACCGTCCGCCTCTTTGGATAAAGATACTGCGTCAAAGGCTTTTTTTTTTTCATGGAACAGAAAATTGCAACGAAATTAACAGTGAAATTAGTCTGGTAATCAAACATTCGGCGGTGAACATAGTTTTTTTTATTATTCTATTATTTTACCCAATGTCTAATATACTTTACTAATTAGTTGTTAATAATTCGACTAATATTGACTTTTTCACATGATTTATGATCAATAATTCCAATCACTTTGATGTTTTTTCTTTCTCAATATTTTTTACTCGAAAACGGTTATTTTCCGCCTATCTTCTCAGCCCAGCAATGGAAACGAATCATGCGATAATATGCCGATGTTATTTTTTGGCTCCTCAAGCAAATGAATGTATGCATTGATTACCGAGATTGTAGCCAATGTGAGCAATCCTCATGTGAACCATCAGGCTGCCACGATTCTTGAAGACTTTCGTGCAAAAGTGGCACGGATAGTTTTTCAAAAGTTCTTCGGGCATTGAATTAACGTCTTTTTCCGCGATCATGTGAACGACTTGCTTGTGGAGAATGAGAATATTCCGATCGGGAACGGGTATGCCACATATGTTGCAGCGTTCCGTTTTGTCCTTGGTAGCGAGGACCCTGATTGTCTTCAATTGCGACGGCGCACCGACAGAATTCAAGTTCGATCGAGGATGACCGTTGGATGCCTCTTCGTTCGCTCGAGTACTCGAGTCCCGCGAGGGAACTTGCGTCTCTTCGTTGTTCGTGCTTTCGCCTCGAATCAACGCTGTCCCCTGATAGTTGCAATATTTTTCTCCTCCGCTGGACAAGCCGGGAGGATCCTCGGAAGCATAACTCTTCTCTTCGCCGGCAGAAGATTTTTCACACTGTTTGGAACAGTTTTCGCTGTTCTCTTGCAGCAAATTCTCTATCCAAGTCTCGGAGAACTGATCCACTGATTCTTCCTTCCGATCCCCCACGCTGGAGTTTTGCCCGAAAGCATCGCCTCGATAGGCCCTAGAGTCGCAGAGTGCGCCGGTCTGCGCCGAATGTTCGCCGGTTTGCGAAGAGACAGCCACCGGCGAAGCTTTGCTTTTCGCCGAAGCGTGAAACACTATCGGAATGGACGTTCGATAAGTTTCCTGAATCGCTTCGCTCGCGGAAGAGCGATCGTTCGTTCGCATCAAGCCGGACGAACAAAATTGCTGTTGGCTCAAATTGGGAACGAATATCAACTGATTCTGGCATTTCTCCGTGCTCTCCGCAGAGATCGCAGCGAAGACTCGAGAGTCGCCGCTCGACTCTTCCAGACTCTTATTCACAACTATGGCGGCGACGGATCGCACCGAGTTCAAGCTCGACAGCGGCACGAAGGCGATTTTCTCGCTGCTTGTTTCTTCGGTTCGAGTGCGTTGGCACAAGAGCGCCGTGTCGACGTTGTTGGCATTCCAGGCTTGCTGGCCGAGCGGCGCGTCGCCCTGACAGGCCACGCGAGTCCTTTCGCGGTCGATCTCCGCCGCTTTGCGAGTGTCGCACCGATGGCTGGTGTTTATGGTATGACCGAAGAGATGGATAGTCAGCTTGTCTATGCCGAGGAGCGTTTCGTTGCAGACGGGACAGGCGAGAGGTCGCGTCGCGACGCTCACCAGGCCAGCCCTCAGGGCGTCGAGAGTCACGAAACCAGGTTGAGAACACAACGGACAGGAGAGCAAACGCGCGCACATGTTCGCATCGATTGTATCGAACAAGATCAGCGGGAAGATATATGTTTATTGTCGAATTGGCAATGCGTTCAAAGCGGCGATTCTAGGCTCGATGGAAACATCGCGGATCTGGACCAAACTACGAGACACGATGATCCGTGTCAAACGAGTGCGGCAACGACTGATCGGCAATCTATTATTATCTTCCCCACGGTGTGTCTGTGTGTATACATCAACGAGTACGAAGGTTATGCCTAAACTTGACCCAGTTCACAGCGTAATCGGTGAGCATTGCCTTTCTTTTCTTTCGCTTCAACTCAATGGACAATACGATTTTGCAGACACGGCTGTGGATCTTTTGGTTTGTTTTGAAGACTCGGCGATTCAACGAAATCACGGACGCGCCATTTTTCTACGATTCTAAATATAGATGGTTTTCGGGCTTGGGATTATGCGTTATGCGTCGGAATTCACCACATTTTACGGACATAGATCTACGCGATCCAGGAGGTGGGGAAGCAACGCGACTAAATTTAGACGAGCGGCGGGTAATTCGAAGAGACTCGTCGAAGTGGGAAACTCGGATCGTCCACCTGATTATGAACTGAATGTGTTTGTCGAATATTTTATTTTTTATCGTGTACTCGTAATGGGTAAAAAAGTAATAAAAACAAAGATCGCGTAAAACTTAACTTAAATGGGACACTTGTATGGGACGGAATCCCTGCAGCAGTATTCTCGCCCCGCCGAAAGATTCGTGTTTATCCATTCGTCATTGCAGTTCTTGATGAAGAGATGAGCCTGTCGGATGATACGATAAATCGTTGCAATTAGTCACCATGCTTGAGAACAACATATTTCGAGATTTTATTTGCTTTTCTACTTACTCTCTCCTTGTAGATTGCACGGTCGACCGAGCCGCAAAGTATCGCCGGGCTGTTGGGAAGGTGTTTTACAATCTGAAAAGTGAATGAGAGTACTAACGCTGAGAATATATTCTGTCAAGCTTTATCAAAATTCAGGATGGCGATTGTTCATGGCGATCGATTTTTCAGGATAGCCTCATTGTCGGCGAAGGCCAACTTTGTAACGGGTGACTGTCGGTAAAGGACATTTTTAATGTATGCAAGTCTCACAGAAATACCACCATGACGATAGATATTAGATGCATTATTGATTCGTTTGTTGCACTGCGTGCGAAATTGAGGACTGAGGCACTAGAACGTTGAAGAATTTTGACACTTTTAATTTGCAGGAGCTTTGCTTGCTTTCCTAAGGTAGGATTTACAGCGATCAAAAAATCGATTTCTTTTTTTTTTTGTGTAAACGATAGAATTATATATATAGAATATTTCATTATTCATTTCATATTTCACAATGCGCCCGCTCAATCTCGGAGCGGGCGTAAACTTCAAATGAGTCTTTCCAAATTGACGTGTAGAATTACTCAAAAACTATTAAACCGATTGAGTTGACGCTTCGTAGAAATATTGATAATATTGGTACCTTCTACTTGACACTTGTTTTTGACAAATTATAAAACTAAATTACTTTTTTATCTAAATTTCACAGAAATGTTGCGTGAAATGTTGATTTTTTGTTGTTGTAAATGCGTGCCATTCTCTTAAATTTGCATTCCATTCTTTTTAATTACCGTCCAATAGAAACTATACATGTTTTAACTGAAAAATTGTTGCATTTTTTTACAAATCAAAGTTTACTAGATTGTAGACTGCACGTCGATTTGCAACTCCCGCGGCAATTTTGCCGTAACACTCCAACAGCTCTGCCTGTTTTGTAAATATACTATTTAAGGTATACCTAAAATTTAATAATTGTTGAATAATTATTTCTCAACTTAAAAAATCCCTCAAAATTGCTTAATTTTTCCCACCTAAATGTATTTACCGCCTTAAGAAACGAAGTTTTTACCGGTGGAATGTAATGAAAATAATTCTCGTTCACTTACTCAAACTTCGTGCAACAAATTTTACCTACCCAAATTACTAAACCATTTTTCAAGATGCTTCTTTGGGGATCTGCGATTCAGTTCAGCACAAAAATAGTTGATATGATAATAAAAATAAAGAAGTAAAAATGCGAAAAAGAATTTACGTTGAATTCCATCGATGCAAACTACGAGACGATTAATCAATTTAAATATTAACAAATGTAAGTGAAACAATCGTTGGGACAACATTTTCTACGATAAATTTGCGAGACTTGGTCTAGGATTACGAGCCGTGCTATCGATTTGACTTTACGCCGAGAAAATATACATGAGAATAGTAAGGTATTCCTTTCACGAATATTTAACAATTAACTGATTTTCTTTGTTAACTTGAAGATATGACTAAAAATCGCTTAATTTTGACGTTTACAGTGGTGTTACCCCTTAAGCGCGACTGTAATTTACCAATGATTCAGAAGGGCCCTGTTTATACCCTCACAAAATACGGCCCTCCGAAAAAATAGTACCTTGAGTTTCTGCTACTTTCACCTAAGATAAAATTTCCCAAACATCCTTAAGGCGGGATATACATTTAGACAGGAATAAAAACAGTTTTGAAGGATTTTTTAAACTAAGAAATAATTATTCCACAACTATCAAACTTTAGGTATACTTTAATAGTATATTTAAGTATGGAAAACAATTTTTTTAAATTAATTCATCGTTAAAATGACGGAGCTATGGCAGAGTGTTACAGCAAGGTCGCTAAGGGAGTTGCGAATCGGCGCGCAGTCTAGCTTCCTGTAGACATTGATTTGCAAAAAAGTTCAAACATTTTTTCAGTTAGAACGTGTATAGTGTAATTTTTTCTTCTTAATTTGTAATATATTCTTCTTTGGTAATAATTACTTCTCTATTTTTTGGACGTACAAGGTTTTCTATGTGACGGTAATTAAAATGAAGAAAATGCAAATTTAAGAAAACGGCACGCATTTACAAAAAAAAGTCAACATTTCACGCAAAATTTCTGTAAAATGTGGATAAAAAAAGTAGTTTTTTTTTCAATTTTTCAAAAACAATTCTCGTCAAGTTCAAGGTACCAATATTATCAATATTTCTACCAAGTTTCAACTCAATCCGCTTAAGGGGCTATACCAGTGTGACACTTTAAAAATATCGATTTTATTTTTTCGCCTGTTTCGACAGTTCATACTTTCAAGAATATCATCATCATTTATATCATTTATATCAATATCATTTTATCTTGCAAAAATCGATAGTTAAATCTTTAAACGCGTTTTTGTCGAAATGGGATTTTTTAAAGTTGCTGACATTGTAACTCAAAAAGCAAATATCCGATTGACTTGAAACTTAAACTGAGTACTCTTGAATATATTTACTCTACAATGACGTAGGATATTTTTGATTGGATGAAAACTGACGATTGGCATTGAAAAAAAACGACCATTTTATAGGCAAGAAAACATACTTTTTTCATAACTACGCCATTTTGTTAGATTTTGATATTTTTCGAAAATCCTACGTCATTGTACAGGAAATACCTTCCAGTTTAACGACATTTTTTCTTTTCTCGGTTTCAGCTACTCAATCGGCCGGAATCACGTCAACATTGGAGGAACTTTTTTTTTGGCGCCTCCGAACGCAGCGCATAAGTCGCGTGGATCTCAATATTTTTCTATGAAAACATTATGTAATATAGGTCAAATATAGCCAAATATATTATTAATTTTCCGAAACATATAATTGAGTACTTTTCTTCCAAAAAATTCTCGAGTCACCCAAATTTTCAGCGTTCACACTGGTATAGCCCGTAAATAGTTTTTGAGTAATCCTGCACGCCAATTTCGATAATGCAGTTTTGAGAAAAACGCGTTTGAAGTTCACGCCCGCTCCGAATCCGAGCGGTGAGGCACAGCGTTGACGGACTGTAACGTTTGACGTTTTTCGAATTTCTTTTTGAAACTTTGGGAAAATATTCTACATATATAGTTCTATCGTTTAAAGGGGGAAAAAAAGAAATCGATTTTTGTATCGTTGTAAATGTATATCCCGCCTTAATTATACTGTATAAGAATAATAATATAAAATTCGAACAATGTCTCCGCCACACTTACGACATCAAGACATCTGCTGATACAGAGTTTGTTTCCAAGATTGCTGCACGGCAGAGCATCCGCATGTTCGTGCAAGAGTGCAGGATTTCCCTTCGGCGGTTCTTTGCTTCCCCTCTTGATTTGGCCGGTGAAAAAAACGCCACAGACACATCCCAATGGAGCTCGGGCGTCGGTAGAACGTGCGGTCGAATTGCTGTTCTCTTGAGCACGAGAGTAGCAAACGCACAGAACAAGCAGGAACACCGGAATACGCATCTTGCACTACAAAAAATTGAAAAAATCAAAAGAACGTAATCTAAGTACAAATAATTGTACGTAAGCTGAAAACCGAGGGACGCTTCGATCTTACGAGAGAGCTTACCGTTTTCGAGGACTCGTTCCAAAGACGTTCTTTTCTCGAATGTTTGCCAGAAAGTGCTCGCATCGCGGGATATATATGTATATGTACGATGTTGTAATAAGCGTGTTTAATCAAAGACTGCACCATTAGCGAATTTCTGATGTTTGCAATATTGCAATCGATTCACTGAGAGGGACCTACTTTTTTCGTTGCCTCAAAGCTCCGATCGTTCGACATTCCAATAGTGTCGTAATAAACACCCACGTGTTTTTGTTTTTACTCCAAAAGAAAAATACCCCAAGGCAACGAAAACCAGGCATGTCGCAATGAAAATAGGCTAAACCGACCAGTGAATGGACAAAAGCACATTTATATTTAAAATCAGAAAAGAATATGAATTGTCGATAAAAACTCGTATCACTATAATTTTGCAAAAAATATGACAGGCGTGGGTAAAACAGATTTAAAAGTTTAATATCGAATTTTGACGCCACACAGAATTTTTCTAGTTTGTGGTACTTGCACACCGCGCAACTTAGTTACGATACGGTTGTGCAGTAAGTGTTTTAAAGGCAAAAACAATAGTTTTTATAAGTTTTGAGGGTTAGTATTACTTTTGTTACTTGAGATAGAATCAAGTGTTGCTTTTGTGAAAATTTTTGAAACAGATTCGTAACGAAGGTCAGGATTGGACATAATTATTTACTTGGGCTGTATTCTAATCCCTTTCCAGTGAATGGTCATATGAGCTCTATTCCAAAAATTCTCAAAGCAGAGTAAAAAATTTAGCTTATCCGCTGAAAATTGCAAAATTAATTGCTGTTAAGAGATGACAGTGAACATTTCATTACTAAATATTCTCATAAAATTATTTGATTCGTTTTCCAAATTTCGACAAAATATGATTTTCTATTTCTCTGTCCGAACAAACTTTGGTAGGTTTTTGAGAATGGCAGGTTAAGATGCAAAAAAGCTTTGTGTATTTTCTATGTAACCGTGATAACAAATATAATCCTCATATGTGAGGGATTCTCCGTCAATTCGGCCACTTTTTTTCGACCATCTCAGATCTGCCTCATAATTGGTTATATCACAATACTACTAAAAGGCATTCTATGTGAATTTTTTCAGTTTTTTAATTCAACATTTTAGACAATGCCGTTTTTTTCCAAATGAATATATCTCGGAAACTAGAAGTAACTGAAAAAACGTCTCTACATAAAAGTTGTAGTTTTGTGTTAGCTTTCGAGCGGACGACTTGAAATAATTTTTACGTTCCGGTAACGCTGATTTTTTACCAAAAAAGGAGGAAATTATTTTTTTAATTCAAAAACTGCAATTTTTTTTGGCTGAAAAAATTTCCGGATTTTCCAGTATGTCTGACGATGTTGCAAAAAAATCGCCAGAGTGGCACGGAGCGAGTTTGCGGTATAAAAAAAAATTAATTTCTGTGGTTTCATTTTTTCTACCCTAGAACCTCGATCCGTGCAACTCTGGCGATTTTTTTGCGATATCGTCAAACATACTGGAAGACTGTAATTTTTTCAGCCAACAAAAAAATGGCCGTTTTTTAATAAAAAAAATAATTTCCCCCTTTTTTGGTAAAAAATCAGCGTTACCGGAACGTAAAAATTATTTCAAGTCGTCCGCTCGAAAGCTGACACAAAACTACAACTTTTATGTACAGACATTTTTTTTCAGTTACTTCTAGTTTCCGAGATATATTCATTCGGAAAATAACAGCATTTTCTAAAAGGTTGAATTAAAAAATTTGAGAAAATTCATATAGAATGCCTTTTAGTAGTACTTTGATATAACCAATTATGGGGCAGATCTGAGATGGTCGAAAAAAAAGTGGCTGAAATGACGAAGAATCCCTCATGTATAAGAATATTATTTTTTTTGTGCAACACAGTGATATCTAAATCTATCATTTAATAGAAATGAATAATAAATCGTTATGCTTTCCAGCGTTAATCTAAACTACACGTCCTTTTACTGGCGATCGAGTGTCCATTTATTGACAATTTTGTCCATTCACTGGCGATTAAGTCATTTCGCTACTCATTTATCAATTTCTTCAATATTATTTGTTGCAATTGCTTCGAATATTCTTTTTATACTACGAGAATAATACCTTTTGGTAGCTATAACCATTGAAAAATTGGTTTCAATAATCTTTGCATTTTGAAGTCCATCTGAATCCTACAGTGTCGTTATTCGTTCATCCACTGGTCGGTTTATCCCATATGACAATCGAAGCATTAAAAAATTCGTTGTTCGTCAATACTCTATATAAAATATAAGCCGAACTCGTGCGCGGGCAATAATTGATATACGTGACTGCCGCGTGATAATAAAGACTCACTGAGTAAAAAATTATTTATCATTATATTACATGTTATATCTACACATTTGTCATATAAATAATGAACATAGATCATTAATTAATTACTCTGGACATTACTCGCGATATTCTATTTACCGACAAAAAGATTTCGCGGTTTGTCGATTTTTCTAAACTATAAATCGTGCCATATTCGGCAGTGCGATTATCGCAGACGTTTATTTTCGCTTGATTTTACTCATCAAGAATCTGCCCTCGCCCTCTAAAACGATTCGCTCCGCGTTTGCGACTATTGAATACTTGCACTCTATGATCTTCCTGGCGGATAGAATCGCGACGCTTATTTGCACGGTGTCGCCTATGTAACAAGGTTTCGGATACCGAATCAATTGTTCTAGCACAACTGTACCGGGACCCGGTAATCTAGTTCCCAGGACACCCGACAAGAGTCCATTCAAGAATGCCCCGTGTACGATTCGCGTGGCTGCATCTATGTGAATGGGATTATAGTCGTCGGTTAATTCCGCAAATTTCAGTACGTCGCCCTCGCTTATCGTCCTTTCGATCGAAACACTTTTTCCTACTCGCAGACCCTCTGCGGCCATCGGCGAGGCTTCGTTCGCCGGGGATTTTGTGCAGTGAGTCTTTGCCATATGTCCAAATAATCTGAGCAGGTTCCGCTGCATGGTCGCGGAGAGATATTCAAAAGCGGACAGCGATGAACCTTGTGCGAATGAAATCTTTTTCCAGAAACCACGAGACTGGTGTCAGAAAAATAGTCCAGAGGCTGATCCAAACGAACTGGCACAAAGTTTTAGTTGGCAAAAATCTACGAAAACTCTTTTTTTTCGTGTCTGTTTTTCCGAAAACTAGTTTTTTTCGTGTCTATTTTTCCGAAAATCGGAATATTCGCATGAGCGACTTCTAAGACGGCAACGGAATATTTCTCAATTCTTGGCTAGCGCCAAGCTCGCTCGACCTCGCAAGCGCTTCTGGACTGCAATAATCGGTCAGAAAAACTTCCGCCAAGTTCTTCAATCGCTTGTCGTCGCTGCTGGAAAATTCTCGAATTTTGTCTACGATTTCGTGGCTGGTGATATGCTTCTTAGACTCTGGAGTAACGAGAAACATGAGAGTAGTTACGGCCGAGAGGACGGTCTGCTTGTCGCCGGAACTTAAGAGCGACGATACCAGCGCGACTCCTTGATTTTGCAATATGTATTCTTTGTTGAGCGGATCTGCAAGTAAATATTCCACGTTCTCCTTTACGCGCATCGTTTTCGTTGAATTCCAGACGCTAATCGCCAGTACCAACAACAATTGAGGTTATGTGAGTCGCGTCTTTGAGGTTATGCGCTCGGACGACGAGTTAATATTTGGAATAACTCACCCAGGGACAAGTTGCAAATGCCACCAATCGCAAAGCGTACGAGTACTTTGTCATTGTCCGAGAGAACGTGAAGAAACAAATCGATCACGTTCAACTGTCGCAAATAATCGTAATTCACCGGATCGTAAGCGAAATTGGCTAGGTTAGCGAGCACTTGTTTTTTCGCCTCTGAAAATAACGGAAGAGATGAAAATATTCTCAGGACTGCGTGGACGGTTTTTGTTTAACGATGCTTCGTTGCCGGTAGTTGAAAAATTTATAATCACCCCGCGATGTTGACGTTTGAAATTCCGTCGCTAATAGCTTGAGATAATCGAAACGTCCGACCCCGTTCTTTCCAGTGCGTTCAATTATTTGGTCTTTTCGCGAGAACATTTCGACCCCAGACTTCTAGAGTATTCTTCCTTTTTTTTTGAGGGTTCTTCACCGATTGATGTCAAAGGATATTCATTTCTTTAGACACACATATGTCCAATCAACGCTCGCTTTGAAGTTTCCTTAAATTACACATCTTTTACGGGAAAAAAAAACAACTGAGGCACTTTAAGAAGTTTCCATGGCTCCAAGAGCGGGGATGAAAATACAATTTTCGGCAAGCTGCCAACTTCTTGCGAATAAAATTTCATGTAAATATAAATTGTTATTGGGCAATATCCGAGTCATATCATTGTCGAAAAATATTTCCAAGCCTTCAATTTTTCCTAAGCTAATCATTTTAAAATATTTCTAAGCCTTCATTTTAGCTTAACCGTATCATTTTTGCAATTAAAGATAAATATGTTGTAATTTTATTCGAGAAGAAATAACCGAGACTTGGCAATGGCGGGCGTTTCTGCCATTGGCACGACTGACTATCGGTAAGCGTCGTCGGCTCCAGGGTAATTACACAGTAAAAAACGTTCAACGCTTTATAAAGAGTTCTTAATTCGGCAAAGTCGAAAAGTATTTCACATTTCGAGCGGACGAATAGATACATTTTATTATAAAGTTCAAACGCTATGATACTATGTACGTTTTAAACACCTGCCGATTTTGAAATTCCCGCCAGCTAGAGCTTGACTGTGAGTGGCTCACTCAAAAGAGCCAGTTAACGCGGTGTTGCCACGTTTAACCTACAAGTTTCGTTAATGTCCGAAAACAAACCGATTGAGCTCAAAACTTACATCTTTTTTCGAATATTATTAACCTTTCACGGTCACACGTTCTGGCTATAACACGCTGGTCACAGGGGGTCGCAATGACCCCAGCCATTCAAACGATTGCCACGTTGACCGTATCGTTTCGAATGACTCATAAAAATTCAGAATATTAGTTTGAACGATCTAGAATGTAGCATTGTCGGTATTGTATGTTAATCGAATTTTAAAGTGGCGGAAGAAAATCCGCTAGGGGTCAATGCGTAAAAAGCTCTTATTTACACAAAAATCCCAACTCTTCCATTTTTTTCCTACAATTTTAGGGTGATACTCTTGAGATCTGGTAATTTAAGGGAAAAAATAGCTCCATAGTGAGAAATAGTTTAAGGAAAAAAATAGCTTCACGTTCGACCCTAGTCTGTACTTACAAAAGGTACACCAAAGCACCGTTAGAAAGCAGGCCAGTCGCCTTGGCCGCGAACAATTTATAATAGTAATTTTGGCTCAAAGTTGGGCTTGGGGTCTTTCTGATCCCGGGTGACCGCGGAGAGTTAATGAACGAAGTAGAGAAAGGGCCTATTTTTTTAACACGACATTCCTAACACTGCAATCACGGCTCACGCAGTTCTTGATCTAAATCGAAGTATTATTTTAGCCCCTACAGCCTTATAACTAGTGTTTGCGAGGTGCCATTCGTACTACCGAATGGATAAAGGTTCAACTTGAAGATTAAAAATCTCTGAAAGTATGTTGTGAAACGGATCAATTTTTGGACAGCTAAAGCATCCTGAATTGATTTCTCGGTTATATAAATTTCAACCGTCTGCAAGCATTTTGATTTTAGTCTCGAAACTCCTTAAGGCCTTAGGCCACAGTAACGGATATAAAATCATGCACGAATTTAACAATTTTTTTTTCGTATGAAAAAGTAATTCACTCACAATATTAATTACACATCTATTTAGTATGAACATCAAGCTGTTAGAAAAAATATACATTTTTTTTCGATGTACAAAATGGCCGACTACTCGAAACTTCTCGAAACAGCTTTTTCCAATTGGCGTGACAAATAACTTCAACAATTTTCACTCGATTTACTTCAAATTTAAAAGTTATGTTCCTAATTGCATTTCGCAGTGAAGTACGTACGGAATTTCTGATTAATCGAAAACTTTTCATTTTATGAGCAGTTTATGAGCAGTTATAACGAAATTTTTCACTGAAAATTCATTTCTTAAGTTCAAATACCTACAACTTTTGAATAAAACAATCTTTTTAAATTCCGTACGTACTTCCCTAGGTATTCTAATGTAGATTAACGAGAATTTTTGTTTTTTGTTCTAGGTAAAAAATTGTGGATGCTAAATGTCACGCCGCGGAGCGCCTAAAAAAACGAAAGAAAATATTAGTAGTTGGCCATTTTGTACATCGAAAAAAAAAATCCTTACCGCTTGATATTCATACTAAATCGATGTGTAATAAATTTTATGAGTGAATCACTTTTTCATACGAAAAAAATTGTTAAATTCGCACATGATTTTATACCCGTTACCGTGGCCTAACGCCTTAAGGGGGAAATACCTGTGGGTGAGAATGTTTTTTCAAGAAATGATTTCTTCACCATTATGCGACTTAGGGTACGTTTCACTACTACTTTTGGCTGATACATGGTATTTTTTTTATTAAACCTTAAAAACGGCGGAAGTATGGCACGGCCTTCTAAACTGCATTTTCAGAACTGGCGTAACGTATAGCTAAAATACTAAGAGACGAATTCTGATGAAATTTCGTATAAATCTTTATAACCTTATTGTCCAAAAAATGACCCTAAATGTTTTTGTAAATGAAAAAAAGTATTTTTTATTGCAAAATATAGCCATTTTCTCGGAAAATGCACTCTGTTTGTTTCAAAGCGTAGCATTTCATCGATTTTTAACATTTATCACTTTTTCTTGGTTCATATTCTGCGTATGAGTGTTAACGGGAGATTTACACCTAGATGGTCGAAAAAATCGATTTAGAAGCTATGAACATTCCGTCGACAGTAGAAGACCTACACTATGGGCCTGGTAACAATGATTCCATGTAAGTTGACAAATTTCATGATTTATTCATTCCCAAATTTTCAAACGCGTTTTTCTCAAAACCACGTTTTTCAAATCGGTGCCCAAAATTTCTCGAAAAACCAATGAACCGATTGCCTGGAGGTTTTTTGTGGTTATTCTATACACCATTATCTAGTACTTGTCATAGGACTTTTTTTTCCGTTACTTAGTTTTTGTTTTACAGGCAAAATAACTAATTTTTGGCCCATAAATCACTATTTATGTTCAAACGTCCGCCATTTTGTCATAAATCGATATTTTCAAAATCGGCTATGACAAGTATTAGATTACAGTATCTAACTTAATAATCCTTCTGGTTTTTTTTCAGATCATTTTTGAAGAAACCCCAGTGGGTTCCGTATATGCAGATTTTTTTACGACGCTCCAAGGATCATACAATATCCTTGTATATTTTTGATATTTTTAAATAAAGAAAATTAAACATATTTTTGAATGTATATACTTTTAGATAATTAAAACCCCAATCCAAAATTTCAAATAGTTTTCCTTGAAAAAATTCACAAAAATGACCTTTTTACCGGCTCCTAGGTGTATATCTCCCTTTAATGAGAGAAAAAATCGTCATTGGTTTGTTTCCTAATTAATCCCGTCGACGCTACGAGTCATGGCGTCTGACAACATCCGCTGCAACCCGTGCCATACCTCCGCCATTTTTAAATATTAATAAAAAATATGCATGTAACAGCCAAAAGTAGTAATAAAACATACCCTAACGGCTGTAAGTCTCAAACATGGTGAAGGAACCTTCTTTTTAAAAAACTCCCGAAGATCAGCCATTTTTTCCCTAAAGGTATCTCGCCCCCAGCCCCCTGGCAGTGCTGGGTCTACCGTGTCCCGTTATTGTCGCCATGTAAACTAACCCATCATGCGGCGCTAGTAGTCACCCGCATGACCCCCACTCCAGTCGTGCAGCGTCTGCATAATTTGCATTCGACGCGTCTGAATAATTCATTGTTTAGAATAGAATTTAAAAGTATATGTGTATATACAAAGGGATGCAATATTTACACTTGTTGCAATATTATGTGTTATAGAAATATTTATTGAACGAAATAAACAGATAACATTATTATTTTTTTAAATAATGGATTAGTCACGTTGTACAATGTTTTGCGATTTTTTTCTTGTCGGGATTGCTTTTTTTTTTGTTCTGCGTTGAGACGTGCAGAATATTGCTGCATCCGCATCAATACGTAATATTGATGCGCACACTGATTGACCAGACTTAATGGATTTGTCTGTGGGTCCGATGGCTTTTCCCCATAATTCCAGGGCTTCTGGATCTTTTGGAACATTGAAAAAATGCGATTTTTCCTTGTTTGATTGATAACCTGACATGCAGCCAAGAACCACGCACGTAGGCATTCTCAAATATGAGCACAAAAACCACAAAAATTGTTTTTTATTTTATCGCTACACTAAAATTGTTTATTATTTTATCACTATGTGATAAAATAATTACGATTTTACCACACTACGATTTTTTTTATTCGAGAACAATGACAGATCGAGAAAACGAAAAGAAATATTCACTTGGTTCACGCGACGAAAAAGATGACGAAATAATACGGAGAGGTGCTTTGCGGAGTGGGGGTCATGCGGGTGACTACTAGCGCCGCATGGTGGGTTAGTTACGTGGCGACAATACGGGGACACGTTACTGTTAAGAGAATTTATCCCAGTGTCAGCCCCCTGCTCGCCCCTCAAGTTAGACGATAATTTACCGCCTCCAGCCGGTTATTTAACCGCTCGCGCCCCTACCTCGCCCTCTTGCCGCCCCCCCCCTTATACGCGCTGTCATACGTGGAGCTTTGGCCTGCTTCAGCCTAGATTCGTGGTGTCTGCCCCACTGTCGCAGTGACCCTCGGTGCCGAGTTTAACAGCGTCAATGCTCGCGATGACGTAACGCGTTTTTATCGAATTACCATGATACACCTACGTCGCACGGCAGTGGGACAATAATCGGGAAGTCGGAAGTGGCCGGGTTTATTTACATTTCTGCCCCGTCACTACGTCAAAAACGTCCTCAATCTGCGCGCGACAACAACTCTCGCCTTTATTTTCCTTCGTTTTCTTTCCGCTCCGCACTTCTCAACGTCGCGGAAACATTGTCCATCGAAAATGGACAGCAACAAAGACGAGGCGAATCGTTGCATGGAACTGGCCGAACGTTACGTGCGTGAAAAAAAGTTCGACGAGGCCGAGAAATTCATAAAGAAAGCTCTCAAGCTCTATCCAACAGAGAGAATGGAGGGTAATAACCTTTTTTTTGTTTCCGATATTGATCTCTCGGAGCGCGCGACGCTCGATCGTCAATCCCAAGTTAATATTTACCGAGTCCAAATATTACTTTCCGCACTCGTTCGATAGAGGATAGTGTGTTGTAGTCACGTGACTAACATTATATACAATTCTCGTAACTAGCATGACAATGTATCGTGACAAACGACCAACTTACCATTCATCGTTATTATTTTTCGTACGATTTTTTCGTATGTGTTAAATTTTGGTTCAACACGCATTTGTTTTACGCTCCGTAGACATTCTGGCGAGCGTGTCGGAGGTGGCGAAGCGATACAAGAAACCGTCTCCGGAGCCGGAAGTGAGAAAGCGTCGGGGATCTCTGAAGGAAACCGCGAATGGTCAAACAACGTCAGATTATAGCAAGGAACAACTGGAGTCCGTAAAGAGGCAAGCCAATACTTTTCTTCGAACGCTACATTTTATGCACATCGATTTTATGCTCCGTTGACATTTTTGTTACCTTTTTTCAAACGAGGGAAAAAAAATAAAAACGTACTAACAGCAATGATTTTGGCCTACAGAATAAAAAAGTGCAAGGACTACTACGAAATTTTGGCAGTGAGCAAGGACGCCACCGACGGGGATGTAAAGAAGGCGTACAAGAAATTGGCTCTGCAGCTCCATCCCGATAAAAATAAGGCACCTGGCGCCGCGGAGGCTTTTAAAGGTGGTGGCTAAAATTGCAGTCGGACAGAAATGCAAGGTCCTTAAGAAGGGTCTAGCGTGGCGCAGATTTATGCTGGAGAATATTGATCTTCTTTTGAGACATGGATATGTCCAATGGAAGTTCAGTGGTGAAGTTTCATTAAGGCCTTCGGCAACAGTAACGGGTCTAAAATCATGTGCGAATTTAACTTTTTTTCATATGAAAAAGTGATTCACTCATAAAATTAATTACACATCTATTTAGTATGAATATCAAGCTGTTAGAAAATATATATTTTTTTTCGATCTACAAAATGGTCGACTACTCGAAGCAGCTTTTTTCCAATTGGCGTGACAAATAACTTCAACAATTTTCACTCAATTTACTTCAAATTTAAAAGTAATGTTCCTAATTGCATTTCGCAGAGAAGTACGTACGGAATTTTTGATTAATCGAAAACTTTTCATTTTATGAGCAGTTTCCGAGCAGTTATAACGAAATTTTTCACTGAAAATTCATTTCTTAAGTTCAAATACCTACAACTTTTGAATAAAACAATATTTTTTAAATTCCGCACGTACTTCTCTAGGTATTCTAATGTAGATTGACGAGAATTTTTGTTTTTTGTTCTAGGTAAAAAATTGTGGACGTTAAATGTCACGTCGCAGAGCGCCTAAAAAAAGATTTAAAAAATATTAGTAGTCGGCCATTTTGTACATCGAAAAAAAAAAATTCTAACAGCTTGATATTCATACTAAATAGATGTGTAATTAATTCTATGAGTGAATCACTTTTTCATTCGAAAAAAATTGTTAAATTCGCACATGATTTTATATCCGTTACTGTAGGCCTAAGTTCCTAAGGATACTAAGGATACTAAGGAATCGTCACAGTGCAACGGGTTGAAAAATCGCTGATTTTCGCGATTTTTTTTTTCGATCGTTAAAACACGCCAATCAGTCTGATTCTTTTGATGTCAAATCAAAGCACTCATGATAAACAGAAAATAAGTTTTTAAATGCTTATTTCTATTTGTTTTTTACTTTTTTTTAACCATTGCAAAATGTCTTCGAAAAAAAGGAGTCTCCCGGTGTACACAAGGTGTTTTTTCAAATCAAAATTGACAAAATGGCGGCGGTTTGAAAAAAAAAAAAGTATTGAATTTAGCATATCTTTTCGACAGTTTTACGTTAAAAAAATGAAAATTTAGAAAAAAAAGCTTCCATAGCAAGATAAAGAGGGGCGTGAAGAATGTTGCGTCAAAATTTGAGACGGATAGCTTGAAAACTCTTCCTTTGAGAGTGTACACCGCTTTGAAAAACGACATTTCGAGAAAAACGCGTTTAGAGTTACGAGTGCGGAATTTTCATATAAATGGTCTACTTACGATCAATCGGCGATGCGCGGTCTATGTCTATACTATCGGATAATGCCAAAAGCAATCGATTTTTCGAAAATTTTACACTGCGATGATTTCTTAAGTTCCGCTAGATAGATTTTGAGAAAAAAAAAATATGGAGTCTAAGAAATTTAGCATAGATCCCTGCGAAAAAGATTCGGACCTTTGCTGGACGTATTCACGTCTGAAAAGGACGAGTATCGTTTGATATTCATCGTCGAAAACGCCGTCCTTCCTTAAGGGTCATCATTTATCAAAGCGAAGAAGAGAGGTGATGTGCGAAGCTAGGAAAAAACAACCAATCAGCCGCTGGACTTACATCCATCGAAGCTGGATGGATCAATTCCATTGGTTGTTATTTTTCAACTCCGCTCATTTCCCCTCCGCTTTGATGGGTTATGACCCAGAGGGTGACTGGCAGCGTATCCTTAATAAATAAAAACAACCCCATGGCTGTTACGCATATGGAAAACAAGGAAAACTCACGAAATTTCTTTTCTTCTGGAATCATCAGGGAAAATTCAAGGAAATTTTGAAAATTCTATAAAATTTTCCCAGAGCTTACTTTTTGCAAGAATTACGAAAAAAGAAACCGACTTGAAAAAAAAACTGAAAGTTATAAAAATTAATATTTTCGTATACTTTAAATATTTATATTATTCAAATAAAGTTATGTCAGTGCCGAAAAAATGAAAATTTCAAAAACTAATTTACTCTAAAGCTCTATACATTTGCATTCGGTTTGTCGATACACAACCACACAATCATTATTGTGATAAGTGTTTATATTTCTTTTATATTTATTGGCACCGACATAAAAAAATTCTATTTATAAAGAAAAAAACAGGTTCTGTACTTGCTTTTAATGTATTTTTTTTTACTTTACAGTGTTTAAATTGTTTTTCGAATTTCAGTTTTTTTTAATCCATTTTAACATTTAACAGTAGTAGTAGTAGTAGGAAGTGTCGCTTGCATCGCCTTTTCGCAAAGCTAAGCTACAATCTAAGTTGTGCGTTCCCTCTTTTATTATTTTTAATTTTCGTCACACTCTGCATTCTCTCTCTCCCTTACCACCGTTTCTCTTTTCTTACACTCTCTTTCTATTTCCCTAGAAAATGCAAACATATTTACATCTATCTCCTCTCTCAGCAACCTTATTAATTTATCTTCTACTCCCCCTTATCTCTTTCCCCCTTTACCCACTCCTATATGTTTTCGCTTCCTTAGATATTACCCCTCTTCCTTTTTCACACGTGATCAGGTGCTCCGTTGTTTCTCTTTCTCGTTTACAAATCCTACAAATCCACTTCACTTCCCCTCCCCCTCCCTATATTTCCACACCTTATCCTCGCCCATGTTTCCTCATCCTTTCCTTCAATATCTTTTGCCGTCCAATACTTCCACAGTGCTTCGTCGTTTCCTACTATCGCATTGTAAAACGTATTACACGTCAATTTTTGAATCTGTTCTATTTCTCTCTCTTTATTGTCTTTTTTTTAAGTTTTTCAATCCCTTGTCTATCAAATTCTCTATTATTTTAATTTCTTTCCCCTTTTTCATCATATTTATTATTTCCTCATTTTCTAATTCCCTTGATACCTTCAAAAAGCATTTTCCCCGTTTCGAAGACTCCCTGTTCGAGATCCCCCTTATTTTCTGTCTCAAACAAATATTCGGCCGCAATAATATTTAACATTTGCACGTATTTGATGTTAACAAAAATCATGTTCTTTATTTGACTCGAATCTTCCTGGAATATTTGCAAAACCTGTGTGGAAAACTTGGAAAAGTCAGGAAATTTTGGAGTCAATAATGCGTAACTATGGACACGTTTTAACCCGCCAATGCAACATTGAAATAACTGTCGCAGCTATCGGGAATGCCGTTGCTGTTCTCACTGACGCGGAGAAGCGCAAGCAGTACGACCTCTACGGGTCAGAGGAAGAACGTATGCAGTCCGCCTATTCTCGCCAGGCCCACACGCCCTACAATTACACCCGAGGATTCGAGGGTAAAGACTCTTCCTCGCAAGCCCAATTTCTTCGGGTTTGCTTGCAAACGAATACCGCGAAAATAGCGGCAGGAAATATGACGAGAAATATCACGTTCCTTTGATGTTACAGCTGACATCACGGCTGAGGAATTGTTCAGCATGTTCTTCGGCGGTGGTTTGCCGCAGCAAGAGTTTTACGTGCGCCGCGGTGGCCGATGGATGCGGCAAAACGAACCCCAGACTTATCACGCCCATTCCCAGGTACACACCGCAATCCGTTTGAAAACGCGAAGTTTTTTTGTTCCCCGCTCTTCCGTCACTCACGTTCTTCTTTTCTTTTTTCGTTAGCAAGCGAACGGATACACGGCCTTTCTTCAGATGTTGCCCGTACTTCTTCTCATAGTATTAACGATGATGAGCAGCTTTTTCATATCCGACCCCGTGTACAGTTTACACCCTAACGCGTCAGTATACGAAATTACCGCTTTCTGAATCGTTGCGATGCAACGATTTTGTTTTTGGTTCATTTTTTATTTATTTCTTGATTTTTATCGTTATCCAAAGCCTTTTCTTTGCATATTGAAATTCCGAATCTCTAGTAAGTATACGTAAAAACGTTTCAGTGATTTTCACAGCCTAAAGGGGCAAACAAATGGGAACAATTGAAAAGAATTAACTTTCGTTGCACTGCAACGATGCAAACTTCAACATCATGAATTCATGACGTTGAAGTTTGCATAGTTGGAAAGCAACGATTTTGTTTTTGGTTCATTTTTTATTTTTTTTAAATTTTTATCATTATCCAAAGTCTTTTCTTTGCATATTGGGATTCCGAATCTCTAGTAAGTGTACGTAAAAACGTTTCAGTGATTTTCACAGCCTAAAGAGGCGAACAAATGTGAACAATTGAAAAGAATTAACTTTCGTTGCACTGCAACGATGCAAACTTCAACATCCTCTCGAATCTCCGTTACAAACGTACAAACTCACGGATACGCTCGTGCATTCGCAGGAAATACAATGTCCATAGAGTGACCCAAGATCTCAAGGTATCGTACTACGTGAAGGAAAACTTCCACAGCGAGTATCAGGGCAGCTTGAGGAGGCTAGAGATGTCGGTGGAGGAAGAATACATGAACACTCTCAGTCTTGCTTGTTCGAGGGAGAAAAAGTATCGTGAGTAGATTTTATCGGCAAATGAGGTGTGAGGGCGCTCGAGGAATTTCAGCCGTGAGACCCAGGCAAACGTTTTACAAAACATTTTATGATTTTGTCATTGATGACGTAATATTTCGTTCGACAGGCGAAGCGATGCTGTGGAAAGCGCGAAATTTCGAGGACCCGGAGTCACTTCAAAAGGCAAGGAGCATGGACACACCGTCGTGCAAAAGATTCTCGGACATGCGCGCGGCGGCAAGAGCGGCGTGATGAATCGATGTCGGCAGGAATTCAAAGTAGATAGATAGGTGTATTATACACGTGCATACCCGCGCCAACGTTACGAGAAGAGTCGGCCGGAGAATGTCCGAAGATATAGAAAAAAAAGACGAAAGGAGGAAATCCAATTGAACGGTCCGATAATCCTCGAATGACCGACTTTTTCAACGGAGGTGGCAGCTACGCGGCCGTACTGTTGTTTTTCCATACACTTTTCGTCTATTGCTAATCATAGAAAATTCAGGTGCACTTATTTATTGTATGCCCCGCGCCGTTTTCGACTTTACTTTCACACGTCTCTTGTCAAATGATTTTAGAGAGTAAGAGACAAACAGCCCCCCCGAGTCTCGCGTAAATTACTGTTGAACAATTAACGAAGATTATTAAAGACCTTCCGACACGAATGGGGATAATGCAATCTTTTTTCCTTTAATTTTTCACATATTGATTTCTCGCCATTCCGTAAAGATGTCTGTCTCCTAGACGATTTGCCCAATTGTGCGCGACGTTGAGCTCCGACTATTGTCTTTGGAATCTCGAGGAAATAATCGCTAAGCGATTATGAAAATCGATACGCGTCTGGTCGTTGCAAACTTTCCAGATACAGTGAACAAATACTACGTGGCCGCGATCTCGTGTATTGGCTATACGGCAAGAACATAAAAACAAAAACATGCTGCTATACACCCTCCCGTCGTTATTATTTATTATTAGACTTTATTTGTACGTATAATACAACAAAAGTTAAAAACATATCGTATTTCGTTTATCACATGTCGGTAACATAATTATACACTGATATAAATGTTGTTTTTGCTTTCTCTTGCGACACATTTTTGCTCCATTCTTCATCCCGTTAACGTTGAACGTATGGAAAATTATTATAAAATCCGGTGATATTATCGAGCTCGACATACGAATTACAACTCACACGCCAGAGCGACCATTTTTGAAAAAATATTTTCACGTAAATTGACACAATACGCGAGAAGGAACGTCGTGAACTCAAGAGAAAGTGTGAAAAAATGGTATTTTGGAAATCGAGTCTTCGCCCATTTGTCACATGCCTATTATCGTTGCATCGTTGAATCTTGGCGGAAACATTAGTTCGAGGCGTGTAACAACGTATCTTCACGAGTCTATTGCATACGTTAATGTTGATTTTTTGTTTAGTGCTTATCACGTCATGGAACGAAATGGATATACCGTTAGTTACGTGGACACGTTTTCTTTTGGATAAAATCGTGCATCCTATCCTCGTACTACGTGGGTATATTTAAAACTATGTTTAAAATTAACTCGACTGCTCCGCACATTCGTGATCCCATGTGTGCGGGGTACGCGGAGTTCGGAGTTTTCCGAGTGTCATTCGTTTCCGTAGCTACGAATTCAATCCAGGGGAGTTTCTTTACCCCCTGCATCGACGATAGTCGAGTCGTCTTTGCCCTTTTTCTCGAGGACCATATATATATTGTTTTTTTTTTTTCGGAAAGTGAGACATTCGCGTTACTCGTTTTCGATGCAATTCTAATAAATTTGCTTGTTTATTCGTTTCACTAGCATCCGTCTCGTTACCGACAAACTAGGCACGATACAATATTCGCACTGAACCTCTTTTTCCTCCCATCGGGTTTGTCTCGTTATTCGAGTTACCGTATCGACCTATAATAAATACGTATATATTTACGTTTTACGTACAAAAAATGATAGAAAACATGAGCCAACTGACGAAGTGACTTTTGCCAAACGAAAACAAAAGTCGCACCAGAACGAGCCTACGAATCCGACACAGGAGGGTCATTGAGAATTATTTCTTTTCGATAGTTTTTTCTTCTTCTTCCTATAAATAAATAAGAAAGTGAGGGAAAATCGCATCTGGCTCTGGAGCAGATGACAAATTCGTAATATGAATGAATGTACAGTTATTCGGAGCGGCGTACTTGAGTATTGTACGAGATGATTTTTGTCTCCATTCGGCTATTGAATTTAGTCGCGCGAGGCCCCGGAACGGTCACGATTACAGCCGGAAGTAGATAGGTAGACGAGAAATTCTGCACTAGCAAAATAAAGTATCGATGCGGGGTGGCTGTAATGGGCGTTTCTTATTGCCTCCCAGCGTACATCGAATTTACGATGCTGTTTTACTTCACGGGACAACGGAAGGACGAGCGATCGTGCAAAAAGAAACAAATTTCATCGCAACGAGTAATTACAATCACGAATTGATGATTTATGTTACACACTTGCATGTAGTATGTTGGTAACGAATTTATGCAACATTTTTTCAGCGATCTTTAATTTCTCACGTCTTACTTATTCTCGTCGCGCGCACCGTACGAGAAATCTCGAGCTTCAATGCGACGTGGGAATTTCATGGCAGTAAACAAAAGCTTGACTCGCCCGATGCCGAGTTGATCTCAACTTCCGCTATCAAGGAACTTCATTATTCGTAAGATCAACGTTACGATACGATGATCTGTGCAAAATTTATCAAAAGTCCGGACGTTTGGAAAATCTTCGTTTCAGCTCGAAAACTCCGAGAGAGAGAGAGAGATCTTTCACGTATCGTTTAGCGAAAATAGCCCAGGACGCGATGAGTTCGGAGGCCAAACATCGGTTGGAAATGAAATTACGGAAAAAGACATATAGAAAGCCGCGATCCAAATTTCGGAAACGCATGTGTTTTTTGTTTGTTCGTTTTATGTCTCGTATCTTTTATTTCCTCGTATATCTCGGTTGTGACTTATGCATATAGATATATTCACTATACATCGAATGATATTTGCTGCTGATAGTTGTGTGGTTATTTCAGTATTTTCACTATCGGCAATGTTGTTTGCATTTTCTAAATTAAAAATGGACAATCCGGTTGTTCTTTTCTTCTTCTTTTTTTTACTTCTTTCTTTCTTTCTTTCCTTTGCACCATTAATCTCAAAATGCTCTCGGGGAATTCTATCGATAACGTTTTGGCCGCGATATGAGCTTAATATTTCTATCGTGACACAGTGCCACTTTTTGACAATATCCAAACGATTATTTCCCTTATATTTTTCCTTTTTCTTTTGTCTCGTCTCGCTCATCGTTTCCTTTCGTTCTACGCGCTAAATGTCAAAAAGACCAAGAAGTATGCTACGTGTGTTTTCTTCTCGCTTGTGTTTCGTTTCTTCTTTAAATAACATTTATAACTAACAAGCAATACGTGTGTCAAACCTTTCGCTTGCGCAACTTGGCCTTGGCCTCCTTGAGCAAAAGATCGAAGGTATTGTCCTCGTCGGATTTAATGATGCTCCTGGTCGGATTTACGGGGTTGCTCAACGAATTGCCGGCCATGCCGTCTGCAAAGTACAAAAGAATTTCATACGCTTTTCCACGCGCTCGCGTGTACTCTTTTTCAACATTCCGCATAAATGAATCGTCGATGCTTACCCAGATCGGCATATTTCACTTTGCAGAAAGCCCTGCGTCCTCCAAAGGAAAGATCGTATCGCGGCAAGGATGGATCGTCGTTTCCGTGCTCTACGGCTTCGTAAGCGTCGTTTTTATAGGCGAAAGTAACGAATCCGTAATTGTCGCTGAAAGATAGCCCGAATGCATTTTCTCAACATTTTCACCGGGTTTATTTTTATTTTTTAGTGGTTCTTCGTGTGCCCGTGCGGGCATTCACGACCCCGTCTCTTTACTCAAGGTAGTCCTATCGCTTCACACTAGTCATACCACCGATCGTACTTGAGACTTGTACAATTTATATTTTTGACATATGCAACGACAAAAATTTGTAATAACTAAATCTTCCATGGGTAAACTGTTTGATTAATGTTCACATTTAGTTAGAAATATGAAAAAATAGTTATTCCAACGTATTCGCGCAGTGTTTCTCGGTTTGATATTTGGCAATATTGGCTCTATCTCCCTCTCTTTTTACTCAACCAGGCGAGTTTAACCTCCATGCTTTTCAACGTCGATCTGTCGAAACAATGTCAGGTGCGGGCAATATAAAGCATGGTATCCGGGCCACGACTGGTAAAAAGCGTGGAAAATTTGTGTCGGCGACATATGTCGGTTAAAAATGAAACATGTGTGGAAATTCGAATGAGTGAGATGAGGTTAGGACTACAGTCAGCTGTTGCCTTGCTGTCACGTCTCTTTATCGTGTCAAGTGGTAATAAATCCAATACCGGAAGTTCAAATCAAACTCTATATTGCATCAGAGTTGGGCGTAATTCTATTTATAAATACGAATACGAATTTATTCACATCGTGATTTTCATGTGAATATAAATACAAATTTATTCATACTTCACTTATTGTAAATACGAATACAAATACAGTTGTATTTACAAATATTCTGAACATACAACTAAATTCACAGAAAAAATTGTGAATATTTACAAAAAAACCTGTGAATTAACAAAAATTCACATAAAAATCTGTGAATGCGAATAAGTTGTGAATTTTCTCGTATTTAGGACAAATTAAAATCAAATTCGCAATGAAATTAAAATTTACACCAAAAGTGAGTTCTTATTGTCAAGTTCAACACAATGTTTTCTCTCTAAATACGTAAGAACTCACTTCTGGTGTAAATTTTAATATAATTGTCGTGAATTCGATTTTAATTTTCTGCTACTTGAGGAAATTCACAACGCATTTTGTGAATTTTTTCATATTTATAATGTAATATTTGAAACTCACAACTTTTTTTGCAAAAATGTCTGCCTCTACGCAATGTTTTCTCTCAAAATACGTGAGAACTCACTTTTGGTGTAAATTCTAATCTAATCATTGTGAATTTGATTTTAATTTGTCTTAAATACAAAAAAAATCAGAAATTATTTTGTGATTTTTTTTGTATTTACAATTTTTTGTGAATATTCACCATTTTTTCTGTGAATCTATTTGTATGTTCAGAATATTTGTGAATACAATTGTATTTGTGTGTATGCATGTGAATACAAATAAGTATGAATAAATTTGTATTTATATTCACATGAAAATCACGATGTGAATAAATTCTCTGTATTACATAAAAATTAGGTCAATAAGCGTAATTTTTCTGAGAGCACTGGATTACTACAAGTGTTAAGTATGTAAATCTGATTATATTCAAGAATCTGATGGATTCCCACTATTATATACACTTTTGTAGCGACCGGAAATTGGGATTTTTTACGTCGTCTCGGAATTCCTTCACAAAAATAGGCAATTTTAATATTTCTTTTCTCCGTAATTAGGTCGATAAAGGACCCTGAAATTTTACAGCGACGATTATTAATATATTTAGTGAAGCTCAAAAAAGAATTATGAAAATCCTACGGATTGAAGCCTGGCGATAGGACTACCTTAAGCCCCACGCTTGGCACTTCGTTATCTCCATTTCCTAAAGGATCCCCCCAAGAGCATTGCCCGCAGCCGCTCGTTTTCCACCGCGTACCAACCACGCGTCCATCACCACCAGTAATTTTTTGTTCGGACTCTGTGCAAAAAAAAAGCACTACGTGCCAATTTGCCTGCAATTTGATCGTATAGTCGACTCACCCGTGTTCGCGAAAATGTACACTAATATCGAGAACTGGCCCGAAAGCTTCGAACCGTCGCCTGAGATCGGCTTTCGTTGTGTTCTCGTCCAAACGCCCGACGTAAATGACCCGTCGCTCTTCCATCTGCCTTTTCTTCTCTTTGTGATACCAAGTGTCGTACTGCCTCCTGTAAGAGCGGCGGGGCGATCTACTGCCGGGTGGAAAACGAAAAAAAAAAAATAATAATAATACAAACTCGGTAAGAAGCGGATGAAAAGGGCTCGTTCGTATCGGAGTTAAAGTTGGGTTAGCACGGTCATTCGTGAGTGATTGAATGGAACACTTTACAGACACGCTTGTCCTTTCGTGTGTTAATTACACGATTGTTATTGTTATTACTGTTGTTACAATTAGGGTAACGAGTAATCGAAGACATTCATCGATCCCTGTAGCGGAAATATCACATTCCAACACAACTCGGTTAATTTCTCAATCTGCACAAATCTAATCGAACAACTCGTATATTTTTCCAACGAGCAACGATTTGGCGAACAAAACCAAATTTGTGGAATATTTCGGGAAAGGTGGGGTCGTTTTTTCGTTAAGGATTTGGAACTAACACGATGACGAGAGAATTTTACAATTGAGGGATGGAGTTTGCAACGCTGAAATGACCAACGAATTTCGAGCCAACACACGAGCAAGGTTGAAACAAAAATTGTTGTATCCGATATTTTGTGTGGATGGTTTTGTCAAGTTTACCTCCTCCAGCCTCTGTAGCCGTGGCTGCTACCCGAGGAGCCCCGTCTGTACCTATCACAACTCGTCCTTGGATCCCGACGCCCCTTTCGTCGCTTGCTCCGACTGTCATCCGACCACTTACTCCTTCCCGAATTCGATCGAGACGATGACCTACAATCAGGTTTCACCCTGTTTTCCAATTCTTTAAATTTCATATCACTCTCTCTCTCTCTCTCTCTCTCTCTCTCTCTCCCTCTCTCTCTCTCTCTCTCTCTCTCTCTCTCTCTCTCTCTCTCTCTCTCTCTCTCTCTCTCTCTCTCTCTCTCTCTCGCTCTCTCTTTGAAGATCCGGCTTTGAAGAGCACCTTCTCTGGTGGTCTTTAAAGCCGCGTTCTGGGCGCACCTTACCGAGAAGATAACTTAGGCCTGTGCCCACCGACAAGATCACATCGACGCTGCTTACGAAAAGTAGCATGTTTCCGAATTCTTACGGAAACAAGCACGTTTGATATCACCACGAAAAACTAGCATGTTTTGGATTCCGACACGAAAACTGGCAAGTTTCGGTTTTCGCCACGAAAACTGGCACCTTTCGATATTTAACGCAAAAACTAGCACGTTTCGGCTTTCACCGCGAAAATAAGCAGATTTCGATATTCACCGCGAAAATGAACATGTTTCAGTAACACTGGAATTGTTTCCGACTTTTCTTCCATGCTTTTTTACGCCTTGCCTCTTTTACTCCAATTCCTTCGACCGCAATCGAGAATTTACGATTTTTTAGACCTCTAAAAAAAATGTATTGGACTTCAATTAAAATTGCAAGTATTCGGGAAATATCCATTCAACCTTACGTCGATACAATCCACGTTAAATATGATTTTGACCAAGAAGGACGAGAGATGAAAATCTTAAAAAAGAAAACAAAAACATGGATGATGTTCGAATGTTCCAATGAAAACAGACGTTAGATAAGAAATTGCCTCTTGCACCAAGAAAAAAAAAAGATTTACAGGCCATGCTTGACAGAGGTTTAATTCCAATCGAACATCAACAAGATTTTTCAAACATATTCGACGATAACCATCTGTAAGATTACAGTAAATTTGTTAAATGATATTTTCAATAACGTTATTTTTTAAATAGAATATCACAATTCATATTTCATTATATTTACAATTGCGATATTAATTTTTTTATAACAATTACTATCGATTTTAATTGATAATTATTATCAAAATGTTAATAAAAGCAACGAGTATAAAATTAAAATGTCATTACGCAAAATATTATCATATTTTTTAAAAATCCTACTGGTTTATTTTTCCAGATTTTTACCTGAGCACGAAGGACTTAAAATTCTCACCAAAACTCTTATTGGTTAGATTGTACGAGGGATGAGATCCTTAAGGTTTCAAACTTACTCCTTTTACACTAGTTTTCACAGTGAAAATCAAACAAGCTAGTTTTCGCGGTGACGGCCGAAACATGCTAGTTTTCGCGGCGAAAGTCGAAACATGCTGGTTTTCGCGGTGAATATGGAAACATGCTAGTTTTCGCGGCGAAAGCCGAAACATGCTGGTTTTCGCGGTGAATATGGAAACGTGCTAGTTTCCGTGGCGAAAGCATAATCATGCTAGTTTTCGTAAGAACTTTGAATCGCGCTACTCTTCGTAAGCAGCGTCGACACCTGGCTCCTAAAATTTCTTTCCTTCTTAGTTAATTTGAATAGTTACTTCATTTTGCTTTACTCTACTCTACTTTACTTATCTTGACTTACTTTATTTTCATCATACCTTCCTTTTGCAATAATTAATATTCAACGGCAATGTTTTTGTACTCTTTGGCACGGTACTCCTAGGGAACCTTGGGTCCAGAGTACGAAATAAACGTTTCTCTCTCTCTCTCTCTCTCTCTCTCTCAACTCACTCAAGTCTGCACGCATTCTCTCTTCAAAAGTATTCCTCTAGTGGGCCACCTGATGTGCGCAACTAAATTCGAATTGCGTTTGCGGCGTATGCCAAGTACAAATGTTTCGAGCAACAAAAACCAATGCGGAAAACGACATCGAGGCTGAATATGCGCCTAAGTTACGTCTAAACTAAATGCCCCATCCGATGCGAGGGGAACAAAACTGATCGTTCATTGGGAACTATTAGGCAGCGGCGACGGCATTCGAGGAATATTGAGGGACCTGGCGAATCGATGGCGTCAATGGTGCGCTAATATTTCACTGCTCCAACATCAGCCTAAGCCGACTCATACTCGAATGAGGCTCGTACCGACAGGATCGTTTCGTCCGATTTGTCGTACGAGACGTCCGCAGGGAACGTAAGTTCACGCGAATTGAGCGTGTCCATACCTGGAACAACTGGAGTATCTGGAAGACGATCTTGATCGGGATCTTGATCTCGACGAGCGCGATCTCGATCGCAACGATCTTGACCTCGATCTCGATCGGGAAGTGGACCTCGTGTGCGAGCGCGAACGAGACGACCAACTGCTGCTAGAGCTGACCGAGCTCCGACGGTGGCTTATGCGTCGCCTGCGAGGATTGCTGCTACTGCTGCATCTTCTCGATCTGCTTCGACTTTTGTTTCTGCTCCGACTTCTGCTCCTATTGCGATTCGTCGGGCTCCGCGACCTCGAACGACTCGTAGAACTCGAGCTCGTTCTGCGCCTTCTGTAGCGACGATTTTTCCTCTCCTTCGGTCTCGTCACCCTGCACATCGTGAAATTGGGAATTTTACAGAAATATCTTCGTATTTGAGCATCCTATGGGGGTGTTACTAAAATCCAGTGCTCTTATGGAGACGAGATAACATCGCATTGAGGTATATATTAAAAATATTTATGCAGTTTCTTGAAAGCATATTTTGCGTACAAAGTATGGTATTGAGGTTTGCATCGTTGGAACGCAACGTTTTTTCTCTCTCTTTTTCTCTTCTTGTATTTTCCTCCTTTTTGGGGACATTTAGGCTACAAATATCTCGGAAATATTTTTGAAGATCCTTATTTGGGATCTATAATCTTAAACAGAAAAATAAGAGTTTGAATAGTAATACAAATAAGGAAATGAAAAAATAAAAGAGGATTTTCGTCGCGTTCCAACGATGCAAACTTCAACACTATTATAAAGTGCAGCTTTTTCGGTTTCCGTTGAGGGGTGAGATGCAGTCAGAATTGTCGAAAAATCGATTTTTTTGAAACATTTTTTGAAGTATGATATTTCGAAAATATTCCCTGAAAAATTCAAGTCAATCCGAGGAATAGTTTGAGGGATATCCCACAATTAGTGAAGGGGCGTCGGGTCCCCAACGTATAGACGTGGCTGACAAACGCGCAAACGATAATACCCGGGAAGGCAGAATGCTTCGAAGACAACAACAAATTGATATTTTGGAAGCTTCCACATCGGCAGAAGCCCTATCGTATGGGCCAGGAATTGATGATTCGATGTAAGTAATTTTTTAATTAGTAATTCTATACATAAATCAAGTGTAAAATTGGAAAACTCTTTCAGAATTTTTCAAAAATGTATTACTCAAAAACTATGAACTTTAGCAAAATTTTATCAAGAATACTTTCGTTTTAAAATTGCCCAAAATGTTTTAAAAACATAATTTATCCTGAAAAACTTTAATGTTTTGACAAATTGTTTTGACAATTCGCTATAAACAATTGAATGCTCGACTTTTCGGCAAAAATTGTGATATTCGGATTCAGCGGATCAAACCACATAAAAAAGTTTAGCTTCATCCATCGAGCTCAACATTTTACGAACATATAATAGCGTATCCACATCGAAAAACTTTAAACGCGTTTTTCTCGCAACTAGGTTTTTCAAGTCGGTGACCACTATAATTCAAAAACCACTCGATGGATTTTTATGAAATTTGGTGTGCTTATTGATAGCATTAAAAACTAGTTCTTAATCGAAGGATTTTCATTTTTGTTGAAAATTTATATTATTTTTTAACAATAAACGAGCGATTTTTTGGTCGAAAATCGAAAGTTATGTCAGAAGCCGCCATCTTGTTAATTTTTGAAAAAAAGCTTCGATTAAGGACTAAATTTATTATTAAACTAATGATTTTTTTTGGTTTTTTGATTTCAGATGATCCAGTAAAATTTTATGATGGTCACCGCAAAGCTCTACACGCTGAAGGGGGTCCGACAAAGATGGCGATATTCTTATAAATAATCAATATTTTTCTTTGAAAATTTGTACAAGTCAAGTTGAAAAATAACATAAAAAGTCTGTGTAACCACTTTTGTAAAACAAACTTAATTACTCAAAAAAAAAAAAGATTGCAAATGCTCGTTTTTTCACGCCTCTGACTGCATCTTACTCCTTAATCACGTGCACTTTTTCATGAATTGTCTCTCTATTGTTCATATATTGCCTTGGCCTAGCGTATAATTGGATTTTCGTCGTTTGAATTATAATATTGCTATTTTGTTGATAGAGAAAAATGGGCGGATGGCCATAACTACAAATTCATTCAATTTACGAAAACCCATCCCACTATTTTTGGCAATTCGCAAACTTCTTTCACTGATAAAACGTAAAAATATGCGACAAACGAGGAGAGGCGACGGGGTACGCGCGATCTCACAAAAAAATCACATAGGGCCGAGTTTAAAAATAATTACGAGAAAAGCATCACGTTATTAACAGGCTACATCTACCTAGGTGAATCAAAACATTGCATTTTCCCAAATATATTTTTATTCGATAGTATCGCCTTTTAGCTATATTCCCTGAAAACTTCATTGAAATATTCGTCGGTGGGGCAAGCTGTAGCATAATTCAAACTTTAGACGCGTTTTTCTCGAAACACTGTTTTCAAAGTTGGTTGACATCTCGTGAACCGCTTGACAGATTGTTTCAAAATTTACAGGATATAAGATGAGAAACATTTAAAGGTCGATGACGAGCTGCTATTTTCAAAATTTATCTTCATTTTTTAATAGGTACGTAAAAATGACGACTTTTATAGATAGATACATAGATTTTGTATGCTCGAGTTCCAATGGGTTGGCACATTGTTAAAAGAATTATTTTAAAAATCGACGATCCTCAACGACTCGTATTTATTGTTAACTAGAATAACCTGTTTGGTTTTTAGATTTCGCATGGACCGTTTCAGGAGGTTGCTCAGTTTTGCGAATTAGTAAGAATTTGCTGAAATTTATTGAGGATATTTGCGAACAGGTGTTACGACTCCGTGTAAATTTTCAAGTACTTCGTCTCCATGATTCTTGAGCAATTAATTATTGAAGTTAGGCTCTTATACACGGGCTGCATAGCAAAAGCTTCATGAGAACTCTAATACGACTGTCGCAACATAATAAAAATAGTAAGAATTTAATGGAAATAGGCGGAAAAAATTCTTGAAACTTTTATGAATAATTTCAACGAAGAGTACAGCGTTTTGTTTGTCTCGTTATCGACACTTTCGTAAAATGAAAACAGGAAATTTCAGCTGATTTGTGTAAAACGATAAAGCGCCCTACGGCACGTGGCAACGCTGCTGTCGAGTCGGCCATTTTGAATAGGCACCAAAATTTGAAACGCACAAACTATTGCTCCCTTGCTATAAATTTCTTACCGCGATTTCATAAAGAGTATTCAAATATTTTGAATCATTCTTCGCAGAAGCTGCAGTGCATGTGTTTCGACATAACCTTCAAATCAATTACGCGTCGTCCCTCGACTGCGCATTCATTTTCCGGCTCAACTACTTTTTTCCGCCGCTTTCCAGGTTGTACTTGGTCCAACCGTCGATTGTACTGATTTTCGGTTTGCATTTTTCCCTTCCGTCTTTTCATTTTCGCCGAACAAAAAAAAACGGAATTCGCGAAGGATGTTTGACAGCTACGCGCTTACGATGTGGCGTTCGTATCTGAGCTCAGTGATACCAGTTACTGAGAACTAAATTGCGCGTTTGCCACATTTCAACTTGGTTAATAACTTATTCGCGATGTAAATAAACAAAAAAGATTAATAACATTTCTAAACAGTCAGATATATGCATTCTACATATTCATTAGCTGAAATTTATTTATTTTACGTAACCGACATTTTTATTATTCGGGGTTGGCAGCCGTTACAGGCGCCCGTGTTTAAGCATATGTATTCCCCTCTTGGCGCCTGCTCCGGAAAGACCCTGAGCAGCCTCTCAAGCTGGAGTGTCCACCGCCAAAGGATGCGAAAAAAAATTCATCATCTGCCGGCGGCCATGTTTTCGTTGTTTTTCTGTATTTTTTCGTGACTTTTTTTAGGGGTCAGTCCGCTTTGAAAATTTCAAAAAATCGAAAGCAAGCGAGACTTGAAGAAATCGACGATGCTGAGTAATCAGAAGGGATTTTGTACGGTGCAGGAATTACCAATTGAGCTTAGGTAAGAGTTTTTCATAGTATAAACTTCAAACGCGTTTTTCTCGAAACAACGTTTTCAAAATCTAACTCCATCGTATTTCTGAAACTAATAAACCGATTCTCTTGAAATTTGAACTACATATTGTAAACATGATTCGCAACAAGATGACCCTCGATGGTTTAAAAATTTTGATTTTTACTATTTCTTTTGCGAAAAACGCGTTTTTTTTTACTTTTTCGTTTTTCATCTGCCATTTTTTATTTTTTGATAAAACTTTATATCCGGGGGTCATTTTATAGCTGGTGTCATACTGAATCTAATGGACTTTGATTTTTTTTGTTTCAGACAAGCCGTTGCCGAGTTGTGATGGAGCTACCTAGCCCACCTATTTTTGAGGCGTTACGTTAAACCATAATATTTGTACTTAAAAATGAATAAAAATGAATAAAACTTTTTTTTAAATGTATTTCAAGACTTCATTTATCAAGCCCAACAACTCTTATATTGATGTCTTTTATTAAATGCTCACAAAAAAAAATCGCGAAAATAGCCTTTTTTTCGATGCTCCAAAGTGGACTGGCCTGTAAAGGGGTTACCCCCACTTGCGATTTTGAAAAAATCGATTTTTTTTATTGCATTTTTTTGAAGTATAAGTATCCGGGCCCATACAGAAGTATGGGCCCGGAATAGATGACTCTATGTAAGTTTACAAAAAAAAATATCTTCTGCGTGTAAACTGAAATTGAAACTTTAAACGCGTTTTTCTCAAAATGGCATTTCTGAAGTCGGTGACCAAGATTACTCGAACACTAATGAACCGATCTTCTTGAAATTTTGCAGGCTTATTTAATACATAAAAATGTAGTCTTTAATCGTTCGATTTTTTTTTTTTCTAAAAAAATGGCCGTTTTATAGCCAAAAAACGGCCGTTTTTTTCGTTAAAATCGAACCATTAACTTTGACTGTCCGCCATTTTATGAAAAATGAATATTTTTTAAAATCCTTCGATTAAAGACTAGTTTATACTTATATTTGACTAAATCCATCCGCATTTTTTTTCAGATGAAACAATGTAATATTTTTCAATAAAAAAATTACTGAAAGTTCTTCAAGATGTGTTCTTTAAGATGGTATATTGATCGATTAAAAAAGTTTTGTAGTTTTCTTTAAAAAAATTCATGAAAAAGGCCTTTTTTTGCGCTACAAGTGGGGGTAACGCCTTAAACGGCTTTCCCTATGTGTACCTTTGTGTTATATAATGCGTTTCTTTGTCGCCACCCGTTTCCGAAAAAAAAAATCGGAATTTGGCCATTTTTCGGGCCTCTAGGTAGCCCCTTAATGGACATCCCCAGAGAATCTCTGATAAAAAGGCAGAAATGAAAAAAAGTATCACGTGATTTTCTTGATTCGTGGGAGGGGGGGGGGGGGGGGGGGGGGGTCAACAATGCGACCTTACCTAGTTTCCGAGTCGGCGCGTTCACCGCTGACGCTACTACTGGTTGCGGTGGTAGCGGTGGTAGTAACGACGGTAATCTTGGCGATTTCATTCTCCTCTCTATCGTTCTCCGTCCTTGTGACCTCGCCCGTTTGAACGGCCATTTCTCTCGTGGGTGGTTTTTCACGGGTCTTTTCCTCCTCGAATTCGGCTTTCGGCTTGAGTACTGAGACTATTTCTCTCTCCGACCAGACAGGATTTTCCGGATCGTCCCTGGACGGTTCGGTGGAGGTTGAGGCGTGATGAATGTAAACGAGCGTCATCGGTTGAATGGGCGAGCAAGTGCGACTGTTGTCGCTCCTGCATTGCTCTCTTCGGCTGCGATACTCGGCGAGATTTAATTTTCTACGGGGCGGTGGCTTTTTCACTTCTTCCTGCGCGTTATCCGTATCGAGGATTGCGTTCTCGTTGTTGCCGTTCGTACGATCGTTCGTCTCCTGTCGTACGATTATATTCTGCACTTCGTCGTTCGAGCTGTTTTTCGTCGTTACGATGCTCTCGTTCGGATGGCTCGCCAGGAGATTCGGCGGTTTCTTCAACACCGAGACCATTTGTTTGGGTTTGTTGTGAGTATGGCCAGCCTCGAAACTCTTCGTTTTCGTCAGTACGCCCTTGCGTAGTTGCAGTATACTCGTTGCCAGTGCCGAGCGAATTTTCATCTCGTAAACCGGCGCCTCCTTCGTCGTCGCTTTTACACCTCGTGGCTTAGCGTTGTTGGCTGCCACGCGCGCTGTCGCGTTAACAACCGAAATTCCCGAGGTACACGCTTTTCCCACATTCTCCGCACCATTGCGACCGGCTTCCCCGGCGAGTGACAAATTCGTGGAGGTCTCTTCACTCGCGTCGCTAACCTCACCCGACTCCAAGCCACTGTCCTTCTTCGAGCTGCAATCACCCCACGCGCGATCACCGCACCTCTTCGCCATCGCGCTCTCGCAGTCCTTCTTCGTCGAAGGCTTGCGCGGATTGTCGTCCTTTTTCTTGTCGGATATTGGCACGTAATAACCAGCGGGCTTGGCCGCGCTGCCGCTACTCTCGTTTTCTCTCGCGCTCTTGGTGCACGGATAAGACGTGACTTCGGCCATTCCAACGTCCGTGACGATCCCGGACTCGGAAGACTCGGAATTGCCGATCACCGAACTGGCGCTGCTGCTGTTTCCGCTACTGCTGCAGTAATCGTGGTCCAACTGTACCGAACCGTCGACACGTCCGGTCGAGGAACTCGCACCGTTCGCCACCTGTTTCAATATCGTTTGCACATGGCTATTATTATTTTTACCCAAAATGCATTCGCATCTCTCGCACGTTTCTCAGGCTCCCTGAGTGTCGCGAGAAATTAACACGCGGAAGAAACGAACTGGTGACTTACGATTTTCAACAGCTTCGTCCTCGAGAGCGTCGCGGCGGCTTCCTGCATTCTCGTGCTCCGGGCTCCGACTCTTGGCCCCGAGAGTGCCGGTATCACCGATATTACTTTCTTGCGTGCCGAAGCCTTTGTGCACACACAAGGTTTTTGTTCCGTCAAATGTTTCGTTCGATGTGAAATTTAAGGAAATTTAAAAAACAAACGTCGAAACTCTGGCTAACTCACACTGCGAAATCTTTCGAAGGGATATTAGAACATATAACCGTAATTCGATCAGGCATGACAAAGGGACAACGAAGGCGGGGAAGCCGATAACAGGCAGAGTTGGGCGTAATTCTATTTATAAATACGAATACGAATTTATTCACATCGTGATTTTCATGTGAATATAAATACAAATTTATTCATACTTTACTTATTTGTATTCACATGCATGCATACAAATACAATTGTATTCACAAATATTCTGAACATACAAATAAATTCACAGAAAAATTGTGAATATTTACGAGAAATCCTGTGAGTTAAAAAAAATTCACATCAATATCTGTGAATGCAAATGTGTTCACAAAAAATTGTAAATACGAAAAAATTCACAAAATAAGTTGTGAATTTTTTTCGTATTTAAGACACATTAAAAACAAATTCACAATGATTAGATTAAAATTTACACCAAATGTGAGTTCTTACGTATTTTGAGAGAAAACATTGCGTCGAGGCAAAGAAATGTTTGCAAAAAAGGTTGTGAGTTTCAAATATTACATTATAAATATGAAAAATTCACGAAATGAGTTGTGAATTTCCTCAAGTTGAAGAAAATTAAAATCGAATTCACGACAATTATATTAAAATTTACACCACAAGTGAGTTCTTACGTCTTATGAGAGAAAACATCGTGTTGAGGCAAAGAAATATTCGCACAAAAAGTTTTGCGTAAAAATTTCTTTGCCTCGAGGCAATGTTTTCTCTCAAAATACGTACGAACTCACTTTTGGTGTAAATTTTAATCTAATCATTGTGAATTTGATTTTAATTTATCTTTAATACGAAAAAATTCAAAACTTATTCCGTGAATTTTTTTGTATTTACAATTTTCAGTGAACACATTTGCATTCACAGATTTTTATGTGATTTTTTTTTAATTCACAGGATTTTTTGTAAATATTCACAATTCTTTCTGTAAATTTATTTGTATGTTCAGAGTATTTGTGAATACAATTGTATTTGTATGCATGCATGTGAATACAAATAAGTGAAGTATGAATAAATTTGTATGTATATTCACATGAAAATCACGAAGTGAATAAATTCGTATTCGTATTTATAAATAGAATTACGCCCAACTCTGATAATATGGAGGTTTCCAGTAACCAAGGATAAAAAAAAAATTTGTTGTGAGGTGACAACTTATAATTGAAGTAATGCTGGGAAGTGCCTATTTTATTTTGGTGAAGATCGTAGATAAATGTAGATAAATAAATTGTAAAAAAATATCCATTAGTCACGTGACAAAGAACACCAATCAGAGCGCATGACGTCACGCTTTGCAAAACACGAAAGAGTCGATGCTCTAAGCATGTACTAGGCTGTTACTGTTTACTTTGTCGTAAAATACAATTTGTGAGATTTCTCGATTGATTTTGAATTTTAATCGAACTGTAATAATGGAGACTTGATTCGTGAAGGCGAATCGTTCGAATTTGCCTAGCATTGACTGCATAATGACGGCCAATTTCTTTACGTAAATGAGCGACTTTCGCTCGGCAGAATTCCGAAACGTTAAGACGTATAGTATACCCTAGTATAGTATACGCAAGTATATACCCTAGTATACCCTAGTATAGTATACGCAAGTATACCCTAAAGAATTGTTATTTGTGCAACAAATAATGTATATAGCATCAATCATATTACAAACTCTGTAATAATTTGAACACATTTTTGAGGTTATGTTTTATTTAATTGCAGGTCTTCAAGACCGTCATACGGTGATGAACAGAATTTATAATCCATCCGTGAACTTATTAATTCTGAAATATTTGTTATCGTGTTTGTTTGGAGGCCCGATTGTGCAGAGTATGACGTCACGCGCCGTCAAATGACAGGTCTGGCTGTTTTGGCGCGTATTTTCAAACGGATGAATTAAAACGCGATTTCTGAAGAATTGGTTGCATGTAAATACACGAAATAAACATTTAGAGTACACTATGCATGTGTGAACAATTCTGAATACTTTCCCGAAAGTAGGCAACATTCCTATTGAGGTTGTAAACCGCCGTGGAAATGGAAACGCAAACGTTCCCATGTGTATGTAATAATGCAATCACCTTTATCCTATCGATCACCTCTTTTGGCAAGGAATCTCGTATATTCTTATGAAACTTGGAGTCTTGTGTCTCTGCGGGTTTGGGGAGCGGTGTCGGCTTTACGTCGATTACGGGAGCTTTTTTCGATCCGATCGACAGTTTCACACTAGCGTTGATGATTTCGTCCACAGCTGCTTTGGACTTTCGATCGGCGGGTCGTACAGCCGAAGCTTCCGATGCCTCGAACTGTTCGAGAAGACTCTTCACGTCGCCGGCCTCTAGAACTGCGAATTTTTCGCAACCATTAATGTACGGAGACGCATAGTTGTGCTTACGAAAAATAGCATGTTTCAGAATTCTTACGAAAACAAGCACGTTTGATATCACCGCGAAAACTAGCATGTTTTGGCTTCCGACACGAAAACTAGCAAGTTTCGGTTTTCGCCACGAAAACTGGCACCTTTCGACATTTAACGCGAAAACTAGCACGTTTCGGCTTTCACCACGAAAATAAGCAGATTTCGATATTCACCGCGAAAATTAACATGTTTCAGTAACACTGGAATTGTTTCCGACTTTTCTTCCATGCTTTTTTACGCCTTGCCTCTATTCTTTTACTCCAATTCCTTTGACCGCAATCGGAAATTTACGATTTTTTAGACCTCGCAAAAAAATTGAATTGGACTTCAATTAAAATTGCAAGTATTTGGGAAATATCCATTCAACCTTACGTCGATACAATCCACGTTAAATATGATTTTGACCAAGAAGGACGAGAGATGAAAATCTTAAAAAAGAAAACAAAAACATGGATGATGTTCGAATGTTCCAATGAAAACAGACGTTAGATAAGAAATTGCCTCTTGCACCAAGAAAAAAAGATTTACAGGCCATGCTTGACAGAGGCTGATGTTCCAATCGAACATCAGCAAGATTTTTCAAACATATTCGACAATAGCGATCTGTAAGATTACAGTAAATTTGTTGAATAATATTTTCAATAACGTTATTTTTGTAATAGCAAATCACAATACATATTTCATTATATTTACAATTTCGATATTATTTTTTTATAAAAATTACTACTATCGATTTTAATTGATAATTATTATCAAAATGTTAATAAAAGCAACGAGTATAAAATTAAAATGTCATTACGCAAAATATTGTCATACTTTTTAAAAATCCTAATGGTTTATTTTTCCAGATTTTTACCTGAGCACGGAGGACTTAAAATTCTCACCAAAACTCTTATTGGTTAGATTGTACGAGGGATGAGATCCTTAAGGTTTTAAACTTACTCCTTTTACACTAGTTTTTACAGTAAAAATCAAACAAGCTAGTTTCCGCGGTGATAGCCGAAACATGCTAGTTTTCGCGGCGAAAGCCGAAACATGCTGGTTTTCGCGGCGAAAGTCGAAACATGCTGGTTTTCGCGGTGAATATGGAACCACGCTAGTTTTCGCGGCGAAAGCCGAAACATTTCGAGTGAATATAGAATCGTGCTAGTTTCCGTGGCGAAAGCATAATCACGCTATTTTTCGTAAGAACTTTGAATCGTGCTACTTTTCGTAAGCAGCGTCAATATAGCCGTTTGTATCGGCACAGGGTTTTTAGTTTTTCTGTGCCCTCGCGCGAATACGATACGGTTGTGCAGTGGAAAACGTGTGGCCGTGGGCAATACTCTGGGCAGTCTTTAAAGTGTTAGGCTACTGTGAAAGTTTCAAAATACTCGTTCGTCGCTTGAGGCAACGCAAATTAAAGAGGAAGGTCCCACATATGGTGCTAGACTCACAAATTGAAGGGTAACTTATGATTACGATAGGACTGCTAGTAAAACTTTAAACGCGTTTTTCTCGAAACTGTTTTTCTAAACGGTGTACACGATTTCTCGACGTACAGGGTGTCCCGAATTAATGCATGATCCTCCAACTGTCGATAGGTCAGATCCTGTTCTTCTATATGCTGGAATTTCAGTTTAGTAAAAGTCCCACGTTTTTCGTGATTTTGGGCTTTATGTTATTTTTTTTTTAAATCATCTGCTTTTGGTTTTCGCATGGTATTTCTACAACTGATATGAATTGACACAATATGCGTAGTACATTTTCCTTTACACCGCAGGCTATCAAAGTCAGATGTTCGAATTGGTTTGCATGAAAATTCTGCATAAGATCTTTTTTCATAAAGTTTCCTTAACATTCAAGATTAAAAAGAAGACTTTGCTAGATAAAACAAATAACCAAGAGTATTTTTTCTTAACTGGGTAAAAAAAGTTCATTTGTAGAAATGGCATTCGAAAAAACGAAAGCATTTCGTTCTCTTATGCATTCTGCATAAGATCTTTTTTCATAAAGTTTCCTTAACATTCAACATTAAAAAGAAGACTTTTCTATATAAAACAAATAACCAAGAGTATTTTTTCTTAACTGGGTTAAAAAAAGTTATCATTTGTAAAAATGACATTTGAAAAAACGAAAGCAGATGATTTTTTTCAAAAAATAACACAAAGCCCAAAATCTCGAAAACCGTGGGCGTTTTATTAACTGAAATTCCAGAAAATCCAGACCTATCGACAGTTGCATGATTATCCATTAATTACAGGAAACCCTGTACAATGAACGGATTGACTTGACATTTGGTACACTTGTTCAATGTAATGGTAGTTTAGTCTCGACCGACCTTTTTCTTCTTAAGACGTTTATTTTCATTAGTTATTAACAATAATGTCATTTTTCCTCGAAAAATCGAAAACATTCATAATTTTTTTTGATGATTGAAACACGATAACTAAAAATCTGACGAATTCCATGTACATGAAGTTTGCATCGTTGCTATCCAACGGTTTCATTTTTTTTTTTCGATTTTGTTTGGTTGGTCCCGGTGGCCGTAAATATTTTTTATTCATTTTACCATATTTTTTTAGCAACTAGAGCCGAACTGACCAAGAAAAAATAGGAAATTACAAAATCGAAAAAAAAAATTAAACCGTTGGATAGCAACGATGCAAACTTCATGTACATACGAATTCCCACTATTATATTACACTATTGCACTTTTGTAGCGACCGGAAAATGTGTTTTTGCATGTCGTCTCGAAATTCCTTTACAAAAATACGCAATTTTCATTATCTTTTCTCTGTGATCAGGTCGATAACCGACCCTGAAATTTTACAAAGACGATTATTAATGTATTTAGTGAAGCTCAAAAAAAATATATGAAAATTCTATGGATTGAATCCTGGCGATAAGATTATCTTGAAAACTACCATTTCGATAAACGATAACACATAATCCCTCGTTAAGGGGTTAGGCCACAGTAACGGGTATAAAATCATGTCCGAATTTAACAATTTTTTTCGTATGAAACAGTGATTCACTCATAAAATTAATCACACATCTATTTAGTATAAATATCAAGCTGTGTTAAGTTTGTGCTAAGCTTTTCATGGTACTAGATTATTACAAATAAATAAATTACCTCTAGAATCCTAGAGAGACTCGACATAACCATTTCGATAAACGATAACACATAATCCCTCGTTAAGGGGTTAGGCCACAGTAACGGGTATAAAATCATGTCCGAATTTAACAATTTTTTTCGTATGAAACAGTGATTCACTCATAAAATTAATTACACATCTATTTAGTATGAATATCAAGCTGTTAGAAAAAATATGTATATATTTTTTCAATGTACAAAATGGCCGACTACTCGAAACTTCTGGAAACAGCTTTTTTCCATTTGGCGTGACAAATAACTTCAAAATTTTCACTTGATTTACTTCAAATTTAAAAGTTATGTTTCTAATCGCATTTCGCAGAGAAGTACGTACGGAATTTCTGATTAATCGAAAAAATTTTATTTTATGAGCAGTTATAACGAAATTTTTCACTGAAAATTCATTTCTTAAGTTCCAATACCTACGACTTTTGAATAAAACAATATTTTTTAGGTTCCGTACGTACTGCTTTAGGTATTCTAATATAGATTGACGAGAATTTTTGTTTTTTGTTCTAGGTAAAAAATTGTGGATGCTAAATGTCACGCCGCGGAGCGCCTAAAAAAAGATAACGAAAGAAAATATTAGTAGTCGGCCATTTTGTACATCGAAAAAAAAAATATATATTTTTTCTAACAGCTTGATATTCATACTAAATATATGTGTAATTAATTTTAAGAGTGAATCCCTTTTTCATACGAAAAAAAATTTGTTAAATTCGCACATGATTTTATTCCCGTTACTGTCGCCTAACTCCTTAACTAATATTTTTCACTTAAATTCGTCGTCGTACACCTCCATAAAGCTAGCAGAGCAAACTCCCGAAAATGGATTTAATTGATATCAAAATTTTGTGCTTTTTATGTGCTAATTTTATGCTCCATTAAACACTTTTATGCTCTTACCGTTTAGCGGAAAATTAGAAATCAAAAGTGCTCTGCTGGCTTGCCATCAAGCTAGCAGAGCACTTAATGATATTTGGCTTATCTAAGAATGAAACTACGTGATATTTATGTGCTTTTTATGTGCTTTGCGAATATCGAACAGCCAAACCACTATTTTTTTTTCGCCCGATATAGACCCTCAAAAATCCCGCAAATAAGAGAATTTACCATTTTTTGGATATACTGACATGAAAATACATAATATTTATGTGCTTTTTATGTGCTTTACGAATATTCAAGAGCCAAACCGCTAAAACGCAAATTTATCCCAAAACCACCCCCACAAGACCCAAATTACCCGCCAATACGAGTATGGGTTATTTTTTCGATATCGCAAAATCAAAGTAGTCCACATTTATGTGCTTTTTATGTGCTCTATGAATATCCAAGAGCCAAACCGCTAAAACGAAAATTGCTCCCAAAACCACCCCTACAAGACCCAAGCTACCCGCCAATACGAGTATTGGTTATTTTTGCGATATCGCAAAATCAAACCAGTCCACATTTATGTGCTTTTTATGTGCTCTAGGAATATCCAGAAGCCAAACCGCTAAAACAAGAATTTCTCCCAAAACCACCTCTACAAGACCCAAACTACCCACCAATACGAGTATTGGCTATTTTTTCGATATTGCTAAATTAAAGTAGTCCACATTTCTGTGCTTTATATGTGCTCTACGAATATCCAAGAGCCGAACCGCTAAAACGAAAATTTCTCCCAAAACCACCCCTACAAGACCCAAGCTACCCGCAAATACGAGTATTGGCTATTTTTTCGATATCGCAAAATAAAAGTAGTCCACATTTATGTGCTAATTTTGTGCTCCATGTAAAATTTGTGTGCTCCATTTAAAATGTTTGTGCTCTTACCGTTTAGCGGGTAATTAGAAATCAAAAGTGCTCTGTTGGCTTACAATCAAGCTAGCAGACCACTTAATGATATTTGGCATATCTAAGAATGAAACTACGTGATATTTATGTGCTTTTTATATGCTTTGCGAAAAAAATGGTAAATGCTCTTATTTGGGGGTTTTTTGAGGGTCTATATCGGGCGAAAAAAAATAGGGATTTGGCTGTTCGATATTCGCAAAGCACATAAGTATCACGTAGTTTCATTCTTAGATAAGCCAAATATCATTAAGTGCTCTGCTAGCTTGATGGCAAGCCAGCAGAGCACTTTTGATTTCTAATTTCCCGCTAAACGGTAAGAGCACAAAAATGTTAAATGGAGCACAAAATTAGCACATAAAAAGCACAAAATTTTGATATCAATTAAATCCATTTTCGGGAGTTTGCTCTGCTAGCTTTATGGAGGTTCGTCGTACCGGGAGAAAAAGGCAGTTGATAATAAAGAAATCTACGAGCCACTTACCAGGCATTTGCTCAATGACCGTTTCGACGTCGACCGCGTCCTCGTTATCGGAACTAGCCTCGTGTGCCTCGACCTTGACCGGCAAGGCGATAACAGCGTCGATTTCCTTCTCATTAATTTTCAATACGTTCTTGCAATCGACGTCTGGTTGCAGCGTTTCTGGGTCATTAGCCTGAACCGACGGAGGCGTTGATTCGGTCAGGTCGTCGTCTCTGGTTATGTAGGCAGCCAAGTCAAAATCTGCCTTGCCCCTTGCAGCAGCTGAATCGTCAACAACATCGTTACATTACTTGAATTAAGATAACGAGAATGCAAACTCGTACTTATTTCTCTTTAATTACTATCTATAGTTTTTTTTTAACTCTATACATCGAGATTTTGATTTTTTTTTTCATCTACGTATATATTGGACGTCCGAATTCAACGCTATCACCGACTAGACAGGCTGAATTCGTTTCCATGGATTTATCCAGCTCCCTCGGTTGAATCTTGGAACGGGACGCATCCGCTGACATTGCCAATTATAAGTAAAACAAAAAAAAAACTCTCGATCGACATGCCCTGGAGCCAGTGAATTCCCGAATGCGTTAACACCGCTCAATCTATCATCGAGAGGATAAATTGAGCTGATTTCCGCAAAGGAATCAGACTCGGAGTCTTCGTGTTCGAAGCAAAATAGCGTCGAAACGAATGAACAGGAAATTCGGACAATCGCGAGAGACGAATTTGAGATTCACGCGAATTCGTCGTCGTTGTCGTGGTCGCTTTCGCGAATACGTTATAATTTTACAATATGTACATCAGACGTGTTTATGTCTGAGGAATATCGCAAGAGTCAATGACGTAACGAAGGCACAGCTCAGCTCGTAAATCCACGGGCTGCGCCTCGCACCCATGCTCTCTCGTTTCGTTCATGCATAACTAGAGAAAGGACACAAACCTAATAATTCACAATCAATATCAGCGGACAAGGAACTCGCATGATCGCAATCGACATGCATCAGGTCAAGCACTGGTTCTATATCCTCGCTCGAGTCTAGCCCTATAACATCTATTCAAACGTTGACCGTTAAATTTTATTCTCAGCTAATGGCAATCCGTCGCTTCCTGTTTGTCGCGACGGATAACATTTTCGCTCAGTCGATTTCGTCAGTTTTTGCTTTTCTTGACTTTTCGAATAATCTTCTCCACAAAATTGACAAATGTTTATCTGTTAGTACAAAACAAAACAAGAAAATTCAGTTTAGAGGTTCGCGATGGACAGACGAAAGGAAGAGCTTTGAGGATGAAGGATCCTCCATTGATGGTGCTGAAGTTTGCATCTTTGGAACACAACGAGAGTTCTTTTTCACATTTTTGTTATTATAGAACAGTGGTGGCCAAGACGTCGGACGCCGATTTTCTGTAAAAGCTTTGTAAAACTGGTTTAGACATTTTTCATTGAACAAATATGTTTGGGTTTATTTGGGTTTGAAATTATTGCCGGCGATAGACCGCTAGGGATATTTTGAATCGTAATGTCGTAGAATATATTTTTTTTATATATTTATATTGCAGGTCGGTAAATAAGTATCGTAAAAAGTGGTTGAGTAGGCAAAATCAGCCAAAAGAAATTAAAGGAATTCAGAAATATTGATTTTCGTTGCATGCCAACGATGCAAACTTCAACCTCATTTCAATTGATGTACCATGTTACTCGAAAAGGTGGATGTAAAGTTATCGAGAGTAGGATAGAAAGATCGTAACGAATAATTATTCAAGATCACAGAAGTTAAGTTATAACGATATTTAGCACGACAGCCAGAAAGAGAAAGAGCGACGTACACGGTAAAATAACTTTTAACCATCGTTGCTTCATTATTATTATCCCTGCGTCTTCAAAGGGATTTTAAATCCCTGCATCTTCGAAAGGAAATTTTAACTTCAAACTTTATACCTAGTTGTGAAAGTCGAAAAATCACTTTTTGTCAAAACCAATATATTTTTTACCGTATATCTTATAAATGTTCCTTGAAAATTTCAAAGTGATTTGATCGAAGGATTGTTTCCCGATATATACTTTTGATTTGATGAACGAAAAATGCCAATTTTCTTCGCGAAAATCAAGATTTAAAAAAATGTTGACATTTTCGAAATTCCTTCGATTAATCATAGAATAAACCAATATACTAACGAAATCTAATTTTTAGTATTAGATAACCTTAGTTATCTAATAGTATTTAGTTTTCGAGAGGTTTAAAAAATTAGTGTTCTTCAGATGATACTTTTCCAAATGCCCAATTTTTGCAGAAATATATCGTCACGATTTTCTTTATAAAAAAAATCCCCAAAACGAGTTGTTTTCGACTGTTACAACTAGGACGATGAACTCGTTGAAAACGACTATATCGTCCCCTTGATTTACTTGGACGAATAATGTAGTAACGATTGGAAAAAGAAGACAACGTCTGGTCGGCAGAAAATTTTGTACGATATTGTCAGCTCGTGAAAAATGGAAAGAGGAGAAGAAGGAAAGCCTCGTATATGTGGCGTTTCGTATCGAGTATACAAGTTGGACGTTGAAGTCTTGATCGAAGTTCTGAAAACAAAATCGTTTCTTGTCAACACTAGCCTCGACCGAGAACAAACCTATATCCTGTGAGCTGGATTCGGATATTGTTTTCGATTTTGGGCTCCTGGTATTTGTGAAATCGCGCTGTCGCTTTTTCATCGGCGAGGATAGAGTATTAACACGTGTCTCTGGCGTTTCGTTCTGAAAAATATCCTCCGGTAGATCCGTATTGAGCTTCTCTGGTATTCCCATGCTCAGCTCAGCCATGTCAATATCTTCCCCCATATCAGAAGCCTGCGAATATCGTATATTTTTCACATTATCGAGAAAAATATTGATTTCGCGCACCGCGAAAGCAAATTAAATTGTTAACTTTTTACGAAATTTCGACGTTCCCGATCGTTTCGAGGTCAAAATTCATCTCATTCTCGTTTCTCCCCTCGACCCCCCCCGATTTTTTTTTCGTTCTCATCCGGGAAAGGATTCGAACTTTAGCACGTTTCGTTTTCGACGTTTGCGGAAACAAAAAATCGCGTTGTAAAAGCCCAAAAGAGATATTGAGTTTCAAGTGCAACTGAGGATATTACGACATTTGTGGCCCCTAATTCGCAGCCTTCATATTTGACCCACAACAAGACTTTTTTCAAGAGTGGTGAAAATCGAAATTCGACTCTTAAGGGGGTGAAACAGGGGTTTTGAAGTTTGTATGTTTGTATGATATATTTTTTATCATATTTGCTTGAAACTTGGCGTAAATACTCTACAATACAAGCAATTGAACACGTATTTCCACATTTCCTAAAATTCGATTCTTAAGAGGGTTAAGGCCGCAGCCTGAATTAGAAGGTCCGAAAAATCGTTTTTTTTTTCAATTGCTTAAATCGATAGATGCACTATCCAAAATATATTTACAAATTTACGGAGGCCAATTGTATATATTTTCCAAGATACAAAGCCAAAAGCAGAGAAGCGATTGATGTTTGATGTTGATATTTCCTTCTATTGAAAACTTTGAAGCGCGTTTTCTCCAGTTTTCATTTTCACGATTTTTCCAAATTAGCGGGCGTGATAGCAACAAACTTAACGACCTATTGAGTGAAACCAAAGTTTATTTTCTTCAGTATGGGAATCTCTTCTAAGTGAATTAAAAGAGTCGTTGAAAAAGTCTTTTTAAATAATTTTTATAGCACGTGAATGTTTTTTTTTAACATTTTTTTTTCAAACCTGAGAAAAGTCATAATTTCACGATTTTTTCAGCTTTTTCTTAATTTACCCAGAAGAAAAATATATAACAATTGAAAATTTTATTGGTTTTTTTGTTTCAATCATGAATTACGAGCTGCATCTTCCCCGCCGATTGGGGACTACAGTGGCAAGGCGCACATGAAATAGGCTGATAAATTTGCAGTCATTTATTGTTTTACGTTGAACTTTTTTTTATACATTTTAAGTATTAGTACAGTCGTGCTGTATATTGGAATCGGAAAAAATTAGAAGGCTAATTTTTCGACAGGTGATTTTGTAGGTGCCCGGGTGCTAAATCCAAGTTTGCCTAAAAATCGGGGTGTAGGGTTTTTTTTTTAGGGAATGAAAGGGGATGGGGATGGATTAATGCCAAACGGCAACCCCCATGAGGTCGGCGCCGGAAGACAAAATGTTCAGAAAAATCCGGGCTTCATTTTTGTCCACAGCGCCAAAGTCGTGGAAGTTCATTTTAGGGGTGAAAAAGTGGGGTGAAATTTTGAAAAATCAGTTTTCATTCGATAACTCTTCAGGAAAAATTCATACAATTTTTGTTCAAATGGGAACGTTGTAGCCATTGAAAAGACGCATCGATCAAGTATTTGATCATCCCTCTCGAATAATATCTTCACCCCCAAAAAAATTGTTGAGGTATAAAAAAAAATTGTTTATTGAATAACTCAAAAACAATCGATTTTTCGCTGATGATTTAAACGTACGAAATGTAGAAAATAATTTTCTCTATATTTTCGATCCTGTGGACCACCCTTGAATTTTGCTTTTTTCGAACCCCTCTCAGGGGTTGAACATTCAAAATGGAATTCTGGGAAAACTATTGACCGAAAATAAAGAGATACGAGTTTGGCGCTGTGGACAAAAATATAGCTGAGGGTTCAAGCTACAAATTCTTCCACGGCGGCGAATTCGTGCGCAGTCAATAGTTTTCCCAGAATTTCATTTTGAATTTTCGAGTCCCGAGAGGGGTTGGAAAATCAAAATTCAAGGGTGGTCCATAGAAACGAAAATATAGAGAAAATCATTCTCTACATTTCGTACATTTCAACCATACCCGAAAAATCGATTGTTTTTGAGTTATTCAATAAACAATTTTTTTTTGTGTTTTAACCATTTTTTGGGGGGTGAAGATATTATCGGAGAGTGGTGATCAAATACTCGATCAACGGGTCCTTTCAAGGGCCACAATGTTCCCATACGAACCAAATGTGTACGAATTTTTGCTAAAGTTATTGAATTAAAACTCATTTTTCAAAATGAACTTCCACGACTTCGGTGCTGTGGACAAAACTAAAGCCCGGATTTTTCTGCACATTTTGTCTCACAGCGCCGACCTTGTGGGGGTTGTGGTTTGGCACTAATCCATCCCCATCCCCTAAAAAAAACCCTACACCCCGATTTTTAGGCAAACTTGGATTTAGCACCTTCGGCACCTACAAAATCACCTGTCAAAAAACTAGCCTTCTATTTTTTTCCAATTACGGGGGTTTTCAGCAACAGCACGACTGTACTATATCCATGAAAAGATACCTCAATGTTTACTGGGCTCACTTGTTTTTTTCCCTTCTAGAAAAATTCCCGAAAAAACGCTTTTTTGGACTTTCTAATTCAGGCTCCCTTAAACGGAGGTGTTAAAGTTCGTGCGAGAAAACATTTTTTGACCAGATTCACTTGAAACTAACCAAATTTATTTTATATGTAACACCGTATGTTTTCTTCGCTGTTCGGTGCGTGCAGTGTATTAGTTTGAGTTGGCATAAATATACCGAACAAACCCAAGCAAATAAATGTTTAGTTATTTGTATTGGCGTGTATTTATACCAAGTTTCAAGCAAATCTGACCAAAAAAAATGTTGTCTCATATAAACTTTAAAACCCTCGCATCGCCCCCTTAAGGATCGAATTTCGATTTTCACCGACTTCAAAAAGTCTTATTTTGAAACAAATATGAAGGCTGCATGGTCAGAATTAGGGGCAACAGATATCGTAATAATAGTAAATTCCACTGATTATTCGAGGATCTCCGACGCGACTCTTTGCGGCAAGTACAAATGAAACTCGAGCCTCCGTCCTACCCAGCGAGCCATGAAAAAATTCGCTCGTTCGCAATTGACGTTAACCAAATGTGTGAGAAAGAGGATTGGGCGAGGACGCGAAGCGAAATTTGAGTATTACCTGAAGATAGCCAATGTGCTCTTGCCAATCGGTGAGCACCTTGGCGAAATCCTCCTTCATGTTTTCGATTTTGGGAACCACCGAGGCAACCCCCGATACCGGCAACACCGCCATGTCTCCGTTGAGTCTGCGACACGAATGTACAATTTTAAATTAACGCTCTCGAGAATTTGATCCTCTCGAATGTCTTTTCCGATCTGCTCACTCTTGTTCGTCCCCCCACAATCCGCCGGAAGTGTCCATATGAGCTTCGACATAGTCAAAGTCGTCGTCGATCGCCAGCAGCGAGCTCTGCGAATCGTCCAAAAGGTTGTGCTGGAAAAAAAAACGTGACGGATCCACTCCAAAGACGATTTACGAAGCGGGCATGAAAAAAGCTGATCGAATATGTACCTGGCCGAGAGACAGTGAGAAATCTGAAAAATGTTCCTCATCGTGGAAATTCAGATAGCCTGTTTCCATGTCATGCGCCGATTGACGAGCGTCCCTCTCTAGTTATTCTGCAAAACTGACAATAAACACGCAACCGAATAAAACAAGAGAAGACAAATAAGGAAACGGAGCAAAAACTGTGATTCACAAGTCAGTAATCAGTATTGAGTTTTTTTCAAAGCCTTCGACTTGCAGAAACAATAAAAACAAGACATTTTGTATCAAAATACAATAAATTTATACAAGGGCTACACTGCCGTCATATTAAGAAAAATCGAAAATGCGTTTTTCGTACCATTGGAATCGGTACAAAACTTCCCATCGTTCTATAAGCAAAACGCATTTTCGATTTTTCCGCGGATGTCGCCTTCTTCCATATGACGGCAGTACAGGCAGCTCGATTGTTCAATGCTAAAAACAAAAGAAACCGATCGTATCGGCGTTTATCAATTTTTCGCGTTCTATTAGCGAAAAATAAAAATTCCGACGTCCGCAACAATGCCTCGTTTCACCGTTTCAAACGTACTAGGAGTATCAACTCGGGCAGCTCACTTGGCAACGACGCTCACGCGCACGCGGATATTTGGAGGTTATGTCAGCGATATTTCGCACCGATGTAAACCGCTCGCGAAAAACCTCCGAAATCGTTACATAAATAAGACCGCGTGATTGTTATGATCAAAAAGTTAAGAAGATTGATTGCACTGGGTCTATATCACGGTTAAAGTCGTCACGAGGATCCGAAGAAAAAAAAAACCATGTGCTCGTCGCGCGTCGCCGTTCACGGACGCAAAGCATCAACAAATAATATTTTCCCGAGCACTCGGAGACGTGTCTCCGACAAAGGATCGGCCCAATCAAATTTCACAGGACCGCGACACTTTTTTTCCCCATTCTCGGCCGATATTTCGCAAATTGTAATATCGGGCGACAGACGCCGAATGTGCCGCGACGAGTGCGTTGATTCGGCGATGCCTTCGTCCACTTTGCAATATGGGTACGGCAAGCTGTTTCAGCGAGCACAACAAATGAACGGAAACTCGCGAGACGTTGCTTGAAGAAAACGACGCGAAAAGGCGAAACTTACGTAATAAAAGGTGCAAAGAAAAAGGCGTTGGGTCAATTTTGTTTAGCGTTGACGGGCAGCAAGTGTATCGCGGTAAGGACAACGGAGAGTATATTTGCGCGCGCGTGTGTGTGAACAACCGGACGCCACGATCGAACCCACAAGCCGCTGACCGAGTCAGTTCGTGCGGAGAGCGGCTCACGAACGTATACACATATACATTCACAGTGTACGGATCAACACATGCAACTGTACACAAGCGCGCGCGTTCTCTCTCTCTCTCTCTCTCTCTCTCTCTGTGTGTGCGTGTGTATGCCTATACAGCGTCAACGGAGCGGGCAGTAATCGAATTGCCGGGAGTCCAGGATAGACAAAGATGGAAAAAGGGGGGGAAAAGGAATGCGGCGAAATTCGGAAAATTGTCGTTCTCCATCTGCGGGAGTTTGCATACTTTGCACGGAGAAAGCGTTAAAAAAAATCACCTGTGCGGCGTTTCGGCGCAGGATGAAAAAAAAAAGAAAACTATGCGAGCGGGAGTTGACCTCGCACACGATATGCGAGAATCCGTTTGCGATGTAATGACGAATAGACGCACGCGTCGCGGACGTATTATAAATAACGCTTCGAACGCGTGTTCACGTAACAACGAAATCTGTCTCGATCAAATGCACGCCCCTCCCTGACGCCACGAAAAAAAATCGTACTTACTCAATCGTCGTGTCTTTCGGAGATAAAGGGAGGAAAAAAAGCCGTCCGTGAAATTCGCTAACACTGTACAACACTGAAAAATTGCTCGTTTCGCGTACACGCCACGCGCACTGCACTGTCACGCACACACACGCACGTGATTATTGGATTTTTCGATTCACACGTTCACGATGCCGACAATTTCGGCGACACATCCACCTCTCGCGCTATCTCGCTCGAATCTGTACGTGTAGGTGCGCGTGTGCCACTTGGCACTTGTTGTTCGTATCACTCGGGAACGTTGCTATTTCCGATCGTTGTCGACTCGCGCGCGCGATATCGCGAACCCGAGAAAGATTCACGTGCCCTTAATCGCCCGACGAGGAGAAAAAGCAACGATGAATCCCGTGCGAATCGGGGAATCACGATGTTTTTCGATATGTACGTATGTCCGGGTTTTTTTTCGGCCGTTTTGAGGTTATTGTGCGAGAAATGGAGGAGACGCGAGCAATTCGCCGGGTTACCGGGTCGTATTAACGTGGCGGCCGACGCGAAACGTGTTATTTATAATACTGCAAGTTTTCGGAGTACCTCGTACCCCCCACGGTTTCGGTCCTTCAGCGGCCATAAACTATGCACCGTTCGGTCGCCCCAAGGGTCGCGCGCTCCGAAAACTCGCTGCGAGGTCTAGATCCGAACTAGATATTACTAGGAGTCGTATACTGGATTTATAGGAACTTTTTTTTCCACGAATGATTCGTACAGAATGAACCTTTCAGTAATGGAGAACGCTTCCAAATATTGACATTTTTCTTAGATCCACGCGTTGTAAGATCACCTTTCACACGTACCATGCGAAATGTGCGAACCCGAGGCGGAGCGTGCGCGCGCATTGCGCTGCTCTACCTCGCGTCGCCGCCGCTCGGTGGCAGCACGGATCGGCTTGAACGAATGAACCGACCGATCAACGCTTATTTCCCGGAGCTTTAGTCGCTCGACAACCGATGACGTTACCGGTACATAATGCATTTTTTGCTGCTATGATTTTCTTTTCGTTTGCGCGAGAAAGAAGATGGCGCTTGGAACGAATGCAGTAGATTTTCGGGTAAGTTACGGTCTTAGATACAGACCTGGAAACTTGTAGGGCGAGGAATGACTCGGGTAATGAGGCAACGCTGTAGTTCTCGCTTCTGCCACCTAAAGCGCTGCTACCTAGGGGTGAGCCAATTAAACGCGGATCTGTGCAATGAAGCCGATTTTTTTGAATAAACAGTATTTTTAAGAGCGGTACGAATGGAAAATGATTCAGTATTTTTATACTACTGATCCTATGGGGAGGATGACAATTATTATTTTAGTAGACTGCATATCCCGTATGTTGAAACTTCTGTTATCTGTTATGTTATCTTTCAATTTGGTCTTTGGCGGCCATTGGAGTAGATGGGATTTGGGGTAGACTAGGTGCGAACAAATTTATACGGCCTAGATTTTTTCCTTTTTCTACTTTGTAATTAATCTGCTTTTTTTCTCAGGACATTGCATTCCTTGTTTGTTTGTACAACTTCTATTTTCACTTTTGCTTTCTTTAAAATGTTAATGCGAATCTGGAAATAAATATAATGCAAGAGAAGTAAAAAAAGAAATAAACGTATTGTTTATGTTTGAAAGGCACAGTTTTTATTGTTTCGTGAGTTTAGCGTCCTGCGAAACTTTAAACACTAAAGAGCTTCTAGTATTGTTCTTAAAACGTTTCCAACAGTTCGGTACGATGCACGCTTTAGGCATTTTCCGAATTTAATAGACCGATTTCTTTTCGTCGACACTACAACGGAACGCGTTAACAGGAGGTTATCTATTGCCAGTACTTCCAGTGGATAGATGAGGAACTAAGTTTTTGCCTCACTAACGGTGACACTTCCCACCACTAAAAAGCGGCGGGGTTTCCAGGCCTGTACGTAGACCGTGGCTGTACCTCATTGTTTGATTACGATTTTGTACCGGGCTACATAGGTCCAACCTATAGCCTTAAGGGACTATACCCACCTAGAGGTCTAAAATATTGGCCAAATTCCGATTTTTTCTCCTGGGGAGCGGTTGGTGAGAATGAAGCGCATTTTTTTTTTAAACACAAGGGTACATACATCGAGAGCGTTTAAAAAAATCTACAAAAATTACAAAAAACCAACAAAAAATGGCCGCCTGCAGATGATGAAATTTTTTGGCGAAGTTTGGCGGCGGACTCTCCAGCTTAAACGGTCCATTCGAAATCTAAACCAAATGGGTTATTCGAGTTACCAATAAATACAAGTCGTGGACGATTGCCGATTTCGAAAGTCATTTTTTTTAACAACGTGGCGACAAATTAACTCGAGCATACAAAATATAAGATCTATGAAAAAATCGTAATTTTTACGCAACCATAAAAAAATGAAGATCGATTTAAAAAAAGTAACATCGTCAACGACCCTTGATCCTTCGTTATCAATCCTTGATATAAAATAAGGATCATTGACCACAAAAACCAAGAAAAAATCATATTAACCGAAATACTACGATCTGAAAAACATCTGGGGTCGGATCGACCCCATATGCAACCAGAGGTTCGTGGCAAAAGTGTGCAGTCGAAAATGTTTCTCGTCGTATCTCCTGTAAACTCGAAAGTGCAAATTTTGACCCACCTAGGTAGATGTAGCCCGTTAAGATTAAAAAATGAAAAATACAAAACCAGGTAGGCAGTTTTTCTTGGGGACGAGGACAGGTGAATAGGACGCGTGAGTAATGTAGATGGAAAAGAACAATGTGCCACGAATTTTCGTACGTATATATTTATATCACATACATGCGGATTTGAATTGAGAGCTTTCTTTTAATTCAAATACGTCAATGACTAAAAATGTGCATACATATACAAACACACACACAGACATATAAAGTGTCAGAAGCTCGAAATGCTGTTTTGAGGTTTTTATTTTCCTTATAAAGATGTAGCCCCTGAAGTCCGCGTGACTCGCCGACCGGAGGGTTCGTTTTTCAGGTTATACTCGCACTGCTCGTACTTGCCGTTTTTCCCGTCCTCGCAAACGTTGCAAACGGTCGACGAGTTTTTCCGATATTTCCGACATTGAGATATCTTCGTTTTCGCGGGTTTGACAATATCCTGTTGTTTGCTCTCCTGCGGCGAAGATTCGTGAGGATAGCCAAAGCTCTTGGACTTGCTGTACTTGTAGAGTCTGTCATTGGGCTGATGAGTGTAGGAGCATTTTTCGGAATTGCCGCCATTCTCGGGATTCGAACAGACGGTACAAGTCATGGAGTCTTTTTGAACCTCGCGACAATTGCCCCGTGCGCTCTCCTCGTTGTCGCTTTCTCTCTTCGGATGTTGAGAATTCGGAGCTCGACGATCGGCGGATCGGTAGCTCGATTGGCCGAGCCGATCGTCGTCGTTCGTTACTCGCTGGATGTGATAATAATCCTCCGGAAGTGTTCGTTGCTCGGAGGAACTTTCCGGCTCGTACTTCTGGTGATCGCGATAGGCCGATGAAATTTCCGACCGATCATCGCCGTAGTTCCGAGATTCGCCGTACCCGTACGTACTTCCGGCTCCGTCCTCGTCGTCCTTCTCGTAACGGCCGTAAGGCGTCGTTTCCGGTCCGTCCTCGTAGCGGGCGTAAGGCGAAGCTTCTGCTTTCGCCTCGTCGGCGTCATCCTCATCGGCCTTCGGTCGACCGGAAAAGCTTCTCGAGCTCGCGTACGTCTGTATCTTGTCTTTCGGGCGGGCGACGTAAGAGCACTGCTCGTAATTCGAGTTCGTCCTCGGATCTTTGCACACCATACAAATCATCGAATCTCTGACCACGCGCTCGCAGCCGTCCGCCTTGTCACTTCCGTCCCGTGCATTCGCGACTTCCGGCTCGCTCGCCTCCGCTGTCTCGCCCGGAGGCTGATCCTTGAAGAACTCATCGCCAAAGCGATAGCCGACCAATTCCTCGCTCGAAAAGTCCTCCGTTGCCGACTGCTTGCCGTCGTTCTCGCTGGAGCGACTCGCACCGTGACGATCGGCCGACGTCGCCGCCACACTCGACAGCGATAACAGCGCCGCCATCGCCAGACAAACCTGCGCGACAATGTTATTACTAAGCATCAGATTTTACGGACGAGCGTAAAAAGACCGATTCGGTCGGTATTCGCGATCCCCAAATGTCTTGGCGCCTCTCGCGGCTATTTTGGCAACTTTGTCAAAATACATTGATAAGAATGTAGAAAATGTAAATAACGTAAAATTAATCGAGATTCTGCTGTGTTCTAGGGTGCAAGTCGGACAATAAAAGTGAATTGTTCCATAAGCTACCCAAAGGTAAAGTCTTTTGAAAAAAGTGGTTGTTGGCTCGGAAAGTAACTCTTCAGGCCATCAAGGCGAGTTTATAGTCAATTCACAAGATTTTTTCTTTCCTAGTTTGTATCTTTGTAAATAATAAGTCGAGCTATGTTCAAAGTTATTTCCGTTATATACAATATGTAAATATATTTTGAGACATCCCTTGTAAAAAGTATGCCCTGAAAAATAGAATCACTCCTCGAAATCTGCGGTCGACTGTCATAACCTTAAAAAATCTAAATGCAGAGCTGACAGGGCTAAAAAAGAGCGGAAAATAAATTATTCACTGCAGTGGCATCTTTACAATCTACTATGGAGGTAAATCCAATAGCCAACTCGCAGGAAGTCAAGAACGAAGTAATTGTTTACGTTCGAGGCTATACTTTGACCGGCCATATTGAAATATCGCTGCGCCACCTCTAGGACATGAAAATCGCATATTGATTTTGTCTCGATAACGGTCTTACACAAATTTGGGCAGAAAAACTTTAAGCCGGCAATCGTTAATTAACGAAGTTAACGTATTGCTTAATACGTTAACTTCTAAATAAGTTAACGTATTAACTTTTAAGTTGAATTCAAAAACTTTAAACTTATTAATTTCCGTTAAATTAAGTCCATTACTTCGTCTTCGCGATGCGTGCCACGCTCATGTGACAGGCAGCGAACAAATAAAGTGCGCGGCGCAAGTGCAAGTGAGATGAGGTGCTATGCATATTAGCGTGCGGGTAAGCCGAAACCCTATACTGCGTTCAACAAGCGAACGACACACTTCCGAACCTAAATTCGTCCGGTGCGGTCAGATCCCACCTCTTCTTTACCCTCTAGACTTAGTTTTTTATTTACCTCTTACATAGCCTACCCTAGACCCTAATTATACTCTATCTCTACCTACTGTAGTACCATGTACCCGTGCTGTTATAAAAAAGTATTTATGTATTAATCTGACTACGAAATCCTTATTTGACTGTTTAATTAAAAAATAAGTATTCGGTAAAACATAATAAGAGTTACCTACAATTTCATATAGATTGTTGACTTTAGCAAATGACTTTAACTTGCCATAAATTTTCAAGAAACTAACGTTTTAACGATTAACGAAGTTAACTTTTTAAGGGACTACACCAGTGTGACACTAAAAAAAACGATTTTTTTTTGCCTTTTTCGACAGTTTATACTTTCAAGAATATCCTGTAAAAATTTCAAGGCCCTATCTCTATCATTTTATCTTGCAAAAATCGATCGTTAAATCTTTAAATGCGTTTTTCTCGAAAGGAGTTTTTTTTCGAATTGGCTGACATTGTAACTCAAAGAGCAATTATCCGATTGACTTGAAATTTGACCTGAGTACTCTTGAATATATTTACTCTACAATAACGTAGGATATTTTTGATTGGATGAAAATTGACGATTTGGCATTGAAAAAAACTACCATTTTATAGGTAAGAAAACAGACTTTTTTCCATAACTACGCCATTTTGTTAGATTTTGATATTTTTCGAAAATCCTACGTCAATGTACAGGAAATACCTTCCAGTTTAACGCCATTTTTTCCTTTTTCGGTTTCAGCTACTCAATCGGCCGGAATCATGTCAGCAGTGGAGGAACTTTTTTTTTGGCGCCTCCGACAGCAGCGCATAAGTCGCTTGGATCTCAATATTTTTCTATGAAAAAATTATGTAATATAGCTCAAATATAGCCAAATATATTCTTGATTTTCCGAAATATCTAATTGAGTACTTTTCTTCTAAACAATTCCCGAATATCACCCAAATTTTCAGCGATCACACTGGTATAGCCCCTTAAGTAACGCAATAACGATTAACGAAGTTAATCTTACATACGGGTCTGAAAACGACGTTGTTGGGGGTGGGCCCGCTTAGTGTCCAAGGTTCGTAAATTATGATTTGCGCCACAAGGTTCGCTCATAATGTCGGGGTGTCGTGCGCGACAGAGAAGGATAATAGCAATCTTGTAAACTGAACTCTCTGACTAAACACGAACACGACGAATTACAACAAAAAATTATCACTAACACCCGTATTCATAGATGTGCAATGAGGAATCCTTATTCCTTATTCTTTGTTCAGAACAAAGAACAAGGAGGCCTTATTTCTTAAGGGAGACATTGTCCTTGAAATTTTCAAAAAATCAATGTGAGCTCAACATGAGCAGCTAGAAGAAGAGGAGGGATGCCTCTATGGACCAGGCATTGCCGATTAGCGGTAATTATAAATACATTTGTGTAAACACATTACAAAACTCTAAACGCGTTTTTCTCGAAAACACGTTTTTAAAAATGGCTGACATTCTTCTGACCGCTGTAATTAACATATCGACCTGAAATTTGGAGAGCATACTCAGAAAATATGTCTTCACGGAATGACGGATCGTTTTTTCGATAGATACATTTTTGCATTTAGTATTTATCTTTTTATGCGAAAAAAACGCGAAAATTCGATTTTTTTTAAATTGCCGCCATTTTCCGAAATTTGTACTAAACGAAAAACCCATCCGTCATTCCATGACCAAAGGGTCACAGATTGATAATATGCTTTGAATTTGTGTTTCAGATCAACAAAGAGGGGGCAGTGATGTCAGCCGTTTACCTCCCGTGATTTGAGGACTTGTTTTCGCGGAGCTGCAACGGCCGCCTTTTTGTTTTTTTTTTTTCAAAAAATTTTTTTTAACGTTCTGTATATCATGAATAAAAGCAAGAAAAAAACCGCACTCAAAACGCTTTACTCGTTTCCTTTAAAAAAAATAAAATGTAAACACCTGAAATATGGCACTCCAAGGACAAAGTCTCCGTTAAGGAACGCTTATGAATACGGGTGTAAGTACTTTCCTTTCACAGCAACACACGAACATGTTTTTGACTATAAAGTTTTGGTTATATTAGGTTATAAGTTATGTTTAACAATCATGGACATAACAGGTTAAGGGACCAGAGGAAGAACACCCGTCGACAGCAGCGCCTTGGACACCAAGCGTGTCTACCCCCACCCCTGAAATTCGCTTTCGTTTCAAGACCTGTATGTAAGACCGTAGTTCCGGTATATTCTCACTTACCGCCATTCTGCATGTAATCATCCCGTCCCGTTGCCCTCTTAAGATCGAAACTATCGTGAGCGGTTCGCGACTATACGTACGATCCGGCGCTCGCGAGATGGGGAAACGTGGATTCGCTTCGAAACGCGTTTCTCGGCGACCACTCGAGGAGCGATCGATTTCCCATGAAATAATGAACGCTCCGCGACGGATATTCTCGACTTTATAACGATTTGGCCCAACCGATCGAATTGATACGTTTTCTCTACCCTTTCCTCGTCCGGCTTCAGCCCGCCCCCGCGCATTCTCCGGATCTCTGCGGTGACGAACGATTGGAGCTTGTTACACCAGGATCCGTCGCGATGTCCTCATCTTTCGTCTGTACGTTTTTTAGCCTTTTTCCCCGCATCCGCCGATCCGATTGAGCGGTTCAAACTTTTCGACGTAACGCGAAACTCTCACCTTCTGTGGGTGTATGGGTATGTACCGGGTGAAGCAACGACTGTTGGCGGTAGACATATTTTATAATCTTTTAGAGTTGGGGGAAAAGTCTTCCTGCTAAAGTTGCATAGATCGAAGGGGGTCGTCGAGTGGTGGCTACCAGGTTCATCCAGGCGGAGGCGCTTCGAAGATTTCAAAGTGACCTCTATTTTCCAAAAATGGGCTCACTTATTTTTTCAGTAGCTTGTTGAGGAAGTAAAAATAAGCTCACGGGCCAAATTTCTACATTGCCAGAAACATTCTATTGATATGAACTAATCGCGTCCATTTGAATTAACTAGATTTTTCGTGGAATCAAATTTTTCTATTGCATTCCATTATTGAAATTATTTACTTTAAATATATTTATTTATTCAAATCAAAATATATTCAACATCGTCCAATAACTAAATATTTTATTTAATCCTAATAAATCTGTGATTCGGTTTCATCTGCTCAAAAAACAATTTAATTGAATCCACTAAATGGATCTATGTGATTTTTTTTTTAATTTAAATTAAATCGAATTTTTCGTAAAGACAACGATTTTTCTATTCGATTGAATGGTCTGTCTTTATTGCAACACACATATCAATAAGGTGTGAGGGTCGAAAGGGTGGAGAGGGAGAGGAATTATATATATATATATATATATAGAGGTTATGTTAGAAAAATATATAGCATGTTGTTCGATAAAACTCTCTAATTATCACAATGATATTAACTAATTGATATAGTTTATGTGATACAGCAAATACTTATAGGAATTCATTTGGTCTCTTAGCCATATCTGTGACTAAGACGATACAAGCACTCGGTAGCATAAGGGCAGCGTGCGTAGCTATGAGTAGGTTCGCTTCCCATATAGGTGAAATATTTTCTTCGATAGAAATCATCTCAAAAGGCCCGGGAATGACGAATTACGATACAAAATCGTTGTCGTAAAACTCTCAATTAAGTATTTCATTTTATTTTGGATTTATTAAATATTTTATGCATACAGTACACTTAGATTTACAGTGTACATTGTAAGCAAATAGCGATTTAGTTGCATCGAATCTTTATTTATTCAATTTAAATATATACAATATTTAAAAAATAGCTGAAACAAATAAAAAAAATATCTTTGAAACAAATAAGATCGCAGTAGACCGTGAGCCAAGGAAAAAACCTATTTGATTTAAACAGATCCTATTAAAATTGAACATTTTTTTTAGCAATGTAGATTTCTAGAAAAAACGGTGCAAACACTCACTCCTGTGAAAGGTACTCAAAGTGATGTCCACCACTTTCAACGCACGCTTGCAACCTGATTAGCATTTATTGTTGTCTTATCAATCACGCCAGACTGTATAAAACAGCAGGTTGTAAGTATTCTTCCTTGCATATTTTGCCCAGCACTCGACACTATTGAAACTATTGAAAATTCAATTAGAGACTGTTCGGAGCCTAACGCCTTAATCGATTAGAAGCTTAAAATATTGAAATTTCTTTTTTATCGACTTTTTATACTAAATCTTGATCAATCATCTTCAAACTTGGTGTGTGAACTTCTTTCTAGTTCCTCGATAAAATTCTAAAAAATAGTGGTTCCCTATAAAAAAATTAAGGTCACCTTGAAATTCCCGAAACCCCTCCATCTGGACGAACCTCGCAGCCACCATTCGATCGCCCGCGTCGAACTATGCACCTTTTGTAGGAAAAGTTTTCCCCCAAGTCTGATAGGTTAGAGAATGTTTCTACTTCTAATAGTTGTTGCCTCACCCGGTATAAAAAGGAGAAAAGGTGATTGTGAATCGTTTCCATAGTCAACATTATGTAAACCCAACTACCTACACTGTCAAAAAAAAATATTCAATTTAAATAGGAGCTATTTAAATCGAATAGGTTATTTCCTTGGCTCACGGCCTACTACGATCTTGTTTGTTTCAAAGATATTTTTTAATTTGTTTCAGCTATTCTTTTTAAATATTGAATATATTTAAATTGAATAAATAAAGATTCGATTCAACTAAATCTCTATTTGCTTACAATGTACACTGTAAATCTAAGTGTACTGTATGCATAAAATATTTCATGAATCCAAAATAAAATGAAATACTTAATTGAGAGTTTTACGACAACAATTTTGCATCGTAATTCGTCATTCCCGGGCCTTCTGAGATGATTTCTATCGAAGAAAATATTTCACCTATATGGGAAGCGAACCTAGAACCTACCTACACATAGCTACGCACGCTGCCCCTATGCTACCGAGTGCTTGTATCATCTTAGTCGCAGAAATGGCTAAGAGACCAAATGAATTCCTATAATTATTTGCTGTATCACATAAACTATATCAATTAGTTAATACCATTGTGATAATTAGAGAGTTTTATCGAACAACATGCTATATATTTTTCTAACATAACCTATAAATATATTTATATATAATTCCTCTCTCTCCACTCTTTCTACCCGCACACCTCATTGATATGTGTGTTGCAATAAAGACCGATCATTCAAATAGAAAAATGGTTGACTCTACGAAAATTCGATTTAATATAAATTTAAAAAAAATCACAGATCTATTTAGTGGATTCAATTGAATTGTTTTTTGAGCAGACGAAACCGAATCACAGATTTATTAGGATTAAATAAAATATTTAGTTATTGAAAGATATTGAATATATTTTCATTTAAATAAATAAATATATTTAAAGTAAATAATTTCAATAATATAATGCAATAGGAAACATTTGATTCCACGAAGAATCAAATTGTTGATTCTCAAAAGTTGATTCAAATAAACAAAAATCAAATAGACGCGATTAGTTCACATCAATAGAATTTTTCTGTCAGTGTACAAATTCACTTTTGCAGCATGTTTATATAGGGTGTCTCAAAATGACCTGACATTTAATTGATTAATGAAACGTATTATTTATTTGAAAAGCACGAATATTTTAATTTTGATATAAGGTACAAACTTGGAGGTTATGTGTAGAACACAATATACGATAAATGGCCGCCTCGTCCCTATTAGCAAGCGTTCACTCTTTTGACGAGATTTTCAATAACATTTTGGCATAATTGCGAACTAATTTCATTAATGGTGCGTCCAATTGCTTCCTTGACCTCCGAAATGGTCTGGGGATCAATGGCATGCACTTTTCCTTTCAGAAAACCCCAAAGAAAGAAGTCCAATGGCTTCAAATCGCACGATCTTGACGGCCAATTCACAAGGCCGCGGCGCGAGATAACACGACCATGAAACTGCATTGTTTCGCCCGCACTGTGGCAGGTTGCGCTATCTTATCGAAAGAATATGTCTTTCAAGTCCATGCCGTTTATGCCATTTATCGGATAAAGTGTTCCACACAATAACCTCCATGTTTGTACCTTATATTGAAATAAAAATATTTGGACTTTTCAAATAAATGATATGTTTTATTAATAAATAAAAATGCTAGGTCTTTTTAAGACACCCTTTACAAATCTTTCGAACAAAAGTTATTTTTGTGAGTGGAATATGATTCTGCCATGAAAATATGTTTCCGGTTTTTCAAATCAAAGTCCACATTAACATCAACCCGAGGGGATCCACCGAATGAAAAACGATTCACGCCATTCTACTCGCTTTTCGAATCAGTTTGACCCTTACCCGGTAGCCATTAGCATGTACCAGGTGTGTAAGTATGAAACCGGAATTTGCCCATAAGTGGCGCTAGATCTCGATGCAGTTACCGACACATCACGTTAGCGGTGTCTTGTTATTGTATTGATATCCGACAAAGATTTCCAACTCACAATAACACGAGTTTCATTCAGTAGCATTAGTTTATTAGAGATAAACATATCGAGTTTTGTGCCAACAAATTACGATTTGCGGACAGCACTACTTTTCTGTTTTCATCTGAAGAAAACCGCAGCTGAATCGCATCGAATGCTTGTGGAGGCGTTTGGTGAGCATGCTATCGGTAAAACACAGTGTTTCGAGTGGTTCAAACGGTTCAAAAGGGGCGATTTTGACGTGAGGAACGAAGAACGTGGAAGACCACCGAAAAAGTTTGAAGACGCTGACCTGCAAGCCTTGTTGGACGAAGACGACGCTCAAACACAACAACAACTGGCGGATGAGTTAAAGGTGACCCGAGAAGCCATCTCCCTTCGGTTGAAAGCCATGGGAAAGATACAAAAGGTGGGAAAATGGGTTCCACATGAACTCAACGAAAGACAGCAGGAAAACCGCAAAACATCATGCGAAATGCTGCTCGCCAGGTTCAAAAGAAAGTCATTTCTCCATCGAATTGTGACTGGCGATGAAAAGTGGATATATTTCGAGAATCCTAAGCGCAAAAAGTCATGGGTTACTCCGGGTGAACCATCAACATCGACGGCAAGACCAAACCGCTACGGACGAAAGACAATGCTGTGTGTTTGGTGGGATCAGAAGGGCGTAATCTACTACGAGCTGCTGAAACCTGGGGAAACTGTCAATACTCAACGCTACCGACAACAAATGACCGATTTGGATCGAGTTTTGCGCGAAAAACGACCAGAATACCAACAAAGACAACACAAGGTGATTTTGCTGCATGACAATGCACCAGCACACAAAGCAAAACAGGTCCAGGAAACGATAGAGTCGTTCCGTTGGGTGATTCTTAGGAAGGCGCCTTACTCACCGGACCTTGCCCCATCCGATTACTACTGGTTTGCATCGATGGGACACGCACTTGCTGAGCAGCGCTTTACTTCTTACGAAGATGTACGAAAATGGCTCGATGCCTGGTTTGCCTCAAAAGAGCAACAGTTCTTTTGGCGCGGAATCCACAAATTGCCAGAAAGATGGGAAAAATGTATAGATAGCGACGGACAATACTTTGAATAAGTTAATTTGTATCATATCATTACAATAAACGTGTTTTTTCTGTACAAAAATTCCGGTTTCATACTTACACACCTGGTAGTTGTCCAGAAGTTGTCCAAAGGTACCATTTGGTGTACGCTTTGAAGTTACCTATAAGTTATCATGAGTCCAACAGTTATCTTTTCGGATGGTTGTCAACTGCATGGTAACCTTCGGGCGGGCATTTGGCGCGCATTCAGCTGATTTTTGGACAACTTTTTGAAAATTGCTACTTGGGTTGTGCCCACCACTCGTTTCTCCTTTTTCGTTTTCGAGTTATTTCGATGTCTCGACATAGACGGAACACCCTATATGGATACTCGCACACGTGTGTGCATGACACGGCAGGCAGTTCCGGCGCGTTCATTGTTAAATTGGAATGTTACTCTATTCACAATAGCAGGCATTATTACCCATCGATTATTCGCAACCTCCTCGCAACCGAGTTTTCACCGGTGTTAGCTGAACAAAAAAATCTAATTCTCTCGTAACCTAAATGTCTATCTCAACCTAGATCTGTGCATATTCATTCTGACCTACAAATGTTATTCGCGGTTGATACGTAACAGGACTGCATTGCCGCCCTGCCTTTCCATCAATATGGCCGCCATCATCCCCTCGAGCTAAACTGCACGTAAGATCTATACGATTTCGACCAAGGGGCGCGAACCGACACGAACGTCTGCAAATTCGCACAAAGTAGCGACATCGTCTCGCTGAATTTTGAACAATACGTAACAGTTTCAATCGGTGGGGTATTTCCGGAACCTTCCGTGAGACCGGAAGCTGCCATCCATATTCCGCGAGGAACCTTAGCGGCTGAAAAAAATAGCCAAATTCCGAATTTTTCTGGGAAACGATTGGTGAAAAATAAACGCATTTTTTTAACACAAAGGTACACATATTGAGAGCCTTTAAGGAGGTACGGTGATTGGAGCGAGTTCAAGATAAAAGCCCCATTTTTTTAATAGCATTGTCGAGACCTTCGTCCATGCGTATGCGTAGTTTCCACGAGATTTACCGTACACTTTCCGAGTTATTAATTGTTAAAGTTGGTGAATTAGTCACACGTAGACGACAAAATGTTGCCTGTCCTCTCATATATCGATTTTTTTGTGCTACTTGGAGCCAAGAAACACGTAAAAAAAACTGATGGTTGCGTTCGTTGAATCTTTGTGATCAATAAGGCACCTTGAATTGGAAAGCTCACCGCAGAAATAAGCAATAAATTTAGAAATAAAGTCGCAAAAACCGAAGTTTTCGGAGAGCGAGACTTCTCGTGACGTAACAGCAGCCATCTTGCTCGACGTGTGGCAACGCTGGATACCCGCGCAAATTTGATTCGTCTATCGGATATTTTCAACGCGAATTAAAAATATGATTGTGCGAAGCTGTACATTTTTTAATGGGTTATAAAGGGCCTTTCGTCGATAATTACTTGAAGTTCTTTTACGTACAGCAAAGGCATCTCAATTTTTCTGGCGACATGTAACTATACAACGCATCTATATATAAATTCAGCATGGGGGATCCGTCATATAAAATAAACGTTCCATTTTATACCTGCAAATATTGAGAAAATTGGGAAAGGGAAAAATAACATAACAATCGATGAAATATGTTTTGACTTTGGACAGATTGGACATTGGACATTGAGGTTAACTTCAACGCGACGTTTTTTATTTGCAATCGCAATATTATCTTTTCATTTTCTAATTCTTGTCCGTCAGAATCTACATTTGTCTCTAAACTGGACTTCAGGTACAATCCCGTTACTCGTTTGATAAACTTCCACAGTATTTTCATTCTTCATGTTAACCGGCTACAGAAAATAATAAGCTGGGCGCGTGGAACCGATGACAGCCTCCGAAAATGCGAGGATGCTAAACGTCAACGATATGGCGTACTACTGAAGTCGAGTAGTAGATTATTAAGGTTGTTTCCATATTATAAAAATAATAGGAAACTCGAAATTCAATACTTAAAAAATATTTCTCGAAAAATAGGCCATATTCATATATCTAAAACGTGGCGATATTGCGGCGTGAACTAGACTCTAAGTTTACTAGCATGGTCATCACCGTACCTCCTTAAGGGATTATACCAGTGTGACACTTAAAAAAATCGATGTATTTACCTTTTTCGACAGTTCATACTTTCAAGAATATCCTGTAAAAATTTCAAGGTTGTATCTCTAATACGCTAATCTTGCAAAAATCGATAGTTAAATCTTAAAACGCGTTTTTCTCGAAATGAGATTTTTCAAATTTGCTGACATTATAACTCAAAGAGCAATTATCCGATTGACTTGAAATTTAAACTGAGTACTCTTGAATATATTTACTCTACAATGACGTAGGATATTTTTGATTGGATGAAAATTGACGATTTGGCATTGAAAAAAACGACCCTTTTATAGGCAAGAAAACAGACTGTTTTTTCATAACTACGCCATTTTGTTAGATTTTGATATTTTTCGAAAATCCTACGTCATTGTACCGGAAATACCTTCCAGTTTAAAGACATTTTTTCCTTTTTCGGTTTCAGCTACTCAATCGGCCGGAATCATGTCAGCAGTGGAGGAACTTTTTTTTTGCGCCTCCGAAGGCAGCGCATAAGTCGCTTGGATCTCAATATTTTTCTATGAAAAAACTATGTACTGTAGGTCAAATATAGCCAAATATATTTTCAATTTTCCGAAACATTTAATTGAGTTCTTTTCTCCCAAAAAATTCCCGAAAATCACCCAAATTTTCAGCGTTCACACTGGTGTAGCCCCTCAAAAAAATCATCAAAAAACTAAAGAAAACAACAAAAACATGGCCGCGGCAGGTGATGAATTTGTTTTCGCGACGTTTGGCGGTGGACACTCTCTAGCTTAAACGGTCCATGCAAAATCCAAAAACCAAACAGGTTATTCAAGTTAACAATAAATAAAGGGTGTCTGAAAATTACCTGACAGTTTTATTTATTAATAAAACGTATTATTTATCTGAAAAGTACGAATGTTTAATTTTCACATAAGTCACAAACATGGAGGTTACGTGTGGAACGCAATATCCGATAAATGGCCGCCTCGTCCCTGTTTGCAAACATTCACTCTTTGGACGCAATTTTCAATAACATTTTGGCATAATTGCGGACCAATTTTATTAATGGTGCGTTCAATTTCTTCTTTGAGCTCTGGAGTGGTCTGTGGATCGTTGGCATACACTTGTTTTTTTAGAGAACCCCAAGAAAAAAATGTCCCCAAAAAAACCCCCAAAAAGATGTCCAATGGCGTCAAATCGCACGATCTTAGTGGCCAATTCACATCGCCGCGGCGCGAGATAACACGGCCATGAAACTTCGTCTGCAATAACTATGCATTAGGGCCTTGGGCCACAGCAATGGGTATAAAATCATGTGCGAATTTAACAATTTTTTTTCGTGTGAAAAAGTGATTCACTCATAAAATTAATTACACATCTATTTAGTATAAACTGTTAGGAAATATATATATATTTCTTTCGATGTACAAAATGGCCGACTACTCGAAACTTCTCGAAACAGCTTTTTTCCAATTGGCGTGACAAATAACTTCAACAATTTTCACTCGATTTACTTCAAATTAAAAATTTATGTTCCTAATTGCATTTCGCAGAGAAGTACGTACGGAATTTCTGATTAATCGAAAACTTTTCATTTTATGAGCAGTTTATGAGCAGTCATAACGAAATTTTTCACTGAAAATTCATTTCTTAAGTTCAAATACCTATAACTTTTGAATAAAACAATATTTTCTTAATTTCGTACATACTTCTCTAGGTATTCTAATGTAGATTGACGAGAATTTTTGTTTTTTGTTCTAGGTAAAAATTGCGGATGCTAAATGTCACGCCGCGGAGCGCCTAAAAATAAGATAACAAAAGAAAATATTAGTCGACCATTTTGTACATCGAAAAAAAAATATATTTTTTCTAACAGCTGGATATTCATACTAAATAGATGTGTAATTAATTTTATGAGTGAATAACTTTTCCATACGAAAAAAATGGTTAAATTCGCACATGATTTTATACCCGTTATTGTGGCCCAACCCCTTAAAGTTTGAAGTATGTTGCTGCTACCGCTCGCCCGACCGACTGTTAGAAGCTGTAGCTCATTAAATTTCAGGAACATTTCAATGAAATTTTCAGGTATAGCTAAAAGGTGATACTGTCGAATAAAAATATTATCGGAAAATGGATTGTGTTGACCCAGCTAGGTAGACGTAGCCCGTTAAGTACAGCGGAACACGCTCGGCGGTGTTTTTCGACGGTGAGATCGAACGAGCACACGATCGAGTCCATCGATCCGCGGCCCAGCGTTTCCGCGATTGTATCAACGAAACGTGCGGATAGCGCTCTCGCGGTACGCGAGAAAACAATGGAAAAGTGAAAGCTGGCGATCAGTCGCCGGTGTATCGGCGCTCTCCAGAGATCAATGGCCCCGCCGTCCTCCTATATTTGTCGCTTTTGTAACGGACGAAAACCTCGCAGCGAAACGGCCGTAATTCGGAGTTCATCGTCGAGTAGCCTTCTCCACCGGTTTACCATTCCAGCCCGGCCAATTACGGAACGAACAACGACGGACCGTCGTGGTGCAGGAAAAATCTCAATTTTCGAACGATCATACGACTCTACTAATGTCCAATATCAAGGTCTCCTTTTTCGTTCTAAACGAACAGCGGGGTGCGTCATACCTTTCAGCATTTATGAGGAATGCAGACAAAAAAATAAACGTAAAAAATCTTTTTTTAATCAAGCTTCTATTTATAAACTATTGAACTAAAAAGTAAAAAATAATATTTAGTGTATGAAGTTAAATAGTAAAGCTACCGAAGAATCCTTGGTCCCTGATAGGGGGCTGACACTGGTAGATAAATGCAGTTCGCAAAATGTCCTTGCCGCACTGTGGCGCTAGTAGTCGTGTGACAGGCATGCATATACAGGGTGTCCAATAGGAAGTTGCTGAAACTAATCGACTGTCATTTTAAAACACGTGCACATAATCAGAAAAGCCAAATTGCTTTAAATAGAGGAAACTCTGCAGTTTTAAACGCACATAAATAAAACCCAGTCAAATATTTTTTATGTCAATTTATTACATCTTATAAAAATAACGAAAAAGTACAGTGATTAATGGTAGATATTTTCGAAGTGCGAACCGTTAGATTGTGCACAAAAATCAATTCTCTTTTGAAAACTGTGAAAAACGGTGTCCAACATATCGTTCGTAATGCCGTGAACCACTTCCTGGATGGCCGCGATCAGTTCTTCTACTGTGCTGGGGTTTTTAGCGTAACAATGATCTTTAATGTAACCCCACAAGAAAAAATCACAAGGGTTCAGGTCCGGTGAGTACGGAGACCATTCTAGTTCGCCTTGAGCAAATTTAGGGTACCCCAGGCCGATTACTCGAGTCCCATATACGCGATGAATAACTTCAAACACCTCATGAGTCCGGTGCAGCGTCGCTCCATCTTGCATGAAGTAAACATTTTTAACCAGTCCCCTCTTTTGTGCATAAGGGAAGAATTTCGTTTCCAAAAGCTGTTTGTAACTCTCTCCTGTTACCGTAGATTTCAAGAATTGCAAATAAATTCCTTTTACTGAAATCGCTGCCCATGCCGTTACTTTCTGTGGATGAAGGGACTTCGCTAGCGATATGTAGGGATTTTCCGTTCCCCAAAACCGGTAATTTTGCTTGTTTACGTACCCATTCATCCAAAAATGTGCTTCATCGGAATAAATAATCAATTTCTCATTAAGTTCTTCGGCTTCAAACATTCCCGTAATAGTGTTACAAAATTCGATGCGTTTCGTCATGGCATGTTCAGTTAACAATTGATGAGTGCTTATTTTATACGGATGAAACTTTAAAAAATATTTCAAAATGTTGTGTAATGATGATTTGGTTATTTTTAATGCTTGAGCAGCTTTCCGAATCGAATCATTTGGATTTTGTTTGAAATAATTCTCAACTTCGTTGATCTTCTCTGGTGTAGTCACCGTAACAGATGACCCTGGCAACTCGTGTCTACGGTCCTGGAGTGTACCATACTTCACGAAGTTATCGATTATCCTACAAAAATTAATGTAAAATTACTTCAATGCAGTTTAATTGAATTGAAACACAAGTTGTGTGATAGATGAATATGAATAAATATTAAATTCTTACCTTTTCAGAGTGTTTTCGCTGGCAACTCTATGAGTTCCAAACTTAGTACGAAACCCTCTATACGCATTACTATAAATTGTTCCCCTCGAGAAGAAGCACTTAATAAGATATACTTTTTCTTCCGTGGTTAGCTCACTCATTTTGACGCGCGCGTACTTGCTTCAACCACGGCTGGAATAAAACTGCGAGGCCTCAGGTATGCGCCTTAGAAAAAGGGACCCCTATTGAATTCATGGAGGGAAGAGACACTTATTTAGTTTTAGCAACTTCCTATTGGACACCCTGTATATGTAAGTTGCACCGGTGTTTCGAATATTTTACATGAATAAAAGTCTAGTGTAGATAACTTTATGAAAACCATTATTCACACATTTATGATGGATTCTGTTATCGCAATAACGACAACAGTATGAAACATAAGTATCGAATCGTTCAGCCGAACGGAGTATTTAGAGCCCAAGGCTGTCACATAACAGCCAACGCTAGGTAGTCGCGACTTCAAGAACTAAAAAGCCGAGACAAAACGCGTTTTCGTTTATCGTGTAGGAATAGTAGGCCAGTGTCAGGGGACTGGTCCCTGATCAAAGGCGCAGGCAGTACATACCTAATAAAACTTACATAAACATAGATCTTAAAAAATGTTTAATGTTTTTTTAAATGCTTGAGGCTTTATTTTTAATGTGATGACGTTTTACGCCGCAATATTTTGAGAAAATATTTAAATTTACAAACGTTCTATGTTTATGCACGTTTTATTAAGTATGTACTGCCTGCGTCTTTGATCAATGGACAAGGATGGGGTTCTTCTGTAGCTTTACTATTTAGCTTCAGGGGTCTTCTCAGTTTAGACGCAAAAAAGGCTATTTTCATGTTTTTTTATAGGTTTATATTATAGATATTGATATAAAAGTTGTTACACTTAATAAATATACTTTCGAAATGCTTTTAAAAAAAAATATTTTTTTAAATCACTATTTATAGAGGAAAGGGCCGAAAAAATTGTAGGTCTGCGCTGTTGATGAAATCTCGGAGATGGATCATCCGAAACAAGAAAATTAACGGTTTTAAATATTAATGGCTATAGCGCATATCATATGATTTTAATAACAAAATGGGGCAAGTTTTTCGAAAAAAAACAAAAAAAACTTGTTATTTCATCGTTTTTGGCAAAAAAGTAAATATCCGAATTTAAAAAAATCCTTGATATGCGCCATAGCTATAGTTGTAAAGAATATGTGGTTAAAATTTCATAAGGATCGGTTCAGCAGTGTCGAAGATTTTTCAACAAGCCGTCAAAAAACGTTGTTTCGAAAAAAACGCGTTTAAAGTTCGTTTGGGTTACATAAATACATAACACATTTTTTAAATGTATTTCGAAAGTGTATTTATTGAGTGTAACAACTTTTATATCAATATCTATAATATAAACCTATCAAAAAAAATCATGAAAATAGCCTTTTTTAGCGTCTACAGTGAGAAGACCCTTTCATACACTAAATCATATTTTTTACTTTTCAGTACGATAGTTTATAAATGAAAGCTTGTTTTTAAAAAGAATTTTTACGTTTATTTCATTTTATAACTTTAGTATTAGAATTTGTTTATTTGTTTGCCATTCCAGACCCCCATGCTATTCAGACATCGGCGTAATCAAAAACCTTGCCTTAGATTATAAAGGTTTCGCGAGAAACTTTTTAATGGTGTAATTACAAATGGTGCTTAACCCAACAAAGTTAATGAGCCCAAACCCGATTGCCCTACTATTGCCATTAGGAAATTTCAGTTTCCAGCTCCCACCATCATTATCAGACTCTCGTTATCGTGTGTAATGAAAAGTGCTCATGATAACAAAACAAATGAGCACAAACTCGACTGTCCTAACACATGTCATTATGGAGTTCCAGTGTCTACCTCCCACGTCCATCATCAGACCAGCTCCATGATACCGTATTATTGCATTGTCACCGAAGCTAGATAGGTGTGCCAAATTCCAGCACAATCGGATGCCAGCAAGTGCTTGAAAAATGAATTACAAATTTTGAACAGGAAAGACATACGAACGAAGCAAGTTAAGGCCTTAGGTCACAGTAACGGGTATACAATCATGTGCGAATTGAACAATTTTTTTTTCGCACGAAAAAGTGATTCACTCATAAAATTAATTACACATCTATTTAGCATGAATATCAAGCCGTTAGAAAACATATATATTTTTTTCGATGTACAAAATGACCGACTACTAATATTTTCTTTTATCTTTTTTTTAGGCGCTCCGCGACGTGACGTTTGGCATCCACAATTTTTGACCTAGAACAAAAAACAAAAATTCTCGTCAATCTACATTAGAATACCTAGAGAAGTACGTACGGAATTAAATAAATATTGTTTTATTCAAAAGTTGTAGGTATTTGAACTTAAGAAATGAATTTTCAGTGAAAAATTTCGTAATAACTGCTCATAAAATGAAAAGTTCTCGATTAATCAGAAATTCCGTACGTACTTCTCTGCGAAATGCAGTTAGGAACATGACTTTTAAATTTGAAGTAAATCGAGTGAAAAATGTTGACGTTATTTGTCACGCCAATTGGAAAAAAGCTGTTTCGAGAAGTTTCGAGTAGTCGGCCATTTTGTACATCGAAAAAAATATATATATTTTCTAACAGCTTGATATTCATACTAAAGAGATGTGTAATTAATTTTATGAGTGAATCACTTTTGTATACGAAAAAAAATTGTTAAATACGCACATAATTTTATATCCGTTACTGCGGCGTAAGGCCTTAAGGTAGTACCAGCGGTTTGACTAGTCAACAGAAGATCTGTAAATTTTCGAATCTGAAAAAAGCAAAATATAATACATTTAGGTTCAATAATAACCACGATACGGAAAGAAATTATGTGAGAAGTGTATGTGATAGCTGTGTGTTATATCACGAACAGCGAAGTATTAAAATAGCAATCAGATTCGACTTGAGTTGTCTCACCGGCCGCCATTTCATAATTTTGGGAATATCCGTGGCAACGCTGTACTCAGGCCCTTCTGATAAATGTCAAGCGTGTGTTTGCTTACTTCGTGTGGGTAAGCGTGTGTAGAGTGTGTATAATGTGCGTACATTGTAACTTCGGTTTTACATATATTGTAACAACAGATATGGATCGACATAGTATTCGTGATTCAGATATCATTTCTATTGAGTAAATATGTTATTTTCTTTTTTTTCACCATATCCGATATTGATTTCCAAGTACATCATTCGTTAAAATATTAATATTTATTTTGATTGAAAAATATTAAGCAAATGTCTGAATTGGTTAAAAAATTATGCGAAAATCAAAATTTGTTTCTTGCGCATTTGGTTGAAAAAAATCAACCAAATCATGGCCGAGCGCCACCGAAATTATAGGTCTGAGGAAACCCGTAGTTCTCGGAGTAACCGCTAGAAGCCGCACGCGCGCTCGTTTCTCGTAAGCGTAGCGCGAACCGAAAATCTACTTAAACGCCGGAGAAACTCTAAAGAGTATCGCTTCTTGGCCTGTGGCTAAGATCAAAGTGTAGTATCTGTTCTTATGAGTTGAATATCTGATATTCTCTTCATGGATATTCCATTGGATATCTGATATTCTCTCCACTGTTATCGTGGATAATCATTTTAATGCGCACTTTTTATTTAAGATTTAAAACAAATTGAAAAACTTACGTCCCATGGCACATTCGTTTCGATGTAGTAAAGAAATAATCAATTCTATTGATTATATTTTTGTACGAAATAAAAAATGTTGTAGCAACCGCTTAAGGGAGACTTTGTCCTTGAAATTTTCAAAAAATCAATTTGAGCTCAACATGAGCAGCTAGAAGATGAGGAGGGATGCCTCTATGGACCAGGCATTGCCGACTAGCGGTAATTATAAACACATTTGTGTAAACACATTACAAAACTTCAAACGCGTTTTTTTCGAAAACACGTTTTCAAAAATGGCTGACATTCTCCTGACCGCTGTAATTAACATATCGACCTGAAATTTGGAGAGCATACTCAGAAAATATGTCTTCACGGAATGACGGATAGTTTTTTCGATAGATACATTTTTGCATTTATTATTTATCTTTTTATGCGAAAAAAACGCGAAAATTCGATTTTTTTAAATTGCCGCCATTTTCCGAAATTTGTACTAAACGAAAAACCCATCCGTCATTCCATGACCAAAGGGTCACAGATTGATAATATGCTTTGAATTTGTGTTTCAGATTAACAAAGAGGGGGCAGTGATGTCAGCCGTTTGCCTCCCGCGATTTGAGGACCTGTTTTCGCGGAGCTGCAGCGGCCGCCATTTTGGTTTTTTTTTCAAAAAAATTTTTTTAACGTTCTGTATATCATGAATAAAAGCAAGAAAAAAACCGCACTCAAAAAGCTTTACTCGTTTCCTTTAAAAAAAATAAAATGTAAACACCTGAAATATGGCACTCCAAGGACAAAGTCTCCGTTAATTATTTTATCCAATACATCTACGGATTGTATATAGAATGATTTCCATAGAATGTAATTTTATTTGAAGGATAATGTAGGTATTCAGAGAACAGAAGAGCTTTTTCAAATAAAATAATATGTTATTTAAATCAATCACATTTTCCAATATTTTATAGTATTGTAACAATCTCATATATCGGTGGCGCTCCTCGCAGCACATTTATTTCGATCAACCGATATATTTATTCGATTCAATTGGTTTTTTTCTCAGTGTAACGAGGAGGTTCGTGCACGTACTACCTTAAGTGAAAGCTCGTAAAAAAGAGGACAATCGTGAACGACGTTCACATTTATTCGGCAACGATTCGTCGTGAAAAGGACGTTATATGGCCGTAGCTAGATAATAGCAAGCGAAGGACGTTATTCCTTGAATGGAAAATTGCGCGGATATACGGAAATGTGAGACACGCGGGGCCGGGGTCCGAGCGGCCTGTCGACAAAGGGCACGGTAGGTGCTGCCGCCTTCATCATCTTCAAATTTTCCGTTATTTTGTCCATCATCGATTTCTCGTTGTGGCGCTGTTCCCTCGCTCGCTCGGCCTCCTTCGTCTTGTCGCCGCCGTTCAGAGCGTTCCGCCGTCGATAATAAATCACCTCGCCCGCGAGGGTTATCATCGCCAGTGCCAGACCGAAAAGGGTCGCGATGAATACACCCCCTGAAATTTTAATCGAATCCCCGACGTCACGCACAATAGATGTTATTTCTTCGTAATTGTACATCATCTCGCATTTCTCCTTTCTTATATCACAATTTATGATTTCCCACGTTTTTGTTGTTGTATCTTTCACGATTGTACACGTACCGAGGCTCTCGAGGGTTATGCCCTCGTTGTCGTCGGAATTCGGACACTGACCCTTAAGAGTGTTGTTCCAATATTTGGCCGCTAATCTCTCGAAATATCTGTCCTTCTGAAGATCCAATATCCTGCGATGAAAGAAAAATCTTTAATGTATCTACTGTTTAAGGGGTAAGGCCACAGTGGAATTTTCAAAAAATCGATTTTTTTCGGCTAAAACGTTGCTGTATCGTCATAAGAATAAGTTACTATTCGATTTATAGCAAGAACATTTTTTTTTTCACCGACTTTGAGCGTATAACGTAAGCCCACCTCTGGCACGGCCATAGAGTACCCAAAACTTACACGCGTTTTTCTCGAAACAGCTTTTTTTCCAATTGGCGTGACAAATAACCAACAATTTTTACTCGATTTACTTCAAATTTACAAGTTATGCTCCTAATTGCATTTCGCAGAGAAGTACGTACGGAATTTCTGATTAAGGGGGAAGCCTGCTTTGGAGGCTTCAAAAAATCGATTTTTTTTTGCATAAATGTCTTCCCAAACTATCCAAGAATGTGTCCCTAAAATTTCAAAAGCAAATTCAAATTGCGGTAAGTTCAAGAAAATTACGATTTTTTATATACGAAAACTTTGACGCGCGATTTCTCGGTTTTTCATTTTTACGATTTTTCCTAATTGGCGGGAAAAATAGGGAAAAAATTAAACGTCCTGTCGATACGAGACAAAATTCATTGTATTCGGGATTAAATTCTCTTCTAGTTGAACCGAAAAAACCTTAAGAAAGTTATGATTAACCCACTTTTTAAACAATCTAAAGTGAATTTTTTTTCTCCAAAAAAATGAATTTTTTTTTAATTTGCGAAAAATTGTTGAATTTCTCACTTTTTGTTGAATTTTCTTGGTTTAACTAGAAGCTATACTATTGAAAATAAAAAATTGTTTGGGTTTTTTGTTTCAGATGGAAATTGCGACCTGCATCTTTCCCGCCGCACGACACATGCACACTCGAGGCGCCTCGGCGAAATGCTTGTAACAGGCATAACATGACATATATTTTAATGAAAAAATTTGAGAAGACTGTTGAAATATATGACAATAAAACCTGAAAGTTTCGTTTCAATCGAATAATTCTTTCCTTCCCAAAATATCCTCGAAAAAATCGATTTTTTGAAGCCTCTAAAGCAGGCTTCCCCCTTAATCGAAAACTTTTCATTTTACGAGCAGTTTTGTACGAAATTTTTCACTGAAAATTCATTCAAATACCTACAACGTTTAAATGAAACAATATTTTTAAATTCCGTACGTACTTCTCTAGGTATTCTAATGTAGATTGACGAGAATTTTTGTTTTTCGTTCTAGGTAAAAAATTGTGGATGCTAAATGTCACGCCGCGGAGCGCCGAAAAAAAAGATAACAAAAGAAAAAATTGGTAGTCGGCCATTTTGTACCGCGAAAAAAAAACAAAAATTTCCAACAGCTTGATATTCATGCTAAATAGATGTTTAATTAATTTTATGAGTGAATCACTTTTTCGTACGAATAAAAATTGTTAAATTCGCTCATGATTTCATACCCGTTACGGTGGCCTAATCCATTAATGTTCATACAAATAAATGTTCAAAGGGTTTTTCAATCATGTTACTTATTCCTTCGAAATTGATTGTTTCAAACAACCCGGATTTTCGGGTCGTCGCAGTAGCCTAACCCCTCAACGCAGAAAATCTCATATAGCTTTACTTTCTACTGATTTCTTCCTGAAGATGACTGCCCTGTTGTACCGCAATAGCATAGGGCTGCTCCGCAAAGACTTCCCCCACCTCGGCCAAGTGGCAACTTCTCGTGACTTGGTACTTGATTTCGGCGGAATCGTGGATAAACGCGAACTCGGCATTTTCACTCGCGATCACCTGCCAAACGCGAAGCAAATGACAGGCTCGTTGAAAAAAAAATGAAAACCAGAAAAAGCGAGAAAAAGGAGAGAATTTTCCCGACACGCTCGTACGAGACCAAAGGAGGAATTTTCTTAGGATAACCTTTCGGAATCCTTCTTCGGCCGTTTTCACCGGGCCAATTTGGGTTATGGCTTGGAGTATGTGACCGTATTGCTCCTTGATGGGATAGTCCCAAACTCTGTACTCTATCTGGTCGCTCGTACTGTTTAGCGTCATTTCTTTCCACACACTGAAAACGAGGAGCAACCGGTTCAGTTGTGTTAACATTGGAAGGGTGTGTCGAAAAACTAGTTCATTTTGCTCCTTCAAGCATTATTAGGGATGAGAAAAATTCACACCAAATTTGAGCTCTTCAACTCAAGTTTCAGTGGTGGCGCCTGATCCTTTTTTTCCCATTTTATTTACACCCTGAATTCACCCTTTACGATTAAACTTGGATAACTCAGCAACTAATGAACATTTCACAAACCCGCCTCAAGATTCTTGACCCTGCGTGGGTACACTGGGTCTTTGAAGGAACAGTCGAAATTTGAAACTCGAATTTTCCTCTCATGAATAGAGGGCGGGCTTCGGCTACCCCCCCCCCCCCCCCCCAAATCTTGTAGTGGGGACTAAAGGCCCAAGGGACGCCCGGGTCGGGCAGTTTACTTACAAACGTCAGCCAGTGCTAGTCAGGTCCGTTCCCTAAAATGGTCAGTGTACACACGGCGTCGGTATTTTCGAAGGTAAGGGGCCGTCCATAAATTACGTCATTTTAAAATAGGGGGGGGGGGTCTAGTCATTGGATGACGGTAACGATAATTACACAATGACCATAGGAAGGATAGGATGATTGCAGGGGGGGGGCAAAAATCAGCAAAAATCGATGACGTAATATATGGACGGCCCCTAAGTGAACGCAGTTTTTTGCTTTTCTCGTAGTTTTTTTAGTTATTTTCATGGCTAAAATAAATGTTTTATGTAATTTGATGTTGTTTTGGTATTTTTTACGGACTTTTATCTCATAAGCTAAACTTTTTTGTATTTTTGGCTTATAAATCCGTTATTTTTATAGAAAATAAAGTTTTGCTATATTATTTCTTGCTTTCTTTACTTTCCTGCTTTTTCAGTTTTGTTTATTAGTCCATGCTTTGTACTGAAATAAGTGTTTTTGTTCTCACAGTTTATGAAAATGCGTGAAAAAAGTGCATCTCAGTTTATGTACAATTTACGCGACCGTCGCCCTGACGTGTTGTACGATGAAGAACGTTCAAACGAAGCCGATGGAGAATAAGTTCATGAAGAAAACAAAAAACAATGTATTCTTGTGCATCGTGCGAAACGCCGGTTTGCGATGATCATCGAACGCACTTTTGCACAATTGCGCACGGTTAATTCCTTTTTTGTCACTAATTATTATTAATATTCCATCATTTTTGTATTTGCAACAATATAAACTCATTTTCGGCCAAATAATTACCGTTCCGTTTATTATGACATGCCTGTATCCGTAAAATATTCCCCACACTCCGGTGTTTAAATAATTCAACTTTTTGGAGCCCACGCCAAAGACACTATATTCTTTTGAAAGCTCATAGTCTAAGCTACAAAAGCGTATAACCGTTTTGTTAAATATTTGTTTATTGTATTGTTACGATTTTTGTTTACGAAATTCCGTTTTAACTGCTTTTTCCACTATTCTTTAATTTTTCTTAACAACAGTTCTAAACTTTTGACTTTGGCAACTTCTGGGCCATCAAGAAGTAAGCCAGAATGTTTTCAGAATTTTTGAAAGCCTAGAAAACTTTGAAAACCGGACTGTTCCCGAAAAGACCCAGTGTACATACTGCGTCTCGAAAAATATAGTGTACACACGCAGGGTTAAGGGGTTAGGCTGCTGTGGAAATTCAAACATCGATAGTCACTTGAGACAACTAATATCGAAATTGAAGGTCCAACATATCGTTCAGGAAACGCAGATTTAAGGTAAACTTATAATTCCAACGATAAAACTGCTAGTAGAACTTTGAACGCGTTTTTTCTCGACACAATATTTTTCAAAACGGTGTACACGATTTCTCGACGTCTAATGAACAGATTGACTCGAAATTTGGTTCACTTATTCAGTGCAATAGTAGTTTCGTCTTGACCGACGTTTTTCTTCTTAATATTTTTTTTTCATTAGTTATCAACAATAATGATGGCATTTCTCCTCGAAAAATTGAAAAAAAATCAAACGTTTTTCTTCGATGACTAAAACACGATAACGAAAAAAAGCTCGGTCAAGTCTTAGCCATTATTATGTCGTTCAAGAAAAAATGTGGTTTTTTTGTTTCAGATCAACCGGGTGGCCAAAATCAGGTACACCGTTGATCACCGCAAGTTCAAAGATCCTTCACAAGATTGTTTGTAACTTCTTGAATTGTTGATATTTTAAAATGAAATTTGGTACACAACTTTGTTAATTCACATATAAATAAATGCCCAAACGATTTTAGAATCGTCCTACTTATTCCTTAAAAATTAATTTTTCTAAATAACCCTGATTCTCGGGTCGTCACAGTATCCTAACCCCTTAACTTTGCCCCGTGCGGCTTTGAACGCTTTTTTAGTCTCGATTTCATTATTACACAAATCACGGGTGCCTTAAAAATGCATGTATTTCTGAAGAAGCGTCATGAAATTTCACGAAGAAGCGTCTTTTTGTTAAATCGTGATAACTTGTGTAAAAATGATAACATTAAGATTGAATCAAATCGTTTTGAATCATCAACCGGGTTTGAAATTTATCAATTAGTTGTTCAGCTATTCGAGCTGAAACGTGAAGAACGAATTTTCCGTTTCAAGCCTAATGACCCGTGACAAAATGGACATATATAAACATAAATAATCATGTATGATCTTGTCATGAATGATCATGAACGAAATTTCCCTCTATATAATCACATATAGTAATATATAGCCATATATGATCACATGTAATCATATATGATTGTATATACGCATATACTATTGCATATAACGATATATCACCATGTTTAGTCATACATTGATTTGCATACATACGCATAAATAAGAAATTACGAGAAAACAGATTTTGTATTTTTATAAAAATTATATTGTCATGTGTATCGCAAATTAAATATGTATATATATTAAGCAAAATATTCTTTGTATAATCTGTCATTAATAATAGTAATGCTGTGCAGTCTGAAAATGTAAAAGGTTATATAACATTTCATAAAATAATGCACCGCTCATAAGGCTTATACATTATTATTCAACTCAGCAACCAAAGTAAGATATCAGTCTTGACAGAAATATTTAGAAATATAAAAATACGTATTTAAGAAAAGTATCACATTTTTACTTTCATACATAACATTGGTATGTATTTATTTTTTCTTATAGTAATGTTTGGCTATACTAACTGTACTAAACTTTAGCTGTATTAACTGGTATATAGATAGAAAGATACTGATTGAATGGGTGGCATTCACTCCTATTATATATGGAATAATATCTTTGGTCATATACGTTTTCGTTATTATATACGTTCAAATATGGTTGTTGCGGATAATTACGATTACATATATTATTATATATGACACCAAAATAGTTTGCACATCATACAGGGTGTACAATAGGAAGTTGCTGAAACTAATCGACTGTCATTATGAAACACGTGCACAGAATCAGAAAAGCAAAATTGCTTTAGAGGAAACTCTGCAGTTTTAAACGCACATAAATAAAACCCAGTCAGCTATTTTTTCATGTCAATTTATTACATCTTATAAAAATAACGAAAAAGTACAGTGATTAATGATAGATATTTTCGAAGTGCGAACCGTAAGATTGTGCACAAAAATCAATTCTCTTTTGAAAACTGTGAAAAACGGTGTCCAACATATCGTTCGTAATGCCGCGAACCACTTCCAGGATGGCCGCGATCAGTTCTTCTCCTGTGCTGGGGTTTTTAGCGTAACAATGATCTTTAATGTAACCCCACAAGAAAAAATCACAAGGGTTCAGGTCCGGTGAGTACGGAGGGCATTCTAGTCCGCCTTGAGCAAATTTAGGGTACCCCAGACCGATTACTCGAGTCCCATATACGCGATGAATAGCTTCAAACACCTCATGAGTCCGGTGCGGCGTCGCTCCATCTTGCATGAAGTAAAATTTTTTAACCAGTCCCCTCTTTTTTGCATAAGGGAAGAATTTCGTTTCCAAAAGCTGTTTGTAACTTTCTCCTGTTACCGTAGATTCCAAGAATTGCAAATAAATGCCTTTTACTGAAATCGCTGCCCATGCCGTTATTTTCTGTGGATGAAGGGACTTCGCTAGCGATATGTTGGGATTTTCCGTTCCCCAAAACCGGTAATTTTGCTTGTTCACGTACTCATTCATCCAAAAATGTGCTTCATCGGAATAAATAATCAATTTCTCATTAAGTTCTTCGGCTTCAAACATTCCCGTAATAGTGTTACAAAATTCGATGCGTTTCGTCATGGCATGTTCAGTTAACAATTGATGAGTGCTTATTTTATACGGATGAAACTTTAAAAAATATTTTAAAATGTTGTGTAATGATGATTTGGTTATTTTTAATGCTTGAGCAGCTTTCCGAATCGAATCATTTGGATTTTGTTTGAAATAATTCTGAACTTCGTTGATCTTCTCTGGTGTAGTCACCGTAACGGATGGACCTGGCAACTCGTGTCTATGGTCCTGGAGTGTACCATACTTCACGAACTTATCGATTATCCTACAAAAATTAACGTAAAACTACTTCAATGCAGTTTAATTGAATTGAAACACAAGTTGTGTGATATATGAATATCAATAAATATTAAATTCTTACCTTTTCAGAGTGTTTTCGCTGGCAACTCTATGAGTTCCAAACTTAGTACGAAACCCTCTATACGCATTACTATAAATTTTTCCCCTCGAGAAGAAGCACTCAATAAGATATACTTTTTCTTCCGTGGTGAGCTCACTCATTTTGACGCGCGCGTACTTGCTTCAGCCATGGCTGGGATAAAACTGCGGGGCCTCAGGTATACGCCTTAGAAAAAGGGACCCCTATGGAATTCATGGAGGGAAGAGACACTTATTTAGTTTTAGCAACTTCCTATTGGACACCCTGTATATAGGTTCATATACATGGTCTCATACACAATTATATACGCTTATATATGGGTTTTGGAGGGCAAATGCAATTATATATGATAATATATAGTACATGTTGTATCATATATGAGTTCGTATAAGAGTTCAGAGTACCAACTTTTGAACATACATGATCATATATGGGCCTATATGGTCCACACCTAGAAAAAATAAATACTATACATGGTAATATATCTACATATATGGTCATTCTTGATGTCATGTTAAGGCTTATATAATTGTATATAATGTTATTTATGAGTATAAATAATTATATATGTTTATATATGTCCATTTTTTTCCGGGGAGGAAAAATATTGTGCAGCGCCACCATTCAGGCTTGAGTTGCAGAACTCGAATTTGTCATGAACTTTCCCCATACCTAATCACGCCATGTGAAAGGGCAAACAAACGATTGTTTTCCACACTTCCTTACACACGACAATAATATTTTGACTGCGCACTTGTAGAGTTTGTCTTCTGCATTTTTCATGTTTATGAAGTACTGATGAATGGTCGAGTTTGCCAGAACGGTGTAATTTATTCGGGACTGACGTGCCAGCTGTTCGAGCGACTGCACCGGAGACTTTTGAGTTCGCGAGAAGGAAAAACCGAGGTTTACATTAGTATCGCGTTGTTTTCTCGAAAAAAAAACGTGAAGTTTGTGGATACGTTAGTTGGATACCTGCATTCTTTCGACGGTGAGAAAGGCAGCGAGATTGGCGGTAAAAGTTGCGAGCATGAGTACAACGAAGAGCCAATAAGCGGCGACGAGGGTTCGACTAGAGAGAGCTTTCGGGGCTTCCCCGCCGCCCTGTGGCGTGAACGACGTCAGAGCGAACCAGAAGCTCTCCTTGAGCGTGAATTCTCTGCGATTTTGTTTCGTTGAAGGAAAACATAAGAAAGATAGCATAGGGTGTCTCAAAAATCACCTGACATTTTAATTTATTAAGGGGTAAGGCCACATTAGAATTTTCAAAATGTCTATTTTTTCTCGCCAAAACGGTGCTTTATCATCATAAGAATAAGTTACTATTCGATTTATGGCAAGAACATTTTTTTTCACCGACTTTGAGCGTATGACGTAAGCCCACCTCTGGCACGGCCATAGAGTACCTAAAACTCTAAACGCGTTTTTCTCGAAACAGCTTTTTTCCAATTGGCGTGACAAATAACTTCAACAATTTTCACTCGATTCCCTTCAAATTTAAAATTTATGCTCCTAATTGCATTTCGCAGAGAAGTACGTACGGAATTTCTGATTAATCGAAAACTTTTCATTTTATGAGCAGTTTTATGCGAAATTTTTCACTGAAAATTCATTCAAATACCTACAAATCAATTCAAATACCTACAACTTTTGAATAATACAATATTTTTTTATTCCGTACGTACTTCTCTAGGTATTTTAATGTGGATTGACGAGAATTTTTGTTTTTTGTTCTAGGTAAGAAATTGTGGATCACGGCGCTCCGCGGCGTGACATTTAGCATCCGTGACAAGATGGCGCAGGCTGCGCCATCTTGTCACGCCATCTTGTCACGCGCAGGCTGCGCCATCTTGTTGAAAGAATGTCTTCCGAGTCCATGCCGTTTATGCCATCTAACGGATATTGCACACATAACCTCCATATTTGAACCTCACATTAAAATATAAATATTCGTACCTTTCAAATAAATAATACATAAATAAATAACAATACGTACCCTTTCAAATAAATAATTGGTACCTTTGAAATAAATAATTACTGGTAATTAAAATGTCAGGTCATTTTATGACACCCATTATAATGGCACAACACCGGAAGACCAAAAATGTGTACGGTTGATTTTTTTCTCACCTGCAGGGATAGGGATAAATTTGTTTGTTGTTTCGGGCGCTGTAGGGTGAATACTTGTCCAGGATCCAGATCATTATTCCGGTTAGGGTCAGAGCACCGACGATGCTCAGCCATACCTCGAGTCTCAGCACAGTCATGAATTTGAAGAGTGACGTCTTTCTCACCGGCTTTCTTATTACTTCGTATCCCGATTGTACACGTGTCGCGGCCAAATCGCAAACAGGAACGGAAAAATGTCGATTAGTTTGGTTACGAGAATTAGTGATTAGTGCGCGTGACACAAACGGTGTATCGAGAGCCAAACAAAGATTTGCATATCTACGTAGTCACACACATACATATACAGAGTGTCTTATTTAAAATGCTCTCTCCAAATAAAAGGCCATCGTTTTTTTCCCTCGTATAGAACGTCCCTACAAAGGTAAATCCTTTGCAACGGTTTTTGGGTCTTCGTTATCGCGGCCAGTTCGCAGAGTGCATTCGACACGGGACACTCTAGGTGTACAAGCGTTTGTGCTCGCCATGAAAATATAGCGTTCAACCCATGAGGTTGAAGTTTGCATCGTTGGAATGCAACGAAAATCAACTTTTCTGAATTACTTTAATTTCTTTTGGCATATTTTGCCTACAAAAATCTCTTGACCATTTTTGAGATACTTATTTAGCGATCTACAGTATAAATATATAAAAGAAGATATTTTATAATGATAAAAAAAAGGAAAATAAAATGTGAAAAAGAACTTTCGTTGCGTTCCAACGATGCAAACTTCAACACTGTAAAAACCTGTCCCTGGAGGATGTATCGATCCTGATACAAGCAAATACTCAAAGCGTCAAGCGAATTTCTAGCTCACAGCTCCTTAAGGGGTTAGGCTACTGTGAAAATAAAAAAAAATCGACGGTCGCTCGAAGCAACTCAAATTGAAGATCAACGTCCAACATATAGTGCAGAAACCGCAGATTGAAGGTTATGATTACAACGATGGAAATGCTGGTAACACTTTAAGGGGTAAGGCCACTCTAGAGGCCGACAAAATAGGCTTTTTGGGGATTTTTTTTTCAGAAAAACTACAAAATAAATCGAGATTCCAAAGAAGGGTGTTTATCATACATATCATTGACTGTATACAATATTTTTTTTGAAGCGATTAATTTCAAAATGGCGGCTTAGCAGCGTTTATCTCAAACCTGCATTTTTTAAGTTGGCCGGAAACAAAACTCAGACAATTTTCAACCGATTCATTTGAAATGTTGAAGATATCTTGAAAAATACATTGTCTATTGAAGTACGTAGGTTTTTTTATTGCATAGTTCATTTGTTATTAAAAATTATCTGACGAAATTTTTCACTTCCCAAAAATTTGCCTAAAAATCGTCAGAAAAATGTTAATAACAAACGAACTATGCAATATAAAACAAAAATCCTACGTACTTCCATAGACAATGTATTTTCCAAGATATATTCAACATTGCAAGTGAGTCGGTTGAAAATTGTCTGATTCATGTTTCCGGCCAACTTACCAAAATGCAGTTTATTTAAATGTACCCGTTTTTTATTCGCCGAAAAGCCTGATTACATTTTCAATGCCATGAAATAGTTGCACTTTGTGTGACATCTGTAGATTTTTTCAAATAACCCTTATTTTCGGATTGTCAAAGTAGCCTGACCCCTTAAGGATGTATGGCAACTAAGTTATTTACTACTGTTCGAATTGAAACTCACTGATATTGTAAAGGAAAATATCGAGAACTTTTTGAGATTAAAAAAACAAAATTTGCCCACGTGAATGCTGAGATAAACGGATTCGAAGTTGGGTCATTTAACACGGGGAACATAGGACTGTACGTCCAAAATTCCCTTTACATTGGCAAAAAAGGTATTTCCGGAGTACTCTTTTGTAAAAAAAACTTTTGTGCGGTATCGCTGTAATATGCATGATACGTTAAAAAAAAATCGACATGTGCCCATATATTTTGCGAGATATTGCGAGTTAAATGGGACCGTTTTCGTATTTCTTTAGCTCGTATGTCGTAACCACGACAACGTCAGGGAAAACGTACATCAAATCAGCAACTAAATTTGCAGTTAAAAATTGAAAATTCTTCTTTCTGTACCGCATGTTTTACTTTGAGCTGTGGTAAATCTCCTTTTTAGCTTCAATGAATACTACAATTATTTTATTTAGTCTTTAAATGCGATTTTTGCAAATTGCATAATCAGTTCTGTAAAGACTCTGCAGTAGCTGCCATACATCCTTAAACATGCGGATGAATAGCACACAAGTGGCATATAGGGATTACAGTGCCGAAAAATTTGGTTCTACTACGCACAATGGCAAGTCATAATGCGACCAGAAAAAATCATCAAAAACGAACGAAAACATTCAACAAAAGATGTAAGGATGCGAAGACGGAAAATCTCTCGTCTAATTTTCTCTCTCTCTCTCTCTCTCTCTCTCTCTCTCTCTCTCTTTCTTTCTCTCGGTAGAAAAACCGAGAAGATGGTACTACCGATGAGTCCACCCGCTTGGGCGTAAAATGGGGTGACGAAGTCAATGACATCCTCGCGTTCGGAGGTCATCGTCATTGCGCTGATCGAGAAGTCAGCTACCTGCGTCAGGCACCAAGTCATTCTCTCTCTTCTCGGCAAAAGAATGCGTTTTTCTTTTCTTTTTATTTTCAAAAGTGGCATTTGTACCAAGTGCCTTTGTCGGTGCATAATCCGCTTTTGATATACGTCCTCTATAAACACGTAAGTCTATGTACATATATACATGTATACCCATAGGTGTGAGACAGGGTCATTGATATTTACAATATGTACAGGCATGTCCGCTCGATCTGTCAGCCTAACGAGAACACACATATATATGCATGGTATATATACATATGGCTACTCGATTATGTGCTAATGAGGACAACGATTATGTAATGCTCCATAACTATACATATATACACACACAGGGTGTCCTGTTGTAAATGGATAATTCTGCAACTGTCGATAGGTCGGATCATGTCCTACTACATGCTGGAATTTCAGTTTAGTAAAAGTTCCGCGGTTTTCGAGATTTTGGGCTTTATGTTATTTAAAAAAAATCATCTGCTTTTGGTTTTTCGCGTGCCATTCCTACAAATAATATGAATCGACGATAACTTAGCAACTTTTTTAAGTAATTGGCACGATATGCGTGGTATATTTTTTTATACACCGCAGACTATCAAATTCAGATGTTCGAATTGGTTTGTATGAAAATTCTGCATAAGTTGTTTTTCCATAAAGTTTCCTTGACATTAAAGGAGGTTGGAGCGATTCAGTTGAATCAAATGACGGATTATTCATTTTTTGTTTCAATTAACCTAAAAAAATGCATACGAGGTACAGATTTATTCTGTATATGCTACTTTTTCAAAATATATAATAAAAGGGCAAACTTATGCATTTTAATATTTTTATTACGTAAAGTAGAAAAACTTTCGTGTTACTACGAACTTGCAAAAGTATAACATTATCGATGATTATTATGAAAAAACTACGACAACGAATGTTTTATACAATTCACAATGAAATATTGAGTAATTTATAATTATGCCTATTCATATTTACGTCACGAGATTATTGGCCCATGGTTTACGATGGGCAAGATGAGGATTTTTTTTTTCTAAATGTTTACAAAGGTTCAGTTTGCGTTAATCCGTTGTTAGAAATGGTTTATCTTGGTGATAAATAACAAAAAAATTACATAACCTTTAGCGTGAAAGTCTTGCCCATCTAACCGCACATTAAATTACATACATTGAACTATTTTTTATCTCTGGTGTTTGGTGGTGAAAAAAGTTCAAAAAATTCGTAAAGACTCAGTATAGTCTAAACAATAACATGTATTTTTTATTAAATGTAACCTTGGATTGTGGCTAACGCTCCAACCTCCTTAAGGTTAAAAATAAGACTTTTCCAGATACAACAAATAACCGAGAGTATTTTTTTAAGGGGTTACACCTAGTTGAAATTTTACATTACCGTTACAGGTAAAAACTTTAAACGCGTTTTTCTCGGAATTATTTTTTCAGAATCGGTGACCAGAATATCTCAAAAACAACTAAATCGATCTGCTTCAATTTTCACAGACAATTTTTGTATATCAAAAGGCATTCCTTAATCGAAGGATTTTTCTTTCAATGCATACGTTTTTTTATATCAAGGAAAATGGAGTGTTTTTTTCACCGAAATTTCGACGATCTCTTTCGATCGGCGACCATTTTTTCAAAAATCATTATTTTATTGAATCCTATTAAAGAGTAGATAATACGATACACAAACTAAATTCATTTGGTTTTTTTATTTCAGATTATTTGGTCCCGAGCAGGAGTGGTCACCGCGAAGGACCTTTTTTGCACAGCGGTCTGTGCAATTTACTGTGTCTCTGTCGTTTATAAATATTTCCCAATAAAAAAATTGTCATAGATACTTGAAATGATACCCTTTACTATGAAAAAAGTTAAAAAACGGCACCCATTGTCCAAAAAAAAATTCACGAAAACACCTCTTTTTTTCGTCCGCGAGCTAGGTGTAACCCGTTAAAAGCTGGGTCAAAAAAAGTTATCATTTGTAGAAATGGCATGCGAAAAACCAAAAGCAGATGATTTGTATCTCGAAAACCGTGGGACTTTTACGAAACTGAAATTTCAGCATATAGTAGGGCATGATCCGACCTATCGACAGTTGCAGGATTATCCATTAATAACAGGACACCCTGTATATAAAGTCTACACATGTTGATATATCTACAACGTGGACACCTATAACTTCGTTCAAACGAGACACAAAACAATTTTTCTGCGTGTTTTTTTCTCCCCTCTTCTGCGTCTGGCTTTCCTTTTTTTTTCGTTTCGTTATAACTTGAATGGGTACTACCAATGAGTATGCCGGATTGCGCGAAATACGGAGCGACAAAGTCTATTACTTCCTCGCGTTCTGATGTCATTGTCAATGCCGCGAGCACGATGTCGGTTTCCTGTATTTTGAACGATGATTTGTATGTATGAATCAATTAATTATTTGTGCAAAACGTATATACCCCCGTGGAAATTTATATACGCAAAAATATACTGCAAATTTATTTCATTAATAATTGTAATATATGTGAAATGTATGCCATATATTGAAAATATATGTTGCATATATGTGCCAAATTCTAATTTTCGTAACGTTTTTATATATGAGATGTATATGCGTGGTATTACTGTATATCAATGTATCATATATCAATGATATATGTAGCATTTACCCTGCATATATACCACATATATTTAGCATATATGTTGCATACACACTGCGTACATACCACATATATACTGCATAAATGGTACATATATGCCACATATATACAGATATGCGTAGCATATCTGTATATAGTGTTTATATGTAATAGCGTACTTTAACTGTAAGTTAAGTTTTTTTAAGTTTAAGTTTTAAGTTTTATTAAGTTTAACTGTAATAGTGTTTATACACAGCATATATTTTTTGTCAGGAATATGTATCAAAAATGTATGCGTCATATATGACGCATAAATGACACATATATGAGTCATATATGACGCATACATTTGTGATATATTTTTCTGACAAAAAATAGATTAAAAATATATCGAAAATATATGCGTCGTATATGCCTCATATATGCATCATATATAGTGTTTATACGTAGCATATATGTTTTGGTCGGAAAAATATATCGAAAATATATGGATCATATATGCGTCATATATTTGGTGCATATATACTGAATATATACGTATTATTCTATTTTTCGTCACTATATATGCGACCGATATATATATATGTAGCATATATTTTCTGCATATATTTTTTTTTACACTTCCATCTGTACAGGGATCTTCCCCTTTGATACATAACCCCATATTCCAGTTTTTCCATATATCCCCACCTTGCGGCCGCAGCCGACTTCCCCCTCTGTATCGCATTCACCATGCATTTCTGCTTTGGGTATAGGGAAACTGCGGAAAACCTATACCAATACAGCCGGTCCCGAGTTCGCTTCACAGTCTCGGAGCTAGCCGCGTTTCGTCGAGAAATAACTCACAGGATACAGTGGCACTCGCACGACACACACACGTACCGTGTCCGTGTGCGCGACACGCGGTAGAACTGGAGCTACGTCACGCCTGTGTTTTTATTTCTCTCCGAACTACGAGACGGTGATTCGAACCCGCGACCTCCCGATGTGTTGATTCCAGAGGCAAGCACGCTAACCGCTAGACCAACACATCGGTTGTATTTTCTGCATATATTTTACATACCCAAATTTCCATGGGGGTACGTTTGTGCATTGACACTCGGGTTGGTAAATGCAATTGGAATGTATTGAAAATCATTGTTGTTAGGTAACAGCAATAAGGGGATAGTAACGATAATTGGTCTTGTCACCAATGACAAGTATATGATACCAAGGTACTAGGAGATTGAACTGAAAAGTACTGACTTAAGGGGTATTCTCACTTTAGACGCTAAAAAAGGCTATTTTCATTAATTTTTTTGATCGGTTTATATTATAGATATTGATATAACAGTTGTTACACTTAAGAAATACATTTTTTTTTAAAATTATGTATTTATGTAACCCAAACAAAATTCAAACGCGATTTTTACGAAACACCGTTTTTCAACGGCTGGTTGATAAAATATCCGAAACTACTGAACCGATCCTTATGAAATTTTAACCACATATTCTTTACAACTATAGCTATACCGCATATCTAGGATTTTAAAAAATGTGGACATATACTTTTTTTGCCAAAAACGGTAAAAATCACGTTTTTTTCGAAAAATGTCTTTGAATTGTCTTTTCGAATTGGTTTTGAAAAATTGGAAAAAAAAGCTACTCTTTTAATCCACATTTTACAGAAATGTTGCGTGAAATGTTGATTTTTTTGTTGTAAATGCGTGCCATTTTCTTCAATTTGCATTTGCTTCATTTTAATTGCGGTCGCATAAAAGCTATACATGTTCTAACTGAAAAAATGTTTAAACTTTTTTGCGAATCAGAGTCTACAGGAAGCTAGACTGCTATCTTCGCAACTTCCGCCACAGCTCCGCCATTTTGATGATGAATTAATTTTGAAAAATTGTTTTATACTATTAAAGTGTACCTAAAGTTTGATAATTGTAGAATAATTATTTCTTAGTTCAAAAAATCCCTCAATATTGCTTATTTTGTTCTCTCTAAATGTATATCCCGCGTTAAGTACTAGTAGAATCTTTTATTTCATGTACACGCTTGCGCGCTTTTCACATTTCCTCCTTTCTTTCTTTCTTTCTTTCTTTATAAAGCTTCTTAGTATCAAACATCAAAAACATTTATCCTATAAATGGTTACTTAAATAAATAATTTTTTCAAACGTATTTCGAAAGAGTATTTATTAAGTGTAACAACTTTCAGATCAACATCTGTAATATAAACCTATCAAAAAATATCGCAACTATAGCCCTTTTTAGCGTCTAAGTGAGAAGACCCCTTAAGGGTCACTACTTTTCGTTAGGGTTAGGCTACCGTGAAAATGACGAACGCGCGTCGCCGCTTGAGGCAACGCAAATTGACGAGGAAGATCCAACATATAGTGCAAGAATCGCAGATTGAAGGTGACTTATTATTACAACTATGGACCTGCTAGGAAACCTTTAAACGCGTTTTTCTCGAAACTATGTTTTTCCAAACGGTATACACGATTTCTCGACATCTAATAAACAGATTGACTTGAAATTTCGTACATTTATTCGGTGTAACAGTAGTTCAGGCTTGACCGACCGTTTTCTTCTTGCCATTTTTCTTTCATTGGTTATTAACAACAACGACATCATTTTCGCTCGAAAATCGAAAAGAATTCAAATTTATTTATTGAATATTGAAACACGATGACAAAGAACAGCTCGGTCAAGTCTAGCCAATGTTATCTATTTTAAGGGACCATTCTAGTGTACCATTTTTTGAAAATCGGTTTTTTTGTTGCATTATGCAAAATTATGGACTTCATAAACACGCTGTTGATTTTTGCGTGAGACCAGCTGCGTGAGACCTTTTCTCGAAACGATGATTTTAAACGAAGAGATTTCTAGCTGCCCATCTCAAATTTTGTCACATTATTCTTCACGCCATTCCTTAACATCGTACGGAAGCGTTTCTTTTTATTTGGAAATTTCACATTTTTTTAACGAAATACTGTCGAAAAGAAAACCAATTTGACACTTGATTTTGAAATGGCCACCATTTTGTTAATTTTCATCGAAAAAAAATCCTCCGTACACCCCAACAGTTTTTCATACTGATCAATAATCCTTTTCGTTTCTTTCTTTCAGACAATTTTTGGAGTGGGATTTTCCGCCGTCAGGCGCTATTTTTTTAGGCATCATTTTGCAATGGGCAACAAAATTATATAAAAAATAAAACTAAAACATTGTTAAATATTTTTATGTACAACATAAGTCATTTTAATAAACGAAAAAAAAAATCGGACTGATTGTCGATTTTTTTAAACATGAAACTCGGCAACTTTCAAGCCAGTCAAAATAAAGTACGCCATTGAGCTCCTCACGTTCAAAGGTCCTTCAGGGGATTGTTTATAACTTCTTTAATTATCAATATTTTTTAAAGAAAATCGGTACACAACTTTGTTAATGTACATACAAATAAATGTCCAAACGAATATTCAATCATCTTACTTTTTCCTTCAAAACTGATATTTTTTGAATAACCGCCATTTTCGGGTCGTCACGGTAGCCTAACCCCTTAATATCATGATGAGAAATGTACAATACACTAAACAAGGAATAAGTTATAACTATCACGCTAGCATAAATGTTCACCAGACAGTTCTGTAATTGTTTCCGAAATACTTATTCAACTATTGATTTTCTCCTGACCAAATTCATTAAACTATTCCACGTGATAAATTTTGTGCTCCTCAGTGACCAGGGATCATTGCCAACTGTATCAGCAGACCAGTTGGAAAAGAAAAATAATCACAAAAGTTCTTTGCAAATTTTCCGATTCAACATTTGTATTATGCCGTGCTGATTTCCACAACGATATTCTCTTGGACTACATCCGTAACGACAGTGGCTGCCAATAATCGATAACACGAAGGCTATCGATATGAATATAATACGTAATAATGACGGAGGGCAGTAATTGGTACTTTCTCCTCGGTACAATGAAGCCCCGTTATGCGAATGGTATATCGGTAATCGATCGGCAAGAGAGGAAGTAAGCGACGAATAAAAGAGAAAAGAGAGAAAAAACATGACTCACCCCTCGAGCAAGGTCGCCCACGAGACCGGTCCACTTTCCGTTCGGCAATTTTTCACCGAACGACATATCGGCAGGAATAACGAGATCGTATTCAAAGCGCAGTTCACTGGCCAACATCTCTATGAAGTCTATGCAGTATCCTTCCCAGATGTCTCGGCCCTTGGCGTCCTTGATCGGCTGGCCCGTCACCGGGTCCCTCTTCAGCGACGACCACGGCACTGCCTGTGGCAATTTCATTTGTAACTAAATGTTCACTTGACAAATACACTGAGAAAAAACTAACTGAATCAAAAAAATATATTGGTTGATTGAAATAAATGTCTGATCGCGGAGTGCCACCGATATATGAAATTGTTACATTATTATAAAATGTTGGAAAATGTGATTGATTCAAATAACATATTATTTTACTTGGACATCTCTTCTGTTCTTTGAATATCTACATTATCCTTCAAATAAAATTATATTCTATTGAAATCATTGTATATACAGAATCCCACTTCTGATCTGTAGTAAGATTTCCTTACTAAGGTTATATTTTGTAAATGTAATACTCAATGGACTCGTACAGTATGGTAATTTTATATGAAGTCTCTTAATATCTTCGACGCGTAACAATGAAGCGCCGATATACGACTTGCAGCTCGACCATGCGTTCTACAATCCGTAGATGTATGGGTGAAATAATTAAGCGGTTGCTACAACATTTTTTATTTCGTACAAAAATATAATCAATAGAATTATTAGGAGTACAACTTTGCAGTGACCGTTTTACTTAGAGAGCCACTGCGGCCGAAGTAGTGGCCCTAGCTCAATAAAAAAGTGGCATTTTAAACTAGAGGCTCTGCCAATGTAAACAATTTAAAAAAGCTAACGGATACGTGTATGCATTATAAAGTTATAGGCACTCAAACATGGCAACCTACGAACCGAATTCTCAGCATTTGCGGGAGGTTATGATTTACTTCTTCAACATCAAGAAATCTGCGGCTGAGGCCCACCGTTTGCTTGTAGATGCTTACGGGGAGGATTCTATTAGTGAGAAAACGTGTCGGCGGTGGTTTCAACGCTTCAAAAGTGGAGATTTTGAGGTCGAGAACAAGCATGGTGGCGGAAGGCAGAAAGTTTTTGAAGACGCAGAATTGGAGACCTTGCTGGACCAGGATTCGTGCCAAACTCAAGAGGAACTCGCCGAGACGTTAGGAGTAACCCAGCAAGCAGTTTCAAAACGTCTCCGGGATATGGGTATGATCCAAAAGCAAGGAAACTGGGTCCCGCATGAGTTGAAGCCGAGAGACATCGAGCGCCGATTTTTCACCTGTGAACAACTGCTCCAAAGACAACAAAGGAAGGGATTTTTGCACCGGATTGTGACTGGAGATGAAAAGTGGGTTCACTACGATAATCCTAAACACCGAAAATCATGGGGACTGCCTGGTCATATTCCGTCATCGACGCCCAAACCGAATATTCACGGATCCAAAGTGATGCTGTGTATCTGGTGGGACCAGCTGGGCGTTGTGTACTATGAGCTGCTCAAACCATCCGAAACCATCACAGGGGAACTCTACCGACGTCAGTTGATGCGCTTGAGTAAGGCACTCAAAGAGAAACGGCCACGATTCAACGAAAGACATGACAAGGTGATACTGCAGCATGATAATGCCCGACCCCATGTTACAAATGTCGTGAAAAAGTACTTGGAAACGCTGAAATGGGACGTTTTATCCCACCCGCCGTACTCTCCAGACATTGCCCCTTCCGACTATCACTTGTTCCGGTCAATGGCACACGATTTGGCTGACCAGCACTTCGGTACTTACGAAGAAGTCAAAAATTGGGTCGATTCCTGCATTGCCTCCAAGGACCAATACTTTTATCGACGCGGGATTCGAATGCTACCTGAAAGATGGGCCGAGGTCGTAGCTAGCGACGGGCAGTACTTTGATTAAAAAATATGTAGCCGCTTTTTTATAATAAAGCCTTAAACTTTTGAAAAAAACGGTCACTGCAAAGTTGTACTCCTTATAATTATTTGTTTACTACATCGAAACGAATATGCTATGAGACGTAAGTTTTTCAATTTGTTTTAAAGCTTAAATAAAAAGTGAGCATGAGACTGATCATCCACGATAATAGTGGAGAGAATATCAGATATCGAATGGAATATCCATGGAGAGAATATCAGATATTCAACTGATAAGAACAGATACTGCACTTTGATCTTAGCCACAGGCCAAGAAGCGATACTCTTTAGAGTTTCTCCGGCGTTTAAGTAGATTTTCGGTTCGCGCTACGCTAACGAGTAACGAGCGCGCATGCGGCTTCTAGCGGTTACTCCGAGAACTACGGGTTCCCTCACACCTATAATTTCGGTGGCGCTCGGCCATGATCTGGTTGATTTTTTTCAACCAAACACGCAAGAAACAAATTTTATCTTCGCATAATTTTTGAACCAATTCAGACATTTGCTTAATATTTTTCAACCAAAATAAAATATTAATATTTTAACGAATAATGTACTTGAAAATCAATATCGGATATGGTGAAAAGAATAAAATAACATATTTATTCGATAGAAATTTTATATGAATCAAACGAGCGAAATTCATTTTTTTTTGTGTACTCGAATCGACAATATTCATGTTATGAATTGAAACGCTTTTTTGTTCGTTGCAGAAAATTCATTTAAAACTATATAATTTGATCGCGATAATTTTTTACATAGTCTCAATAATATATTGTTCTCGGGTAACAATATATCTTTTGAATGAAAAAAACTGTACTGAAAAAAAATAATTTTCGGTATTATGACCCCCCCTTTTGAGGGGGTCGGAATGGGGGGATATGTTAAAAAGAGGTCCCCCCGAACAACATGCCGAAGAGAAATCACGGCGGTCACCCCCCCCCTCCCCCCGTAAAAAGTTATGTGAATTTGAAGTTTGTAAAAATGAACGAAAAAATTTGCGATTTTTCGTTGGATCCATGCGTATATCGTCATAAACAAAGTTGAGCATGATTTCGCTGGTCGTTGTAGTATTGGCGTACATCGTGCGAATAGGTCTATAAATAGAATGAGAACATAGGAACGATGCTCAAATTTTCTTTGTCAATGATCAGTATAGTTTCGGCTTTCGTGGTAATATGCCACTCTATAGATATTTGCGAAAAATCGATAACCGGAATAATTTGATACAATGTCTTATTGACGAAAAAATAATTAGAAAGAACGTTGTGTGTCGTGAGTGTGGTACTTATATTGAAATTAATAAGAACACCATTCGGCTGCAGTGTCCGAGTTCATACTATAAAACTGTAAATAAAAAAAAGCGAAAGAGAGTACGGTGCACGTTTTCTGTTTCCGGTTTATCGGTTATTTTTTGTGGTTTCCACCTCCACATATACATCGATAGATGACCGAACTATCCATAAGCGCTGATACTGCCGTGGATCGGTCGTCATTTTGTCGTGAAGTATGCGCGACACAGAGACACTGTTTAAACTGATTGAAAAACACATCGCCCCAGGTACAACGACATACTCAGATCGCTGGCGTGCGTATTGTTGTTTGAACGAAAGAGGATATAAACATTTGACCGTGAATCATAAAGTCAATTTCGTTGATCCTGAATCTCACGCACATACTCAAAACATTGAACGAGTGTAGAGAGATTTAAAAGGTGCTGTTCCGAAATACGATCGGAGAAATGCACATTGGCTACAATACATCGGTGAATTTTCATTCAAACGGCGATACGAGTTTCGTGAGCGAATAGCAGCCTTGTTTGCCACAATGAGGCGTATGTGTAAATTCACAGAGGTGGATTTCATCAACGAATCAATATCTGATACATCCTAAGTAGAGGTAACAAGTTGAAATCATATAAAATTGTCGCTGAAATTCATGAAAAGTTTTTTGTTTATGAGATGGGGGGGGCGGGTTACCGCCACAATTTCTCTTGAGAATAGTGTTATAGGGTTTCTCCCCCTCCATATTTCTAACCCCGTAACCCCCTCAAAAGGTGCGGTCATAATACCCAAAAATCACCCTAATTTTGATTTGTTTTCCTCCGACAGAGCAGTAGATTGATGGCACGATGGAATGCTTTGAGTGAAACCAAATTTTTTTCTTCGGATTTTTTTTTTGGAGTTCTGGTTGCCCCCGCAAGAGTTCTGCTAAATAGCTTTACAACTTTTTTTGATCAGACAAATATTTACAACGGTACACTCGAATAAATTTTGTGAATGCCCCCCCCCCTAACGGAAAAAAAATCGTTACCAACAACCGAACTGTCAATAAAAAGTACATAGAACTCCAGAACTATGCGAGAGGAACCAGAACTGATTTTCATTTTTTTCCTCCGACTGAGCAGTAGATTGATGGCACCATGGAATGCTTTGAGTGAACCCAAATTATTTTTTTCGGAAAAATGATTTTTTTTTGCGAGTTCTGATTGCCCCCGCAAGAGTTCTGTTAAATAGCTTTACAACTTTTTTTGATTAGACAAATATTGACAACGGTACACTCGAGTAGATTTCGTGAAGATGCCCCCCCCCCCTCCCCCACCCCCTAACGGAAAAAAGTCGTTACTAACAACCGAACTATGAATGAAAAGTACATAGATGTCCAGAACTATGCGAGAGGAACCAGAACTGATTTTAATTTTTTTCCTCCGACTGAGCAGTAGATTGATGGCACGATGGAATGCTTTGAGTGAACCCAAATTTTTTTTTCTCGGAAAAATGATTTTTTTTGGAGTTCTGGTTGCCCCCGCAAGAGTTCTGTTAAATAGCTTTACAACTTTTTTTGATCAGACAAATATTGACAACGGTACACTCGAGTAGATTTCGTAAAGATGCCCCCCCCCCTCCGCCACCCTCCTAACGGAAAAAAGTCGTTACTAACAACCGAACTATGAATGAAAAGTACATAGAAGTCCAGAACTATGCGAGAGGAACCAGAACTGATTTTCATTTTTTTCCTCCGACTGAGCAGTAGATTGATGGCACGATGGAATGCTTTAAGTGAACCCAAATTTTTTTTTTCGGAAAAATGATTTTTTTTTGGAGTTCTGGTTGCCCCGCAGGAGTTCTGTTAAATAGCTTTACAACTTTTTTTGATCAGACAAATATTGACAACGGTACACTCGAGTAGATTTCGTGAAGATGCCCCCCACCCCTCCCCCACCCTCGTAACGGAAAAAAGTCGTTACTAACAACCGAACTATGAATGAAAAGTACATAGAAGTCCAGAACTATGCGAGAGAAACCAGAACTGATTTTCATTTTTTTCCTCCGACTGAGCAGTAGATTGATGGCACGATGGAATGCCTTGAGTGACCCCAAATTTTTTTTTCTCGGAAAAATGATTTTTTTTGGAGTTCTGGTTGCCCCCGCAAGAGTTCTGTTAAATAGCTTTACAACTTTTTTTGATCAGACAAATATTTACAACGGTACGCTCGAGTCAAGTTTGTGAAATTGCCCCCGCCCCCCAACGGAAAAAAATCGTTACTAACCACTGAACTATCAAAAAAAAGTACATAGAACTCCAGAACTTTGCGAGAGGCAACCAGAACTGATTTTCAATTTTTTCCTTCGACTGAGTAGTAGATTGATGGCGCGATGGAATGCTTCGAGTGAAAACAAATGTCTTTTTTTGAAAAAATCAATTTTTTTGGAGTTCTGGTTGCCCCCGCAAGAGTTCTGCTAAATAGCTTTACAACTTTTTTTGATCAGACAAATATTTACAACGGTACACTCGAGTAAATTTTGTGAATGCCCCCCCCCCCTAACGGAAAAAAAATCGTTACCAACAACCGAACTATGAATGAAAAATACATAGAAGTCCAGAACTATGCAAAAGGCAACTAGAACTGATTTTCATTTTTTACCTCCGACTGAGCGGTAGATTGATGGCACGATGGAATGCTTTGAATGAGACCAAATTTTTTTTTTCGGAAAAATGAATTTTTTTCGGAGTTCTGGTTGCCCCCGCAAGAGTTCTGCTAAATAGGTTTAGAACTTTTTTTGATCAGACAAATATTTACAACGGTACACTCGAATAAATTTTGTGAATGCCCCCCCCCCCTAACGGAAAAAAAATCGTTACCAGCAACCGAACTGTCAATAAAAAGTACATAGAACTCCAGAACTATGGGAGAGGAACCAGAACTGATTTTCATTTTTTTCCTCCGACTGAGCAGTAGATTGATGGCACCATGGAATGCTTTGAGTGAACCCAAATTATTTTTTTCGGAAAAATGATTTTTTTTTGGAGTTCTGATTGCCCCCGCAAGAGTTCTGTTAAATAGCTTTACAACTTTTTTGATTAGACAAATATTGACAACGGTACACTCGAGTAGATTTCATGAAGATGCCCCCGCCCCTCCCCCGTCCTCCTAACGGAAAAAAGTCGTTACTAATAACCGAACTATGAATGAAAAGTACATAGAAGTCCAGAACTATGCGAGAGGAACCAGAACTGATTTTCATTTTTTTCCTCCGACTGAGCAGTAGATTGATGGCACGATGGAATGCTTTAAGTGAACCCAAATTTTTTTTTTCGGAAAAATGATTTTTTTTTGGAGTTCTGGTTGCCCCCGCAGGAGTTCTGTTAAATAGCTTTACAACTTTTTTTGATCAGACAAATATTGACAACGGTACACTCGAGTAGATTTCGTGAAGATGCCCCCCCCCCCTCCCCCACCCTCCTAACGGAAAAAAGTCGTTACTAACAACCGAACTATGAATGAAAAGTACATAGAAGTCCAGAACTATGCGAGAGGAACCAGAACTGATTTTCATTTTTTTCCTCCGACTGAGCAGTAGATTGATGGCACGATGGAATGCCTTGAGTGACCCCAAATTTTTTTTTCTCGGAAAAATGATTTTTTTTGGAGTTCTGGTTGCCCCCGCAAGAGTTCTGTTAAATAGCTTTATAACTTTTTTTGATCAGACAAATATTTACAACGGTACGCTCGAGTAAAGTTTGTGAACTAGCCCCCCCCCCCCGCCCATCCCCTAACGGAAAAAAAATCGTTACTAACCACTGAACTATCAATAAAAAGTACATAGAACTCCAGAACTTTGCGAGAGGCAACCAGAACTGATTTTCCATTTTTTCCTCCGACTGAGCAGTAGATTGATGGCACGATGGAATTCTTTGAGTGAAACCAAATTTTTTTTTTCGGAAAAATGATTTTTTTTTTGGAGTTCTGGTTGCCCCCGCAAGAGTTCTGTTAAATAGCTTTACAACTTTTTTTGATCAGACAAATATTTACAACGGTACGCTCGAGTCAAGTTTGTGAAATTGCCCCCGCCCCCCAACGGAAAAAAATCGTTACTAACCACTGAACTATCAAAAAAAAGTACATAGAACTCCAGAACTTTGCGAGAGGCAACCAGAACTGATTTTCAATTTTTTCCTTCGACTGAGTAGTAGATTGATGGCGCGATGGAATGCTTCGAGTGAAAACAAATGTCTTTTTTTGAAAAAATCAATTTTTTTGGAGTTCTGGTTGCCCCCGCAAGAGTTCTGCTAAATAGCTTTACAACTTTTTTTGATCAGACAAATATTTACAACGGTACACTCGAGTAAATTTTGTGAATGCCCCCCCCCCTAACGGAAAAAAAATCATTACTAACAACCGAACTATGAATGAAAAATACATAGAAGTCCAGAACTATGCAAAAGGCAACTAGAACTGATTTTCATTTTTTACCTCCGACTGAGCGGTAGATTGATGGCACGATGGAATGCTTTGAATGAGACCAAATTTTTTTTTTCGGAAAAATGCATTTTTTTTCGGAGTTGTGGTTGCCCCCGCAAGAGTTCTGCTAAATAGCTTTACAACTTTTTTTGATCAGACAAATATTTACAATGGTACACTCGAATAAATTTTGTGAATGCCCCCCCCCCAAACGGAAAAAAAATCGTTACCAACAACCGAACTGTCAATAAAAAGTACATAGAACTCCAGAACTATGCGAGAGGAACCTGAACTGATTTTCATTTTTTTCCTCCGACTGAGCAGTAGATTGATGGCACCATGGAATGCTTTGAGTGAACCCAAATTATTTTTTTCGGAAAAATGATTTTTTTTTGGAGTTCTGATTGCCCCCGCAAGAGTTCTGTTAAATAGCTTTACAACTTTTTTGATTAGACAAATATTGACAACGGTACACTCGAGTAGATTTCGTGAAGATGCCTCCCCCCTCCCCCACCTACCTAACGGAAAAAAGTCGTTACTAACAACCGAACTATGAATGAAAAGTACATAGAAGTCCAGAACTATGCGAGAGGAACCAGAACTGATTTTCATTTTTTTCCTCCGACTGAGCAGTAGATTGATGGCACGATGGAATGCTTTGAGTGAACCCAAATTTTTTTTTTCTCGGAAAAATGATTTTTTTTGGAGTTCTGGTTGCCCCCGCAAGAGTTCTGTTAAATAGCTTTACAACTTTTTTTGATCAGACAAATATTGACAACGGTACACTCGAGTAGATTTCGTGAAGATGCCCCCCCCTCCCCCGCCCTCCTAACGGAAAAAAGTCGTTACTAACAACCGAACTATGAATGAAAAGTACATAGAAGTCCAGAACTATGCGAGAGGAACCAGAACTGATTTTCATTTTTTTCCTCCGACTGAGCAGTAGATTGATGGCACGATGGAATGCTTTAAGTGAACCCAAATTTTTTTTTTCGGAAAAATGATTTTTTTTTTGGAGTTCTGGTTGCCCCCGCAAGAGTTCTGTTAAATAGCTTTACAACTATTTTTGATCAGACAAATATTTACAACGGTACGCTCGAGTCAAGTTTGTGAAATTGCCCCCGCCCCCCAACGGAAAAAAATCGTTACTAACCACTGAACTATCAAAAAAAAGTACATAGAACTCCAGAACTTTGCGAGAGGCAACCAGAACTGATTTTCAATTTTTTCCTTCGACTGAGTAGTAGATTGATGGCGCGATGGAATGCTTCGAGTGAAAACAAATGTCTTTTTTTGAAAAAATCAATTTTTTTGGAGTTCTGGTTGCCCCCGCAAGAGTTCTGCTAAATAGCTTTACAACTTTTTTGATCAGACAAATATTTACAACGGTACACTCGAGTAAATTTTGTGAATGCCTCCCCCCCCCTAACGGAAAAAAAATCATTACTAACAACCGAACTATGAATGAAAAATACATAGAAGTCCAGAACTATGCAAAAGGCAACTAGAACTGATTTTCATTTTTTACCTCCGACTGAGCGGTAGATTGATGGCACGATGGAATGCTTTGAATGAGACCAAATTTTTTTTTTCGGAAAAATGCATTTTTTTTCGGAGTTCTGGTTGCCCCCGCAAGAGTTCAGCTAAATAGCTTTACAACTTTTTTTGATCAGACAAATATTTACAACGGTACACTCGAATAAATTTTGTGCATGCCCCCCCCCCTAACGGAAAAAAAATCGTTACCAACAACCGAACTGTCAATAAAAAGTACATAGAACTCCAGAACTATGCGAGAGGAACCAGAACTGATTTTCATTTTTTTTCCTCCGACTGAGCAGTAGATTGATGGCACCATGGAATGCTTTGAGTGAACCCAAATTATTTTTTTCGGAAAAATGATTTTTTTTTGGAGTTCTGATTGCCCCCGCAAGAGTTCTGTTAAATAGCTTTACAACTTTTTTGATTAGACAAATATTGACAACGGTACACTCGAGTAGATTTCGTGAAGATGCCCCCCCCTCCCCCTCCCTCCTAACGGAAAAAAGTCGTTACTAACAACCGAACTATGAATGAAAAGTACATAGAAGTCCAGAACTATGCGAGAGGAACCAGAACTGATTTTCATTTTTTTCCTCCGACTGAGCAGTAGATTGATGGCACGATGGAATGCTTTAAGTGAACCCAAATTTTTTTTTTCGGAAAAATGATTTTTTTTGGAGTTCTGGTTGCCCCCGCAGGAGTTCTGTTAAATAGCTGTACAACTTTTTTTGATCAGACAAATATTGACAACGGTACACTCGAGTAGATTTCGTGAAGATGCCCCCCCCCCCCGCCCCCACCCTCCTAACGGAAAAAAGTCGTTACTAACAACCGAACTATGAATGAAAAGTACATAGAAGTCCAGAACTATGCGAGAGGAACCAGAACTGATTTTCATTTTTTTCCTCCGACTGAGCAGTAGATTGATGGCACGATGGAATGCCCTGAGTGACCCCAAATTTTTTTTTCTCGGAAAAATGATTTTTTTTGGAGTTCTGGTTGCCCCCGCAAGAGTTCTGTTAAATAGCTTTATAACTTTTTTTGATCAGAAAAATATTTACAACGGTACGCTCGAGTAAAGTTTGTGAAGTAGCCCCCCCCCCCCCCTCCCCTAACGGAAAAAAAAATCGTTACTAACCACTGAACTATCAATAAAAAGTACATAGAACTCCAGAACTTTGCGAGAGGCAACCAGAACTGATTTTCCATTTTTTCCTCCGACTGAGCAGTAGATTGATGGCACGATGGAATTCTTTGAGTGAACCCAAATTTTTTTTTTCGGAAAAATGATTTTTTTTTTGGAGTTCTGGTTGCCCCCGCAAGAGTTCTGTTAAATAGCTTTACAACTTTTTTTGATCAGACAAATATTTACAACGGTACACTCGAGTCAAGTTTGTGAAATTGCCCCCGCCCCCCAACGGAAAAAAATCGTTACTAACCACTGAACTATCAAAAAAAAGTACATAGAACTCCAGAACTTTGCGAGAGGCAACCAGAACTGATTTTCAATTTTTTCCTTCGATCGAGTAGTAGATTGATGGCGCGATGGAATGCTTCGAGTGAAAACAAATGTCTTTTTTTGAAAAAAATCAATTTTTTTGGAGTTCTGGTTGCCCCCGCAAGAGTTCTGCTAAATAGCTTTACAACTTTTTTTGATCAGACAAATATTTACAACGGTACACTCGAGTAAATTTTGTGAATGCCCCCCCCCCTAACGGAAAAAAAATCATTACTAACAACCGAACTATGAATGAAAAATACATAGAAGTCCAGAACTATGCAAAAGGCAACTAGAACTGATTTTCATTTTTTACCTCCGACTGAGCGGTAGATTGATGGCACGATGGAATGCTTTGAATGAGACCAAATTTTTTTTTTCGGAAAAATGCATTTTTTTTCGGAGTTCTGGTTGCCCCCGCAAGAGTTCTGCTAAATAGCTTTACAACTTTTTTTGATCAGACAAATATTTACAACGGTACACTCAAATAAATTTTGTGAATGCCCCCCCCCCCTAACGGAAAAAAAATCGTTACCAACAACCGAACTGTCAATAAAAAGTACATAGAACTCCAGAACTATGTGAGAGGAACCTGAACTGATTTTCATTTTTTTCCTCCGACTGAGCAGTAGATTGATGGCACCATGGAATGCTTTGAGTGAACCCAAATTATTTTTTTCGGAAAAATGATTTTTTTTTCGGAGTTCTGATTGCCCCCGCAAGAGTTCTGTTAAATAGCTTTACAACTTTTTTGATTAGACAAATATTGACAACGGTACACTCGAGTAGATTTCGTGAAGATGCCCCCCCCCCCCCGCCATCCTAACGGAAAAAAGTCGTTACTAACAACCGAACTATGAATGAAAAGTACATAGAAGTCCAGAACTATGCGAGAGGAACCAGAACTGATTTTCATTTTTTTCCTCCGACTGAGCAGTAGATTGATGGCACGATGGAATTCTTTGAGTGAACCCAAATTTTTTATTTCGGAAAAATGATTTTTTTTGGAGTTCTGGTTGCCCCCGCAAGAGTTCTGTTAAATAGCTTTACAACTTTTTTTGATCAGACAAATATTTACAACGGTACGCTCGAGTCAAGTTTGTGAAATTGCCCCCGCCACCCAACGGAAAAAAATCGTTACTAACCACTGAACTATCAAAAAAAAGTACATAGAACTCCAGAACTTTGCGAGAGGCAACCAGAACTGATTTTCAATTTTTTCCTTCGACTGAGTAGTAGATTGATGGCGCGATGGAATGCTTCGAGTGAAAACAAATGTCTTTTTTTGAAAAAATCAATTTTTTTGGAGTTCTGGTTGCCCCCGCAAGAGTTCTGCTAAATAGCTTTACAACTTTTTTTGATCAGACAAATATTTACAACGGTACACTCGAGTAAATTTTGTGAATGCCCCCCCCCCCTAACGGAAAAAAAATCATTACTAACAACCGAACTATGAATGAAAAATACATAGAAGTCCAGAACTATGCAAAAGGCAACAAGAACTGATTTTCGATTTTTACCTCCGACTGAGCTGTAGATTGATGGCACGATGGAATGCTTTGAATGAGACCAAATTTTTTTTTTCGGAAAAATGATTTTTTTTTGGAGTTCTGGTTGCCCCCGCAAGAGTTCTGCCAAATAGCTTTACAACTTTTTTTGATCAGACAAATATTGACAACGGTACACTCGAGTAGATTTCGTGAAGATGCCCCCCCCCCTCCACCACCTTCCTAACGGAAAAAAGTCGTTACTAACAACCGAACTATGGATGAAAAGTACATAGAAGTCCAGAACTATGCGAGAGGAACCAGAACTGATTTTCATTTTTTTCCTCCGACTGAGCAGTAGATTGATGGCACGATGGAATGCTTTAAGTGAACCCAAATTTTTTTTTTCGGAAAAATGATTTTTTTTTTGGAGTTCTGGTTGCCCCCGCAAGAGTTCTGCTAAATAGCTTTACAACTTTTTTTGATCAGACAAATATTTACAACGGTTCACTCGAATAAATTTTGTGAATGCCCCACCCCCCCCTAACGGAAAAAAAATCGTTACCAACAACCGAACTGTCAATAAAAAGTACATAGAACTCCAGAACTATGCGAGAGGAACCAGAACTGATTTTCATTTTTTTCCTCCGACTGAGCAGTAGATTGATGGCACCATGGAATGCTTTGAGTGAACCCAAATTATTTTTTTCGGAAAAATGATTTTTTTTTGGAGTTCTGATTGCCCCCGCAAGAGTTCTGTTAAATAGCTTTACAACTTTTTTGATTAGACAAATATTGACAACGGTACACTCGAGTAGATTTCGTGATAATGCCCCCCCCCTCCCCCACCCGCTTAACGGAAAAAAGTCGTTACTAACAACCGAACTATGAATGAAAAGTACATAGAAGTCCAGAACTATGCGAGAGGAACCAGAACTGATTTTCATTTTTTTCCTCCGACTGAGCAGTAGATTGATGGCACGATGGAATGCCTTGAGTGACCCCAAATTTTTTTTTCTCGGAAAAATGATTTTTTTTGGAGTTCTGGTTGCCCCCGCAAGAGTTCTGTTAAATAGCTTTACAACTTTTTTTGATCAGACAAATATTTACAACGGTACGCTCGAGTCAAGTTTGTGAAATTGCCCCCGTCACCCAACGGAAGAAAATCGTTACTAACCACTGAACTATTAAAAAAAGTACATAGAACTCCAGAACTTTGCGAGAGGCAACCAGAACTGATTTTCAATTTTTTCCATCGACTGAGTAGTAGATTGATGGCGCGATGGAATGCTTCGAGTGAAAACAAATGTCTTTTTTTGAAAAAATTAATTTTTTTGGAGTTCTGGTTGCCCCCGCAAGAGTTCTGCTAAATAGCTTTACAACTTTTTTTGATCAGACAAATATTTACAACAGTACACTCGAATAAATTTTGTGAATGCCCCCCACCCCCCCCAACGGAAAAAAAATCATTACTAACAACCGAAATATGAATGAAAAATACATAGAAGTCCAGAACTATGCAAAATGCAACTAGAACTGATTTTCATTTTTTACCTCCGACTGAGCGGTAGAATGATGGCACGATGGAATGCTTTGAATGAGAGCAAATTTTTTTTTTCGGAAAAATGCATTTTTTTTCGGAGTTCTGGTTGCCCCCGCAAGAGTTCTGCTAAATAGCTTTACAACTTTTTTTGATCAGACAAATATTTACAACAGTACACTCGAATAAATTTTGTGAATGCCCCCGCCCCTAACGGAAAAAAAATCGTTACCAACAACCGAACTGTCAATAAAAAGTACATAGAACTCCAGAACTATGCGAGAGGAACCAGAACTGATTTTCATTTTTTTCCTCCGACTGAGCAGTAGATTGATGGCACCATGGAATGCTTTGAGTGAACCCAAATTATTTTTTTCGGAAAAATGATTTTTTTTTGGAGTTCTGATTGCCCCCGCAAGAGTTCTGTTAAATATCTTTACAACTTTTTTGATTAGACAAATATTGACAACGGTACACTCGAGTAGATTTCGTGAAGATGCCCCCCCCCAACCCCACCTTCCTAACGGAAAAAAGTCGTTACTAACAATCGAACTATGAATGAAAAGTACATAGAAGTCCAGAACTATGCGAGAGGAACCAGAACTGATTTTCATTTTTTTCCTCCGACTGAGCAGTAGATTGATGGCACGATGGAATGCTTTAAGTGAACCCAAATTTTTTTTTTCGGAAAAATGATTTTTTTTTGGAGTTCTGGTTGCCCCCGCAAGAGTTCTGCCAAATAGCTTTACAACTTTTTTTGATCAGACAAATATTGACAACGGTACACTCGAGTAGATTTCGTGAAGATGCCCCCCCCCCTCCGCCACCTTCCTAACGGAAAAAAGTCGTTACTAACAACCGAACTATGAATGAAAAGTACATAGAAGTCCAGAACTATGCGAGAGGAACCAGAACTGATTTTCATTTTTTTCCTCCGACTGAGCAGTAGATTGATGGCACGATGGAATGCTTTAAGTGAACCCAAATTTTTTTTTTCGGAAAAATGATTTTTTTTTTGGAGTTCTGGTTGCCCCCGCAAGAGTTCTGCTAAATAGCTTTACAACTTTTTTTGATCAGACAAATATTTACAACGGTACACTCGAATAAATTTTGTGAATGCCCCCCCCCCCTAACGGAAAAAAATCGTTACCAACAACCGAACTGTCAATAAAAAGTACATAGAACTCCAGAACTATGCGAGAGGAACCAGAACTGATTTTCATTTTTTTCCTCCGACTGAGCAGTAGATTGATGGCACCATGGAATGCTTTGAGTGAACCCAAATTATTTTTTTCGGAAAAATGTTTTTTTTTTGGAGTTCTGATTGCCCCCGCAAGAGTTCTGTTAAATAGCTTTACAACTTTTTTGATTAGACAAATATTGACAACGGTACACTCGAGTAGATTTCGTGAAGATGCCCCCCCCCTCCGCCACCCTCTTAACGGAAAAAAGTCGTTACTAACACCCGAACTATGAATGAAAAGTACATAGAAGTCCAGAACTATGCGAGAGGAACCAGAACTGATTTTCATTTTTTTCCTCCGACTGAGCAGTAGATTGATGGCACGATAGAATGCCTTGAGTGACCCCAAATTTTTTTTTCTCGGAAAAATGATTCTTTTTGGAGTTCTGGTTGCCCCCGCAAGAGTTCTGTTAAATAGCTTTATCACTTTTTTTGATCAGACAAATATTTACAACGGTACGCTCGAGTAAAGTTTGTGAAGTAGCCCCCCCCCACCCGCCCCCTAACGGAAAAAAAATCGTTACTAACCACTGAACTATCAATAAAAAGTACATAGAACTCCAGAACTTTGCGAGAGGCAACCAGAACTGATTTTCCATTTTTTCCTCCGACTGAGCAGTAGATTGATGGCACGATGGAATTCTTTGAGTGAACCCAAATTTTTTTTTTCGGAAAAATGATTTTTTTTTGGAGTTCTGGTTGCCCCCGCAAGAGTTCTGTTAAATAGCTTTACAACTTTTTTTGATCAGACAAATATTTACAGCGGTACGCTCGAGTCAAGTTTGTGAAATTGCCCCCGCCCCCCAACGGAAAAAAATCGTTACTAACCACTGAACTATCAAAAAAAAGTACATAGAACTCCAGAACTTTGCGAGAGGCAACCAGAACTGATTTTCAATTTTTTCCTTCGACTGAGTAGTAGATTGATGGCGCGATGGAATGCTTCGAGTGAAAACAAATGTCTTTTTTTGAAAAAATAAATTTTTTTGGAGTTCTGGTTGCCCCCGCAAGAGTTCTGCTCAATAGCTTTACAACTTTTTTTGATCAGACAAATATTTACAACGGTACACTCGAGTAAATTTTGTGAATGCCCCCCCCCCTAACGGAAAAAAAATCATTACTAACAACCGAACTATGAATGAAAAATACATAGAAGTCCAGAACTATGCAAAAGGCAACAAGAACTGATTTTCATTTTTTATTTCCGACTGAGCGGTAGATTGATGGCACGATGGAATGCTTTGAATGAGACCAAATTTTTTTTTTCGGAAAAATGCATTTTTTTTCGGAGTTCTGGTTGCCCCCGCAAGAGTTCTGCTAAATAGCTTTACAACTTTTTTTGATCAGACAAATATTGACAACGGTACGCTCGAGTAGATTTCGTGAAGATGCCCCCCCCCTCCCCCACCCCCCTAACGGAAAAAAGTCGCTACTAACAACCGAACTATGAATGAAAAGTACATAGAAGTCCAGAACTATGCGAGAGGAACCAGAACTGATTTTCATTTTTTTCCTCCGACTGAGCAGTAGATTGATGGCACGATGGAATGCTTTAAGTGAACCCAAATTTTTTTTTTCGGAAAAATGATTTTTTTTTGGAGTTCTGGTTGCCCCCGCAGGAGTTCTGTTAAATAGCTTTACAACTTTTTTTGATCAGACAAATATTGACAACGGTACACTCGAGTAGATTTCGTGAAGATGCCCCCCCCCCTCCCTCACCCCCCTAACGGAAAAAAGTCGTTACTAACAACCGAACTATGAATGAAAAGTACATAGAAGTCCAGAACTATGCGAGAGGAACCAGAACTGATTTTCATTTTTTTCCTCCGACTGAGCAGTAGATTGATGGCACGATGGAATGCCTTGAGTGACCCCAAATTTTTTTTTCTCGGAAAAATGATTTTTTTTGGAGTTCTGGTTGCCCCCGCAAGAGTTCTGTTAAATAGCTTTACAACTTTTTTTGATCAGACAAATATTTACAACGGTACGCTCGAGTCAAGTTTGTGAAATTGCCCCTGCCCCCCAACGGAAGAAAATCGTTACTAACCACTGAACTATTAAAAAAAGTACATAGAACTCCAGAACTTTGCGAGAGGCAACCACAACTGATTTTCAATTTTTTCCTTCGACTGAGTAGTAGATTGATGGCGCGATGGAATGCTTCGAGTGAAAACAAATGTCTTTTTTTGAAAAAATCAATTTTTTTGGAGTTCTGGTTGCCCCCGCAAGAGTTCTGCTAAATAGCTTTACAACTTTTTTTGATCAGACAAATATTTACAACGGTACACTCGAGTAAATTTTGTGAATGCCCCCCCCCCTAACGGAAAAAAAATCATTACTAACAACCGAACTATGAATGAAAAATACATACATGTCCAGAACTATGCAAAAGGCAACTAGAACTGATTTTCATTTTTTACCTCCGACTGAGCGGTAGAATGATGGCACGATGGAATGCTTTGAATGAGACCAAATTTTTTTTTTCGGAAAAATGCATTTTTTTTCGGAGTTCTGGTTGCCCCCGCAAGAGTTCTGCTAAATAGCATTACAACTTTTTTTGATCAGACAAATATTTACAACGGTACACTCGAATAAATTTTGTGAATGCCCCCCCCCCTAACGGAAAAAAAATCGTTACCAACAACCGAACTGTCAATAAAAAGTACATAGAACTCCAGAACTATGCGAGAGGAACCAGAACTGATTTGCATTTTTTTCCTCCGACTGAGCAGTAGATTCATGGCACCATGGAATGCTTTGAGTGAACCCAAATTATTTTTTTCGGAAAAATGATTTTTTTTTGGAGTTCTGATTGCCCCCGCAAGAGTTCTGTTAAATAGCTTTACAACTTTTTTGATTAGACAAATATTGACAACGGTACACTCGAGTAGATTTCGTGAAGATGCCCCCCCCTCCCCCGCCCTCCTAACGGAAAAAAGTCGTTACTAACAACCGAACTATGAATGAAAAGTACATAGAAGTCCAGAACTATGCGAGAGGAACCAGAACTGATTTTCATTTTTTTCCTCCGACTGAGCAATAGATTGATGGCACCATGGAATGCTTTGAGTGAACCCAAATTACTTTTTTCGGAAAAATGATTTTTTTTTGGAGTTCTGATTGCCCCCGCAAGAGTTCTGTTAAATAGCTTTACAACTTTTTTGATTAGACAAATATTGACAACGGTACAGTCGAGTAGATTTCGTGAAGATGCCCCCCCCCCCACCTTCCTAACGGAAAAAAGTCGTTACTAACAACCGAACTATGAATGAAAAGTACATAGAAGTCCAGAACTATGCGAGAGGAACCAGAACTGATTTTCATTTTTTTCCTCCGACTGAGCAGTAGATTGATGGCACGATGGAATGCTTTAAGTGAACCCAAATTTTTTTTTTCGGAAAAATGATTTTTTTTTGGAGTTCTGGTTGCCCCCGCAAGAGTTCTGCCAAATAGCTTTACAACTTTTTTTGATCAGACAAATATTTACAACGGTACACTCGAATAAATTTTATGAATGCCCCCCCCCCCCTAACGGAAAAAAAATCGTTACCAACAACCGAACTGTCAATAAAAAGTACATAGAACTCCAGAACTATGCGAGAGGAACCAGAACTGATTTTCATTTTTTTACTCCGACTGAGCAGTATATTGATGGCACCATGAAATGCTTTGAGTGAACCCAAATTGGTTTTTTCGGAAAAATGATTTTTTTTTGGAGTTCTGATTGCCCCCGCAAGAGTTCTGTTAAATAGCTTTACAACTTTTTTGATTAGACAAATATTGACAACGGTACACTCGAGTAGATTTCGTGAAGATGTCCCCCCCCCTCACCCTCCCTCCTAACGGAAAAAAGTCGTTACTAACAACCGAACTATGAATGACAAGTACATAGAAGTCCAGAACTATGCGAGAGGAGCCAGAACTGATTTTCATTTTTTTCCTCCGACTGAGCAGTAGATTGATGGCACGATGGAATGCTTTAAGTGAACCCAAATTTTTTTTTTCGGAAAAATGATTTTTTTTGAAGTTCTGGTTGCCTCCGCAGGAGTTCTGTTAAATAGCTTTACAACTTTTTTTGATCAGACAAATATTGACAACGGTACACTCGAGTAGATTTCGTGAAGATGCCCCCCCCTCCCCAACCCTCCTAACGGAAAAAAGTCGTTACTAACAACCGAACTATGAATGAAAAGTACATAGAAGTCCAGAACTATGCGAGAGGAACCAGAACTGATTTTCATTTTTTTCCTCCGACTGAGCAGTAGATTGATGGCACGATGGAATGCCTTGAGTGACCCCAAATTTTTTTTTCTCGGAAAAATGATTCTTTTTGGAGTTCTGGTTGGCCCCGCAAGAGTTCTGTTAAATAGCTTTATCACTTTTTTTGATCAGACAAATATTTACAACGGTACGCTCGAGTAAAGTTTGTGAAGTAGCCCCCCCCCCCACCCGCCACCTAACGGAAAAAAAATCGTTACTAACCACTGAACTATCAATAAAAAGTACATAGAACTCCAGAACTTTACGAGAGGCAACCAGAACTGATTTTCCATTTTTTCCTCCGACTGAGCAGTAGATTGATGGCACGATGGAATTCTTTGAGTGAACCCAAATTTTTTTTTTCGGAAAAATGATTTTTTTTGGAGTTCTGGTTGCCCCCGCTAGAGTTCTGTTAAATAGGTTTACAACTTTTTTTGATCAGACAAATATTTACAACGGTACGCTCGAGTCAAGTTTGTGAAATTGCCCCCGCCCCCCAACGGAAAAAAATCGTTACTAACCACTGAACTATCAAAAAAAAGTACATAGAACTCCAGAACTTTGCGAGAGGCAACCAGAACTGATTTTCAATTTTTTCCTTCGACTGAGTAGTAGATTGATGGCGCGATGGAATGCTTCGAGTGAAAACAAATGTCTTTTTTTGAAAAAATCAATTTTTTTGGAGTTCTGGTTGCCCCCGCAAGAGTTCTGCTAAATAGCTTTACAGCTTTTTTTGATCAGACAAATATTTACAACGGTACACTCGAGTAAATTTTGTGAATGCCCCCCCCCCCTAACGGAAAAAAATCATTACTAACAACCGAACTATGAATGAAAAATACATAGAAGTCCAGAACTATGCAAAAGGCAACTAGAGTTGATTTTCATTTTTTACCTCCGACTGAGCGGTAGAATGATGGCACGATGGAATGCTTTGAATGAGACCAAATTTTTTTTTTCGGAAAAATGCATTTTTTTTCGGAGTTCTGGTTGCCCCCGCAAGAGTTCTGCTAAATAGCTTTACAACTTTTTTTGATCAGACAAATATTTACATCGGTATACTCGAATAAATTTTGTGAATGCCCCCCCCCCCCCTAACGGAAAAAAAATCGATACCAACAACCGAACTGTCAATAAAAAGTACATAGAACTCCAGAACTATGCGAGGGGAACCAGAACTGATTTTCATTTTGTTCCTCCGACTGAGCAGGAGATTGATGGCACCATGGAATGCTTTGAGTGAACCCAAATTATTTTTTTCGGAAAAATGATTTTTTTTTGGAGTTCTGATTGCCCCCGCAAGAGTTCTGTTAAATAGCTTTACAACTTTTTTGATTAGACAAATATTGACAACGGTACACTCGAGTAGATTTCGTGAAGATGCCCCCCCCCCTGCCCGCCCTCCTAACGGAAAAAAGTCGTTACTAACAACCGAACTATGAATGAAAAGTACATAGAAGTCCAGAACTATGCGAGAGGAACCAGAACTGATTTTCATTTTTTTCCTCCGACTGAGCAGTAGATTGATGGCACGATGGAATGCTTTAAGTGAACCCAATTTTATTTTTTCGGAAAAATGATTTTTTTTTGGAGTTCGGGTTGCCCCCGCAGGAGTTCTGTTAAATAGCTTTACAACTTTTTTTGATCAGACAAATATTGACAACGGTACACTCGAGTAGATTTCGTGAAGATGCCCCCCCTGCCCCACCCTCCTAACGGAAAAAAGTCGTTACTAACAACCGAACTATGAATGAAAAGTACATAGAAGTCCAGAACTATGCGAGAGGAACCAGAACTGATTTTCATTTTTTTCCTCCGACTGAGCAGTAGATTGATGGCACCATGGAATGCTTTGAGTGAACCCAAATTATTTTTTTCGGAAAAATGATTTTTTTTTGGAGTTCTGATTGCCCCCGCAAGAGTTCTGTTAAATAGCTTTACAACTTTTTTGATTAGACAAATATTGACAACGGTACACTCGAGTAGATTTCGTGAAGATGTCCCCCCCCTCCCCCTCCCTCCTAACGGAAAAAAGTCGTTACTAACAACCGAACTATGAATGAAAAGTACATAGAAGTCCAGAACTATGCGAGAGGAACCAGAACTGATTTTCATTTTTTTCCTCCGACTGAGCAGTAGATTGATGGCACGATGGAATGCTTTAAGTGAACCCAAATTTTTTTTTCGGAAAAATGATTTTTTTTGGAGTTCTGGTTGCCCCCGCAGGAGTTCTGTTAAATAGCTTTACAACTTTTTTTGATCAGACAAATATTGACAACGGTACACTCGAGTAGATTTCGTGAAGATGCCCCCCCCCCTCCCCCACCCGCCTAATGGAAAAAAGTCGTTACTAACAACCGAACTATGAATGAAAAGTACATAGAAGTCCAGAACTATGCGAGAGGAACCAGAACTGATTTTCATTTTTTTCCTCCGACTGAGCAGTAGATTGATGGCACGATGGAATGCCTTGAGTGACCCCAAATTTTTTTTTCTCGGAAAAATGATTTTTTTTGGAGTTCTGGTTGCCCCCGCAAGAGTTCTGTTAAATAGCTTTATAACTTTTTATGATCAGACAAATATTTACAACGGTACACTCGAGTAAATTTTGTGAATGCCCCCCCCCTAACGGAAAAAAAATCATTACTAACAACCGAACTATGAATGAAAAATACATAGAAGTCCAGAACTATGCAGAAGGCAACTAGAACTGATTTTCATTTTTTACCTCCGACTGAGCGGTAGATTGATGGCACGATGGAATGCTTTGAATGAGACCAAATTTTTTTTTTCGGCAAAATGCATTTTTTTTCGGAGTTCTGGTTGCCCCCGCAAGAGTTCTGCTAAATAGCTTTACAACTTTTTTTGATCAGACAAATATTTACAATGGTACACTCGAATAAATTTTGTGAATGCCCCCCCCCCCCTAACGGAAAAAAATCGTTACCAACAACCGAACTGTCAATAAAAAGTACATAGAACTCCAGAACTATGCGAGAGGAACCTGAACTGATTTTCATTTTTTTCCTCCGACTGAGCAGTAGATTGATGGCACCATGGAATGCTTTGAGTGAACCCAAATTATTTTTTTCGGAAAAATGATTTTTTTTTGGAGTTCTGATTGCCCCCGCAAGAGTTCTGTTAAATAGCTTTACAACTTTTTTTGATCAGACAAATATTGACAACGGTACACTCGAGTAGATTTCGTGAAGATGCCCCCCCCGCCCCCACCCTCCTAACGGAAAAAAGTCGTTACTAACAACCGAACTATGAATGAAAAGTACATAGAAGTCCAGAACTATGCGAGAGGAACCAGAACTGATTTTCATTTTTTTCCTCCGACTGAGCAGTAGATTGATGGCACGATGGAATGCCTTGAGTGACCCCAGATTTTTTTTTCTCGGAAAAATGATTTTTTTTGGAGTTCTGGTTGCCCCCGCAAGAGTTCTGTTAAATAGCTTTATAACTTTTTTTCATCAGACAAATATTTACAACGGTACGCTCGAGTAAAGTTTGTGAAGTAGCCCCCCCCCCACCCGCCCCCTCACGGAAAAAAAATCGTTACTAACCACTGAACTATCAATAAAAATTACATAGAACTCCAGAACTTTGCGAGAGGCAACCAGAACTGATTTTCCATTTTTTCCTCCGACTGAGCAGTAGATTGATGGCACGATGGAATTCTTTGAGTGAACCCAAATTTTTTTTTTCGGAAAAATGATTTTTTTTTGGAGTTCTGGTTGCCCCCGCAAGAGTTCTGTTAAATAGCTTTACAACTTTTTTTGATCAGACAAATATTTACAACGGTACGCTCGAGTCAAGTTTGTGAAATTGCCCCCGCCCCCCAACGGAAAAAAATCGTTACTAACCACTGAACTATCAAAAAAAAGTACATAGAACTCCAGAACTTTGCGACAGGCAACCAGAACTGATTTTCAATTTTTTCCTTCGACTGAGTAGTAGATTGATGGCGCGATGGAATGCTTCGAGTGAAAACAAATGTCTTTTTTTGAAAAAATCAATTTTTTTGGAGTTCTGGTTGCCCCCGCAAGAGTTCTGCTAAATAGCTTTACAACTTTTTTTGATCAGACAAATATTTACAACGGTACACTCGAGTAAATTTTGTGAATGCCCCCCCCCCCCCTAACGGAAAAAAAATCATTACTAACAACCGAACTATGAATGAAAAATACATAGAAGTCCAGAACTATGCAAAAGGCAACTAGAACTGATTTTCATTTTTTACCTCCGACTGAGCGGTAGATTGATGGCACGATGGAATGCTTTGAATGAGACCAAATTTTTTTTTTCGGAAAAATGCATTTTTTTTCGGAGTTCTGGTTGCCCCCGCAAGAGTTCTGCTAAATACTTTTACAACTTTTTTTGATCAGACAAATATTTACAATGGTACACTCGAATAAATTTTGTGAATGCCCCCCCCCCTAACGGAAAAAAAATCGTTACCAACAACCGAACTGTCAATAAAAAGTACATAGAACTCTAGAACTATGCGAGAGGAACCTGAACTGATTTTCATTTTTTTCCTCCGACTGAGCAGTAGATTGATGGCACCATGGAATGCTTTGAGTGAACCCAAATTATTTTTTTCGGAAAAATGATTTTTTTTTGGAGTTCTGATTGCCCCCACAAGAGTTCTGTTAAATAGCTTTACAACTTTTTTGATTAGACAAATATTGACAACGGTACACTCGAGTAGATTTCGTGAAGATGCCGCCCCCTCCCCCTCCCTCCTAACGGAAAAAAGTCGTTACTAACAACCGAACTATGAATGAAAAGTACATAGAAGTCCAGAACTATGCGAGAGGAACCAGAACTGATTTTCATTTTTTTCCTCCGACTGAGCAGTAGATTGATGGCACGATGGAATGCTTTGAGTGAACCCAAATTTTTTTTTTCGGAAAAATGATTTTTTTTTGGAGTTCTGGTTGCCCCCGCAGGAGTTCTGTTAAATAGCTTTACAACTTTTTTTGATCAGACAAATATTGACAACGGTACACTCGAGTAGATTTCGTGAAGATGCCCCCCCCCCGGCCCCGCCCTCCTAACGGAAAAAAGTCGTTACTAACAACCGAACTATGAATGAAAAGTACATAGAAGTCCAGAACTGTGCGAGAGGAACCAGAACTGATTTTCATTTTTTTCCTCCGACTGAGCAGTAGATTGATGGCACGATGGAAAGCCTTGAGTGACCCCAAATTTTTTTTTCTCGGAAAAATGATTTTTTTTGGAGTTCTGGTTGCCCTCGCAAGAGTTCTGTTAAATAGCTTTAGAACTTTTTTTGATCAGACAAATATTTACAACGGTACGCTCGAGTAAAGTTTGTGAAGTAGCCCCCCCCCCCACCCGCCCCCTAACGGAAAAAAAATCGTTACTAACCACTGAACTATCAATAAAAAGTACATAGAACTCCAGAACTTTGCGAGAGGCAACCAGAACTGATTTTCCATTTTTTCCTCCGACTGAGCAGTAGATTGATGGCACGATGGAATTCTTTGAGTGAACCCAAATTTTTTTTTTCGGAAAAATGATTTTTTTTTGGAGTTCTGGTTGCCCCCGCAAGAGTTCTGTTAAATAGCTTTACAACTTTTTTTGATCAGACAAATATTTACAACGGTACGCTCGAGTCAAGTTTGTGAAATTGCCCCCGCCCCCCAACGGAAAAAAATCGTTACTAACCACTGAACTATCAAAAAAAAGTACATAGAACTCCAGAACTTTGCGAGAGGCAACCAGAACTGATTTTCAATTTTTTCCTTCGACTGAGTAGTAGATTGATGGCGCGAAGGAATGCTTCGAGTGAAAACAAATGTCTTTTTTTGAAAAAATCAATTTTTTTGGAGTTCTGGTTGCCCCCGCAAGAGTTCTGCTAAATAGCTTTACAACTTTTTTTGATCAGACAAATATTTACAACGGTACACTCGAGTAAATTTTGTGAATGCCCCCCCCCCTAACGGAAAAAAAATCATTACTAACAACTGAACTATGAATGAAAATTACATAGAAGTCCAGAACTATGCAAAAGGCAACTAGAACTGATTTTCATTTTTTACCTCCGACTGAGCGGTAGATTGATGGCACGATGGAATGCTTTGAATGAGACCAAATTTTTTTTTTCGGAAAAATGCATTTTTTTTTCGGAGTTCTGGTTGCCCCCGCAAGAGTTCTGCTAAATACTTTTACAACTTTTTTTGATCAGACAAATATTTACAATGGTACACTCGAATAAATTTTGTGAATGCCCCCCCCCTAACGGAAAAAAATCGTTACCAACAACCGAACTGTCAATAAAAAGTACATAGAACTCCAGAACTATGCGAGAGGAACCTGAACTGATTTTCATTTTTTTCCTCCGACTGAGCAGTAGATTGATGGCACCATGGAATGCTTTGAGTGAACCCAAATTTTTTTTTTCGGAAAAATGATTTTTTTTGGAGTTCTGATTGCCCCCGCAAGAGTTCTGTTAAATAGCTTTACAACTTTTTTGATTAGACAAATATTGACAACGGTACACTCGAGTAGATTTCGTGAAGATGCCTCCCCCCACCCCACCTACCTAACGGAAAAAAGTCGTTACTAACAACCGAACTATGAATGAAAAGTACATAGAAGTCCAGAACTATGCGAGAGGAACCAGAACTGATTTTCATTTTTTTCCTCCGACTGAGCAGTAGATTGATGGCACGATGAAATGCTTTGAGTGAACCCAAATTTTTTTTTTCTCGGAAAAATGATTTTTTTTGGAGTTCTGGTTGCCCCCGCAAGAGTTCTGTTAAATAGCTTTACAACTTTTTTTGATCAGACAAATATTGACAACGGTACACTCGAGTAGATTTCGTGAAGATGCCCCCCCCTCCACCGCCCTCCTAACGGAAAAAAGTCGTTACTAACAACCGAACTATGAATGAAAAGTACATAGAAGTCCAGAACTATGCGAGAGGAACCAGAACTGATTTTCATTTTTTTCCTCCGACTGAGCAGTAGATTGATGGCACGATGGAATGCTTTAAGTGAACCCAAATTTTTTTTTTCGGAAAAATGATTTTTTTTTTGGAGTTCTGGTTGCCCCCGCAAGAGTTCTGTTAAATAGCTTTACAACTATTTTTGATCAGACAAATATTTACAACGGTACGCTCGAGTCAAGTTTGTGAAATTGCCCCCGCCCCCCAACGGAAAAAAATCGTTACTAACCACTGAACTATCAAAAAAAAGTACATAGAACTCCAGAACTTTGCGAGAGGCAACCAGAACTGATTTTCAATTTTTTCCTTCGACTGAGTAGTAGATTGATGGCGCGATGGAATGCTTCGAGTGAAAACAAATGTCTTTTTTTGAAAAAATCAATTTTTTTGGAGTTCTGGTTGCCCCCGCAAGAGTTCTGCTAAATAGCTTTACAACTTTTTTTGATCAGACAAATATTTACAACGGTACACTCGAGTAAATTTTGTGAATGCCTCCCCCCCCCTAACGGAAAAAAAATCATTACTAACAACCGAACTATGAATGAAAAATACATAGAAGTCCAAAACTATGCAAAAGGCAACTAGAACTGATTTTCATTTTTTACCTCCGACTGAGCGGTAGATTGATGGCACGATGGAATGCTTTGAATGGGACCAAATTTTTTTTTTCGGAAAAATGCATTTTTTTTCGGAGTTCTGGTTGCCCCCGCAAGAGTTCTGCTAAATAGCTTTACAACTTTTTTTGATCAGACAAATATTTACAACGGTACACTCGAATAAATTTTGTGCATGCCCCCCCCCCCTAACGGAAAAAAAATCGTTACCAACAACCGAACTGTCAATAAAAAGTACATAGAACTCCAGAACTATGCGAGAGGAACCAGAACTGATTTTCATTTTTTTCCTCCGACTGAGCAGTAGATTGATGGCACCATGGAATGCTTTGAGTGAACCCAAATTATTTTTTTCGGAAAAATGATTTTTTTTTGGAGTTCTGATTGCCCCCGCAAGAGGTCTGTTAAATAGCTTTACAACTTTTTTGATTAGACAAATATTGACAACGGTACGCTCGAGTAGATTTCGTGAAGATGCCCCCCCCTCCCCCACCCTCCTAACGGAAAAAAGTCGTTACTAACAACCGAACTATGAATGAAAAGTACATAGAAGTCCAGAACTATGCGAGAGGAACCAGAACTGATTTTCATTTTTTTCCTCCGACTGAGCAGTAGATTGATGGCACGATGGAATGCTTTAAGTGAACCCAAATTTTTTTTTTCGGAAAAATGATTTTTTTTTGGAGTTCTGGTTGCCCCCGCAGGAGTTCTGTTAAATAGCTTTACAACTTTTTTTGATCAGACAAATATTGACAACGGTACACTCGAGTAGATTTCGTGAAGATGCCCCCCCCCCGCCACCACCCACCTAACGGAAAAAAGTCGTTACTAACAACCGAACTATGAATGAAAAGTACATAGAAGTCCAGAACTGTGCGAGAGGAACCAGAACTGATTTTCATTTTTTTCCTCCGACTGAGCAGTAGATTGATGGCACGATGGAAAGCCTTGAGTGACCCCAAATTTTTTTTTCTCGGAAAAATGATTTTTTTTGGAGTTCTGGTTGCCCTCGCAAGAGTTCTGTTAAATAGCTTTATAACTTTTTTTGATCAGACAAATATTTACAACGGTACGCTCGAGTAAAGTTTGTGAAGTAGCCCCCCCCCCACCCGCCCCCTAACGGAAAAAAAATCGTTACTAACCACTGAACTATCAATAAAAAGTACATAGAACTCCAGAACTTTGCGAGAGGCAACCAGAACTGATTTTCCATTTTTTCCTCCGACTGAGCAGTAGATTGATGGCACGATGGAATGCTTTGAGTGAACCCAAATTTTTTTTTTCGGAAAAATGATTTTTTTTTGGAGTTCTGGTTGCCCCCGCAAGAGTTCTGTTAAATAGCTTTACAACTTTTTTTGATCAGACAAATATTTACAACGGTACGCTCGAGTCAAGTTTGTGAAATTGCCCCCGCCCCCAACGGAAAAAAATCGTTACTAACCACTGAACTATCAAAAAAAAGTACATAGAACTCCAGAACTTTGCGAGAGGCAACCAGAACTGATTTTCAATTTTTTCCTTCGACTGAGTAGTAGATTGATGGCGCGATGGAATGCTTCGAGTGAAAACAAATGTCTTTTTTTGAAAAAATCAATTTTTTTGGAGTTCTGGTTGCCCCCGCAAGAGTTCTGCTAAATAGCTTTACAACTTTTTTTGATCAGACAAATATTTACAACGGTACACTCGAGTAAATTTTGTGAATGCCCCCCCCCCCCCCTAACGGAAAAAAAATCATTACTAACAACCGAACTATGAATGAAAAATACATAGAAGTCCAGAACTATGCAAAAGGCAACTAGAACTGATTTTCATTTTTTACCTCCGACTGAGCGGTAGATTGATGGCACGATGGAATGCTTTGAATGAGACCAAATTTTTTTTTTCGGAAAAATGCATTTTTTTCGGAGTTCTGGTTGCCCCCGCAAGAGTTCTGCTAAATAGTTTTACAACTTTTTTTGATCAGACAAATATTTACAATGGTACACTCGAATAAATTTTGTGAATGCCCCCCCCCCTAACGGAAAAAAAATCGTTACCAACAACCGAACTGTCAATAAAAAGTACATAGAACTCCAGAACTATGCGAGAGGAACCTGAACTGATTTTCATTTTTTTCCTCCGACTGAGCAGTAGATTGATGGCACCATGGAATGCTTTGAGTGAACCCAAATTATTTTTTTAGGAAAAATGATTTTTTTTTGGAGTTCTGATTGCCCCCGCAAGAGTTCTGTTAAATAGCTTTACAACTTTTTTGATTAGACAAATATTGACAACGGTACACTCGAGTAGATTTCGTGAAGATGCCCCCCCCTCCCCCACCCTCCTAACGGAAAAAAGTCGTTACTAACAACCGAACTATGAATGAAAAGTACATAGAAGTCCAGAACTATGCGAGAGGAACCAGGACTGATTTTAATTTTTTTCCTCCGACTGAGCAGTAGATTGATGGCACGATGGAATGCTTTAAGTGAACCCAAATTTTTTTTTTCGGAAAAATGATTTTTTTTTGGAGTTCTGGTTGCCCCCGCAGGAGTTCTGTTAAATAGCTTTACAACTTTTTTTGATCAGACAAATATTGACAACGGTACACTCGAGTAGATTTCGTGAAGATGCCCCCCCCCGCCCCCACCCACCTAACGGAAAAAAGTCGTTACTAACAACCGAACTATGAATGAAAAGTACATAGAAGTCCAGAACTGTGCGAGAGGAACCAGAACTAATTTTCATTTTTTTCCTCCGACTGAGCAGTAGATTGATGGCACGATGGAAAGCCTTGAGTGACCCCAAATTTTTTTTTCTCGGAAAAATGATTTTTTTTGGAGTTCTGGTTGCCCTCGCAAGAGTTCTGTTAAATAGCTTTATAACTTTTTTTGATCAGACAAATATTTACAACGGTACGCTCGAGTAAAGTTTGTGAAGTAGCCCCCCCCCCACCCGCCCCCTAACGGAAAAAAAATCGTTACTAACCACTGAACTATCAATAAAAAGTACATAGAACTCCAGAACTTTGCGAGAGGCACCCAGAACTGATTTTCCATTTTTTCCTCCGACTGAGCAGTAGATTGATGGCACGATGGAATTCTTTGAGTGAACCCAAATTTTTTTTTTCGGAAAAATGATTTTTTTTTGGAGTTCTGGTTGCCCCCGCAAGAGTTCTGTTAAATAGCTTTACAACTTTTTTTGATCAGACAAATATTTACAACGGTACGCTCGAGTCAAGTTTGTGAAATTGCCCCCGCCCCCCAACGGAAAAAAATCGTTACTAACCACTGAACTATCAAAAAAAAGTACATAGAACTCCAGAACTTTGCGAGAGGCAACCAGAACTGATTTTCAATTTTTTCCTTCGACTGAGTAGTAGATTGATGGCGCGATGGAATGCTTCGAGTGAAAACAAATGTCTTTTTTTGAAAAAATCAATTTTTTTGGAGTTCTGGTTGCCCCCGCAAGAGTTCTGCTAAATAGCTTTACAACTTTTTTTGATCAGACAAATATTTACAACGGTACACTCGAGTAAATTTTGTGAATGCCCCCCCCCCCCTAACGGAAAAAAAATCATTACTAACAACCGAACTATGAATGAAAATTACATAGAAGTCCAGAACTATGCAAAAGGCAACTAGAACTGATTTTCATTTTTTACCTCCGACTGAGCGGTAGATTGATGGCACGATGGAATGCTTTGAATGAGACCAAATTTTTTTTTTCGGAAAAATGCATTTTTTTTCGGAGTTGTGGTTGCCCCCGCAAGAGTTCTGCTAAATACTTTTACAACTTTTTTTGATCAGACAAATATTTACAATGGTACACTCGAATAAATTTTGTGAATGCCCCCCCCCCCCTAACGGAAAAAAAATCGTTACCAACAACCGAACTGTCAATAAAAAGTACATAGAACTCCAGAACTATGCGAGAGGAACCTGAACTGATTTTCATTTTTTTCCTCCGACTGAGCAGTAGATTGATGGCACCATGGAATGCTTTGAGTGAACCCAAATTTTTTTTTTCGGAAAAATGATTTTTTTTGGAGTTCTGATTGCCCCCGCAAGAGTTCTGTTAAATAGCTTTACAACTTTTTTGATTAGACAAATATTGACAACGGTACACTCGAGTAGATTTCGTGAAGATGCCTCCCCCCTCCCCCACCTACCTAACGGAAAAAAGTCGTTACTAACAACCGAACTATGAATGAAAAGTACATAGAAGTCCAGAACTATGCGAGAGGAACCAGAACTGATTTTCCATTTTTTCCTCCGACTGAGCAGTAGATTGATGGCACGATGGAATTCTTTGAGTGAACCCAAATTTTTTTTTTCGGAAAAATGATTTTTTTTTGGAGTTCTGGTTGCCCCCGCAAGAGTTCTGTTAAATAGCTTTACAACTTTTTTTGATCAGACAAATATTTACAACGGTACGCTCGAGTCAAGTTTGTGAAATTGCCCCCGCCCCCCAACGGAAAAAAATCGTTACTAACCACTGAACTATCAAAAAAAAGTACATAGAACTCCAGAACTTTGCGAGAGGCAACCAGAACTGATTTTCCATTTTTTCCTCCGACTGAGCAGTAGATTGATGGCACGATGGAATTCTTTGAGTGAACCCAAATTTTTTTTTTCGGAAAAATGATTTTTTTTTGGAGTTCTGGTTGCCCCCGCAAGAGTTCTGTTAAATAGCTTTACAACTTTTTTTGATCAGACAAATATTTACAACGGTACGCTCGAGTCAAGTTTGTGAAATTGCCCCCGCCCCCCAACGGAAAAAAATCGATACTAACCACTGAACTATCAAAAAAAAGTACATAGAACTCCAGAACTTTGCGAGAGGCAACCAGAACTGATTTTCAATTTTTTCCTTCGACTGAGTAGTAGATTGATGGCGCGATGGAATGCTTCGAGTGAAAACAAATGTCTTTTTTTGAAAAAATCAATTTTTTTGGAGTTCTGGTTGCCCCCGCAAGAGTTCTGCTCAATAGCTTTACAACTTTTTTTGATCAGACAAATATTTACAACGGTACACTCGAGTAAATTTTGTGAATGCCCCCCCTCCCTAACGGAAAAAAAATCATTACTAACAACCGAACTATGAATGAAAAATACATAGAAGTCCAGAACTATGCAAAAGGCAACAAGAACTGATTTTCATTTTTTATTTCCGACTGAGCGGTAGATTGATGGCACGATGGAATGCTTTGAATGAGACCAAATTTTTTTTTTCGGAAAAATGCATTTTTTTCGGAGTTCTGGTTGCCCCCGCAAGAGTTCTGCTAAATAGCTTTACAACTTTTTTTGATCAGACAAATATTGACAACGGTACACTCGAGTAGATTTCGTGAAGATGCCCCCCCCCCTCCCCCACCCCCTAACGGAAAAAAGTCGTTACTAACAACCGAACTATGAATGAAAAGTACATAGAAGTCCAGAACTATGCGAGAGGAACCAGAACTGATTTTCATTTTTTTCCTCCGACTGAGCAGTAGATTGATGGCACGATGGAATGCTTTAAGTGAACCCAAATTTTTTTTTTCGGAAAAATGATTTTTTTTTGGAGTTCTGGTTGCCCCCGCAGGAGTTGTGTTAAATAGCTTTACAACTTTTTTTGATCAGACAAATATTGACAACGGTACACTCGAGTAGATTTCGTGAAGATGCCCCCCCCCTCCCTCACCCTCCTAACGGAAAAAAGTCGTTACTAACAACCGAACTATGAATGAAAAGTATATAGAAGTACAGAACTATGCGAGAGGAACCAGAACTGATTTTCATTTTTTTCCTCCGACTGAGCAGTAGATTGATGGCACGATGGAATGCCTTGAGTGACCCCAAATTTTTTTTTCTCGGAAAAATGATTTTTTTTGGAGTTCTGGTTGCCCCCGCAAGAGTTCTGTTAAATAGCTTTACAACTTTTTTTGATCAGACAAATATTTACAACGGTACGCTCGAGTCAAGTTTGTGAAATTGCCCCCGCCCCCCAACGGAAGAAAATCGTTACTAACCACTGAACTATTAAAAAAAGTACATAGAACTCCAGAACTTTGCGAGAGGCAACCAGAACTGATTTTGAATTTTTTCCTTCGACTGAGTAGTAGATTGATGGCGAGATGGAATGCTTCGAGTGAAAACAAATGTCTTTTTTTGAAAAAATCAATTTTTTTGGAGTTCTGGTTGCCCCCGCAAGAGTTCTGCTAAATAGCTTTACAACTTTTTTTGATCAGACAAATATTTACAACGGTACACTCGAGTAAATTTTGTGAATGCCCCCCCCCCCCCTAACGGAAAAAAAATCATTACTAACAACCGAACTATGAATGAAAAATACATAGAAGTCCAGAACTATGCAAAAGGCAACTAGAACTGATTTTCATTTTTTACCTCCGACTGAGCGGTAGAATGATGGCACGATGGAATGCTTTGAATGAGACCAAATTTTTTTTTTCGGAAAAATGCATTTTTTTTCGGAGTTCTGGTTGCCCCCGCAAGAGTTCTGCTAAATAGCTTTACAACTTTTTTTGATCAGACAAATATTTACAACGGTACACTCGAATAAATTTTGTGAATGCCCCCCCCCCTAACGGAAAAAAAATCGTTACCAACAACCGAACTGTCAATAAAAAGTACATAGAACTCCAGAACTATGCGAGAGGAACCAGAACTGATTTTCATTTTTTTCCTCCGACTGAGCAGTAGATTCATGGCACCATGGAATGCTTTGAGTGAACCCAAATTATTTTTTTCGGAAAAATGATTTTTTTTTTGGAGTTCTGATTGCCCCCGCAAGAGTTCTGTTAAATAGCTTTACAACTTTTTTGATTAGACAAATATTGACAAGGGTACACTCGAGTAGATTTCGTGAAGATGCCCCCCCCCTCCCCCACCCTACTAACGGAAAAAAGTCGTTACTAACAACCGAACTATGAATGAAAAGTACATAGAAGTCCAGAACTATGCGAGAGGATCCAGAACTGATTTTCATTTTTTTCCTCCGACTGAGCAGTAGATTGATGGCACCATGGAATGCTTTGAGTGAACCCAAATTATTTTTTTCGGAAAAATGATTTTTTTTTGGAGTTCTGATTGCCCCCGCAAGAGTTCTGTTAAATAGCTTTACAACTTTTTTGATTAGACAAATATTGACAACGGTACAGTCGAGTAGATTTCGTGAAGATGCCACCCCTCCCCCCTTCCTAACGGAAAAAAGTCGTTACTAACAACCGAACTATGAATGAAAAGTACATAGAAGTCCAGAACTATGCGAGAGGAACCAGAACTGATTTTCATTTTTTTCCTCCGACTGAGCAGTAGATTGATGGCACGATGGAATGCTTTAAGTGAACCCAAATTTTTTTTTTCGGAAAAATGATTTTTTTTTGGAGTTCTGGTTGCCCCCGCAAGAGTTCTGCCAAATAGCTTTACAACTTTTTTTGATCAGACAAATATTTACAACGGTACACTCGAATAAATTTTGTGAATGCCCCCCCCCCCCCCTAACGGAAAAAAAATCATTACTAACAACCGAACTATGAATGAAAAATACATAGAAGTCCAGAACTATGCAAAAGGCAACTAGAACTGATTTTCATTTTTTACCTCCGACTGAGCGGTAGATTGATGGCACGATGGAATGCTTTGAATGAGCCCAAATTTTTTTTTTCGGAAAAATGCATTTTTTTTCGGAGTTCTGGTTGCCCCCGCAAGAGTTCTGCTAAATACTTTTACAACTTTTTTTGATCAGACAAATATTTACAATGGTACACTCGAATAAATTTTGTGAATGCCCCCCCCCCCTAACGGAAAAAAAATCGTTACCAACAACCGAACTGTCAATAAAAAGTACATAGAACTCCAGAACTATGCGAGAGGAACCTGAACTGATTTTCATTTTTTTCCTCCGACTGAGCAGTAGATTGATGGCACCATGGAATGCTTTGAGTGAACCCAAATTATTTTTTTCGGAAAAATGATTTTTTTTTGGAGTTCTGATTGCCCCCGCAAGAGTTCTGTTAAATAGCTTTACAACTTTTTTGATTAGACAAATATTGACAACGGTACACTCGAGTAGATTTCGTGAAGATGCCGCCCCCTCCCCCTCCCTCCTAATGGAAAAAAGTCGTTACTAACAACCGAACTATGAATGAAAAGTACATAGAAGTCCAGAACTATGCGAGAGGAACCAGAACTGATTTTCATTTTTTTCCTCCGACTGAGCAGTAGATTGATGGCACGATGGAATGCTTTAAGTGAACCCAAATTTTTTTTTTCGGAAAAATGATTTTTTTTTGGAGTTCTGGTTGCCCCCGCAGGAGTTCTGTTAAATAGCTTTACAACTTTTTTTGATCAGACAAATATTGACAACGGTACACTCGAGTAGATTTCGTGAAGATGCCCCCCCCCCCCCGGCCCCGCCCACCTAACGGAAAAAAGTCGTTACTAACAACCGAACTATGAATGAAAAGTACATAGAAGTCCAGAACTATGCGAGAGGAACCAGAACTGATTTTCATTTTTTTCCTCCGACTGAGCAGTAGATTGATGGCACGATGGAATGCCTTGAGTGACCCCAAATTTTTTTTTCTCGGAAAAATGATTTTTTTTGGAGTTCTGGTTGCCCCCGCAAGAGTTCTGTTAAATAGCTTTATAACTTTTTTTCATCAGAAAAATATTTACAACGGTACGCTCGAGTAAAGTTTGTGAAGTAGCCCCCCCCCCCACCCGCCCCCTAACGGAAAAAAAATCGTTACTAACCACTGAACTATCAATTAAAATTACATAGAACTCCAGAACTTTGCGAGAGGCAACCAGAACTGATTTTCCATTTTTTCCTCCGACTGAGCAGTAGATTGATGGCACGATGGAATTCTTTGAGTGAACCCAAATTTTTTTTTTCGGAAAAATGATTTTTTTTTGGAGTTCTGGTTGCCCCCGCAAGAGTTCTGTTAAATAGCTTTACAACTTTTTTTGATCAGACAAATATTTACAACTGTACGCTCGAGTCAAGTTTGTGAAATTGCCCCCGCCCTCCAACGGAAAAAAATCGTTACTAACCACTGAACTATCAAAAAAAAGTACATAGAACTCCAGAACTTTGCGAGAGGCAACCAGAACTGATTTTCAATTTTTTCCTTCGACTGAGTAGTAGATTGATGGCGCGATGGAATGCTTCGAGTGAAAACAAATGTCTTTTTTTGAAAAAATCAATTTTTTTGGAGTTCTGGTTGCCCCCGCAAGAGTTCTGCTAAATAGCTTTACAACTTTTTTTGATCAGACAAATATTTACAACGGTACACTCGAGTAAATTTTGTGAATGCCCCCCCCCCTAACGGAAAAAAAATCATTACTAACAACCGAACTATGAATGAAAAATACATAGAAGTCCAGAACTATGCAAAAGGCAACTAGAACTGATTTTCATTTTTTACCTCCGACTGAGCGGTAGATTGATGGCACGATGGAATGCTTTGAATGAGACCAAATTTTTTTTTTCGGAAAAATGCATTTTTTTCGGAGTTCTGGTTGCCCCCGCAAGAGTTCTGCTAAATAGTTTTACAACTTTTTTTGATCAGACAAATATTTACAATGGTACACTCGAATAAATTTTGTGAATGCCCCCCCCCCCCTAACGGAAAAAAAATCGTTACCAACAACCGAACTGTCAATAAAAAGTACATAGAACTCCAGAACTATGCGAGAGGAACCTGAACTGATTTTCATTTTTTTCCTCCGACTGAGCAGTAGATTGATGGCACCATGGAATGCTTTGAGTGAACCCAAATTATTTTTTTCGGAAAAATGATTTTTTTTTGGAGTTCTGATTGCCCCCGCAAGAGTTCTGTTAAATAGCTTTACAACTTTTTTGATTAGACAAATATTGACAACGGTACACTCGAGTAGATTTCGTGAAGATGCCCCCCCCTGCCCCTCCCTCCTAACGGAAAAAAGTCGTTACTAACAACCGAACTATGAATGAAAAGTACATAGAAGTCCAGAACTATGCGAGAGGAACCAGAACTGATTTTCATTTTTTTCCTCCGACTGAGCAGTAGATTGATGGCACGATGGAATGCTTTAAGTGAACCCAAATTTTTTTTTTCAGAAAAATGATTTTTTTTTGGAGTTCTGGTTGCCCCCGCAGGAGTTCTGTTAAATAGCTTTACAACTTTTTTTGATCAGACAAATATTGACAACGGTACACTCGAGTAGATTTCGTGAAGATGCCCCCCCCCCCCCCCACCCACCCACCTAACGGAAAAAAGTCGTTACTAACAACCGAACTATGAATGAAAAGTACATAGAAGTCCAGAACTGTGCGAGAGGAACCAGAACTGATTTTCATTTTTTTCCTCCGACTGAGCAGTAGATTGATGGCACGATGGAAAGCCTTGAGTGACCCCAAATTTTTTTTTCTCGGAAAAATGATTTTTTTTTGAGTTCTGGTTGCCCTCGCAAGAGTTCTGTTAAATAGCTTTATAACTTTTTTTGATCAGACAAATATTTACAACGGTACGCTCGAGTAAAGTTTGTGAAGTAGCCCCCCCCCCCCACCCGCCCCCTAACGGAAAAAAAATCGTTACTAACCACTGAACTATCAATAAAAAGTACATAGAACTCCAGAACTTTGCGAGAGGCAACCAGAACTGATTTTCCATTTTTTCCTCCGACTGAGCAGTAGATTGATGGCACGATGGAATTCTTTGAGTGAACCCAAATTTTTTTTTTCGGAAAAATGATTTTTTTTTGGAGTTCTGGTTGCCCCCGCAAGAGTTCTGTTAAATAGCTTTACAACTTTTTTTGATCAGACAAATATTTACAACGGTACGCTCGAGTCAAGTTTGTGAAATTGCCCCCGCCCCCCAACGGAAAAAAATCGTTACTAACCACTGAACTATCAAAAAAAAGTACATAGAACTCCAGAACTTTGCGAGAGGCAACCAGAACTGATTTTCAATTTTTTCCTTCGACTGAGTAGTAGATTGATGGCGCGATGGAATGCTTCGAGTGAAAACAAATGTCTTTTTTTGAAAAAATCAATTTTTTTGGAGTTCTGGTTGCCCCCGCAAGAGTTCTGCTAAATAGCTTTACAACTTTTTTTGATCAGACAAATATTTACAACGGTACACTCGAGTAAATTTTGTGAATGCCCCCCCCCCCTAACGGAAAAAAAATCATTACTAACAACTGAACTATGAATGAAAATTACATAGAAGTCCAGAACTATGCAAAAGGCAACTAGAACTGATTTTCATTTTTTACCTCCGACTGAGCGGTAGATTGATGGCACGATGGAATGCTTTGAATGAGACCAAATTTTTTTTTTCGGAAAAATGCATTTTTTTTTCGGAGTTCTGGTTGCCCCCGCAAGAGTTCTGCTAAATACTTTTACAACTTTTTTTGATCAGACAAATATTTACAATGGTACACTCGAATAAATTTTGTGAATGCCCCCCCCCCTAACGGAAAAAAAATCGTTACCAACAACCGAACTGTCAATAAAAAGTACATAGAACTCCAGAACTATGCGAGAGGAACCTGAACTGATTTTCATTTTTTTCCTCCGACTGAGCAGTAGATTGATGGCACCATGGAATGCTTTGAGTGAACCCAAATTTTTTTTTTCGGAAAAATGATTTTTTTTGGAGTTCTGATTGCCCCCGCAAGAGTTCTGTTAAATAGCTTTACAACTTTTTTGATTAGACAAATATTGACAACGGTACACTCGAGTAGATTTCGTGAAGATGCCTCCCCCCTCCCCCACCTACCTAACGGAAAAAAGTCGTTACTAACAACCGAACTATGAATGAAAAGTACATAGAAGTCCAGAACTATGCGAGAGGAACCAGAACTGATTTTCATTTTTTTCCTCCGACTGAGCAGTAGATTGATGGCACGATGAAATGCTTTGAGTGAACCCAAATTTTTTTTTTCTCGGAAAAATGATTTTTTTTGGAGTTCTGGTTGCCCCCGCAAGAGTTCTGTTAAATAGCTTTACAACTTTTTTTGATCAGACAAATATTGACAACGGTACACTCGAGTAGATTTCGTGAAGATGCCCCCCCCTCCCCCACCCTCCTAACGGAAAAAAGTCGTTACTAACAACCGAACTATGAATGAAAAGTACATAGAAGTCTAGAACTATGCGAGAGGAACCAGAACTGATTTTCATTTTTTTCCTCCGACTGAGCAGTAGATTGATGGCACGATGGAATGCTTTAAGTGAACCCAAATTTTTTTTTTCGGAAAAATGATTTTTTTTTCGGAGTTTTGGTTGCCCCCGCAAGAGTTCTGTTAAATAGCTTTACAACTATTTTTGATCAGATAAATATTTACAACGGTACGCTCGAGTCAAGTTTGTGAAATTGCCCCCGCCCCCCAACGGAAAAAAATCGTTACTAACCACTGAACTATCAAAAAAAAGTACATAGAACTCCAGAACTTTGCGAGAGGCAACCAGAACTGATTTTCAATTTTTTCCTTCGACTGAGTAGTAGATTGATGGCGCGATGGAATGCTTCGAGTGAAAACAAATGTCTTTTTTTGAAAAAATCAATTTTTTTGGAGTTCTGGTTGCCCCCGCAAGAGTTCTGCTAAATAGCTTTACAACTTTTTTTGATCAGACAAATATTTACAACGGTACACTCGAGTAAATTTTGTGAATGCCTCCCCCCCCCTAACGGAAAAAAAATCATTACTAACAACCGAACTATGAATGAAAAATACATAGAAGTCCAAAACTATGCAAAAGGCAACTAGAACTGATTTTCATTTTTTACCTCCGACTGAGCGGTAGATTGATGGCACGATGGAATGCTTTGAATGGGACCAAATTTTTTTTTTCGGAAAAATGCATTTTTTTTCGGAGTTCTGGTTGCCCCCGCAAGAGTTCTGCTAAATAGCTTTACAACTTTTTTTGATCAGACAAATATTTACAACGGTACACTCGAATAAATTTTGTGCATGCCCCCCCCCCTAACGGAAAAAAAATCGTTACCAACAACCGAACTGTCAATAAAAAGTACATAGAACTCCAGAACTATGCGAGAGGAACCAGAACTGATTTTCATTTTTTTCCTCCGACTGAGCAGTAGATTGATGGCACCATGGAATGCTTTGAGTGAACCCAAATTATTTTTTTCGGAAAAATGATTTTTTTTTGGAGTTCTGATTGCCCCCGCAAGAGTTCTGTTAAATAGCTTTACAACTTTTTTGATTAGACAAATATTGACAACGGTACGCTCGAGTAGATTTCGTGAAGATGCCCCCCCCTCCCCCACCCTCCTAACGGAAAAAAGTCGTTACTAACAACCGAACTATGAATGAAAAGTACATAGAAGTCCAGAACTATGCGAGAGGAACCAGAACTGATTTTCATTTTTTTCCTCCGACTGAGCAGTAGATTGATGGCACGATGGAATGCTTTAAGTGAACCCAAATTTTTTTTTTCGGAAAAATGATTTTTTTTTGGAGTTCTGGTTGCCCCCGCAGGAGTTCTGTTAAATAGCTTTACAACTTTTTTTGATCAGACAAATATTGACAACGGTACACTCGAGTAGATTTCGTGAAGATGCCCCCCCCCCCCCCCCCCCACCCACCTAACGGAAAAAAGTCGTTACTAACAACCGAACTATGAATGAAAAGTACATAGAAGTCCAGAACTGTGCGAGAGGAACCAGAACTGATTTTCATTTTTTTCCTCCGACTGAGCAGTAGATTGATGGCACGATGGAAAGCCTTGAGTGACCCCAAATTTTTTTTTCTCGGAAAAATGATTTTTTTTGGAGTTCTGGTTGCCCTCGCAAGAGTTCTGTTAAATAGCTTTATAACTTTTTTTGATCAGACAAATATTTACAACGGTACGCTCGAGTAAAGTTTGTGAAGTAGCCCCCCCCCCCCACCCGCCCCCTAACGGAAAAAAAATCGTTACTAACCACTGAACTATCAATAAAAAGTACATAGAACTCCAGAACTTTGCGAGAGGCAACCAGAACTGATTTTCCATTTTTTCCTCCGACTGAGCAGTAGATTGATGGCACGATGGAATTCTTTGAGTGAACCCAAATTTTTTTTTTCGGAAAAATGATTTTTTTTTGGAGTTCTGGTTGCCCCCGCAAGAGTTCTGTTAAATAGCTTTACAACTTTTTTTGATCAGACAAATATTTACAACGGTACGCTCGAGTCAAGTTTGTGAAATTGCCCCCGCCCCCCAACGGAAAAAAATCGTTACTAACCACTGAACTATCAAAAAAAAGTACATAGAACTCCAGAACTTTGCGAGAGGCAACCAGAACTGATTTTCAATTTTTTCCTTCGACTGAGTAGTAGATTGATGGCGCGATGGAATGCTTCGAGTGAAAACAAATGTCTTTTTTTGAAAAAATCAATTTTTTTGGAGTTCTGGTTGCCCCCGCAAGAGTTCTGCTAAATAGCTTTACAACTTTTTTTGATCAGACAAATATTTACAACGGTACACTCGAGTAAATTTTGTGAATGCCCCCCACCCCTAACGGAAAAAAAATCATTACTAACAACCGAACTATGAATGAAAAATACATAGAAGTCCAGAACTATGCAAAAGGCAACTAGAACTGATTTTCATTTTTTACCTCCGACTGAGCGGTAGATTGATGGCACGATGGAATGCTTTGAATGAGACCAAATTTTTTTTTTCGGAAAAATGCATTTTTTTCGGAGTTCTGGTTGCCCCCGCAAGAGTTCTGCTAAATAGTTTTACAACTTTTTTTGATCAGACAAATATTTACAATGGTACACTCGAATAAATTTTGTGAATGCCCCCCCCCCCTAACGGAAAAAAAATCGTTACCAACAACCGAACTGTCAATAAAAAGTACATAGAACTCCAGAACTATGCGAGAGGAACCTGAACTGATTTTCATTTTTTTCCTCCGACTGAGCAGTAGATTGATGGCACCATGGAATGCTTTGAGTGAACCCAAATTATTTTTTTAGGAAAAATGATTTTTTTTTGGAGTTCTGATTGCCCCCGCAAGAGTTCTGTTAAATAGCTTTACAACTTTTTTGATTAGACAAATATTGACAACGGTACACTCGAGTAGATTTCGTGAAGATGCCCCCCCCTCCCGCTCCCTCCTAACGGAAAAAAGTCGTTACTAACAACCGAACTATGAATGAAAAGTACATAGAAGTCCAGAACTATGCGAGAGGAACCAGAACTGATTTTCATTTTTTTCCTCCGACTGAGCAGTAGATTGATGGCACGATGGAATGCTTTAAGTGAACCCAAATTTTTTTTTTCGGAAAAATGATTTTTTTTTGGAGTTCTGGTTGCCCCCGCAGGAGTTCTGTTAAATAGCTTTACAACTTTTTTTGATCAGACAAATATTGACAACGGTACACTCGAGTAGATTTCGTGAAGATGCCCCCCCCCCCGCCCCCACCCACCTAACGGAAAAAAGTCGTTACTAACAACCGAACTATGAATGAAAAGTACATAGAAGTCCAGAACTGTGCGAGAGGAACCAGAACTAATTTTCATTTTTTTCCTCCGACTGAGCAGTAGATTGATGGCACGATGGAAAGCCTTGAGTGACCCCAAATTTTTTTTTCTCGGAAAAATGATTTTTTTTGGAGTTCTGGTTGCCCTCGCAAGAGTTCTGTTAAATAGCTTTATAACTTTTTTTGATCAGACAAATATTTACAACGGTACGCTCGAGTAAAGTTTGTGAAGTAGCCCCCCCCCCCACCCGCCCCCTAACGGAAAAAAAATCGTTACTAACCACTGAACTATGAATGAAAAGTACATAGAAGTCCAGAACTATGCGAGAGGAACCAGAACTGATTTTCATTTTTTTCCTCCGACTGAGCAGTAGATTGATGGCACGATGGAATGCTTTAAGTGAACCCAAATTTTTTTTTTCGGAAAAATGATTTTTTTTTGGAGTTCTGGTTGCCCCCGCAGGAGTTCTGTTAAATAGCTTTACAACTTTTTTTGATCAGACAAATATTGACAACGGTACACTCGAGTAGATTTCGTGAAGATGCCCCCCCCCCCGGCCCCACCCACCTAACGGAAAAAAGTCGTTACTAACAACCGAACTATGAATGAAAAGTACATAGAAGTCCAGAACTGTGCGAGAGGAACCAGAACTAATTTTCATTTTTTTCCTCCGACTGAGCAGTAGATTGATGGCACGATGGAAAGCCTTGAGTGACCCCAAATTTTTTTTTCTCGGAAAAATGATTTTTTTTGGAGTTCTGGTTGCCCTCGCAAGAGTTCTGTTAAATAGCTTTATAACTTTTTTTGATCAGACAAATATTTACAACGGTACGCTCGAGTAAAGTTTGTGAAGTAGCCCCCCCCCCCCCACCCGGCCCCTAACGGAAAAAAAATCGTTACTAACCACTGAACTATCAATAAAAAGTACATAGAACTCCAGAACTTTGCGAGAGGCAACCAGAACTGATTTTCCATTTTTTCCTCCGACTGAGCAGTAGATTGATGGCACGATGGAATTCTTTGAGTGAACCCAAATTTTTTTTTTCGGAAAAATGATTTTTTTTTGGAGTTCTGGTTGCCCCCGCAAGAGTTCTGTTAAATAGCTTTACAACTTTTTTTGATCAGACAAATATTTACAACGGTACGCTCGAGTCAAGTTTGTGAAATTGCCCCCGCCCCCCAACGGAAAAAAATCGTTACTAACCACTGAACTATCAAAAAAAAGTACATAGAACTCCAGAACTTTGCGAGAGGCAACCAGAACTGATTTTCAATTTTTTCCTTCGACTGAGTAGTAGATTGATGGCGCGATGGAATGCTTCGAGTGAAAACAAATGTCTTTTTTTGAAAAAATCAATTTTTTTGGAGTTCTGGTTGCCCCCGCAAGAGTTCTGCTAAATAGCTTTACAACTTTTTTTGATCAGACAAATATTTACAACGGTACACTCGAGTAAATTTTGTGAATGCCCCCCCCTAACGGAAAAAAAATCATTACTAACAACCGAACTATGAATGAAAAATACATAGAAGTCCAGAACTATGCAAAAGGCAACTAGAACTGATTTTCATTTTTTACCTCCGACTGAGCGGTAGATTGATGGCACGATGGAATGCTTTGAATGAGACCAAATTTTTTTTTTCGGAAAAATGCATTTTTTTCGGAGTTCTGGTTGCCCCCGCAAGAGTTCTGCTAAATAGTTTTACAACTTTTTTTGATCAGACAAATATTTACAATGGTACACTCGAATAAATTTTGTGAATGCCCCCCCCCCCTAACGGAAAAAAAATCGTTACCAACAACCGAACTGTCAATAAAAAGTACATAGAACTCCAGAACTATGCGAGAGGAACCTGAACTGATTTTCATTTTTTTCCTCCGACTGAGCAGTAGATTGATGGCACCATGGAATGCTTTGAGTGAACCCAAATTATTTTTTTAGGAAAAATGATTTTTTTTTGGAGTTCTGATTGCCCCCGCAAGAGTTCTGTTAAATAGCTTTACAACTTTTTTGATTAGACAAATATTGACAACGGTACACTCGAGTAGATTTCGTGAAGATGCCCCCCCCTCCCCCTCCCTCCTAACGGAAAAAAGTCGTTACTAACAACCGAACTATGAATGAAAAGTACATAGAAGTCCAGAACTATGCGAGAGGAACCAGAACTGATTTTCATTTTTTTCCTCCGACTGAGCAGTAGATTGATGGCACGATGGAATGCTTTAAGTGAACCCAAATTTTTTTTTTCGGAAAAATGATTTTTTTTTGGAGTTCTGGTTGCCCCCGCAGGAGTTCTGTTAAATAGCTTTACAACTTTTTTTGATCAGACAAATATTGACAACGGTACACTCGAGTAGATTTCGTGAAGATGCCCCCCCCCCGCCCCCACCCACCTAACGGAAAAAAGTCGTTACTAACAACCGAACTATGAATGAAAAGTACATAGAAGTCCAGAACTGTGCGAGAGGAACCAGAACTAATTTTCATTTTTTTCCTCCGACTGAGCAGTAGATTGATGGCACGATGGAAAGCCTTGAGTGACCCCAAATTTTTTTTTCTCGGAAAAATGATTTTTTTTGGAGTTCTGGTTGCCCTCGCAAGAGTTCTGTTAAATAGCTTTATAACTTTTTTTGATCAGACAAATATTTACAACGGTACGCTCGAGTAAAGTTTGTGAAGTAGCCCCCCCCCACCCGCCCCCTAACGGAAAAAAAATCGTTACTAACCACTGAACTATCAATAAAAAGTACATAGAACTCCAGAACTTTGCGAGAGGCAACCAGAACTGATTTTCCATTTTTTCCTCCGACTGAGCAGTAGATTGATGGCACGATGGAATTCTTTGAGTGAACCCAAATTTTTTTTTTTCGGAAAAATGATTTTTTTTTGGAGTTCTGGTTGCCCCCGCAAGAGTTCTGTTAAATAGCTTTACAACTTTTTTTGATCAGACAAATATTTACAACGGTACGCTCGAGTCAAGTTTGTGAAATTGCCCCCGCCCCCCAACGGAAAAAAATCGTTACTAACCACTGAACTATCAAAAAAAAGTACATAGAACTCCAGAACTTTGCGAGAGGCAACCAGAACTGATTTTCAATTTTTTCCTTCGACTGAGTAGTAGATTGATGGCGCGATGGAATGCTTCGAGTGAAAACAAATGTCTTTTTTTGAAAAAATCAATTTTTTTGGAGTTCTGGTTGCCCCCGCAAGAGTTCTGCTAAATAGCTTTACAACTTTTTTTGATCAGACAAATATTTACAACGGTACACTCGAGTAAATTTTGTGAATGCCCCCCCCCCCCTAACGGAAAAAAAATCATTACTAACAACCGAACTATGAATGAAAATTACATAGAAGTCCAGAACTATGCAAAAGGCAACTAGAACTGATTTTCATTTTTTACCTCCGACTGAGCGGTAGATTGATGGCACGATGGAATGCTTTGAATGAGACCAAATTTTTTTTTTCGGAAAAATGCATTTTTTTTCGGAGTTCTGGTTGCCCCCGCAAGAGTTCTGCTAAATACTTTTACAACTTTTTTTGATCAGACAAATATTTACAATGGTACACTCGAATAAATTTTGTGAATGCCCCCCCCCCCTAACGGAAAAAAAATCGTTACCAACAACCGAACTGTCAATAAAAAGTACATAGAACTCCAGAACTATGCGAGAGGAACCTGAACTGATTTTCATTTTTTTCCTCCGACTGAGCAGTAGATTGATGGCACCATGGAATGCTTTGAGTGAACCCAAATTTTTTTTTTCGGAAAAATGATTTTTTTTGGAGTTCTGATTGCCCCCGCAAGAGTTCTGTTAAATAGCTTTACAACTTTTTTGATTAGACAAATATTGACAACGGTACACTCGAGTAGATTTCGTGAAGATGCCTCCCCCCGCCCCCACCTACCTAACGGAAAAAAGTCGTTACTAACAACCGAACTATGAATGAAAAGTACATAGAAGTCCAGAACTATGCGAGAGGAACCAGAACTGATTTTCCATTTTTTCCTCCGACTGAGCAGTAGATTGATGGCACGATGGAATTCTTTGAGTGAACCCAAATTTTTTTTTTCGGAAAAATGATTTTTTTTTGGAGTTCTGGTTGCCCCCGCAAGAGTTCTGTTAAATAGCTTTACAACTTTTTTTGATCAGACAAATATTTACAACGGTACGCTCGAGTCAAGTTTGTGAAATTGCCCCCGCCCCCCAACGGAAAAAAATCGATACTAACCACTGAACTATCAAAAAAAAGTACATAGAACTCCAGAACTTTGCGAGAGGCAACCAGAACTGATTTTCCATTTTTTCCTCCGACTGAGCAGTAGATTGATGGCACGATGGAATTCTTTGAGTGAACCCAAATTTTTTTTTTCGGAAAAATGATTTTTTTTTGGAGTTCTGGTTGCCCCCGCAAGAGTTCTGTTAAATAGCATTACAACTTTTTTTGATCAGACAAATATTTACAACGGTACGCTCGAGTCAAGTTTGTGAAATTGCCCCCGCCCCCCAACGGAAAAAAATCGATACTAACCACTGAACTATCAAAAAAAAGTACATAGAACTCCAGAACTTTGCGAGAGGCAACCAGAACTGATTTTCAATTTTTTCCTTCGACTGAGTAGTAGATTGATGGCGCGATGGAATGCTTCGAGTGAAAACAAATGTCTTTTTTTGAAAAAATCAATTTTTTTGGAGTTCTGGTTGCCCCCGCAAGAGTTCTGCTCAATAGCTTTACAACTTTTTTTGATCAGACAAATATTTACAACGGTACACTCGAGTAAATTTTGTGAATGCCCCCCCTCCCTAACGGAAAAAAAATCATTACTAACAACCGAACTATGAATGAAAAATACATAGAAGTCCAGAACTATGCAAAAGGCAACAAGAACTGATTTTCATTTTTTATTTACGACTGAGCGGTAGATTGATGGCACGATGGAATGCTTTGAATGAGACCAAATTTTTTTTTTCGGAAAAATGCATTTTTTTCGGAGTTCTGGTTGCCCCCGCAAGAGTTCTGCTAAATAGCTTTACAACTTTTTTTGATCAGACAAATATTGACAACGGTACACTCGAGTAGATTTCGTGAAGATGCCCCCCCCCTCCCATGCCCGCCTAACGGAAAAAAGTCGTTACTAACAACCGAACTATGAATGAAAAGTACATAGAAGTCCAGAACTATGCGAGAGGAACCAGAACTGATTTTCATTTTTTTCCTCCGACTGAGCAGTAGATTGATGGCACGATGGAATGCTTTAAGTGAACCCAATTTTTTTTTTTCGGAAAAATGATTCTTTTTGGAGTTCTGGTTGCCCCCGCAAGAGTTCTGTTAAATAGCTCTATCACTTTTTTTGATCAGACAAATATTTACAACGGTACGCTCGAGTAAAGTTTGTGAAGTAGCCCCCCCCCCCCCCACCCGCCCACCTAACGGAAAAAAAATCGTTACCAACAACCGAACTGTCAATAAAAAGTACATAGAACTCCAGAACTATGCGAGAGGAACCAGAACTGATTTTCATTTTTTTCCTCCGACTGAGCAGTAGATTGATGGCACCATGGAATGCTTTGAGTGAACCCAAATTATTTTTTTCGGAAAAATGATTTTTTTTTGGAGTTCTGATTGCCCCCGCAAGAGTTCTGTTAAATAGCTTTAGAACTTTTTTGATTAGACAAATATTGACAACGGTACACTCGAGTAGATTTCGTGAAGATGTCCCCCCCCTCACCCTCCCTCCTAACGGAAAAAAGTCGTTACTAACAACCGAACTATGAATGACAAGTACATAGAAGTCCAGAACTATGCGAGAGGAGCCAGAACTGATTTTCATTTTTTTCCTCCGACTGAGCAGTAGATTGATGGCACGATGGAATGCTTTAAGTGAACCCAAATTTTTTTTTTCGGAAAAATGATTTTTTTTGGAGTTCTGGTTGTCCCCGCAGGAGTTCTGTTAAATAGCTTTACAACTTTTTTTGATCAGACAAATATTGACAACGGTACACTCGAGTAGATTTCGTGAAGATGCCCCCCCCTCCCCCACCCTCCTAACGGAAAAAAGTCGTTACTAACAACCGAACTATGAATGAAAAGTACATAGAAGTCCAGAACTATGCGAGAGGAACCAGAACTGATTTTCATTTTTTTCCTCCGACTGAGCAGTAGATTGATGGCACGATGGAATGCCTTGAGTGACCCCAAATTTTTTTTTCTCGGAAAAATGATTCTTTTTGGAGTTCTGGTTGCGCCCGCAAGAGTTCTGTTAAATAGCTTTATCACTTTTTTTGATCAGACAAATATTTACAACGGTACGCTCGAGTAAAGTTTGTGAAGTAGCCCCCCCCCCACCCGCCCCCTAACGGAAAAAAATCGTTACTAACCACTGAACTATCAATAAAAAGTACATAGAACTCCAGAACTTTACGAGAGGCAACCAGAACTGATTTTCCATTTTTTCCTCCGACTGAGCAGTAGATTGATGGCACGATGGAATTCTTTGAGTGAACCCAAATTTTTTTTTTCGGAAAAATGATTTTTTTTGGAGTTCTGGTTGCCCCCGCAAGAGTTCTGTTAAATAGGTTTACAACTTTTTTTGATCAGACAAATATTTACAACGGTACGCTCGAGTCAAGTTTTTGAAATTGCCCCCGCCCCCCAACGGAAAAAAATCGTCACTAACCACTGAACGATCAAAAAAAAGTACATAGAACTCCAGAACTTTGCGAGAGGCAACCAGAACTGATTTTCAATTTGTTCCTTCGACTGAGTAGTAGATTGATGGCGCGATGGAATGCTTCGAGTGAAAACAAATGTCTTTTTTTGAAAAAATCAATTTTTTTGGAGTTCTGGTTGCCCCCGCAAGAGTTCTGCTCAATAGCTTTACAACTTTTTTTGATCAGACAAATATTTACAACGGTACACTCGAGTAAATTTTGTGAATGCCCCCCCCCCTAACGGAAAAAAAATCATTACTAACAACCGAACTATGAATGAAAAATACATAGAAGTCCAGAACTATGCAAAAGGCAACAAGAACTGATTTTCATTTTTTACCTCCGACTGAGCGGTAGATTGATGGCACGATGGAATGCTTTGAATGAGACCAAATTTTTTTTTTCGGAAAAATGCATTTTTTTTCGGAGTTCTGGTTGCCCCCGCAAGAGTTCTGCTAAATAGCTTTACAACTTTTTTTGATCAGACAAATATTGACAACGGTACACTCGAGTAGATTTCGTGAAGATGCCCCCCCCCTCCCATGCCCGCCTAACGGAAAAAAGTCGTTACTAACAACCGAACTATGAATGAAAAGTACATAGAAGTCCAGAACTATGCGAGAGGAACCAGAACTGATTTTCATTTTTTTCCTCCGACTGAGCAGTAGATTGATGGCACGATGGAATGCTTTAAGTGAACCCAAATTTTTTTTTTCGGAAAAATGATTCTTTTTGGAGTTCTGGTTGCCCCCGCAAGAGTTCTGTTAAATAGCTCTATCACTTTTTTTGATCAGACAAATATTTACAACGGTACGCTCGAGTCAAGTTTGTGAAATTGCCCCCCCCCCTCCCCCACCCTCCTAACGGAAAAAAGTCGTTACTAACAACCGAACTATGAATGAAAAGTACATAGAAGTCCAGAACTATGCGAGAGGAACCAGAACTGATTTTCATTTTTTTCCTCCGACTGAGCAGAAGATTGATGGCACGATGGAATGCCTTGAGTGACCCCAAATTTTTTTTTCTCGGAAAAATGATTTTTTTTGGAGTTCTGGTTGCCCCCGAAAGAGTTCTGTTAAATAGCTTTACAACTTTTTTTGATCAGACAAATATTTACAACGGTACGCTCGAGTCAAGTTTGTGAAATTGCCCCCGCCCCCCAACGGAAGAAAATCGTTACTAACCACTGAACTATTAAAAAAAGTACATAGAACTCCAGAACTTTGCGAGAGGCAACCAGAACTGATTTTCAATTTTTTCCTTCGACTGAGTAGTAGATTGATGGCGCGATGGAATGCTTCGAGTGAAAACAAATGTCTTTTTTTGAAAACATCAATTTTTTTGGAGTTCTGGTTGCCCCCGCAAGAGTTCTGCTAAATAGCTTTACAGCTTTTTTTGATCAGACAAATATTTACAACGGTACACTCGAGTAAATTTTGTGAATGCCCCCCCCCTAACGGAAAAAAAATCATTACTAACAACCGAACTATGAATGAAAAATACATAGAAGTCCAGAACTATGCAAAAGGCAACTAGAGTTGATTTTCATTTTTTACCTCCGACTGAGCGGTAGAATGATGGCACGATGGAATGCTTTGAATGAGACCAAATTTTTTTTTTCGGAAAAATGCATTTTTTTTCGGAGTTCTGGTTGCCCCCGCAAGAGTTCTGCTAAATAGCTTTATAACTTTTTTTGATCAGACAAATATTTACAACGGTACACTCGAATAAATTTTGTGAATGCCCCCCCCCCTAACGGAAAAAAAATCGTTACCAACAACCGAACTGTCAATAAAAAGTACATAGAACTCCAGAACTATGCGAGAGGAACCAGAACTGATTTTCATTTTGTTCCTCCGACTGAGCAGTAGATTGATGGCACCATGGAATGCTTTGAGTGAACCGAAATTATTTTTTTCGGAAAAATGATTTTTTTTTGGAGTTCTGATTGCCCCCGCAATAGTTCTGTTAAATAGCTTTACAACTTTTTTGATTAGACAAATATTGACAACGGTACACTCGAGTAGATTTCGTGAAGATGCCCCCCCCTGCCCCACCCTCCTAACGGAAAAAAGTCGTTACTAACAACCGAACTATGAATGAAAAGTACATAGAAGTCCAGAACTATGCGAGAGGAACCAGAACTGATTTTCATTTTTTTCCTCCGACTGAGCAGTAGATTGATGGCACCATGGAATGCTTTGAGTGAACCCAAATTATTTTTTTCGGAAAAATGATTTTTTTTTGGAGTTCTGATTGCCCCCGCAAGAGTTCTGTTAAATAGCTTTACAACTTTTTTGATTAGACAAATATTGACAACGGTACACTCGAGTAGATTTCGTGAAGATGCCCCCCCCCCACCCCCACCCTCCTAACGGAAAAAAGTCGTTACTAACGACCGAACTATGACTGAAAAGTACATAGAAGTCCAGAACTATGCGAGAGGAACCAGAACTGATTTTCATTTTTTTCCTCCGACTGAGCAGTAGATTGATGGCACGATGGAATGCCTTGAGTGACCCCAAATTTTTTTTTCTCGGAAAAATGATTCTTTTTGGAGTTCTGGTTGCCCCCGCAAGAGTTCTGTTAAATAGCTTTATCACTTTTTTTGATCAGACAAATATTTACAACGGTACGCTCGAGTAAAGTTTGTGAAGTAGCCCCCCCCCCCCCACCCGCCACCTAACGGAAAAAAAATCGTTACTAACCACTGAACTATCAATAAAAAGTACATAGAACTCCAGAACTTTGCGAGAGGCAACCAGAACTGATTTTCCATTTTTTCCTCCGACTGAGCAGTAGATTGATGGCACGATGGAATTCTTTGAGTGAACCCAAATTTTTTTTTTCGGAAAAATGATTTTTTTTTGGAGTTCTGGTTGCCCACGCAAGAGTTCTGTTAAATAGCTATACAACTTTTTTTGATCAGACAAATATTTACAACGGTACGCTCGAGTCAAGTTTGTGAAATTGCCCCCGCCCCCCAACGGAAAAAAATCGATACTAACCACTGAACTAACAAAAAAAAGTACATAGAACTCCAGAACTTTGCGAGAGGCAACAAGAACTGATTTTCAATTTTTTCCTTCGACTGAGTAGTAGATTGATGGCGCGATGGAATGCTTCGAGTGAAAACAAATGTCTTTTTTTGAAAAAATCAATTTTTTTGGAGTTCTGGTTGCCCCCGCAAGAGTTCTGCTCAATAGCTTTACAACTTTTTTTGATCAGACAAATATTTACAACGGTACACTCGAGTAAATTTTGTGAATGCCCCCCCCACCCTAACGGAAAAAAAATCATTACTAACAACCGAACTATGAATGAAAAATACATAGAAGTCCAGAACTATGCAAAAGGCAACAAGAACTCATTTTCATTTTTTATTTCCGACTGACCGGTAGATTGATGGCACGATGGAATGCTTTGAATGAGACCAAATTTTTTTTTTCGGAAAAATGCATTTTTTTCGGAGTTCTGGTTGCCCCCGCAAGAGTTCTGCTAAATAGCTTTACAACTTTTTTTGATCAGACAAATATTGACAACGGTACACTCGAGTAGATTTCGTGAAGATGCCCCCCCCTCCCCCACCCACCTAACGGAAAAAAGTCGTTACTAACAACCGAACTATGAATGAAAAGTACATAGAAGTCCAGAACTATGCGAGAGGAACCAGAACTGATTTTCATTTTTTTCCTCCGACTGAGCAGTAGATTGATGGCACGATGGAATGCTTTAAGTGAACCCAAATTTTTTTTTTCGGAAAAATGATTTTTTTTTGGAGTTCTGGTTGCCCCCGCAAGAGTTCTGTTAAATAGCTTTACAACTTTTTTTGATCAGACAAATATTTACAACGGTACGCTCGAGTCAAGTTTGTGAAATTGCCCCCGCCCCCCAACGGAAGAAAATCGTTACTAACCACTGAACTATTAAAAGAAGTACATAGAACTCCAGAACTTTGCGAGAGGCAACCAGAACTGATTTTCAATTTTTTCCTTCGACTGAGTAGTAGATTGATGGCGCGATGGAATGCTTCGAGTGAAAACAAATGTCTTTTTTTGAAAAAATCAATTTTTTTGGAGTTCTGGTTGCCCCCGCAAGAGTTCTGCTAAATAGCTTTACAACTTTTTTTGATCAGACAAATATTTACAACGGTACACTCGAGTAAATTTTGTGAATGCCCCCCCCCCCCAACGGAAAAAAAATCATTACTAACAACCGAACTATGAATGAAAAATACATAGAAGTCCAGAACTATGCAAAAGGCAACTAGAACTGATTTTCATTTTTTACCTCCGACTGAGCGGTAGAATGATGGCACGATGGAATGCTTTGAATGAGACCAAATTTTTTTTTTCGGAAAAATGCATTTTTTTTCGGAGTTCTGGTTGCCCCCGCAAGAGTTCTGCTAAATAGCTTTACAACTTTTTTTGATCAGACAAATATTGACAACGGTACACTCGAATAAATTTTGTGAATGCCCCCCCCCCTAACGGAAAAAAAATCGTTACCAACAACCGAACTGTCAATAAAAAGTACATAGAACTCCAGAACTATGCCAGAGGAACCAGAACTGATTTTCATTTTTTTCCTCCGACTGAGCAGTAGATTGATGGCACCATGGAATGCTTTGAGTGAACCCAAATTATTTTTTTCGGAAAAATGATTTTTTTTTGGAGTTCTGATTGCCCCCGCAAGAGTTCTGTTAAATAGCTTTACAACTTTTTTGATTAGACAAATATTGACAACGGTACACTCGAGTAGATTTCGTGAAGATGCCCCCCCCTCCCCCGCCATCCTAACGGAAAAAAGTCGTTACTAACAACCGAACTATGAATGAAAAGTACATAGAAGTCCAGAACTATGCGAGAGGAACCAGAACTGATTTTCATTTTTTTCCTCCGACTGAGCAGTAGATTGATGGCACCATGGAATGCTTTGAGTGAACCCAAATTATTTTTTTCGGAAAAATGATTTTTTTTTGGAGTTCTGATTGCCCCCGCAAGAGTTCTGTTAAATAGCTTTACAACTTTTCTGATTAGACAAATATTGACAACGGTACACTCGAGTAGATTTCGTGAAGATGCCCCCCCCCCCCACCCCCACCTTCCTAACGGAAAAAAGTCGTTACTAACAACCGAACTATGAATGAAAAGTACATAGAAGTCCAGAACTATGCGAGAGGAACCAGAACTGATTTTCATTTTTTTCCTCCGACTGAGCAGTAGATTGATGGCACGATGGAATGCTTTAAGTGAACCCAAATTTTTTTTTTCGGAAAAATGATTTTTTTTTGGAGTTCTGGTTGCCCCCGCAAGAGTTCTGCCAAATAGCTTTACAACTTTTTTTGATCAGACAAATATTTACAACGGTACACTCGAATAAATTTTGTGAATGCCCCCCCCCCCTAACGGAAAAAAAATCGTTACCAACAACCGAACTGTCAATAAAAAGTACATAGAACTCCAGAACTATGCGAGAGGAACCAGAACTGATTTTCATTTTTTTCCTCCGACTGAGCAGTAGATTGATGGCACCATGGAATGCTTTGAGTGAACCCAAATTAGTTTTTTCGGAAAAATGATTTTTTTTTGGAGTTCTGGTTGCCCCCGCAAGAGTTCTGCAAAATAGCTTTACAACTTTTTTTGATCAGACAAATATTTACAACGGTACACTCGAATAAATTTTGTGAATGCCCCCCCCCCCCTAAGGGAAAAAAAATCGTTACCAACAACCGAACTGTCAATAAAAAGTACATAGAACTCCAGAACTATGCGAGAGGAACCAGAACTGATTTTCATTTTTTTCCTCCGACTGAGCAGTAGATTGATGGCACCATGGAATGCTTTGAGTGAACCCAAATTATTTTTTTTGGAAAAATGATTTTTTTTTGGAGTTCTGATTGCCCCCGCAAGAGTTCTGTTAAATAGCTTTACAACTTTTTTGATTAGACAAATATTGACAACGGTACACTCGAGTAGATTTCGTGAAGATGCCCCCCCCCTCCCCCACCCTCCTAACGGATAAAAGTCGTTACTAACAACCGAACTATGAATGAAAAGTACATAGAAGTCCAGAACTATGCGAGAGGAACCAGAACTGATTTTCATTTTTTTCCTCCGACTGAGCAGTAGATTGATGGCACGATGGAATGCTTTAAGTGAACCCAAATTTTTTTTTTCGGAAAAATGATTTTTTTTTGGAGTTCTGGTTGCCCCCGCAGGAGTTCTGTTAAATAGCTTTACAACTTTTTTTGATCAGACAAATATTGACAACGGTACACTCGAGTAGATTTCGTGAAGATGCCCCCCCCCCCACCCTCGTAACGGAAAAAAGTCGTTACTAACAACCGAACTATGAATGAAAAGTACATAGAAGTCCAGAACTATGCGAGAGGAACCAGAACTGATTTTCATTTTTTTCCTCCGACTGAGCAGTAGATTGATGGCACGATGGAATGCTTTAAGTGAACCCAAATTTTTTTTTTCGGAAAAATGATTTTTTTTTGGAGTTCTGGTTGCCCCCGCAGGAGTTCTGTTAAATAGCTTTACAACTTTTTTTGATCAGACAAATATTGACAACGGTACACTCGAGTAGATTTCGTGAAGATGCCCCCCCCCTCCCCCGCCCTCCTAACGGAAAAAAGTCGTTACTAACAACCGAACTATGAATGAAAAGTACATAGAAGTCCAGAACTATGCGAGAGGAACCAGAACTGATTTTCATTTTTTTCCTCCGACTGAGCAGTAGATTGATGGCACGATGGAATGCCTTGAGTGACCCCAAATTTTTTTTTCTCGGAAAAATGATTCTTTTTGGAGTTCTGGTTGCCCCCGCAAGAGTTCTGTTAAATAGCTTTATCACTTTTTTTGATCAGACAAATATTTACAACGGTACGCTCGAGTAAAGTTTGTGAAGTAGCCCCCCCCCCCGCCCGCCCACTAACGGAAAAAAAATCGTTACTAACCACTGAACTATCAATAAAAAGTACATAGAACTCCAGAACATTACGAGAGGCAACCAGAACTGATTTTCCATTTTTTCCTCCGACTGAGCAGTAGATTGATGGCACGATGGAATTCATTGAGTGAACCCAAATTTTTTTTTTCGGAAAAATGATTTTTTTTGGAGTTCTGGTTGCCCCCGCAAGAGTTCTGTTAAATAGGTTTACAACTTTTTTTGATCAGACAAATATTTACAACGGTACGCTCGAGTCAAGTTTGTGAAATTGCCCCCGCCCCCCAACGGAAAAAAATCGTTACTAACCACTGAACTATCAAAAAAAAGTACATAGAACTCCAGAACTTTGCGAGAGGCAACCAGAACTAATTTTCAATTTTTTCCTTCGACTGAGTAGTAGATTGATGGCGCGATGGAATGCTTCGAGTGAAAACAAATGTCTTTTTTTGAAAAAATCAATTTTTTTGGAGTTCTGGTTGCCCCCGCAAGAGTTCTGCTAAATAGCTTTACAGCTTTTTTTGATCAGACAAATATTTACAACGGTACACTCGAGTAAATTTTGTGAATGCCCCCCCCCCTAACGGAAAAAAAATCATTACTAACAACCGAACTATGAATGAAAAATACATAGAAGTCCAGAACTATGCAAAAGGCAACTAGAACTGATTTTCATTTTTTACCTCCGACTGAGCGGTAGAATGATGGCACGATGGAATGCTTTGAATGAGACCAAATTTTTTTTTTCGGAAAAATGCATTTTTTTTCGGAGTTCTGGTTGCCCCCGCAAGAGTTCTGCTAAATAGCTTTACAACTTTTTTTGATCAGACAAATATTTACAACGGTACACTCGAATAAATTTTGTGAATGCCCCCCCCCCCCTAACGGAAAAAAAATCGTTACCAACAACCGAACTGTCAATAAAAAGTACATAGAACTCCAGAACTATGCGAGAGGAACCAGAACTGATTTTCATTTTTTTCCTCCGACTGAGCAGTAGATTGATGGCACCATGGAATGCTTTGAGTGAACCCAAATTATTTTTTTCGGAGAAATGATTTTTTTTTGGAGTTCTGATTGCCACCGCAAGAGTTCTGTTAAATAGCTTTACAACTTTTTTGATTAGACAAATATTGACAACGGTACACTCGAGTAGATTTCGTGAAGATGCCCCCCCCCTGCCCCACCCTCCTAACGGAAAAAAGTCGTTACTAACAACCGAACTATGAATGAAAAGTACATAGAAGTCCAGAACTATGCGAGAGGAACCAGAACTGATTTTCATTTTTTTCCTCCGACTGAGCAGTAGATTGATGGCACGATGGAATGCTTTAAGTGAACCCAATTTTTTTTTTCGGAAAAATGATTTTTTTTTGGAGTTCGGGTTGCCCCCGCAGGAGTTCTGTTAAATAGCTTTACAACTTTTTTTGATCAGACAAATATTGACAACGGTACACTCGAGTAGATTTCGTGAAGATGCCCCCCCCTTCCCCGCCCTCCTAACGGAAAAAAGTCGTTACTAACAACCGAACTATGAATGAAAAGTACATAGAAGTCCAGAACTATGCGAGAGGAACCAGAACTGATTTTCATTTTTTTCCTCCGACTGAGCAGTAGATTGATGGCACCATGGAATGCTTTGAGTGAACCCAAATTATTTTTTTCGGAAAAATGATTTTTTTTTGGCGTTCTGATTGCCTCCGCAAGAGTTCTGTTAAATAGCTTTACAACTTTTTTGATTAGACAAATATTGACAACGGTACACTCGAGTAGATTTCGTGAAGATGTCCCCCCCCCTCCCCCTCCCTCCTAACGGAAAAAAGTCGTTACTAACAACCGAACTATGAATGAAAAGTACATAGAAGTCCAGAACTATGCGAGAGGAACCAGAACTGATTTTCATTTTTTTCCTCCGACTGAGCAGTAGATTGATGGCACGATGGAATGCTTTAAGTGAACCCAAATTTTTTTTTTCGGAAAAATGATTTTTTTTGGAATTCTGGTTGCCCCCGCAAGAGTTCTGTTAAATAGCTTTATAACTTTTTTTGATCAGACAAATATTTACAACGGTACGCTCGAGTAAAGTTTGTGAAGTAGCCCCCCCCCCACCCGCCCCCTAACGGAAAAAGAATCGTTACTAACCACTGAACTATCAATAAAAAGTACAAAGAACTCCACAACTTTGCGAGAGGCAACCAGAACTGATTTTCCATTTTTTCCTCCGACTGAGCAGTAGATTGATGGCACGATGGAATTCTTTGAGTGAACCCAAATTTTTTTTTTCGGAAAAATGATTTTTTTTTGGAGTTCTGGTTGCCCCCGCAAGAGTTCTGTTAAATAGCTTTACAACTTTTTTTGATCAGACAAATATTTACAACGGTACGCTCGAGTCAAGTTTGTGATATTGCCCCCGCCCCCCAACGGAAAAAAATCGTTACTAACCACTGAACTATCAAAAAAAAGTACATAGAACTCCAGAACTTTGCGAGAGGCAACCAGAACTGATTTTCAATTTTTTCCTTCGACTGAGTGGTAGATTGATGGCGCGATGGAATGCTTCGAGTGAAAACAAATGTCTTTTTTTGAAAAAATCAATTTTTTTGGAGTTCTGGTTGCCCCCGCAAGAGTTCTGCTAAATAGCTTTACAACTTTTTTTGATCAGACAAATATTTACAACGGTACACTCGAGTAAATTTTGTGAATGCCCCCCCCCCTAACGGAAAAAAAATCATTACTAACAACCGAACTATGAATGAAAAATACATAGAAGTCCAGAACTATGCAAAAGGCAACTAGAACTGATTTTCATTTTTTACCTCCGACTGAGCGGTAGATTGATGGCACGATGGAATGCTTTGAATGAGACCAAATTTTTTTTTTCGGAAAAATGCATTTTTTTTCGGAGTTCTGGTTGCCCCCGCAAGAGTTCTGCAAAATAGCTTTACAACTTTTTTTGATCAGACAAATATTTACAACGGTACACTCGAATAAATTTTGTGAATGCCCCCCCCCCCCCTAAGGGAAAAAAAATCATTACCAACAACCGAACTGTCAATAAAAAGTACATAGAACTCCAGAACTATGCGAGAGGAACCAGAACTGATTTTCATTTTTTTCCTCCGACTGAGCAGTAGATTGATGGCACCATGGAATGCTTTGAGTGAACCCAAATTATTTTTTTTGGAAAAATGATTTTTTTTTGGAGTTCTGATTGCCCCCGCAAGAGTTCTGTTAAATAGCTTTACAACTTTTTTGATTAGACAAATATTGACAACGGTACACTCGAGTAGATTTCGTGAAGATGCCCCCCCCCACCCTCCTAACGGATAAAAGTCGTTACTAACAACCGAACTATGAATGAAAAGTACATAGAAGTCCAGAACTATGCGAGAGGAACCAGAACTGATTTTCATTTTTTTCCTCCGACTGAGCAGTAGATTGATGGCACGATGGAATGCTTTAAGTGAACCCAAATTTTTTTTTTCGGAAAAATGATTTTTTTTTGGAGTTCTGGTTGCCCCCGCAGGAGTTCTGTTAAATAGCTTTACAACTTTTTTTGATCAGACAAATATTGACAACGGTACACTCGAGTAGATTTCGTGAAGATGCCCCCCCCCCACCCTCGTAACGGAAAAAAGTCGTTACTAACAACCGAACTATGAATGAAAAGTACATAGAAGTCCAGAACTATGCGAGAGGAACCAGAACTGATTTTCATTTTTTTCCTCCGACTGAGCAGTAGATTGATGGCACGATGGAATGCTTTAAGTGAACCCAAATTTTTTTTTTCGGAAAAATGATTTTTTTTTGGAGTTCTGGTTGCCCCCGCAGGAGTTCTGTTAAATAGCTTTACAACTTTTTTTGATCAGACAAATATTGACAACGGTACACTCGAGTAGATTTCGTGAAGATGCCCCCCCCCCTCCCCCGCCCACCTAACGGAAAAAAGTCGTTACTAACAACCGAACTATGAATGAAAAGTACATAGAAGTCCAGAACTATGCGAGAGGAACCAGAACTGATTTTCATTTTTTTCCTCCGACTGAGCAGTAGATTGATGGCACGATGGAATGCCTTGAGTGACCCCAAATTTTTTTTTCTCGGAAAAATGATTTTTTTTGGAGTTCTGGTTGCCCCCGCAAGAGTTCTGTTAAATAGCTTTACAACTTTTTTTGAGCAGACAAATATTTACAACGGTACGCTCGAGTCAAGTTTGTGATATTGCCCCCGCCCCCCAACGGAAAAAAATCGTTACTTACCACTGAACTATCAAAAAAAAGTACATAGAACTCCAGAACTTTGCGAGAGGCAACCAGAACTGATTTTCAATTTTTTCCTTCGACTGAGTGGTAGATTGATGGCGCGATGGAATGCTTCGAGTGAAAACAAATGTCTTTTTTTGAAAAAATCAATTTTTTTTGGAGTTCTGGTTGCCCCCGCAAGAGTTCTGCTAAATAGCTTTACAACTTTTTTTGATCAGACAAATATTTACAACGGTACACTCGAGTAAATTTTGTGAATGCCCCCCCCCCCCCCTAACGGAAAAAAAATCATTACTAACAACCGAACTATGAATGAAAAATACATAGAAGTCCAGAACTATGCAAAAGGCAACTAGAACTGATTTTCATTTTTTACCTCCGACTGAGCGGTAGATTGATGGCACGATGGAATGCTTTGAATGAGACCAAATTTTTTTTTTCGGAAAAATGCATTTTTTTTCGGAGTTCTGGTTGCCCCCGCAAGAGTTCTGCTAAATACTTTTACAACTTTTTTTGATCAGACAAATATTTACAATGGTACACTCGAATAAATTTTGTGAATGCCCCCCCCCCCTAACGGAAAAAAAATCGTTACCAACAACCGAACTGTCAATAAAAAGTACATAGAACTCCAGAACTATGCGAGAGGAACCTGAACTGATTTTCATTTTTTTCCTCCGACTGAACAGTAGATTGATGGCACCATGGAATGCTTTGAGTGAACCCAAATTTTTTTTTTCGGAAAAATGATTTTTTTTGGAGTTCTGGTTGCCCCCGCAAGAGTTCTGTTAAATAGCTTTACAACTTTTTTTGATCAGACAAATATTTACAACGGTACGCTCGAGTCAAGTTTGTGAAATTGCCCCCGCCACCCAACGGAAAAAAATCGTTACTAACCACTGAACTATCAAAAAAAAGTACATAGAACTCCAGAACTTTGCGAGAGGCAACCAGAACTGATTTTCAATTTTTTCCTTCGACTGAGTAGTAGATTGATGGCGCGATGGAATGCTTCGAGTGAAAACAAATGTCTTTTTTTGAAAAAATCAATTTTTTTGGAGTTCTGGTTGCCCCCGCAAGAGTTCTGCTAAATAGCTTTACAACTTTTTTTGATCAGACAAATATTTACAACGGTACACTCGAGTAAATTTTGTGAATGCCCCCCCCCTAACGGAAAAAAAATCATTACTAACAACCGAACTATGAATGAAAAATACATAGAAGTCCAGAACTATGCAAAAGGCAACAAGAACTGATTTTCGATTTTTACCTCCGACTGAGCTGTAGATTGATGGCACGATGGAATGCTTTGAATGAGACCAAATTTTTTTTTTCGGAAAAATGATTTTTTTTTGGAGTTCTGGTTGCCCCCGCAAGAGTTCTGCCAAATAGCTTTACAACTTTTTTTGATCAGACAAATATTGACAACGGTACACTCGAGTAGATTTCGTGAAGATGCCCCCCCCCCTCCACCACCTTCCTAACGGAAAAAAGTCGTTACTAACAACCGAACTATGGATGAAAAGTACATAGAAGTCCAGAACTATGCGAGAGGAACCAGAACTGATTTTCATTTTTTTCCTCCGACTGAGCAGTAGATTGATGGCACGATGGAATGCTTTAAGTGAACCCAAATTTTTTTTTTCGGAAAAATGATTTTTTTTTTGGAGTTCTGGTTGCCCCCGCAAGAGTTCTGCTAAATAGCTTTACAACTTTTTTTGATCAGACAAATATTTACAACGGTTCACTCGAATAAATTTTGTGAATGCCCCACCCCCCCCTAACGGAAAAAAAATCGTTACCAACAACCGAACTGTCAATAAAAAGTACATAGAACTCCAGAACTATGCGAGAGGAACCAGAACTGATTTTCATTTTTTTCCTCCGACTGAGCAGTAGATTGATGGCACCATGGAATGCTTTGAGTGAACCCAAATTATTTTTTTCGGAAAAATGATTTTTTTTTGGAGTTCTGATTGCCCCCGCAAGAGTTCTGTTAAATAGCTTTACAACTTTTTTGATTAGACAAATATTGACAACGGTACACTCGAGTAGATTTCGTGAAGATGCCCCCCCCTCCCCCACCCGCTTAACGGAAAAAAGTCGTTACTAACAACCGAACTATGAATGAAAAGTACATAGAAGTCCAGAACTATGCGAGAGGAACCAGAACTGATTTTCATTTTTTTCCTCCGACTGAGCAGTAGATTGATGGCACGATGGAATGCCTTGAGTGACCCCAAATTTTTTTTTCTCGGAAAAATGATTTTTTTTGGAGTTCTGGTTGCCCCCGCAAGAGTTCTGTTAAATAGCTTTACAACTTTTTTTGATCAGACAAATATTTACAACGGTACGCTCGAGTCAAGTTTGTGAAATTGCCCCCGTCACCCAACGGAAGAAAATCGTTACTAACCACTGAACTATTAAAAAAAGTACATAGAACTCCAGAACTTTGCGAGAGGCAACCAGAACTGATTTTCAATTTTTTCCATCGACTGAGTAGTAGATTGATGGCGCGATGGAATGCTTCGAGTGAAAACAAATGTCTTTTTTTGAAAAAATTAATTTTTTTGGAGTTCTGGTTGCCCCCGCAAGAGTTCTGCTAAATAGCTTTACAACTTTTTTTGATCAGACAAATATTTACAACAGTACACTCGAATAAATTTTGTGAATGCCCCCCACCCCCCCCAACGGAAAAAAAATCATTACTAACAACCGAAATATGAATGAAAAATACATAGAAGTCCAGAACTATGCAAAATGCAACTAGAACTGATTTTCATTTTTTACCTCCGACTGAGCGGTAGAATGATGGCACGATGGAATGCTTTGAATGAGAGCAAATTTTTTTTTTCGGAAAAATGCATTTTTTTTCGGAGTTCTGGTTGCCCCCGCAAGAGTTCTGCTAAATAGCTTTACAACTTTTTTTGATCAGACAAATATTTACAACAGTACACTCGAATAAATTTTGTGAATGCCCCCGCCCCTAACGGAAAAAAAATCGTTACCAACAACCGAACTGTCAATAAAAAGTACATAGAACTCCAGAACTATGCGAGAGGAACCAGAACTGATTTTCATTTTTTTCCTCCGACTGAGCAGTAGATTGATGGCACCATGGAATGCTTTGAGTGAACCCAAATTATTTTTTTCGGAAAAATGATTTTTTTTTGGAGTTCTGATTGCCCCCGCAAGAGTTCTGTTAAATATCTTTACAACTTTTTTGATTAGACAAATATTGACAACGGTACACTCGAGTAGATTTCGTGAAGATGCCCCCCCCCAACCCCACCTTCCTAACGGAAAAAAGTCGTTACTAACAATCGAACTATGAATGAAAAGTACATAGAAGTCCAGAACTATGCGAGAGGAACCAGAACTGATTTTCATTTTTTTCCTCCGACTGAGCAGTAGATTGATGGCACGATGGAATGCTTTAAGTGAACCCAAATTTTTTTTTTCGGAAAAATGATTTTTTTTTGGAGTTCTGGTTGCCCCCGCAAGAGTTCTGCCAAATAGCTTTACAACTTTTTTTGATCAGACAAATATTGACAACGGTACACTCGAGTAGATTTCGTGAAGATGCCCCCCCCCCTCCGCCACCTTCCTAACGGAAAAAAGTCGTTACTAACAACCGAACTATGAATGAAAAGTACATAGAAGTCCAGAACTATGCGAGAGGAACCGGAACTGATTTTCATTTTTTTCCTCCGACTGAGCAGTAGATTGATGGCACGATGGAATGCTTTAAGTGAACCCAAATTTTTTTTTTCGGAAAAATGATTTTTTTTTTGGAGTTCTGGTTGCCCCCGCAAGAGTTCTGCTAAATAGCTTTACAACTTTTTTTGATCAGACAAATATTTACAACGGTACACTCGAATAAATTTTGTGAATGCCCCCCCCCCTAACGGAAAAAAATCGTTACCAACAACCGAACTGTCAATAAAAAGTACATAGAACTCCAGAACTATGCGAGAGGAACCAGAACTGATTTTCATTTTTTTCCTCCGACTGAGCAGTAGATTGATGGCACCATGGAATGCTTTGAGTGAACCCAAATTATTTTTTTCGGAAAAATGTTTTTTTTTTGGAGTTCTGATTGCCCCCGCAAGAGTTCTGTTAAATAGCTTTACAACTTTTTTGATTAGACAAATATTGACAACGGTACACTCGAGTAGATTTCGTGAAGATGCCCCCCCCTCCGCCACCCTCTTAACGGAAAAAAGTCGTTACTAACACCCGAACTATGAATGAAAAGTACATAGAAGTCCAGAACTATGCGAGAGGAACCAGAACTGATTTTCATTTTTTTCCTCCGACTGAGCAGTAGATTGATGGCACGATAGAATGCCTTGAGTGACCCCAAATTTTTTTTTCTCGGAAAAATGATTCTTTTTGGAGTTCTGGTTGCCCCCGCAAGAGTTCTGTTAAATAGCTTTATCACTTTTTTTGATCAGACAAATATTTACAACGGTACGCTCGAGTAAAGTTTGTGAAGTAGCCCCCCCCCACCCGCCCCCTAACGGAAAAAAAATCGTTACTAACCACTGAACTATCAATAAAAAGTACATAGAACTCCAGAACTTTGCGAGAGGCAACCAGAACTGATTTTCCATTTTTTCCTCCGACTGAGCAGTAGATTGATGGCACGATGGAATTCTTTGAGTGAACCCAAATTTTTTTTTTCGGAAAAATGATTTTTTTTTGGAGTTCTGGTTGCCCCCGCAAGAGTTCTGTTAAATAGCTTTACAACTTTTTTTGATCAGACAAATATTTACAGCGGTACGCTCGAGTCAAGTTTGTGAAATTGCCCCCGCCCCCCAACGGAAAAAAATCGTTACTAACCACTGAACTATCAAAAAAAAGTACATAGAACTCCAGAACTTTGCGAGAGGCAACCAGAACTGATTTTCAATTTTTTCCTTCGACTGAGTAGTAGATTGATGGCGCGATGGAATGCTTCGAGTGAAAACAAATGTCTTTTTTTGAAAAAATAAATTTTTTTGGAGTTCTGGTTGCCCCCGCAAGAGTTCTGCTCAATAGCTTTACAACTTTTTTTGATCAGACAAATATTTACAACGGTACACTCGAGTAAATTTTGTGAATGCCCCCCCCCCTAACGGAAAAAAAATCATTACTAACAACCGAACTATGAATGAAAAATACATAGAAGTCCAGAACTATGCAAAAGGCAACAAGAACTGATTTTCATTTTTTATTTCCGACTGAGCGGTAGATTGATGGCACGATGGAATGCTTTGAATGAGACCAAATTTTTTTTTTCGGAAAAATGCATTTTTTTTCGGAGTTCTGGTTGCCCCCGCAAGAGTTCTGCTAAATAGCTTTACAACTTTTTTTGATCAGACAAATATTGACAACGGTACGCTCGAGTAGATTTCGTGAAGATGCCCCCCCCCCCTCCCCCACCCCCCTAACGGAAAAAAGTCGTTACTAACAACCGAACTATGAATGAAAAGTACATAGAAGTCCAGAACTATGCGAGAGGAACCAGAACTGATTTTCATTTTTTTCCTCCGACTGAGCAGTAGATTGATGGCACGATGGAATGCTTTAAGTGAACCCAAATTTTTTTTTTCGGAAAAATGATTTTTTTTTGGAGTTCTGGTTGCCCCCGCAGGAGTTCTGTTAAATAGCTTTACAACTTTTTTTGATCAGACAAATATTGACAACGGTACACTCGAGTAGATTTCGTGAAGATGCCCCCCCCCCTCCCTCACCCCCCTAACGGAAAAAAGTCGTTACTAACAACCGAACTATGAATGAAAAGTACATAGAAGTCCAGAACTATGCGAGAGGAACCAGAACTGATTTTCATTTTTTTCCTCCGACTGAGCAGTAGATTGATGGCACGATGGAATGCCTTGAGTGACCCCAAATTTTTTTTTCTCGGAAAAATGATTTTTTTTGGAGTTCTGGTTGCCCCCGCAAGAGTTCTGTTAAATAGCTTTACAACTTTTTTTGATCAGACAAATATTTACAACGGTACGCTCGAGTCAAGTTTGTGAAATTGCCCCTGCCCCCCAACGGAAGAAAATCGTTACTAACCACTGAACTATTAAAAAAAGTACATAGAACTCCAGAACTTTGCGAGAGGCAACCAGAACTGATTTTCAATTTTTTCCTTCGACTGAGTAGTAGATTGATGGCGCGATGGAATGCTTCGAGTGAAAACAAATGTCTTTTTTTGAAAAAATCAATTTTTTTGGAGTTCTGGTTGCCCCCGCAAGAGTTCTGCTAAATAGCTTTACAACTTTTTTTGATCAGACAAATATTTACAACGGTACACTCGAGTAAATTTTGTGAATGCCCCCCCCCCCTAACGGAAAAAAAATCATTACTAACAACCGAACTATGAATGAAAAATACATACATGTCCAGAACTATGCAAAAGGCAACTAGAACTGATTTTCATTTTTTACCTCCGACTGAGCGGTAGAATGATGGCACGATGGAATGCTTTGAATGAGACCAAATTTTTTTTTTCGGAAAAATGCATTTTTTTTCGGAGTTCTGGTTGCCCCCGCAAGAGTTCTGCTAAATAGCATTACAACTTTTTTTGATCAGACAAATATTTACAACGGTACACTCGAATAAATTTTGTGAATGCCCCCCCCCCTAACGGAAAAAAAATCGTTACCAACAACCGAACTGTCAATAAAAAGTACATAGAACTCCAGAACTATGCGAGAGGAACCAGAACTGATTTTCATTTTTTTCCTCCGACTGAGCAGTAGATTCATGGCACCATGGAATGCTTTGAGTGAACCCAAATTATTTTTTTCGGAAAAATGATTTTGTTTTGGAGTTCTGATTGCCCCCGCAAGAGTTCTGTTAAATAGCTTTACAACTTTTTTGATTAGACAAATATTGACAACGGTACACTCGAGTAGATTTCGTGAAGATGCCCCCCCCCTCCCCCGCCCTCCTAACGGAAAAAAGTCGTTACTAACAACCGAACTATGAATGAAAAGTACATAGAAGTCCAGAACTATGCGAGAGGAACCAGAACTGATTTTCATTTTTTTCCTCCGACTGAGCAATAGATTGATGGCACCATGGAATGCTTTGAGTGAACCCAAATTATTTTTTTCGGAAAAATGATTTTTTTTTGGAGTTCTGATTGCCCCCGCAAGAGTTCTGTTAAATAGCTTTACAACTTTTTTGATTAGACAAATATTGACAACGGTACAGTCGAGTAGATTTCGTGAAGATGCCCCCCCCCCCCACCTTCCTAACGGAAAAAAGTCGTTACTAACAACCGAACTATGAATGAAAAGTACATAGAAGTCCAGAACTATGCGAGAGGAACCAGAACTGATTTTCATTTTTTTCCTCCGACTGAGCAGTAGATTGATGGCACGATGGAATGCTTTAAGTGAACCCAAATTTTTTTTTTCGGAAAAATGATTTTTTTTTGGAGTTCTGGTTGCCCCCGCAAGAGTTCTGCCAAATAGCTTTACAACTTTTTTTGATCAGACAAATATTTACAACGGTACACTCGAATAAATTTTGTGAATGCCCCCCCCCCCCTAACGGAAAAAAAATCGTTACCAACAACCGAACTGTCAATAAAAAGTACATAGAACTCCAGAACTATGCGAGAGGAACCAGAACTGATTTTCATTTTTTTACTCCGACTGAGCAGTATATTGATGGCACCATGAAATGCTTTGAGTGAACCCAAATTGGTTTTTTCGGAAAAATGATTTTTTTTTGGAGTTCTGATTACCCCCGCAAGAGTTCTGTTAAATAGCTTTACAACTTTTTTGATTAGACAAATATTGACAACGGTACACTCGAGTAGATTTCGTGAAGATGTCCCCCCCCCCCTCACCCTCCCTCCTAACGGAAAAAAGTCGTTACTAACAACCGAACTATGAATGACAAGTACATAGAAGTCCAGAACTATGCGAGAGGAGCCAGAACTGATTTTCATTTTTTTCCTCCGACTGAGCAGTAGATTGATGGCACGATGGAATGCTTTAAGTGAACCCAAATTTTTTTTTTCGGAAAAATGATTTTTTTTGAAGTTCTGGTTGCCTCCGCAGGAGTTCTGTTAAATAGCTTTACAACTTTTTTTGATCAGACAAATATTGACAACGGTACACTCGAGTAGATTTCGTGAAGATGCCCCCCCCTCCCCAACCCTCCTAACGGAAAAAAGTCGTTACTAACAACCGAACTATGAATGAAAAGTACATAGAAGTCCAGAACTATGCGAGAGGAACCAGAACTGATTTTCATTTTTTTCCTCCGACTGAGCAGTAGATTGATGGCACGATGGAATGCCTTGAGTGACCCCAAATTTTTTTTTCTCGGAAAAATGATTCTTTTTGGAGTTCTGGTTGCCCCCGCAAGAGTTCTGTTAAATAGCTTTATCACTTTTTTTGATCAGACAAATATTTACAACGGTACGCTCGAGTAAAGTTTGTGAAGTAGCCCCCCCCCCCCCACCCGCCACCTAACGGAAAAAAAATCGTTACTAACCACTGAACTATCAATAAAAAGTACATAGAACTCCAGAACTTTACGAGAGGCAACCAGAACTGATTTTCCATTTTTTCCTCCGACTGAGCAGTAGATTGATGGCACGATGGAATTCTTTGAGTGAACCCAAATTTTTTTTTTCGGAAAAATGATTTTTTTTGGAGTTCTGGTTGCCCCCGCTAGAGTTCTGTTAAATAGGTTTACAACTTTTTTTGATCAGACAAATATTTACAACGGTACGCTCGAGTCAAGTTTGTGAAATTGCCCCCGCCCCCCAACGGAAAAAAATCGTTACTAACCACTGAACTATCAAAAAAAAGTACATAGAACTCCAGAACTTTGCGAGAGGCAACCAGAACTGATTTTCAATTTTTTCCTTCGACTGAGTAGTAGATTGATGGCGCGATGGAATGCTTCGAGTGAAAACAAATGTCTTTTTTTGAAAAAATCAATTTTTTTGGAGTTCTGGTTGCCCCCGCAAGAGTTCTGCTAAATAGCTTTACAGCTTTTTTTGATCAGACAAATATTTACAACGGTACACTCGAGTAAATTTTGTGAATGCCCCCCCCCCTAACGGAAAAAAAATCATTACTAACAACCGAACTATGAATGAAAAATACATAGAAGTCCAGAACTATGCAAAAGGCAACTAGAGTTGATTTTCATTTTTTACCTCCGACTGAGCGGTAGAATGATGGCACGATGGAATGCTTTGAATGAGACCAAATTTTTTTTTTCGGAAAAATGCATTTTTTTTCGGAGTTCTGGTTGCCCCCGCAAGAGTTCTGCTAAATAGCTTTACAACTTTTTTTGATCAGACAAATATTTACATCGGTATACTCGAATAAATTTTGTGAATGCCCCCCCCCCCCTAACGGAAAAAAAATCGATACCAACAACCGAACTGTCAATAAAAAGTACATAGAACTCCAGAACTATGCGAGGGGAACCAGAACTGATTTTCATTTTGTTCCTCCGACTGAGCAGTAGATTGATGGCACCATGGAATGCTTTGAGTGAACCCAAATTATTTTTTTCGGAAAAATGATTTTTTTTTGGAGTTCTGATTGCCCCCGCAAGAGTTCTGTTAAATAGCTTTACAACTTTTTTGATTAGACAAATATTGACAACGGTACACTCGAGTAGATTTCGTGAAGATGCCCCCCCCCCCTGCCCGCCCTCCTAACGGAAAAAAGTCGTTACTAACAACCGAACTATGAATGAAAAGTACATAGAAGTCCAGAACTATGCGAGAGGAACCAGAACTGATTTTCATTTTTTTCCTCCGACTGAGCAGTAGATTGATGGCACGATGGAATGCTTTAAGTGAACCCAATTTTATTTTTTCGGAAAAATGATTTTTTTTTGGAGTTCGGGTTGCCCCCGCAGGAGTTCTGTTAAATAGCTTTACAACTTTTTTTGATCAGACAAATATTGACAACGGTACACTCGAGTAGATTTCGTGAAGATGCCCCCCCTGCCCCACCCTCCTAACGGAAAAAAGTCGTTACTAACAACCGAACTATGAATGAAAAGTACATAGAAGTCCAGAACTATGCGAGAGGAACCAGAACTGATTTTCATTTTTTTCCTCCGACTGAGCAGTAGATTGATGGCACCATGGAATGCTTTGAGTGAACCCAAATTATTTTTTTCGGAAAAATGATTTTTTTTTGGAGTTCTGATTGCCCCCGCAAGAGTTCTGTTAAATAGCTTTACAACTTTTTTGATTAGACAAATATTGACAACGGTACACTCGAGTAGATTTCGTGAAGATGTCCCCCCCCTCCCCCTCCCTCCTAACGGAAAAAAGTCGTTACTAACAACCGAACTATGAATGAAAAGTACATAGAAGTCCAGAACTATGCGAGAGGAACCAGAACTGATTTTCATTTTTTTCCTCCGACTGAGCAGTAGATTGATGGCACGATGGAATGCTTTAAGTGAACCCAAATTTTTTTTTCGGAAAAATGATTTTTTTTGGAGTTCTGGTTGCCCCCGCAGGAGTTCTGTTAAATAGCTTTACAACTTTTTTTGATCAGACAAATATTGACAACGGTACACTCGAGTAGATTTCGTGAAGATGCCCCCCCCCTCCCCCACCCGCCTAATGGAAAAAAGTCGTTACTAACAACCGAACTATGAATGAAAAGTACATAGAAGTCCAGAACTATGCGAGAGGAACCAGAACTGATTTTCATTTTTTTCCTCCGACTGAGCAGTAGATTGATGGCACGATGGAATGCCTTGAGTGACCCCAAATTTTTTTTTCTCGGAAAAATGATTTTTTTTGGAGTTCTGGTTGCCCCCGCAAGAGTTCTGTTAAATAGCTTTATAACTTTTTATGATCAGACAAATATTTACAACGGTACACTCGAGTAAATTTTGTGAATGCCCCCCCCCTAACGGAAAAAAAATCATTACTAACAACCGAACTATGAATGAAAAATACATAGAAGTCCAGAACTATGCAGAAGGCAACTAGAACTGATTTTCATTTTTTACCTCCGACTGAGCGGTAGATTGATGGCACGATGGAATGCTTTGAATGAGACCAAATTTTTTTTTTCGGAAAAATGCATTTTTTTTCGGAGTTCTGGTTGCCCCCGCAAGAGTTCTGCTAAATAGCTTTACAACTTTTTTTGATCAGACAAATATTTACAATGGTACACTCGAATAAATTTTGTGAATGCCCCCCCCCCCTAACGGAAAAAAATCGTTACCAACAACCGAACTGTCAATAAAAAGTACATAGAACTCCAGAACTATGCGAGAGGAACCTGAACTGATTTTCATTTTTTTCCTCCGACTGAGCAGTAGATTGATGGCACCATGGAATGCTTTGAGTGAACCCAAATTATTTTTTTCGGAAAAATGATTTTTTTTTGGAGTTCTGATTGCCCCCGCAAGAGTTCTGTTAAATAGCTTTACAACTTTTTTTGATCAGACAAATATTGACAACGGTACACTCGAGTAGATTTCGTGAAGATGCCCCCCCCCGCCCCCACCCTCCTAACGGAAAAAAGTCGTTACTAACAACCGAACTATGAATGAAAAGTACATAGAAGTCCAGAACTATGCGAGAGGAACCAGAACTGATTTTCATTTTTTTCCTCCGACTGAGCAGTAGATTGATGGCACGATGGAATGCCTTGAGTGACCCCAGATTTTTTTTTCTCGGAAAAATGATTTTTTTTGGAGTTCTGGTTGCCCCCGCAAGAGTTCTGTTAAATAGCTTTATAACTTTTTTTCATCAGACAAATATTTACAACGGTACGCTCGAGTAAAGTTTGTGAAGTAGCCCCCCCCCACCCGCCCCCTCACGGAAAAAAAATCGTTACTAACCACTGAACTATCAATAAAAATTACATAGAACTCCAGAACTTTGCGAGAGGCAACCAGAACTGATTTTCCATTTTTTCCTCCGACTGAGCAGTAGATTGATGGCACGATGGAATTCTTTGAGTGAACCCAAATTTTTTTTTTCGGAAAAATGATTTTTTTTTGGAGTTCTGGTTGCCCCCGCAAGAGTTCTGTTAAATAGCTTTACAACTTTTTTTGATCAGACAAATATTTACAACGGTACGCTCGAGTCAAGTTTGTGAAATTGCCCCCGCCCCCCAACGGAAAAAAATCGTTACTAACCACTGAACTATCAAAAAAAAGTACATAGAACACCAGAACTTTGCGACAGGCAACCAGAACTGATTTTCAATTTTTTCCTTCGACTGAGTAGTAGATTGATGGCGCGATGGAATGCTTCGAGTGAAAACAAATGTCTTTTTTTGAAAAAATCAATTTTTTTGGAGTTCTGGTTGCCCCCGCAAGAGTTCTGCTAAATAGCTTTACAACTTTTTTTGATCAGACAAATATTTACAACGGTACACTCGAGTAAATTTTGTGAATGCCCCCCCCCCCCCTAACGGAAAAAAAATCATTACTAACAACCGAACTATGAATGAAAAATACATAGAAGTCCAGAACTATGCAAAAGGCAACTAGAACTGATTTTCATTTTTTACCTCCGACTGAGCGGTAGATTGATGGCACGATGGAATGCTTTGAATGAGACCAAATTTTTTTTTTCGGAAAAATGCATTTTTTTTCGGAGTTCTGGTTGCCCCCGCAAGAGTTCTGCTAAATACTTTTACAACTTTTTTTGATCAGACAAATATTTACAATGGTACACTCGAATAAATTTTGTGAATGCCCCCCCCCCCTAACGGAAAAAAAATCGTTACCAACAACCGAACTGTCAATAAAAAGTACATAGAACTCCAGAACTATGCGAGAGGAACCTGAACTGATTTTCATTTTTTTCCTCCGACTGAGCAGTAGATTGATGGCACCATGGAATGCTTTGAGTGAACCCAAATTATTTTTTTCGGAAAAATGATTTTTTTTTGGAGTTCTGATTGCCCCCACAAGAGTTCTGTTAAATAGCTTTACAACTTTTTTGATTAGACAAATATTGACAACGGTACACTCGAGTAGATTTCGTGAAGATGCCGCCCCCTCCCCCTCCCTCCTAACGGAAAAAAGTCGTTACTAACAACAGAACTATGAATGAAAAGTACATAGAAGTCCAGAACTATGCGAGAGGAACCAGAACTGATTTTCATTTTTTTCCTCCGACTGAGCAGTAGATTGATGGCACGATGGAATGCTTTGAGTGAACCCAAATTTTTTTTTTCGGAAAAATGATTTTTTTTTGGAGTTCTGGTTGCCCCCGCAGGAGTTCTGTTAAATAGCTTTACAACTTTTTTTGATCAGACAAATATTGACAACGGTACACTCGAGTAGATTTCGTGAAGATGCCCCCCCCCCGGCCCCGCCCTCCTAACGGAAAAAAGTCGTTACTAACAACCGAACTATGAATGAAAAGTACATAGAAGTCCAGAACTGTGCGAGAGGAACCAGAACTGATTTTCATTTTTTTCCTCCGACTGAGCAGTAGATTGATGGCACGATGGAAAGCCTTGAGTGACCCCAAATTTTTTTTTCTCGGAAAAATGATTTTTTTTGGAGTTCTGGTTGCCCTCGCAAGAGTTCTGTTAAATAGCTTTATAACTTTTTTTGATCAGACAAATATTTACAACGGTACGCTCGAGTAAAGTTTGTGAAGTAGCCCCCCCCCCCACCCGCCCCCTAACGGAAAAAAAAGCGTTACTAACCACTGAACTATCAATAAAAAGTACATAGAACTCCAGAACTTTGCGAGAGGCAACCAGAACTGATTTTCCATTTTTTCCTCCGACTGAGCAGTAGATTGATGGCACGATGGAATTCTTTGAGTGAACCCAAATTTTTTTTTTCGGAAAAATGATTTTTTTTTGGAGTTCTGGTTGCCCCCGCAAGAGTTCTGTTAAATAGCTTTACAACTTTTTTTGATCAGACAAATATTTACAACGGTACGCTCGAGTCAAGTTTGTGAAATTGCCCCCGCCCCCCAACGGAAAAAAATCGTTACTAACCACTGAACTATCAAAAAAAAGTACATAGAACTCCAGAACTTTGCGAGAGGCAACCAGAACTGATTTTCAATTTTTTCCTTCGACTGAGTAGTAGATTGATGGCGCGATGGAATGCTTCGAGTGAAAACAAATGTCTTTTTTTGAAAAAATCAATTTTTTTGGAGTTCTGGTTGCCCCCGCAAGAGTTCTGCTAAATAGCTTTACAACTTTTTTTGATCAGACAAATATTTACAACGGTACACTCGAGTAAATTTTGTGAATGCCCCCCCCCCTAACGGAAAAAAAATCATTACTAACAACTGAACTATGAATGAAAATTACATAGAAGTCCAGAACTATGCAAAAGGCAACTAGAACTGATTTTCATTTTTTACCTCCGACTGAGCGGTAGATTGATGGCACGATGGAATGCTTTGAATGAGACCAAATTTTTTTTTTCGGAAAAATGCATTTTTTTTTCGGAGTTCTGGTTGCCCCCGCAAGAGTTCTGCTAAATACTTTTACAACTTTTTTTGATCAGACAAATATTTACAATGGTACACTCGAATAAATTTTGTGAATGCCCCCCCCCCTAACGGAAAAAAATCGTTACCAACAACCGAACTGTCAATAAAAAGTACATAGAACTCCAGAACTATGCGAGAGGAACCTGAACTGATTTTCATTTTTTTCCTCCGACTGAGCAGTAGATTGATGGCACCATGGAATGCTTTGAGTGAACCCAAATTTTTTTTTTCGGAAAAATGATTTTTTTTGGAGTTCTGATTGCCCCCGCAAGAGTTCTGTTAAATAGCTTTACAACTTTTTTGATTAGACAAATATTGACAACGGTACACTCGAGTAGATTTCGTGAAGATGCCTCCCCCCACCCCACCTACCTAACGGAAAAAAGTCGTTACTAACAACCGAACTATGAATGAAAAGTACATAGAAGTCCAGAACTATGCGAGAGGAACCAGAACTGATTTTCATTTTTTTCCTCCGACTGAGCAGTAGATTGATGGCACGATGAAATGCTTTGAGTGAACCCAAATTTTTTTTTTCTCGGAAAAATGATTTTTTTTGGAGTTCTGGTTGCCCCCGCAAGAGTTCTGTTAAATAGCTTTACAACTTTTTTTGATCAGACAAATATTGACAACGGTACACTCGAGTAGATTTCGTGAAGATGCCCCCCCCTCCCCCGCCCTCCTAACGGAAAAAAGTCGTTACTAACAACCGAACTATGAATGAAAAGTACATAGAAGTCCAGAACTATGCGAGAGGAACCAGAACTGATTTTCATTTTTTTCCTCCGACTGAGCAGTAGATTGATGGCACGATGGAATGCTTTAAGTGAACCCAAATTTTTTTTTTCGGAAAAATGATTTTTTTTTTGGAGTTCTGGTTGCCCCCGCAAGAGTTCTGTTAAATAGCTTTACAACTATTTTTGATCAGACAAATATTTACAACGGTACGCTCGAGTCAAGTTTGTGAAATTGCCCCCGCCCCCCAACGGAAAAAAATCGTTACTAACCACTGAACTATCAAAAAAAAGTACATAGAACTCCAGAACTTTGCGAGAGGCAACCAGAACTGATTTTCAATTTTTTCCTTCGACTGAGTAGTAGATTGATGGCGCGATGGAATGCTTCGAGTGAAAACAAATGTCTTTTTTTGAAAAAATCAATTTTTTTGGAGTTCTGGTTGCCCCCGCAAGAGTTCTGCTAAATAGCTTTACAACTTTTTTTGATCAGACAAATATTTACAACGGTACACTCGAGTAAATTTTGTGAATGCCTCCCCCCCCCTAACGGAAAAAAAATCATTACTAACAACCGAACTATGAATGAAAAATACATAGAAGTCCAAAACTATGCAAAAGGCAACTAGAACTGATTTTCATTTTTTACCTCCGACTGAGCGGTAGATTGATGGCACGATGGAATGCTTTGAATGGGACCAAATTTTTTTTTTCGGAAAAATGCATTTTTTTTCGGAGTTCTGGTTGCCCCCGCAAGAGTTCTGCTAAATAGCTTTACAACTTTTTTTGATCAGACAAATATTTACAACGGTACACTCGAATAAATTTTGTGCATGCCCCCCCCCCCTAACGGAAAAAAAATCGTTACCAACAACCGAACTGTCAATAAAAAGTACATAGAACTCCAGAACTATGCGAGAGGAACCAGAACTGATTTTCATTTTTTTCCTCCGACTGAGCAGTAGATTGATGGCACCATGGAATGCTTTGAGTGAACCCAAATTATTTTTTTCGGAAAAATGATTTTTTTTTGGAGTTCTGATTGCCCCCGCAAGAGTTCTGTTAAATAGCTTTACAACTTTTTTGATTAGACAAATATTGACAACGGTACGCTCGAGTAGATTTCGTGAAGATGCCCCCCCCTCCCCCACCCTCCTAACGGAAAAAAGTCGTTACTAACAACCGAACTATGAATGAAAAGTACATAGAAGTCCAGAACTATGCGAGAGGAACCAGAACTGATTTTCATTTTTTTCCTCCGACTGAGCAGTAGATTGATGGCACGATGGAATGCTTTAAGTGAACCCAAATTTTTTTTTTCGGAAAAATGATTTTTTTTTGGAGTTCTGGTTGCCCCCGCAGGAGTTCTGTTAAATAGCTTTACAACTTTTTTTGATCAGACAAATATTGAGAACGGTACACTCGAGTAGATTTCGTGAAGATGCCCCCCCCCCGCCACCACCCACCTAACGGAAAAAAGTCGTTACTAACAACCGAACTATGAATGAAAAGTACATAGAAGTCCAGAACTGTGCGAGAGGAACCAGAACTGATTTTCATTTTTTTCCTCCGACTGAGCAGTAGATTGATGGCACGATGGAAAGCCTTGAGTGACCCCAAATTTTTTTTTCTCGGAAAAATGATTTTTTTTGGAGTTCTGGTTGCCCTCGCAAGAGTTCTGTTAAATAGCTTTATAACTTTTTTTGATCAGACAAATATTTACAACGGTACGCTCGAGTAAAGTTTGTGAAGTAGCCCCCCCCCCACCCGCCCCCTAACGGAAAAAAAATCGTTACTAACCACTGAACTATCAATAAAAAGTACATAGAACTCCAGAACTTTGCGAGAGGCAACCAGAACTGATTTTCCATTTTTTCCTCCGACTGAGCAGTAGATTGATGGCACGATGGAATTCTTTGAGTGAACCCAAATTTTTTTTTTCGGAAAAATGATTTTTTTTTGGAGTTCTGGTTGCCCCCGCAAGAGTTCTGTTAAATAGCTTTACAACTTTTTTTGATCAGACAAATATTTACAACGGTACGCTCGAGTCAAGTTTGTGAAATTGCCCCCGCCCCCAACGGAAAAAAATCGTTACTAACCACTGAACTATCAAAAAAAAGTACATAGAACTCCAGAACTTTGCGAGAGGCAACCAGAACTGATTTTCAATTTTTTCCTTCGACTGAGTAGTAGATTGATGGCGCGATGGAATGCTTCGAGTGAAAACAAATGTCTTTTTTTGAAAAAATCAATTTTTTTGGAGTTCTGGTTGCCCCCGCAAGAGTTCTGCTAAATAGCTTTACAACTTTTTTTGATCAGACAAATATTTACAACGGTACACTCGAGTAAATTTTGTGAATGCCCCCCCCCCCCTAACGGAAAAAAAATCATTACTAACAACCGAACTATGAATGAAAAATACATAGAAGTCCAGAACTATGCAAAAGGCAACTAGAACTGATTTTCATTTTTTACCTCCGACTGAGCGGTAGATTGATGGCACGATGGAATGCTTTGAATGAGACCAAATTTTTTTTTTCGGAAAAATGCATTTTTTTCGGAGTTCTGGTTGCCCCCGCAAGAGTTCTGCTAAATAGTTTTACAACTTTTTTTGATCAGACAAATATTTACAATGGTACACTCGAATAAATTTTGTGAATGCCCCCCCCCCTAACGGAAAAAAAATCGTTACCAACAACCGAACTGTCAATAAAAAGTACATAGAACTCCAGAACTATGCGAGAGGAACCTGAACTGATTTTCATTTTTTTCCTCCGACTGAGCAGTAGATTGATGGCACCATGGAATGCTTTGAGTGAACCCAAATTATTTTTTTCGGAAAAATGATTTTTTTTTGGAGTTCTGATTGCCCCCGCAAGAGTTCTGTTAAATAGCTTTACAACTTTTTTGATTAGACAAATATTGACAACGGTACACTCGAGTAGATTTCGTGAAGATGCCCCCCCCTGCCCCTCCCTCCTAACGGAAAAAAGTCGTTACTAACAACCGAACTATGAATGAAAAGTACATAGAAGTCCAGAACTATGCGAGAGGAACCAGAACTGATTTTCATTTTTTTCCTCCGACTGAGCAGTAGATTGATGGCACGATGGAATGCTTTAAGTGAACCCAAATTTTTTTTTTCAGAAAAATGATTTTTTTTTGGAGTTCTGGTTGCCCCCGCAGGAGTTCTGTTAAATAGCTTTACAACTTTTTTTGATCAGACAAATATTGACAACGGTACACTCGAGTAGATTTCGTGAAGATGCCCCCCCCCCCCACCCACCCACCTAACGGAAAAAAGTCGTTACTAACAACCGAACTATGAATGAAAAGTACATAGAAGTCCAGAACTGTGCGAGAGGAACCAGAACTGATTTTCATTTTTTTCCTCCGACTGAGCAGTAGATTGATGGCACGATGGAAAGCCTTGAGTGACCCCAAATTTTTTTTTCTCGGAAAAATGATTTTTTTTGGAGTTCTGGTTGCCCTCGCAAGAGTTCTGTTAAATAGCTTTATAACTTTTTTTGATCAGACAAATATTTACAACGGTACGCTCGAGTAAAGTTTGTGAAGTAGCCCCCCCCCCCACCCGCCCCCTAACGGAAAAAAAATCGTTACTAACCACTGAACTATCAATAAAAAGTACATAGAACTCCAGAACTTTGCGAGAGGCAACCAGAACTGATTTTCCATTTTTTCCTCCGACTGAGCAGTAGATTGATGGCACGATGGAATTCTTTGAGTGAACCCAAATTTTTTTTTTCGGAAAAATGATTTTTTTTTGGAGTTCTGGTTGCCCCCGCAAGAGTTCTGTTAAATAGCTTTACAACTTTTTTTGATCAGACAAATATTTACAACGGTACGCTCGAGTCAAGTTTGTGAAATTGCCCCCGCCCCCCAACGGAAAAAAATCGTTACTAACCACTGAACTATCAAAAAAAAGTACATAGAACTCCAGAACTTTGCGAGAGGCAACCAGAACTGATTTTCAATTTTTTCCTTCGACTGAGTAGTAGATTGATGGCGTGATGGAATGCTTCGAGTGAAAACAAATGTCTTTTTTTGAAAAAATCAATTTTTTTGGAGTTCTGGTTGCCCCCGCAAGAGTTCTGCTAAATAGCTTTACAACTTTTTTTGATCAGACAAATATTTACAACGGTACACTCGAGTAAATTTTGTGAATGCCCCCCCCCCCTAACGGAAAAAAAATCATTACTAACAACTGAACTATGAATGAAAATTACATAGAAGTCCAGAACTATGCAAAAGGCAACTAGAACTGATTTTCATTTTTTACCTCCGACTGAGCGGTAGATTGATGGCACGATGGAATGCTTTGAATGAGACCAAATTTTTTTTTTCGGAAAAATGCATTTTTTTTTCGGAGTTCTGGTTGCCCCCGCAAGAGTTCTGCTAAATACTTTTACAACTTTTTTTGATCAGACAAATATTTACAATGGTACACTCGAATAAATTTTGTGAATGCCCCCCCCCTAACGGAAAAAAAATCGTTACCAACAACCGAACTGTCAATAAAAAGTACATAGAACTCCAGAACTATGCGAGAGGAACCTGAACTGATTTTCATTTTTTTCCTCCGACTGAGCAGTAGATTGATGGCACCATGGAATGCTTTGAGTGAACCCAAATTTTTTTTTTCGGAAAAATGATTTTTTTTGGAGTTCTGATTGCCCCCGCAAGAGTTCTGTTAAATAGCTTTACAACTTTTTTGATTAGACAAATATTGACAACGGTACACTCGAGTAGATTTCGTGAAGATGCCTCCCCCCTCCCCCACCTACCTAACGGAAAAAAGTCGTTACTAACAACCGAACTATGAATGAAAAGTACATAGAAGTCCAGAACTATGCGAGAGGAACCAGAACTGATTTTCATTTTTTTCCTCCGACTGAGCAGTAGATTGATGGCACGATGAAATGCTTTGAGTGAACCCAAATTTTTTTTTTCTCGGAAAAATGATTTTTTTTGGAGTTCTGGTTGCCCCCGCAAGAGTTCTGTTAAATAGCTTTACAACTTTTTTTGATCAGACAAATATTGACAACGGTACACTCGAGTAGATTTCGTGAAGATGCCCCCCCCTCCCCCACCCTCCTAACGGAAAAAAGTCGTTACTAACAACCGAACTATGAATGAAAAGTACATAGAAGTCTAGAACTATGCGAGAGGAACCAGAACTGATTTTCATTTTTTTCCTCCGACTGAGCAGTAGATTGATGGCACGATGGAATGCTTTAAGTGAACCCAAATTTTTTTTTTCGGAAAAATGATTTTTTTTTCGGAGTTTTGGTTGCCCCCGCAAGAGTTCTGTTAAATAGCTTTACAACTATTTTTGATCAGATAAATATTTACAACGGTACGCTCGAGTCAAGTTTGTGAAATTGCCCCCGCCCCCCAACGGAAAAAAATCGTTACTAACCACTGAACTATCAAAAAAAAGTACATAGAACTCCAGAACTTTGCGAGAGGCAACCAGAACTGATTTTCAATTTTTTCCTTCGACTGAGTAGTAGATTGATGGCGCGATGGAATGCTTCGAGTGAAAACAAATGTCTTTTTTTGAAAAAATCAATTTTTTTGGAGTTCTGGTTGCCCCCGCAAGAGTTCTGCTAAATAGCTTTACAACTTTTTTTGATCAGACAAATATTTACAACGGTACACTCGAGTAAATTTTGTGAATGCCTCCCCCCCCCCTAACGGAAAAAAAATCATTACTAACAACCGAACTATGAATGAAAAATACATAGAAGTCCAAAACTATGCAAAAGGCAACTAGAACTGATTTTCATTTTTTACCTCCGACTGAGCGGTAGATTGATGGCACGATGGAATGCTTTGAATGGGACCAAATTTTTTTTTTCGGAAAAATGCATTTTTTTTCGGAGTTCTGGTTGCCCCCGCAAGAGTTCTGCTAAATAGCTTTACAACTTTTTTTGATCAGACAAATATTTACAACGGTACACTCGAATAAATTTTGTGCATGCCCCCCCCCCTAACGGAAAAAAAATCGTTACCAACAACCGAACTGTCAATAAAAAGTACATAGAACTCCAGAACTATGCGAGAGGAACCAGAACTGATTTTCATTTTTTTCCTCCGACTGAGCAGTAGATTGATGGCACCATGGAATGCTTTGAGTGAACCCAAATTATTTTTTTCGGAAAAATGATTTTTTTTTGGAGTTCTGATTGCCCCCGCAAGAGTTCTGTTAAATAGCTTTACAACTTTTTTGATTAGACAAATATTGACAACGGTACGCTCGAGTAGATTTCGTGAAGATGCGCCCCCCACCCCCACCCTCCTAACGGAAAAAAGTCGTTACTAACAACCGAACTATGAATGAAAAGTACATAGAAGTCCAGAACTATGCGAGAGGAACCAGAACTGATTTTCATTTTTTTCCTCCGACTGAGCAGTAGATTGATGGCACGATGGAATGCTTTAAGTGAACCCAAATTTTTTTTTTCGGAAAAATGATTTTTTTTTGGAGTTCTGGTTGCCCCCGCAGGAGTTCTGTTAAATAGCTTTACAACTTTTTTTGATCAGACAAATATTGACAACGGTACACTCGAGTAGATTTCGTGAAGATGCCCCCCCCCCCCGCCCCCACCCACCTAACGGAAAAAAGTCGTTACTAACAACCGAACTATGAATGAAAAGTACATAGAAGTCCAGAACTGTGCGAGAGGAACCAGAACTGATTTTCATTTTTTTCCTCCGACTGAGCAGTAGATTGATGGCACGATGGAAAGCCTTGAGTGACCCCAAATTTTTTTTTCTCGGAAAAATGATTTTTTTTGGAGTTCTGGTTGCCCTCGCAAGAGTTCTGTTAAATAGCTTTATAACTTTTTTTGATCAGACAAATATTTACAACGGTACGCTCGAGTAAAGTTTGTGAAGTAGCCCCCCCCCCCCACCCGCCCCCTAACGGAAAAAAAATCGTTACTAACCACTGAACTATCAATAAAAAGTACATAGAACTCCAGAACTTTGCGAGAGGCAACCAGAACTGATTTTCCATTTTTTCCTCCGACTGAGCAGTAGATTGATGGCACGATGGAATTCTTTGAGTGAACCCAAATTTTTTTTTTCGGAAAAATGATTTTTTTTTGGAGTTCTGGTTGCCCCCGCAAGAGTTCTGTTAAATAGCTTTACAACTTTTTTTGATCAGACAAATATTTACAACGGTACGCTCGAGTCAAGTTTGTGAAATTGCCCCCGCCCCCCAACGGAAAAAAATCGTTACTAACCACTGAACTATCAAAAAAAAGTACATAGAACTCCAGAACTTTGCGAGAGGCAACCAGAACTGATTTTCAATTTTTTCCTTCGACTGAGTAGTAGATTGATGGCGCGATGGAATGCTTCGAGTGAAAACAAATGTCTTTTTTTGAAAAAATCAATTTTTTTGGAGTTCTGGTTGCCCCCGCAAGAGTTCTGCTAAATAGCTTTACAACTTTTTTTGATCAGACAAATATTTACAACGGTACACTCGAGTAAATTTTGTGAATGCCCCCCACCCCTAACGGAAAAAAAATCATTACTAACAACCGAACTATGAATGAAAAATACATAGAAGTCCAGAACTATGCAAAAGGCAACTAGAACTGATTTTCATTTTTTACCTCCGACTGAGCGGTAGATTGATGGCACGATGGAATGCTTTGAATGAGACCAAATTTTTTTTTTCGGAAAAATGCATTTTTTTCGGAGTTCTGGTTGCCCCCGCAAGAGTTCTGCTAAATAGTTTTACAACTTTTTTTGATCAGACAAATATTTACAATGGTACACTCGAATAAATTTTGTGAATGCCCCCCCCCCTAACGGAAAAAAAATCGTTACCAACAACCGAACTGTCAATAAAAAGTACATAGAACTCCAGAACTATGCGAGAGGAACCTGAACTGATTTTCATTTTTTTCCTCCGACTGAGCAGTAGATTGATGGCACCATGGAATGCTTTGAGTGAACGCAAATTATTTTTTTAGGAAAAATGATTTTTTTTTGGAGTTCTGATTGCCCCCGCAAGAGTTCTGTTAAATAGCTTTACAACTTTTTTGATTAGACAAATATTGACAACGGTACACTCGAGTAGATTTCGTGAAGATGCCCCCCCCCTCCCGCTCCCTCCTAACGGAAAAAAGTCGTTACTAACAACCGAACTATGAATGAAAAGTACATAGAAGTCCAGAACTATGCGAGAGGAACCAGAACTGATTTTCATTTTTTTCCTCCGACTGAGCAGTAGATTGATGGCACGATGGAATGCTTTAAGTGAACCCAAATTTTTTTTTTCGGAAAAATGATTTTTTTTTGGAGTTCTGGTTGCCCCCGCAGGAGTTCTGTTAAATAGCTTTACAACTTTTTTTGATCAGACAAATATTGACAACGGTACACTCGAGTAGATTTCGTGAAGATGCCCCCCCCCCCCCGCCCCCACCCACCTAACGGAAAAAAGTCGTTACTAACAACCGAACTATGAATGAAAAGTACATAGAAGTCCAGAACTGTGCGAGAGGAACCAGAACTAATTTTCATTTTTTTCCTCCGACTGAGCAGTAGATTGATGGCACGATGGAAAGCCTTGAGTGACCCCAAATTTTTTTTTCTCGGAAAAATGATTTTTTTTGGAGTTCTGGTTGCCCTCGCAAGAGTTCTGTTAAATAGCTTTATAACTTTTTTTGATCAGACAAATATTTACAACGGTACGCTCGAGTAAAGTTTGTGAAGTAGCCCCCCCCCCCACCCGCCCCCTAACGGAAAAAAAATCGTTACTAACCACTGAACTATGAATGAAAAGTACATAGAAGTCCAGAACTATGCGAGAGGAACCAGAACTGATTTTCATTTTTTTCCTCCGACTGAGCAGTAGATTGATGGCACGATGGAATGCTTTAAGTGAACCCAAATTTTTTTTTTCGGAAAAATGATTTTTTTTTGGAGTTCTGGTTGCCCCCGCAGGAGTTCTGTTAAATAGCTTTACAACTTTTTTTGATCAGACAAATATTGACAACGGTACACTCGAGTAGATTTCGTGAAGATGCCCCCCCCCCCCGCCCCCACCCACCTAACGGAAAAAAGTCGTTACTAACAACCGAACTATGAATGAAAAGTACATAGAAGTCCAGAACTGTGCGAGAGGAACCAGAACTAATTTTCATTTTTTTCCTCCGACTGAGCAGTAGATTGATGGCACGATGGAAAGCCTTGAGTGACCCCAAATTTTTTTTTCTCGGAAAAATGATTTTTTTTGGAGTTCTGGTTGCCCTCGCAAGAGTTCTGTTAAATAGCTTTATAACTTTTTTTGATCAGACAAATATTTACAACGGTACGCTCGAGTAAAGTTTGTGAAGTAGCGCCCCCCCCCCCCCCACCCGGCCCCTAACGGAAAAAAAATCGTTACTAACCACTGAACTATCAATAAAAAGTACATAGAACTCCAGAACTTTGCGAGAGGCAACCAGAACTGATTTTCCATTTTTTCCTCCGACTGAGCAGTAGATTTATGGCACGATGGAATTCTTTGAGTGAACCCAAATTTTTTTTTTCGGAAAAATGATTTTTTTTTGGAGTTCTGGTTGCCCCCGCAAGAGTTCTGTTAAATAGCTTTACAACTTTTTTTGATCAGACAAATATTTACAACGGTACGCTCGAGTCAAGTTTGTGAAATTGCCCCCGCCCCCCAACGGAAAAAAATCGTTACTAACCACTGAACTATCAAAAAAAAGTACATAGAACTCCAGAACTTTGCGAGAGGCAACCAGAACTGATTTTCAATTTTTTCCTTCGACTGAGTAGTAGATTGATGGCGCGATGGAATGCTTCGAGTGAAAACAAATGTCTTTTTTTGAAAAAATCAATTTTTTTGGAGTTCTGGTTGCCCCCGCAAGAGTTCTGCTAAATAGCTTTACAACTTTTTTTGATCAGACAAATATTTACAACGGTACACTCGAGTAAATTTTGTGAATGCCCCCCCCTAACGGAAAAAAAATCATTACTAACAACCGAACTATGAATGAAAAATACATAGAAGTCCAGAACTATGCAAAAGGCAACTAGAACTGATTTTCATTTTTTACCTCCGACTGAGCGGTAGATTGATGGCACGATGGAATGCTTTGAATGAGACCAAATTTTTTTTTTCGGAAAAATGCATTTTTTTCGGAGTTCTGGTTGCCCCCGCAAGAGTTCTGCTAAATAGTTTTACAACTTTTTTTGATCAGACAAATATTTACAATGGTACACTCGAATAAATTTTGTGAATGCCCCCCCCCCCCCCTAACGGAAAAAAAATCGTTACCAACAACCGAACTGTCAATAAAAAGTACATAGAACTCCAGAACTATGCGAGAGGAACCTGAACTGATTTTCATTTTTTTCCTCCGACTGAGCAGTAGATTGATGGCACCATGGAATGCTTTGAGTGAACCCAAATTATTTTTTTAGGAAAAATGATTTTTTTTTGGAGTTCTGATTGCCCCCGCAAGAGTTCTGTTAAATAGCTTTACAACTTTTTTGATTAGACAAATATTGACAACGGTACACTCGAGTAGATTTCGTGAAGATGCCCCCCCCTCCCCCTCCCTCCTAACGGAAAAAAGTCGTTACTAACAACCGAACTATGAATGAAAAGTACATAGAAGTCCAGAACTATGCGAGAGGAACCAGAACTGATTTTCATTTTTTTCCTCCGACTGAGCAGTAGATTGATGGCACGATGGAATGCTTTAAGTGAACCCAAATTTTTTTTTTCGGAAAAATGATTTTTTTTTGGAGTTCTGGTTGCCCCCGCAGGAGTTCTGTTAAATAGCTTTACAACTTTTTTTGATCAGACAAATATTGACAACGGTACACTCGAGTAGATTTCGTGAAGATGCCCCCCCCCGCCCCCACCCACCTAACGGAAAAAAGTCGTTACTAACAACCGAACTATGAATGAAAAGTACATAGAAGTCCAGAACTGTGCGAGAGGAACCAGAACTAATTTTCATTTTTTTCCTCCGACTGAGCAGTAGATTGATGGCACGATGGAAAGCCTTGAGTGACCCCAAATTTTTTTTTCTCGGAAAAATGATTTTTTTTGGAGTTCTGGTTGCCCTCGCAAGAGTTCTGTTAAATAGCTTTATAACTTTTTTTGATCAGACAAATATTTACAACGGTACGCTCGAGTAAAGTTTGTGAAGTAGCCCCCCCCCCACCCGCCCCTTAACGGAAAAAAAATCGTTACTAACCACTGAACTATCAATAAAAAGTACATAGAACTCCAGAACTTTGCGAGAGGCAACCAGAACTGATTTTCCATTTTTTCCTCCGACTGAGCAGTAGATTGATGGCACGATGGAATTCTTTGAGTGAACCCAAATTTTTTTTTTTCGGAAAAATGATTTTTTTTTGGAGTTCTGGTTGCCCCCGCAAGAGTTCTGTTAAATAGCTTTACAACTTTTTTTGATCAGACAAATATTTACAACGGTACGCTCGAGTCAAGTTTGTGAAATTGCCCCCGCCCCCCAACGGAAAAAAATCGTTACTAACCACTGAACTATCAAAAAAAAGTACATAGAACTCCAGAACTTTGCGAGAGGCAACCAGAACTGATTTTCAATTTTTTCCTTCGACTGAGTAGTAGATTGATGGCGCGATGGAATGCTTCGAGTGAAAACAAATGTCTTTTTTTGAAAAAATCAATTTTTTTGGAGTTCTGGTTGCCCCCGCAAGAGTTCTGCTAAATAGCTTTACAACTTTTTTTGATCAGACAAATATTTACAACGGTACACTCGAGTAAATTTTGTGAATGCCCCCCCCCCCCCCTAACGGAAAAAAAATCATTACTAACAACCGAACTATGAATGAAAATTACATAGAAGTCCAGAACTATGCAAAAGGCAACTAGAACTGATTTTCATTTTTTACCTCCGACTGAGCGGTAGATTGATGGCACGATGGAATGCTTTGAATGAGACCAAATTTTTTTTTTCGGAAAAATGCATTTTTTTTCGGAGTTCTGGTTGCCCCCGCAAGAGTTCTGCTAAATACTTTTACAACTTTTTTTGATCAGACAAATATTTACAATGGTACACTCGAATAAATTTTGTGAATGCCCCCCCCCCCTAACGGAAAAAAAATCGTTACCAACAACCGAACTGTCAATAAAAAGTACATAGAACTCCAGAACTATGCGAGAGGAACCTGAACTGATTTTCATTTTTTTCCTCCGACTGAGCAGTAGATTGATGGCACCATGGAATGCTTTGAGTGAACCCAAATTTTTTTTTTCGGAAAAATTATTTTTTTTGGAGTTCTGATTGCCCCCGCAAGAGTTCTGTTAAATAGCTTTACAACTTTTTTGATTAGACAAATATTGACAACGGTACACTCGAGTAGATTTCGTGAAGATGCCTCCCCCCTCCCCCACCTACCTAACGGAAAAAAGTCGTTACTAACAACCGAACTATGAATGAAAAGTACATAGAAGTCCAGAACTATGCGAGAGGAACCAGAACTGATTTTCCATTTTTTCCTCCGACTGAGCAGTAGATTGATGGCACGATGGAATTCTTTGAGTGAACCCAAATTTTTTTTTTCGGAAAAATGATTTTTTTTTGGAGTTCTGGTTGCCCCCGCAAGAGTTCTGTTAAATAGCTTTACAACTTTTTTTGATCAGACAAATATTTACAACGGTACGCTCGAGTCAAGTTTGTGAAATTGCCCCCGCCCCCCAACGGAAAAAAATCGTTACTAACCACTGAACTATCAAAAAAAAGTACATAGAACTCCAGAACTTTGCGAGAGGCAACCAGAACTGATTTTCAATTTTTTCCTCCGACTGAGCAGTAGATTGATGGCACGATGGAATTCTTTGAGTGAACCCAAATTTTTTTTTTCGGAAAAATGATTTTTTTTTGGAGTTCTGGTTGCCCCCGCAAGAGTTCTGTTAAATAGCTTTACAACTTTTTTTGATCAGACAAATATTTACAACGGTACGCTCGAGTCAAGTTTGTGAAATTGCCCCCGCCCCCCAACGGAAAAAAATCGATACTAACCACTGAACTATCAAAAAAAAGTACATAGAACTCCAGAACTTTGCGAGAGGCAACCAGAACTGATTTTCAATTTTTTCCTTCGACTGAGTAGTAGATTGATGGCGCGATGGAATGCTTCGAGTGAAAACAAATGTCTTTTTTTGAAAAAATCAATTTTTTTGGAGTTCTGGTTGCCCCCGCAAGAGTTCTGCTCAATAGCTTTACAACTTTTTTTGATCAGACAAATATTTACAACGGTACACTCGAGTAAATTTTGTGAATGCCCCCCCTCCCTAACGGAAAAAAAATCATTACTAACAACCGAACTATGAATGAAAAATACATAGAAGTCCAGAACTATGCAAAAGGCAACAAGAACTGATTTTCATTTTTTATTTCCGACTGAGCGGTAGATTGATGGCACGATGGAATGCTTTGAATGAGACCAAATTTTTTTTTTCGGAAAAATGCATTTTTTTCGGAGTTCTGGTTGCCCCCGCAAGAGTTCTGCTAAATAGCTTTACAACTTTTTTTGATCAGACAAATATTGACAACGGTACACTCGAGTAGATTTCGTGAAGATGCCCCCCCCCTCCCATGCCCGCCTAACGGAAAAAAGTCGTTACTAACAACCGAACTATGAATGAAAAGTACATAGAAGTCCAGAACTATGCGAGAGGAACCAGAACTGATTTTCATTTTTTTCCTCCGACTGAGCAGTAGATTGATGGCACGATGGAATGCTTTAAGTGAACCCAATTTTTTTTTTTCGGAAAAATGATTCTTTTTGGAGTTCTGGTTGCCCCCGCAAGAGTTCTGTTAAATAGCTCTATCACTTTTTTTGATCAGACAAATATTTACAACGGTACGCTCGAGTAAAGTTTGTGAAGTAGCCCCCCCCCCCCCCCACCCGCCCACCTAACGGAAAAAAAATCGTTACCAACAACCGAACTGTCAATAAAAAGTACATAGAACTCCAGAACTATGCGAGAGGAACCAGAACTGATTTTCATTTTTTTCCTCCGACTGAGCAGTAGATTGATGGCACCATGGAATGCTTTGAGTGAACCCAAATTATTTTTTTCGGAAAAATGATTTTTTTTGGAGTTCTGATTGCCCCCGCAAGAGTTCTGTTAAATAGCTTTACAACTTTTTTGATTAGACAAATATTGACAACGGTACACTCGAGTAGATTTCGTGAAGATGTCCCCCCCCTCACCCTCCCTCCTAACGGAAAAAAGTCGTTACTAACAACCGAACTATGAATGACAAGTACATAGAAGTCCAGAACTATGCGAGAGGAGCCAGAACTGATTTTCATTTTTTTCCTCCGACTGAGCAGTAGATTGATGGCACGATGGAATGCTTTAAGTGAACCCAAATTTTTTTTTTCGGAAAAATGATTTTTTTTGGAGTTCTGGTTGTCCCCGCAGGAGTTCTGTTAAATAGCTTTACAACTTTTTTTGATCAGACAAATATTGACAACGGTACACTCGAGTAGATTTCGTGAAGATGCCCCCCCCTCCCCCACCCTCCTAACGGAAAAAAGTCGTTACTAACAACCGAACTATGAATGAAAAGTACATAGAAGTCCAGAACTATGCGAGAGGAACCAGAACTGATTTTCATTTTTTTCCTCCGACTGAGCAGTAGATTGATGGCACGATGGAATGCCTTGAGTGACCCCAAATTTTTTTTTCTCGGAAAAATGATTCTTTTTGGAGTTCTGGTTGCGCCCGCAAGAGTTCTGTTAAATAGCTTTATCACTTTTTTTGATCAGACAAATATTTACAACGGTACGCTCGAGTAAAGTTTGTGAAGTAGCCCCCCCCCCCCACCCGCCCCCTAACGGAAAAAAAATCGTTACTAACCACTGAACTATCAATAAAAAGTACATAGAACTCCAGAACTTTACGAGAGGCAACCAGAACTGATTTTCCATTTTTTCCTCCGACTGAGCAGTAGATTGATGGCACGATGGAATTCTTTGAGTGAACCCAAATTTTTTTTTTCGGAAAAATGATTTTTTTTGGAGTTCTGGTTGCCCCCGCAAGAGTTCTGTTAAATAGGTTTACAACTTTTTTTGATCAGACAAATATTTACAACGGTACGCTCGAGTCAAGTTTTTGAAATTGCCCCCGCCCCCCAACGGAAAAAAATCGTCACTAACCACTGAACGATCAAAAAAAAGTACATAGAACTCCAGAACTTTGCGAGAGGCAACCAGAACTGATTTTCAATTTGTTCCTTCGACTGAGTAGTAGATTGATGGCGCGATGGAATGCTTCGAGTGAAAACAAATTTATTTTTTTGAAAAAATCAATTTTTTTGGAGTTCTGGTTGCCCCCGCAAGAGTTCTGCTCAATAGCTTTACAACTTTTTTTGATCAGACAAATATTTACAACGGTACACTCGAGTAAATTTTGTGAATGCCCCCCCCCCGTACGGAAAAAAAATCATTACTAACAACCGAACTATGAATGAAAAATACATAGAAGTCCAGAACTATGCAAAAGGCAACAAGAACTGATTTTCATTTTTTACCTCCGACTGAGCGGTAGATTGATGGCACGATGGAATGCTTTGAATGAGACCAAATTTTTTTTTTCGGAAAAATGCATTTTTTTTCGGAGTTCTGGTTGCCCCCGCAAGAGTTCTGCTAAATAGCTTTACAACTTTTTTTGATCAGACAAATATTGACAACGGTACACTCGAGTAGATTTCGTGAAGATGCCCCCCCCCTCCCATGCCCGCCTAACGGAAAAAAGTCGTTACTAACAACCGAACTATGAATGAAAAGTACATAGAAGTCTAGAACTATGCGAGAGGAACCAGAACTGATTTTCATTTTTTTCCTCCGACTGAGCAGTAGATTGATGGCACGATGGAATGCTTTAAGTGAACCCAAATTTTTTTTTTCGGAAAAATGACTCTTTTTGGAGTTCTGGTTGCCCCCGCAAGAGTTCTGTTAAATAGCTCTATCACTTTTTTTGATCAGACAAATATTTACAACGGTACGCTCGAGTAAAGTTTGTGAAGTAGCCCCCCCCCCCCCCACCCGCCCTCCTAACGGAAAAAAGTCGTTACTAACAACCGAACTATGAATGAAAAGTACATAGAAGTCCAGAACTATGCGAGAGGAACCAGAACTGATTTTCATTTTTTTCCTCCGACTGAGCAGAAGATTGATGGCACGATGGAATGCCTTGAGTGACCCCAAATTTTTTTTTCTCGGAAAAATGATTTTTTTTGGAGTTCTGGTTGCCCCCGAAAGAGTTCTGTTTAATAGCTTTACAACTTTTTTTGATCAGACAAATATTTACAACGGTACGCTCGAGTCAAGTTTGTGAAATTGCCCCCGCCCCCCAACGGAAGAAAATCGTTACTAACCACTGAACTATTAAAAAAAGTACATAGAACTCCAGAACTTTGCGAGAGGCAACCAGAACTGATTTTCAATTTTTTCCTTCGACTGAGTAGTAGATTGATGGCGCGATGGAATGCTTCGAGTGAAAACAAATGTCTTTTTTTGAAAACATCAATTTTTTTGGAGTTCTGGTTGCCCCCGCAAGAGTTCTGCTAAATAGCTTTACAGCTTTTTTTGATCAGACAAATATTTACAACGGTACACTCGAGTAAATTTTGTGAATGCCCCCCCCCTAACGGAAAAAAAATCATTACTAACAACCGAACTATGAATGAAAAATACATAGAAGTCCAGAACTATGCAAAAGGCAACTAGAGTTGATTTTCATTTTTTACCTCCGACTGAGCGGTAGAATGATGGCACGATGGAATGCTTTGAATGAGACCAAATTTTTTTTTTCGGAAAAATGCATTTTTTTTCGGAGTTCTGGTTGCCCCCGCAAGAGTTCTGCTAAATAGCTTTATAACTTTTTTTGATCAGACAAATATTTACAACGGTACACTCGAATAAATTTTGTGAATGCCCCCCCCCCTAACGGAAAAAAAATCGTTACCAACAACCGAACTGTCAATAAAAAGTACATAGAACTCCAGAACTATGCGAGAGGAACCAGAACTGATTTTCATTTTGTTCCTCCGACTGAGCAGTAGATTGATGGCACCATGGAATGCTTTGAGTGAACCGAAATTATTTTTTTCGGAAAAATGATTTTTTTTTGGAGTTCTGATTGCCCCCGCAATAGTTCTGTTAAATAGCTTTACAACTTTTTTGATTAGACAAATATTGACAACGGTACACTCGAGTAGATTTCGTGAAGATGCCCCCCCCTGCCCCACCCTCCTAACGGAAAAAAGTCGTTACTAACAACCGAACTATGAATGAAAAGTACATAGAAGTCCAGAACTATGCGAGAGGAACCAGAACTGATTTTCATTTTTTTCCTCCGACTGAGCAGTAGATTGATGGCACCATGGAATGCTTTGAGTGAACCCAAATTATTTTTTTCGGAAAAATGATTTTTTTTTGGAGTTCTGATTGCCCCCGCAAGAGTTCTGTTAAATAGCTTTACAACTTTTTTGATTAGACAAATATTGACAACGGTACACTCGAGTAGATTTCGTGAAGATGCCCCCCCCCACCCCCACCCTCCTAACGGAAAAAAGTCGTTACTAACGACCGAACTATGACTGAAAAGTACATAGAAGTCCAGAACTATGCGAGAGGAACCAGAACTGATTTTCATTTTTTTCCTCCGACTGAGCAGTAGATTGATGGCACGATGGAATGCCTTGAGTGACCCCAAATTTTTTTTTCTCGGAAAAATGATTCTTTTTGGAGTTCTGGTTGCCCCCGCAAGAGTTCTGTTAAATAGCTTTATCACTTTTTTTGATCAGACAAATATTTACAACGGTACGCTCGAGTAAAGTTTGTGAAGTAGCCCCCCCCCCCACCCGCCCCCTAACGGAAAAAAAATCGTTACTAACCACTGAACTATCAATAAAAAGTACATAGAACTCCAGAACTTTGCGAGAGGCAACCAGAACTGATTTTCCATTTTTTCCTCCGACTGAGCAGTAGATTGATGGCACGATGGAATTCTTTGAGTGAACCCAAATTTTTTTTTTCGGAAAAATGATTTTTTTTTGGAGTTCTGGTTGCCCACGCAAGAGTTCTGTTAAATAGCTATACAACTTTTTTTGATCAGACAAATATTTACAACGGTACGCTCGAGTCAAGTTTGTGAAATTGCCCCCGCCCCCCAACGGAAAAAAATCGATACTAACCACTGAACTATCAAAAAAAAGTACAGAGAACTCCAGAACTTTGCGAGAGGCAACCAGAACTGATTTTCAATTTTTTCCTTCGACTGAGTAGTAGATTGATGGCGCGATGGAATGCTTCGAGTGAAAACAAATGTCTTTTTTTGAAAAAATCAATTTTTTTGGAGTTCTGGTTGCCCCCGCAAGAGTTCTGCTCAATAGCTTTACAACTTTTTTTGATCAGACAAATATTTACAACGGTACACTCGAGTAAATTTTGTGAATGCCCCCCCTCCCTAACGGAAAAAAAATCATTACTAACAACCGAACTATGAATGAAAAATACATAGAAGTCCAGAACTATGCAAAAGGCAACAAGAACTGATTTTCATTTTTTATTTCCGACTGAGCGGTAGATTGATGGCACGATGGAATGCTTTGAATGAGACCAAATTTTTTTTTTCGGAAAAATGCATTTTTTTCGGAGTTCTGGTTGCCCCCGCAAGAGTTCTGCTAAATAGCTTTACAACTTTTTTTGATCAGACAAATATTGACAACGGTACACTCGAGTAGATTTCGTGAAGATGCCCCCCCCCCTCCCATGCCCGCCTAACGGAAAAAAGTCGTTACTAACAACCGAACTATGAATGAAAAGTACATAGAAGTCCAGAACTATGCGAGAGGAACCAGAACTGATTTTCATTTTTTTCCTCCGACTGAGCAGTAGATTGATGGCACGATGGAATGCTTTAAGTGAACCCAATTTTTTTTTTTCGGAAAAATGATTCTTTTTGGAGTTCTGGTTGCCCCCGCAAGAGTTCTGTTAAATAGCTCTATCACTTTTTTTGATCAGACAAATATTTACAACGGTACGCTCGAGTAAAGTTTGTGAAGTAGCCCCCCCCCCCCCCACCCGCCCACCTAACGGAAAAAAAATCGTTACCAACAACCGAACTGTCAATAAAAAGTACATAGAACTCCAGAACTATGCGAGAGGAACCAGAACTGATTTTCATTTTTTTCCTCCGACTGAGCAGTAGATTGATGGCACCATGGAATGCTTTGAGTGAACCCAAATTATTTTTTTCGGAAAAATGATTTTTTTTTGGAGTTCTGATTGCCCCCGCAAGAGTTCTGTTAAATAGCTTTAGAACTTTTTTGATTAGACAAATATTGACAACGGTACACTCGAGTAGATTTCGTGAAGATGTCCCCCCCCCTCACCCTCCCTCCTAACGGAAAAAAGTCGTTACTAACAACCGAACTATGAATGACAAGTACATAGAAGTCCAGAACTATGCGAGAGGAACCAGAACTGATTTTCATTTTTTTCCTCCGACTGAGCAGTAGATTGATGGCACGATGGAATGCCTTGAGTGACCCCAAATTTTTTTTTCTCGGAAAAATGATTCTTTTTGGAGTTCTGGTTGCGCCCGCAAGAGTTCTGTTAAATAGCTTTATCACTTTTTTTGATCAGACAAATATTTACAACGGTACGCTCGAGTAAAGTTTGTGAAGTAGCCCCCCCCCCACCCGCCCCCTAACGGAAAAAAAATCGTTACTAACCACTGAACTATCAATAAAAAGTACATAGAACTCCAGAACTTTACGAGAGGCAACCAGAACTGATTTTCCATTTTTTCCTCCGACTGAGCAGTAGATTGATGGCACGATGGAATTCTTTGAGTGAACCCAAATTTTTTTTTTCGGAAAAATGATTTTTTTTGGAGTTCTGGTTGCCCCCGCAAGAGTTCTGTTAAATAGGTTTACAACTTTTTTTGATCAGACAAATATTTACAACGGTACGCTCGAGTCAAGTTTTTGAAATTGCCCCCGCCCCCCAACGGAAAAAAATCGTCACTAACCACTGAACGATCAAAAAAAAGTACATAGAACTCCAGAACTTTGCGAGAGGCAACCAGAACTGATTTTCAATTTGTTCCTTCGACTGAGTAGTAGATTGATGGCGCGATGGAATGCTTCGAGTGAAAACAAATGTCTTTTTTTGAAAAAATCAATTTTTTTGGAGTTCTGGTTGCCCCCGCAAGAGTTCTGCTCAATAGCTTTACAACTTTTTTTGATCAGACAAATATTTACAACGGTACACTCGAGTAAATTTTGTGAATGCCCCCCCCCCTAACGGAAAAAAAATCATTACTAACAACCGAACTATGAATGAAAAATACATAGAAGTCCAGAACTATGCAAAAGGCAACAAGAACTGATTTTCATTTTTTACCTCCGACTGAGCGGTAGATTGATGGCACGATGGAATGCTTTGAATGAGACCAAATTTTTTTTTTCGGAAAAATGCATTTTTTTTCGGAGTTCTGGTTGCCCCCGCAAGAGTTCTGCTAAATAGCTTTACAACTTTTTTTGATCAGACAAATATTGACAACGGTACACTCGAGTAGATTTCGTGAAGATGCCCCCCCCCTCCCATGCCCGCCTAACGGAAAAAAGTCGTTACTAACAACCGAACTATGAATGAAAAGTACATAGAAGTCCAGAACTATGCGAGAGGAACCAGAACTGATTTTCATTTTTTTCCTCCGACTGAGCAGTAGATTGATGGCACGATGGAATGCTTTAAGTGAACCCAAATTTTTTTTTTCGGAAAAATGATTCTTTTTGGAGTTCTGGTTGCCCCCGCAAGAGTTCTGTTAAATAGCTCTATCACTTTTTTTGATCAGACAAATATTTACAACGGTACGCTCGAGTAAAGTTTGTGAAGTAGCCCCCCCCCCCCCCCACCCGCCCTCCTAACGGAAAAAAGTCGTTACTAACAACCGAACTATGAATGAAAAGTACATAGAAGTCCAGAACTATGCGAGAGGAACCAGAACTGATTTTCATTTTTTTCCTCCGACTGAGCAGAAGATTGATGGCACGATGGAATGCCTTGAGTGACCCCAAATTTTTTTTTCTCGGAAAAATGATTTTTTTTGGAGTTCTGGTTGCCCCCGAAAGAGTTCTGTTAAATAGCTTTACAACTTTTTTTGATCAGACAAATATTTACAACGGTACGCTCGAGTCAAGTTTGTGAAATTGCCCCCGCCCCCCAACGGAAGAAAATCGTTACTAACCACTGAACTATTAAAAAAAGTACATAGAACTCCAGAACTTTGCGAGAGGCAACCAGAACTGATTTTCAATTTTTTCCTTCGACTGAGTAGTAGATTGATGGCGCGATGGAATGCTTCGAGTGAAAACAAATGTCTTTTTTTGAAAACATCAATTTTTTTGGAGTTCTGGTTGCCCCCGCAAGAGTTCTGCTAAATAGCTTTACAGCTTTTTTTGATCAGACAAATATTTACAACGGTACACTCGAGTAAATTTTGTGAATGCCCCCCCCCTAACGGAAAAAAAATCATTACTAACAACCGAACTATGAATGAAAAATACATAGAAGTCCAGAACTATGCAAAAGGCAACTAGAGTTGATTTTCATTTTTTACCTCCGACTGAGCGGTAGAATGATGGCACGATGGAATGCTTTGAATGAGACCAAATTTTTTTTTTCGGAAAAATGCATTTTTTTTCGGAGTTCTGGTTGCCCCCGCAAGAGTTCTGCTAAATAGCTTTATAACTTTTTTTGATCAGACAAATATTTACAACGGTACACTCGAATAAATTTTGTGAATGCCCCCCCCCCTAACGGAAAAAAAATCGTTACCAACAACCGAACTGTCAATAAAAAGTACATAGAACTCCAGAACTATGCGAGAGGAACCAGAACTGATTTTCATTTTGTTCCTCCGACTGAGCAGTAGATTGATGGCACCATGGAATGCTTTGAGTGAACCGAAATTATTTTTTTCGGAAAAATGATTTTTTTTTGGAGTTCTGATTGCCCCCGCAATAGTTCTGTTAAATAGCTTTACAACTTTTTTGATTAGACAAATATTGACAACGGTACACTCGAGTAGATTTCGTGAAGATGCCCCCCCCTGCCCCACCCTCCTAACGGAAAAAAGTCGTTACTAACAACCGAACTATGAATGAAAAGTACATAGAAGTCCAGAACTATGCGAGAGGAACCAGAACTGATTTTCATTTTTTTCCTCCGACTGAGCAGTAGATTGATGGCACCATGGAATGCTTTGAGTGAACCCAAATTATTTTTTTCGGAAAAATGATTTTTTTTTGGAGTTCTGATTGCCCCCGCAAGAGTTCTGTTAAATAGCTTTACAACTTTTTTGATTAGACAAATATTGACAACGGTACACTCGAGTAGATTTCGTGAAGATGCCCCCCCCCCACCCCCACCCTCCTAACGGAAAAAAGTCGTTACTAACGACCGAACTATGACTGAAAAGTACATAGAAGTCCAGAACTATGCGAGAGGAACCAGAACTGATTTTCATTTTTTTCCTCCGACTGAGCAGTAGATTGATGGCACGATGGAATGCCTTGAGTGACCCCAAATTTTTTTTTCTCGGAAAAATGATTCTTTTTGGAGTTCTGGTTGCCCCCGCAAGAGTTCTGTTAAATAGCTTTATCACTTTTTTTGATCAGACAAATATTTACAACGGTACGCTCGAGTAAAGTTTGTGAAGTAGCCCCCCCCCCCCCACCCGCCACCTAACGGAAAAAAAATCGTTACTAACCACTGAACTATCAATAAAAAGTACATAGAACTCCAGAACTTTGCGAGAGGCAACCAGAACTGATTTTCCATTTTTTCCTCCGACTGAGCAGTAGATTGATGGCACGATGGAATTCTTTGAGTGAACCCAAATTTTTTTTTTCGGAAAAATGATTTTTTTTTGGAGTTCTGGTTGCCCACGCAAGAGTTCTGTTAAATAGCTATACAACTTTTTTTGATCAGACAAATATTTACAACGGTACGCTCGAGTCAAGTTTGTGAAATTGCCCCCGCCCCCCAACGGAAAAAAATCGATACTAACCACTGAACTATCAAAAAAAAGTACATAGAACTCCAGAACTTTGCGAGAGGCAACCAGAACTGATTTTCAATTTTTTCCTTCGACTGAGTAGTAGATTGATGGCGCGATGGAATGCTTCGAGTGAAAACAAATGTCTTTTTTTGAAAAAATCAATTTTTTTGGAGTTCTGGTTGCCCCCGCAAGAGTTCTGCTCAATAGCTTTACAACTTTTTTTGATCAGACAAATATTTACAACGGTACACTCGAGTAAATTTTGTGAATGCCCCCCCCACCCTAACGGAAAAAAAATCATTACTAACAACCGAACTATGAATGAAAAATACATAGAAGTCCAGAACTATGCAAAAGGCAACAAGAACTCATTTTCATTTTTTATTTCCGACTGACCGGTAGATTGATGGCACGATGGAATGCTTTGAATGAGACCAAATTTTTTTTTTCGGAAAAATGCATTTTTTTCGGAGTTCTGGTTGCCCCCGCAAGAGTTCTGCTAAATAGCTTTACAACTTTTTTTGATCAGACAAATATTGACAACGGTACACTCGAGTAGATTTCGTGAAGATGCCCCCCCCGCCCCCACCCACCTAACGGAAAAAAGTCGTTACTAACAACCGAACTATGAATGAAAAGTACATAGAAGTCCAGAACTATGCGAGAGGAACCAGAACTGATTTTCATTTTTTTCCTCCGACTGAGCAGTAGATTGATGGCACGATGGAATGCTTTAAGTGAACCCAAATTTTTTTTTTCGGAAAAATGATTTTTTTTTGGAATTCTGGTTGCCCCCGCAAGAGTTCTGTTAAATAGCTTTACAACTTTTTTTGATCGGACAAATATTTACAACGGTACGCTCGAGTCAAGTTTGTGAAATTGCCCCCGCCCCCCAACGGAAGAAAATCGTTACTAACCACTGAACTATTAAAAGAAGTACATAGAACTCCAGAACTTTGCGAGAGGCAACCAGAACTGATTTTCAATTTTTTCCTTCGACTGAGTAGTAGATTGATGGCGCGATGGAATGCTTCGAGTGAAAACAAATGTCTTTTTTTGAAAAAATCAATTTTTTTGGAGTTCTGGTTGCCCCCGCAAGAGTTCTGCTAAATAGCTTTACAACTTTTTTTGATCAGACAAATATTTACAACGGTACACTCGAGTAAATTTTGTGAATGCCCCCCCCCCCCAACGGAAAAAAAATCATTACTAACAACCGAACTATGAATGAAAAATACATAGAAGTCCAGAACTATGCAAAAGGCAACTAGAACTGATTTTCATTTTTTACCTCCGACTGAGCGGTAGAATGATGGCACGATGGAATGCTTTGAATGAGACCAAATTTTTTTTTTCGGAAAAATGCATTTTTTTTCGGAGTTCTGGTTGCCCCCGCAAGAGTTCTGCTAAATAGCTTTACAACTTTTTTTGATCAGACAAATATTGACAACGGTACACTCGAATAAATTTTGTGAATGCCCCCCCCCCTAACGGAAAAAAAATCGTTACCAACAACCGAACTGTCAATAAAAAGTACATAGAACTCCAGAACTATGCCAGAGGAACCAGAACTGATTTTCATTTTTTTCCTCCGACTGAGCAGTAGATTGATGGCACCATGGAATGCTTTGAGTGAACCCAAATTATTTTTTTCGGAAAAATGATTTTTTTTTGGAGTTCTGATTGCCCCCGCAAGAGTTCTGTTAAATAGCTTTACAACTTTTTTGATTAGACAAATATTGACAACGGTACACTCGAGTAGATTTCGTGAAGATGCCCCCCCCTCCCCCGCCATCCTAACGGAAAAAAGTCGTTACTAACAACCGAACTATGAATGAAAAGTACATAGAAGTCCAGAACTATGCGAGAGGAACCAGAACTGATTTTCATTTTTTTCCTCCGACTGAGCAGTAGATTGATGGCACCATGGAATGCTTTGAGTGAACCCAAATTATTTTTTTCGGAAAAATGATTTTTTTTTGGAGTTCTGATTGCCCCCGCAAGAGTTCTGTTAAATAGCTTTACAACTTTTCTGATTAGACAAATATTGACAACGGTACACTCGAGTAGATTTCGTGAAGATGCCCCCCCCCCCCCACCCCCACCTTCCTAACGGAAAAAAGTCGTTACTAACAACCGAACTATGAATGAAAAGTACATAGAAGTCCAGAACTATGCGAGAGGAACCAGAACTGATTTTCATTTTTTTCCTCCGACTGAGCAGTAGATTGATGGCACGATGGAATGCTTTAAGTGAACCCAAATTTTTTTTTTCGGAAAAATGATTTTTTTTTGGAGTTCTGGTTGCCCCCGCAAGAGTTCTGCCAAATAGCTTTACAACTTTTTTTGATCAGACAAATATTTACAACGGTACACTCGAATAAATTTTGTGAATGCCCCCCCCCCTAACGGAAAAAAAATCGTTACCAACAACCGAACTGTCAATAAAAAGTACATAGAACTCCAGAACTATGCGAGAGGAACCAGAACTGATTTTCATTTTTTTCCTCCGACTGAGCAGTAGATTGATGGCACCATGGAATGCTTTGAGTGAACCCAAATTAGTTTTTTCGGAAAAATGATTTTTTTTTGGAGTTCTGATTGCCTCCGCAAGAGTTCTGTTAAAGAGCTTTACAACTTTTTTGATTAGACAAATATTGACAGCGGTACACTCGAGTAGATTTCGTGAAGATACCCCCCCCCCTGCCCCTCGCTCCTAACGGAAAAAAGTCGTTACTAACAACCGAACTATGAATGAAAAGTACATAGAAGTCCAGAACTATGCGAGAGGAACCAGAACTGATTTTCAATTTTTTCCTCCGACTGAGCAGTAGATTGATGGCACGATGGAATGCTTTAAGTGAACCCAAATTTTTTTTTCGGAAAAATGATTTTTTTTGGAGTTCTGGTTGCCTCCGTAAGAGTTCTGTTAAATAGCTTTACAACTTTTTTGATTAGACAAATATTGACAACGGTACACTCGAGTAGATTTCGTGAAGATGCCCCCCCCCTCCCCCACCCTCCTAACGGAAAAAAGTCGTTACTAACAACCGAACTATGAATGAAAAGTACATAGAAGTCCAGAACTATGCGAGAGGAACCAGAACTGATTTTCATTTTTTTCCTCCGACTGAGCAGTAGATTGATGGCACGATGGAATGCCTTGAGTGAACCCAAATTTTTTTTTTCGGAAAAATGATTCTTTTTGGAGTTCTGGTTGCCCCCGCAAGAGTTCTGTTAAATAGCTTTATAACTTTTTTTGATCAGACAAATATTTACAACGGTACGCTCGAGTAAAGTTTGTGAAGTAGCCCCCCCCCCCACCCGCCCCCTAACGGAAAAAGAATCGTTACTAACCACTGAACTATCAATAAAAAGTACAAAGAACTCCACAACTTTGCGAGAGGCAACCAGAACTGATTTTCCATTTTTTCCTCCGACTGAGCAGTAGATTGATGGCACGATGGAATTCTTTGAGTGAACCCAAATTTTTTTTTTCGGAAAAATGATTTTTTTTTTGGAGTTCTGGTTGCCCCCGCAAGAGTTCTGTTAAATAGCTTTACAACTTTTTTTGATCAGACAAATATTTACAACGGTACACTCGAATAAATTTTGTGCATGCCCCCCCCCCCCCTAACGGAAAAAAAATCGTTACCAACAACCGAACTGTCAATAAAAAGTACATAGAACTCCAGAACTATGCGAGAGGAACCAGAACTGATTTTCATTTTTTTCCTCCGACTGAGCAGTAGATTGATGGCACGATGGAATGCTTTGAATGGGACCAAATTTTTTTTTTCGGAAAAATGCATTTTTTTTCGGAGTTCTGGTTGCCCCCGCAAGAGTTCTGCTAAATAGCTTTACAACTTTTTTTGATCAGACAAATATTTACAACGGTACACTCGAATAAATTTTGTGCATGCCCCCCCCCCCCCCTAACGGAAAAAAAATCGTTACCAACAACCGAACTGTCAATAAAAAGTACATAGAACTCCAGAACTATGCGAGAGGAACCAGAACTGATTTTCATTTTTTTCCTCCGACTGAGCAGTAGATTGATGGCACCATGGAATGCTTTGAGTGAACCCAAATTATTTTTTTCGGAAAAATGATTTTTTTTTGGAGTTCTGATTGCCCCCGCAAGAGTTCTGTTAAATAGCTTTACAACTTTTTTGATTAGACAAATATTGACAACGGTACACTCGAGTAGATTTCGTGAAGATGCCCCCCCCCCTCCCCCGCCCTCCTAACGGAAAAAAGTCGTTACTAACAACCGAACTATGAATGAAAAGTACATAGAAGTCCAGAAGTATGCGAGAGGAACCAGAACTGATTTTCATTTTTTTCCTCCGACTGAGCAGTAGATTGATGGCACGATGGAATGCTTTAAGTGAACCCAAATTTTTTTTTTCGGAAAAATGATTTTTTTTTGGAGTTCTGGTTGCCCCCGCAGGAGTTCTGTTAAATAGCTTTACAACTTTTTTTGAGCAGACAAATATTTACAACGGTACGCTCGAGTCAAGTTTGTGATATTGCCCCCGCCCCCCAACGGAAAAAAATCGTTACTAACCACTGAACTATCAAAAAAAAGTACATAGAACTCCAGAACTTTGCGAGAGGCAACCAGAACTGATTTTCAATTTTTTCCTTCGACTGAGTGGTAGATTGATGGCGCGATGGAATGCTTCGAGTGAAAACAAATGTCTTTTTTTGAAAAAATCAATTTTTTTGGAGTTCTGGTTGCCCCCGCAAGAGTTCTGCTAAATAGCTTTACAACTTTTTTTGATCAGACAAATATTTACAACGGTACACTCGAGTAAATTTTGTGAATGCCCCCCCCCCTAACGTAAAAAAAATCATTACTAACAACCGAACTATGAATGAAAAATACATAGAAGTCCAGAACTATGCAAAAGGCAACTAGAACTGATTTTCATTTTTTACCTCCGACTGAGCGGTAGATTGATGGCACGATGGAATGCTTTGAATGAGACCAAATTTTTTTTTTCGGAAAAATGCATTTTTTTTCGGAGTTCTGGTTGCCCCCGCAAGAGTTCTGCAAAATAGCTTTACAACTTTTTTTGATCAGACAAATATTTACAACGGTACACTCGAATAAATTTTGTGAATGCCCCCCCCCCCTAAGGGAAAAAAAATCGTTACCAACAACCGAACTGTCAATAAAAAGTACATAGAACTCCAGAACTATGCGAGAGGAACCAGAACTGATTTTCATTTTTTTCCTCCGACTGAGCAGTAGATTGATGGCACCATGGAATGCTTTGAGTGAACCCAAATTATTTTTTTTGGAAAAATGATTTTTTTTTGGAGTTCTGATTGCCCCCGCAAGAGTTCTGTTAAATAGCTTTACAACTTTTTTGATTAGACAAATATTGACAACGGTACACTCGAGTAGATTTCGTGAAGATGCCCCCCCCCTCCCCCACCCTCCTAACGGATAAAAGTCGTTACTAACAACCGAACTATGAATGAAAAGTACATAGAAGTCCAGAACTATGCGAGAGGAACCAGAACTGATTTTCATTTTTTTCCTCCGACTGAGCAGTAGATTGATGGCACGATGGAATGCTTTAAGTGAACCCAAATTTTTTTTTTCGGAAAAATGATTTTTTTTTGGAGTTCTGGTTGCCCCCGCAGGAGTTCTTTTAAATAGCTTTACAACTTTTTTTGATCAGACAAATTTTGTCAACGGTTCACTCGAGTAGATTTCGTGAAGATGCCCCCCCCCCCCACCCTCGTAACGGAAAAAAGTCGTTACTAACAACCGAACTATGAATGAAAAGTACATAGAAGTCCAGAACTATGCGAGAGGAACCAGAACTGATTTTCATTTTTTTCCTCCGACTGAGCAGTAGATTGATGGCACGATGGAATGCTTTAAGTGAACCCAAATTTTTTTTTTCGGAAAAATGATTTTTTTTTGGAGTTCTGGTTGCCCCCGCAGGAGTTCTGTTAAATAGCTTTACAACTTTTTTTGATCAGACAAATATTGACAACGGTACACTCGAGTAGATTTCGTGAAGATGCCCCCCCCTCCCCCGCCCTCCTAACGGAAAAAAGTCGTTACTAACAACCGAACTATGAATGAAAAGTACATAGAAGTCCAGAACTATGCGAGAGGAACCAGAACTGATTTTCATTTTTTTCCTCCGACTGAGCAGTAGATTGATGGCACGATGGAATGCCTTGAGTGACCCCAAATTTTTTTTTCTCGGAAAAATGATTCTTTTTGGAGTTCTGGTTGCCCCCGCAAGAGTTCTGTTAAATAGCTTTATCACTTTTTTTGATCAGACAAATATTTACAACGGTACGCTCGAGTAAAGTTTGTGAAGTAGCCCCCCCCCCCGCCCGCCCACTAACGGAAAAAAAATCGTTACTAACCACTGAACTATCAATAAAAAGTACATAGAACTCCAGAACATTACGAGAGGCAACCAGAACTGATTTTCCATTTTTTCCTCCGACTGAGCAGTAGATTGATGGCACGATGGAATTCATTGAGTGAACCCAAATTTTTTTTTTCGGAAAAATGATTTTTTTTGGAGTTCTGGTTGCCCCCGCAAGAGTTCTGTTAAATAGGTTTACAACTTTTTTTGATCAGACAAATATTTACAACGGTACGCTCGAGTCAAGTTTGTGAAATTGCCCCCGCCCCCCAACGGAAAAAAATCGTTACTAACCACTGAACTATCAAAAAAAAGTACATAGAACTCCAGAACTTTGCGAGAGGCAACCAGAACTAATTTTCAATTTTTTCCTTCGACTGAGTAGTAGATTGATGGCGCGATGGAATACTTCGAGTGAAAACAAATGTCTTTTTTTGAAAAAATCAATTTTTTTGGAGTTCTGGTTGCCCCCGCAAGAGTTCTGCTAAATAGCTTTACAGCTTTTTTTGATCAGACAAATATTTACAACGGTACACTCGAGTAAATTTTGTGAATGCCCCCCCCCCCCCCTAACGGAAAAAAAATCATTACTAACAACCGAACTATGAATGAAAAATACATAGAAGTCCAGAACTATGCAAAAGGCAACTAGAACTGATTTTCATTTTTTACCTCCGACTGAGCGGTAGAATGATGGCACGATGGAATGCTTTGAATGAGACCAAATTTTTTTTTTCGGAAAAATGCATTTTTTTTCGGAGTTCTGGTTGCCCCCGCAAGAGTTCTGCTAAATAGCTTTACAACTTTTTTTGATCAGACAAATATTTACAACGGTACACTCGAATAAATTTTGTGAATGCCCCCCCCCCTAACGGAAAAAAAATCGTTACCAACAACCGAACTGTCAATAAAAAGTACATAGAACTCCAGAACTATGCGAGAGGAACCAGAACTGATTTTCATTTTTTTCCTCCGACTGAGCAGTAGATTGATGGCACCATGGAATGCTTTGAGTGAACCCAAATTATTTTTTTCGGAGAAATGATTTTTTTTTGGAGTTCTGATTGCCACCGCAAGAGTTCTGTTAAATAGCTTTACAACTTTTTTGATTAGACAAATATTGACAACGGTACACTCGAGTAGATTTCGTGAAGATGCCCCCCCCCTGCCCCACCCTCCTAACGGAAAAAAGTCGTTACTAACAACCGAACTATGAATGAAAAGTACATAGAAGTCCAGAACTATGCGAGAGGAACCAGAACTGATTTTCATTTTTTTCCTCCGACTGAGCAGTAGATTGATGGCACGATGGAATGCTTTAAGTGAACCCAATTTTTTTTTTCGGAAAAATGATTTTTTTTTGGAGTTCGGGTTGCCCCCGCAGGAGTTCTGTTAAATAGCTTTACAACTTTTTTTGATCAGACAAATATTGACAACGGTACACTCGAGTAGATTTCGTGAAGATGCCCCCCCCTTCCCCGCCCTCCTAACGGAAAAAAGTCGTTACTAACAACCGAACTATGAATGAAAAGTACATAGAAGTCCAGAACTATGCGAGAGGAACCAGAACTGATTTTCATTTTTTTCCTCCGACTGAGCAGTAGATTGATGGCACCATGGAATGCTTTGAGTGAACCCAAATTATTTTTTTCGGAAAAATTATTTTTTTTTGGCGTTCTGATTGCCTCCGCAAGAGTTCTGTTAAATAGCTTTACAACTTTTTTGATTAGACAAATATTGACAACGGTACACTCGAGTAGATTTCGTGAAGATGTCCCCCCCCCATCCCCCTCCCTCCTAACGGAAAAAAGTCGTTACTAACAACCGAACTATGAATGAAAAGTACATAGAAGTCCAGAACTATGCGAGAGGAACCAGAACTGATTTTCATTTTTTTCCTCCGACTGAGCAGTAGATTGATGGCACGATGGAATGCTTTAAGTGAACCCAAATTTTTTTTTTCGGAAAAATGATTTTTTTTGGAATTCTGGTTGCCCCCGCAAGAGTTCTGTTAAATAGCTTTATAACTTTTTTTGATCAGACAAATATTTACAACGGTACGCTCGAGTAAAGTTTGTGAAGTAGCCCCCCCCCCACCCGCCCCCTAACGGAAAAAGAATCGTTACTAACCACTGAACTATCAATAAAAAGTACAAAGAACTCCACAACTTTGCGAGAGGCAACCAGAACTGATTTTCCATTTTTTCCTCCGACTGAGCAGTAGATTGATGGCACGATGGAATTCTTTGAGTGAACCCAAATTTTTTTTTTCGGAAAAATGATTTTTTTTTGGAGTTCTGGTTGCCCCCGCAAGAGTTCTGTTAAATAGCTTTACAACTTTTTTTGATCAGACAAATATTTACAACGGTACGCTCGAGTCAAGTTTGTGATATTGCCCCCGCCCCCCAACGGAAAAAAATCGTTACTAACCACTGAACTATCAAAAAAAAGTACATAGAACTCCAGAACTTTGCGAGAGGCAACCAGAACTGATTTTCAATTTTTTCCTTCGACTGAGTGGTAGATTGATGGCGCGATGGAATGCTTCGAGTGAAAACAAATGTCTTTTTTTGAAAAAATCAATTTTTTTGGAGTTCTGGTTGCCCCCGCAAGAGTTCTGCTAAATAGCTTTACAACTTTTTTTGATCAGACAAATATTTACAACGGTACACTCGAGTAAATTTTGTGAATGCCCCCCCCCCTAACGGAAAAAAAATCATTACTAACAACCGAACTATGAATGAAAAATACATAGAAGTCCAGAACTATGCAAAAGGCAACTAGAACTGATTTTCATTTTTTACCTCCGACTGAGCGGTAGATTGATGGCACGATGGAATGCTTTGAATGAGACCAAATTTTTTTTTTCGGAAAAATGCATTTTTTTTCGGAGTTCTGGTTGCCCCCGCAAGAGTTCTGCAAAATAGCTTTACAACTTTTTTTGATCAGACAAATATTTACAACGGTACACTCGAATAAATTTTGTGAATGCCCCCCCCCCCCCTAAGGGAAAAAAAATCGTTACCAACAACCGAACTGTCAATAAAAAGTACATAGAACTCCAGAACTATGCGAGAGGAACCAGAACTGATTTTCATTTTTTTCCTCCGACTGAGCAGTAGATTGATGGCACCATGGAATGCTTTGAGTGAACCCAAATTATTTTTTTTGGAAAAATGATTTTTTTTTGGAGTTCTGTTTGCCCCCGCAAGAGTTCTGTTAAATAGCTTTACAACTTTTTTTATTAGACAAATATTGACAACGGTACACTCGAGTAGATTTCGTGAAGATGCCCCCCCCCCACCCTCCTAACGGATAAAAGTCGTTACTAACAACCGAACTATGAATGAAAAGTACATAGAAGTCCAGAACTATGCGAGAGGAACCAGAACTGATTTTCATTTTTTTCCTCCGACTGAGCAGTAGATTGATGGCACGATGGAATGCTTTAAGTGAACCCAAATTTTTTTTTTCGGAAAAATGATTTTTTTTTGGAGTTCTGGTTGCCCCCGCAGGAGTTCTGTTAAATAGCTTTACAACTTTTTTTGATCAGACAAATATTGACAACGGTACACTCGAGTAGATTTCGTGAAGATGCCCCCCCCCCACCCTCGTAACGGAAAAAAGTCGTTACTAACAACCGAACTATGAATGAAAAGTACATAGAAGTCCAGAACTATGCGAGAGGAACCAGAACTGATTTTCATTTTTTTCCTCCGACTGAGCAGTAGATTGATGGCACGATGGAATGCTTTAAGTGAACCCAAATTTTTTTTTTCGGAAAAATGATTTTTTTTTGGAGTTCTGGTTGCCCCCGCAGGAGTTCTGTTAAATAGCTTTACAACTTTTTTTGATCAGACAAATATTGACAACGGTACACTCGAGTAGATTTCGTGAAGATGCCCCCCCCCCTCCCCCGCCCACCTAACGGAAAAAAGTCGTTACTAACAACCGAACTATGAATGAAAAGTACATAGAAGTCCAGAACTATGCGAGAGGAACCAGAACTGATTTTCATTTTTTTCCTCCGACTGAGCAGTAGATTGATGGCACGATGGAATGCCTTGAGTGACCCCAAATTTTTTTTTCTCGGAAAAATGATTTTTTTTGGAGTTCTGGTTGCCCCCGCAAGAGTTCTGTTAAATAGCTTTACAACTTTTTTTGAGCAGACAAATATTTACAACGGTACGCTCGAGTCAAGTTTGTGATATTGCCCCCGCCCCCCAACGGAAAAAAATCGTTACTTACCACTGAACTATCAAAAAAAAGTACATAGAACTCCAGAACTTTGCGAGAGGCAACCAGAACTGATTTTCAATTTTTTCCTTCGACTGAGTAGTAGATTGATGGCGCGATGGAATGCTTCGAGTGAAAACAAATGTCTTTTTTTGAAAAAATCAATTTTTTTTGGAGTTCTGGTTGCCCCCGCAAGAGTTCTGCTAAATAGCTTTACAACTTTTTTTGATCAGACAAATATTTACAACGGTACACTCGAGTAAATTTTGTGAATGCCCCCCCCCCCCCTAACGGAAAAAAAATCATTACTAACAACCGAACTATGAATGAAAAATACATAGAAGTCCAGAACTATGCAAAAGGCAACTAGAACTGATTTTCATTTTTTACCTCCGACTGAGCGGTAGATTGATGGCACGATGGAATGCTTTGAATGAGACCAAATTTTTTTTTTCGGAAAAATGCATTTTTTTTCGGAGTTCTGGTTGCCCCCGCAAGAGTTCTGCTAAATACTTTTACAACTTTTTTTGATCAGACAAATATTTACAATGGTACACTCGAATAAATTTTGTGAATGCCCCCCCCCCCTAACGGAAAAAAAATCGTTACCAACAACCGAACTGTCAATAAAAAGTACATAGAACTCCAGAACTATGCGAGAGGAACCTGAACTGATTTTCATTTTTTTCCTCCGACTGAGCAGTAGATTGATGGCACCATGGAATGCTTTGAGTGAACCCAAATTTTTTTTTTCGGAAAAATGATTTTTTTTGGAGTTCTGATTGCCCCCGCAAGAGTTCTGTTAAATAGCTTTACAACTTTTTTGATTAGACAAATATTGACAACGGTACACTCGAGTAGATTTCGTGAAGATGCCTCCCCCCTCCCCCACCTACCTAACGGAAAAAAGTCGTTACTAACAACCGAACTATGAATGAAAAGTACATAGAAGTCCAGAACTATGCGAGAGGAACCAGAACTGATTTTCCATTTTTTCCTCCGACTGAGCAGTAGATTGATGGCACGATGGAATTCTTTGAGTGAACCCAAATTTTTTTTTTCGGAAAAATGATTTTTTTTTGGAGTTCTGGTTGCCCCCGCAAGAGTTCTGTTAAATAGCTTTACAACTTTTTTTGATCAGACAAATATTTACAACGGTACGCTCGAGTCAAGTTTGTGAAATTGCCCCCGCCCCCCAACGGAAAAAAATCGATACTAACCACTGAACTATCAAAAAAAAGTACATAGAACTCCAGAACTTTGCGAGAGGCAACCAGAACTGATTTTCCATTTTTTCCTCCGACTGAGCAGTAGATTGATGGCACGATGGAATTCTTTGAGTGAACCCAAATTTTTTTTTTCGGAAAAATGATTTTTTTTTGGAGTTCTGGTTGCCCCCGCAAGAGTTCTGTTAAATAGCTTTACAACTTTTTTTGATCAGACAAATATTTACAACGGTACGCTCGAGTCAAGTTTGTGAAATTGCCCCCGCCCCCCAACGGAAAAAAATCGATACTAACCACTGAACTATCAAAAAAAAGTACATAGAACTCCAGAACTTTGCGAGAGGCAACCAGAACTGATTTTCAATTTTTTCCTTCGACTGAGTAGTAGATTGATGGCGCGATGGAATGCTTCGAGTGAAAACAAATGTCTTTTTTTGAAAAAATCAATTTTTTTGGAGTTCTGGTTGCCCCCGCAAGAGTTCTGCTCAATAGCTTTACAACTTTTTTTGATCAGACAAATATTTACAACGGTACACTCGAGTAAATTTTGTGAATGCCCCCCCTCCCTAACGGAAAAAAAATCATTACTAACAACCGAACTATGAATGAAAAATACATAGAAGTCCAGAACTATGCAAAAGGCAACAAGAACTGATTTTCATTTTTTATTTCCGACTGAGCGGTAGATTGATGGCACGATGGAATGCTTTGAATGAGACCAAATTTTTTTTTTCGGAAAAATGCATTTTTTTCGGAGTTCTGGTTGCCCCCGCAAGAGTTCTGCTAAATAGCTTTACAACTTTTTTTGATCAGACAAATATTGACAACGGTACACTCGAGTAGATTTCGTGAAGATGCCCCCCCCTCCCCCTCCCCCTAACGGAAAAAAGTCGTTACTAACAACCGAACTATGAATGAAAAGTACATAGAAGTCCAGAACTATGCGAGAGGAACCAGAACTGATTTTCATTTTTTTCCTCCGACTGAGCAGTAGATTGATGGCACGATGGAATGCTTTAAGTGAACCCAAATTTTTTTTTTCGGAAAAATGATTTTTTTTTGGAGTTCTGGTTGCCCCCGCAGGAGTTGTGTTAAATAGCTTTACAACTTTTTTTGATCAGACAAATATTGACAACGGTACACTCGAGTAGATTTCGTGAAGATGCCCCCCCCCTCCCTCACCCTCCTAACGGAAAAAAGTCGTTACTAACAACCGAACTATGAATGAAAAGTATATAGAAGTCCAGAACTATGCGAGAGGAACCAGAACTGATTTTCATTTTTTTCCTCCGACTGAGCAGTAGATTGATGGCACGATGGAATGCCTTGAGTGACCCCAAATTTTTTTTTCTCGGAAAAATGATTTTTTTTGGAGTTCTGGTTGCCCCCGCAAGAGTTCTGTTAAATAGCTTTACAACTTTTTTTGATCAGACAAATATTTACAACGGTACGCTCGAGTCAAGTTTGTGAAATTGCCCCCGCCCCCCAACGGAAGAAAATCGTTACTAACCACTGAACTATTAAAAAAAGTACATAGAACTCCAGAACTTTGCGAGAGGCAACCAGAACTGATTTTGAATTTTTTCCTTCGACTGAGTAGTAGATTGATGGCGCGATGGAATGCTTCGAGTGAAAACAAATGTCTTTTTTTGAAAAAATCAATTTTTTTGGAGTTCTGGTTGCCCCCGCAAGAGTTCTGCTAAATAGCTTTACAACTTTTTTTGATCAGACAAATATTTACAACGGTACACTCGAGTAAATTTTGTGAATGCCCCCCCCCCCTAACGGAAAAAAAATCATTACTAACAACCGAACTATGAATGAAAAATACATAGAAGTCCAGAACTATGCAAAAGGCAACTAGAACTGATTTTCATTTTTTACCTCCGACTGAGCGGTAGAATGATGGCACGATGGAATGCTTTGAATGAGACCAAATTTTTTTTTTCGGAAAAATGCATTTTTTTTCGGAGTTCTGGTTGCCCCCGCAAGAGTTCTGCTAAATAGCTTTACAACTTTTTTTGATCAGACAAATATTTACAACGGTACACTCGAATAAATTTTGTGAATGCCCCCCCCCCCTAACGGAAAAAAAATCGTTACCAACAACCGAACTGTCAATAAAAAGTACATAGAACTCCAGAACTATGCGAGAGGAACCAGAACTGATTTTCATTTTTTTCCTCCGACTGAGCAGTAGATTCATGGCACCATGGAATGCTTTGAGTGAACCCAAATTATTTTTTTCGGAAAAATGATTTTTTTTTTGGAGTTCTGATTGCCCCCCGCAAGAGTTCTGTTAAATAGCTTTACAACTTTTTTGATTAGACAAATATTGACAAGGGTACACTCGAGTAGATTTCGTGAAGATGCCCCCCCCCTCCCCCACCCTACTAACGGAAAAAAGTCGTTACTAACAACCGAACTATGAATGAAAAGTACCTAGAAGTCCAGAACTATGCGAGAGGAACCAGAACTGATTTTCATTTTTTTCCTCCGACTGAGCAGTAGATTGATGGCACCATGGAATGCTTTGAGTGAACCCAAATTATTTTTTTCGGAAAAATGATTTTTTTTTGGAGTTCTGATTGCCCCCGCAAGAGTTCTGTTAAATAGCTTTACAACTTTTTTGATTAGACAAATATTGACAACGGTACAGTCGAGTAGATTTCGTGAAGATGCCACCCCCCCCCCTTCCTAACGGAAAAAAGTCGTTACTAACAACCGAACTATGAATGAAAAGTACATAGAAGTCCAGAACTATGCGAGAGGAACCAGAACTGATTTTCATTTTTTTCCTCCGACTGAGCAGTAGATTGATGGCACGATGGAATGCTTTAAGTGAACCCAAATTTTTTTTTTCGGAAAAATGATTTTTTTTTGGAGTTCTGGTTGCCCCCGCAAGAGTTCTGCCAAATAGCTTTACAACTTTTTTTGATCAGACAAATATTTACAACGGTACACTCGAATAAATTTTGTGAATGCCCCCCCCCCCCCTAACGGAAAAAAAATCATTACTAACAACCGAACTATGAATGAAAAATACATAGAAGTCCAGAACTATGCAAAAGGCAACTAGAACTGATTTTCATTTTTTACCTCCGACTGAGCGGTAGATTGATGGCACGATGGAATGCTTTGAATGAGACCAAATTTTTTTTTTCGGAAAAATGCATTTTTTTTCGGAGTTCTGGTTGCCCCCGCAAGAGTTCTGCTAAATACTTTTACAACTTTTTTTGATCAGACAAATATTTACAATGGTACACTCGAATAAATTTTGTGAATGCCCCCCCCCCTAACGGAAAAAAAATCGTTACCAACAACCGAACTGTCAATAAAAAGTACATAGAACTCCAGAACTATGCGAGAGGAACCTGAACTGATTTTCATTTTTTTCCTCCGACTGAGCAGTAGATTGATGGCACCATGGAATGCTTTGAGTGAACCCAAATTATTTTTTTCGGAAAAATGATTTTTTTTTGGAGTTCTGATTGCCCCCGCAAGAGTTCTGTTAAATAGCTTTACAACTTTTTTGATTAGACAAATATTGACAACGGTACACTCGAGTAGATTTCGTGAAGATGCCGCCCCCTCCCCCTCCCTCCTAACGGAAAAAAGTCGTTACTAACAACCGAACTATGAATGAAAAGTACATAGAAGTCCAGAACTATGCGAGAGGAACCAGAACTGATTTTCATTTTTTTCCTCCGACTGAGCAGTAGATTGATGGCACGATGGAATGCTTTAAGTGAACCCAAATTTTTTTTTTCGGAAAAATGATTTTTTTTTGGAGTTCTGGTTGCCCCCGCAGGAGTTCTGTTAAATAGCTTTACAACTTTTTTTGATCAGACAAATATTGACACCGGTACACTCGAGTAGATTTCGTGAAGATGCCCCCCCCCCCGGCCCCGCCCTCCTAACGGAAAAAAGTCGTTACTAACAACCGAACTATGAATGAAAAGTACATAGAAGTCCAGAACTATGCGAGAGGAACCAGAACTGATTTTCATTTTTTTCCTCCGACTGAGCAGTAGATTGATGGCACGATGGAATGCCTTGAGTGACCCCAAATTTTTTTTTCTCGGAAAAATGATTTTTTTTGGAGTTCTGGTTGCCCCCGCAAGAGTTCTGTTAAATAGCTTTATAACTTTTTTTCATCAGACAAATATTTACAACGGAACGCTCGAGTAAAGTTTGTGAAGTAGCCCCCCCCCCCCCCCTCCCGCCCCGTAACGGAAAAAAAATCGTTACTAACCACTGAACTATCAATAAAAATTACATAGAACTCCAGAACTTTGCGAGAGGCAACCAGAACTGATTTTCCATTTTTTCCTCCGACTGAGCAGTAGATTGATGGCACGATGGAATTCTTTGAGTGAACCCAAATTTTTTTTTTCGGAAAAATGATTTTTTTTTGGAGTTCTGGTTGCCCCCGCAAGAGTTCTGTTAAATAGCTTTATAACTTTTTTTGATCAGACAAATATTTACAACTGTACGCTCGAGTCAAGTTTGTGAAATTGCCCCCGCCCCCCAACGGAAAAAAATCGTTACTAACCACTGAACTATCAAAAAAAAGTACATAGAACTCCAGAACTTTGCGAGAGGCAACCAGAACTGATTTTCAATTTTTTCCTTCGACTGAGTAGTAGATTGATGGCGCGATGGAATGCTTCGAGTGAAAACAAATGTCTTTTTTTGAAAAAATCAATTTTTTTGGAGTTCTGGTTGCCCCCGCAAGAGTTCTGCTAAATAGCTTTACAACTTTTTTTGATCAGACAAATATTTACAACGGTACACTCGAGTAAATTTTGTGAATGCCCCCCCCCCCCCCTAACGGAAAAAAAATCATTACTAACAACCGAAATATGAATGAAAAATACATAGAAGTCCAGAACTATGCAAAAGGCAACTAGAACTGATTTTCATTTTTTACCTCCGACTGAGCGGTAGATTGATGGCACGATGGAATGCTTTGAATGAGACCAAATTTTTTTTTTCGGAAAAATGCATTTTTTTCGGAGTTCTGGTTGCCCCCGCAAGAGTTCTGCTAAATAGTTTTACAACTTTTTTTGATCAGACAAATATTTACAATGGTACACTCGAATAAATTTTGTGAATGCCCCCCCCCCCCTAACGGAAAAAAAATCGTTACCAACAACCGAACTGTCAATAAAAAGTACATAGAACTCCAGAACTATGCGAGAGGAACCTGAACTGATTTTCATTTTTTTCCTCCGACTGAGCAGTAGATTGATGGCACCATGGAATGCTTTGAGTGAACCCAAATTATTTTTTTCGGAAAAATGATTTTTTTTTGGAGTTCTGATTGCCCCCGCAAGAGATCTGTTAAATAGCTTTACAACTTTTTTGATTAGACAAATATTGACAACGGTACACTCGAGTAGATTTCGTGAAGATGCCCCCCCCTACCCCTCCCTCCTAACGGAAAAAAGTCGTTACTAACAACCGAACTATGAATGAAAAGTACATAGAAGTCCAGAACTATGCGAGAGGAACCAGAACTGATTTTCATTTTTTTCCTCCGACTGAGCAGTAGATTGATGGCACGATGGAATGCTTTAAGTGAACCCAAATTTTTTTTTTCGGAAAAATGATTTTTTTTTGGAGTTCTGGTTGCCCCCGCAGGAGTTCTGTTAAATAGCTTTACAACTTTTTTTGATCAGACAAATATTGACAACGGTACACTCGAGTAGATTTCGTGAAGATGCCCCCCCCCCCCCGCCCCCACCCACCTAACGGAAAAAAGTCGTTACTAACAACCGAACTATGAATGAAAAGTACATAGAAGTCCAGAACTGTGCGAGAGGAACCAGAACTGATTTTCATTTTTTTCCTCCGACTGAGCAGTAGATTGATGGCACGATGGAAAGCCTTGAGTGACCCCAAATTTTTTTTTCTCGGAAAAATGATTTTTTTTGGAGTTCTGGTTGCCCTCGCAAGAGTTCTGTTAAATAGCTTTATAACTTTTTTTGATCAGACAAATATTTACAACGGTACGCGCGAGTAAAGTTTGTGAAGTAGCCCCCCCCCCCACCCGCCCCCTAACGGAAAAAAAATCGTTACTAACCACTGAACTATCAATAAAAAGTACATAGAACTCCAGAACTTTGCGAGAGGCAACCAGAACTGATTTTCCATTTTTTCCTCCGACTGAGCAGTAGATTGATGGCACGATGGAATTCTTTGAGTGAACCCAAATTTTTTTTTTCGGAAAAATGATTTTTTTTTGGAGTTCTGGTTGCCCCCGCAAGAGTTCTGTTAAATAGCTTTACAACTTTTTTTGATCAGACAAATATTTACAACGGTACGCTCGAGTCAAGTTTGTGAAATTGCCCCCGCCCCCCAACGGAAAAAAATCGTTACTAACCACTGAACTATCAAAAAAAAGTACATAGAACTCCAGAACTTTGCGAGAGGCAACCAGAACTGATTTTCAATTTTTTCCTTCGACTGAGTAGTAGATTGATGGCGCGATGGAATGCTTCGAGTGAAAACAAATGTCTTTTTTTGAAAAAATCAATTTTTTTGGAGTTCTGGTTGCCCCCGCAAGAGTTCTGCTAAATAGCTTTACAACTTTTTTTGATCAGACAAATATTTACAACGGTACACTCGAGTAAATTTTGTGAATGCCCCCCCCCCCTAACGGAAAAAAAATCATTACTAACAAGTGAACTATGAATGAAAATTACATAGAAGTCCAGAACTATGCAAAAGGCAACTAGAACTGATTTTCATTTTTTACCTCCGACTGAGCGGTAGATTGATGGCACGATGGAATGCTTTGAATGAGACCAAATTTTTTTTTTCGGAAAAATGCATTTTTTTTCGGAGTTCTGGTTGCCCCCGCAAGAGTTCTGCTAAATACTTTTACAACTTTTTTTGATCAGACAAATATTTACAATGGTACACTCGAATAAATTTTGTGAATGCCCCCCCCCTAACGGATAAAAAATCGTTACCAACAACCGAACTGTCAATAAAAAGTACATAGAACTCCAGAACTATGCGAGAGGAACCTGAACTGATTTTCATTTTTTTCCTCCGACTGAGCAGTAGATTGATGGCACCATGGAATGCTTTGAGTGAACCCAAATTTTTTTTTTCGGAAAAATGATTTTTTTTGGAGTTCTGATTGCCCCCGCAAGAGTTCTGTTAAATAGCTTTACAACTTTTTTGATTAGACAAATATTGACAACGGTACACTCGAGTAGATTTCGTGAAGATGCCTCCCCCCTCCCCCACCTGCCTAACGGAAAAAAGTCGTTACTAACAACCGAACTATGAATGAAAAGTACATAGAAGTCCAGAACTGTGCGAGAGGAACCAGAACTGATTTTCATTTTTTTCCTCCGACTGAGCAGTAGATTGATGGCACGATGGAAAGCCTTGAGTGACCCCAAATTTTTTTTTCTCGGAAAAATGATTTTTTTTGGAGTTCTGGTTGCCCTCGCAAGAGTTCTGTTAAATAGCTTTATAACTTTTTTTGATCAGACAAATATTTACAACGGTACGCTCGAGTAAAGTTTGTGAAGTAGCCCCCCCCCCCACCCGCCCCCTAACGGAAAAAAAATCGTTACTAACCACTGAACTATCAATAAAAAGTACATAGAACTCCAGAACTTTGCGAGAGGCAACCAGAACTGATTTTCCATTTTTTCCTCCGACTGAGCAGTAGATTGATGGCACGATGGAATTCTTTGAGTGAACCCAAATTTTTTTTTTCGGAAAAATGATTTTTTTTTGGAGTTCTGGTTGCCCCCGCAAGAGTTCTGTTAAATAGCTTTACAACTTTTTTTGATCAGACAAATATTTACAACGGTACGCTCGAGTCAAGTTTGTGAAATTGCCCCCGCCCCCCAACGGAAAAAAATCGTTACTAACCACTGAACTATCAAAAAAAAGTACATAGAACTCCAGAACTTTGCGAGAGGCAACCAGAACTGATTTTCAATTTTTTCCTTCGACTGAGTAGTAGATTGATGGCGCGATGGAATGCTTCGAGTGAAAACAAATGTCTTTTTTTGAAAAAATCAATTTTTTTGGAGTTCTGGTTGCCCCCGCAAGAGTTCTGCTAAATAGCTTTACAACTTTTTTTGATCAGACAAATATTTACAACGGTACACTCGAGTAAATTTTGTGAATGCCCCCCCCCCCCTAACGGAAAAAAAATCATTACTAACAAGTGAACTATGAATGAAAATTACATAGAAGTCCAGAACTATGCAAAAGGCAACTAGAACTGATTTTCATTTTTTACCTCCGACTGAGCGGTAGATTGATGGCACGATGGAATGCTTTGAATGAGACCAAATTTTTTTTTTCGGAAAAATGCATTTTTTTTCGGAGTTCTGGTTGCCCCCGCAAGAGTTCTGCTAAATACTTTTACAACTTTTTTTGATCAGACAAATATTTACAATGGTACACTCGAATAAATTTTGTGAATGCCCCCCCCCTAACGGATAAAAAATCGTTACCAACAACCGAACTGTCAATAAAAAGTACATAGAACTCCAGAACTATGCGAGAGGAACCTGAACTGATTTTCATTTTTTTCCTCCGACTGAGCAGTAGATTGATGGCACCATGGAATGCTTTGAGTGAACCCAAATTAGTTTTTTCGGAAAAATGATTTTTTTTTGGAGTTCTGATTGCCTCCGCAAGAGTTCTGTTAAAGAGCTTTACAACTTTTTTGATTAGACAAATATTGACAGCGGTACACTCGAGTAGATTTCGTGAAGATACCCCCCCCCTCCCCCACCTGCCTAACGGAAAAAAGTCGTTACTAACAACCGAACTATGAATGAAAAGTACATAGAAGTCCAGAACTATGCGAGAGGAACCAGAACTGATTTTCATTTTTTTCCTCCGACTGAGCAGTAGATTGATGGCACGATGAAATGGTTTGAGTGAACCCAAATTTTTTTTTTCTCGGAAAAATGATTTTTTTTGGAGTTCTGGTTGCCCCCGCAAGAGTTCTGTTAAATAGCTTTACAACTTTTTTTGATCAGACAAATATTGACAACGGTACACTCGAGTAGATTTCGTGAAGATGCCCCCCCCTCCCCCACCCTCCTAACGGAAAAAAGTCGTTACTAACAACCGAACTATGAATGAAAAGTACATAGAAGTCCAGAACTATGCGAGAGGAACCAGAACTGATTTTCATTTTTTTCCTCCGACTGAGCAGTAGATTGATGGCACGATGGAATGCTTTAAGTGAACCCAAATTTTTTTTTTCGGAAAAATGATTTTTTTTTTGGAGTTCTGGTTGCCCCCGCAAGAGTTCTGTTAAATAGCTTTACAACTATTTTTGATCAGACAAATATTTACAACGGTACGCTCGAGTCAAGTTTGTGAAATTGCCCCCGCCCCCCAACGGAAAAAAATCGTTACTAACCACTGAACTATCAAAAAAAAGTACATAGAACTCCAGAACTTTGCGAGAGGCAACCAGAACTGATTTTCAATTTTTTCCTTCGACTGAGTAGTAGATTGATGGCGCGATGGAATGCTTCGAGTGAAAGATAATGTCTTTTTTTGAAAAAATCAATTTTTTTGGAGTTCTGGTTGCCCCCGCAAGAGTTCTGCTAAATAGCTTTGCAACTTTTTTTGATCAGACAAATATTTACAACGGTACACTCGAGTAAATTTTGTGAATGCCTCCCCCCCCCTAACGGAAAAAAAATCATTACTAACAACCGAACTATGAATGAAAAATACATAGAAGTCCAAAACTATGCAAAAGGCAACTAGAACTGATTTTCATTTTTTACCTCCGACTGAGCGGTAGATTGATGGCACGATGGAATGCTTTGAATGGGACCAAATTTTTTTTTTCGGAAAAATGCATTTTTTTTCGGAGTTCTGGTTGCCCCCGCAAGAGTTCTGCTAAATAGCTTTACAACTTTTTTTGATCAGACAAATATTTACAACGGTACACTCGAATAAATTTTGTGCATGCCCCCCCCCCTAACGGAAAAAAAATCGTTACCAACAACCGAACTGTCAATAAAAAGTACATAGAACTCCAGAACTATGCGAGAGGAACCAGAACTGATTTTCATTTTTTTCCTCCGACTGAGCAGTAGATTGATGGCACCATGGAATGCTTTGAGTGAACCCAAATTATTTTTTTCGGAAAAATGATTTTTTTTTGGAGTTCTGATTGCCCCCGCAAGAGTTCTGTTAAATAGCTTTACAACTTTTTTGATTAGACAAATATTGACAACGGTACGCTCGAGTAGATTTCGTGAAGATGCCCCCCCCACCCCCACCCTCCTAACGGAAAAAAGTCGTTACTAACAACCGAACTATGAATGAAAAGTACATAGAAGTCCAGAACTATGCGAGAGGAACCAGAACTGATTTTCATTTTTTTCCTCCGACTGAGCAGTAGATTGATGGCACGATGGAATGCTTTAAGTGAACCCAAATTTTTTTTTTCGGAAAAATGATTTTTTTTTTGGAGTTCTGGTTGCCCCCGCAGGAGTTCTGTTAAATAGCTTTACAACTTTTTTTGATCAGACAAATATTGACAACGGTACACTCGAGTAGATTTCGTGAAGATGCCCCCCCCCCGCCCCCACCCACCTAACGGAAAAAAGTCGTTACTAACAACCGAACTATGAATGAAAAGTACATAGAAGTCCAGAACTGTGCGAGAGGAACCAGAACTGATTTTCATTTTTTTCCTCCGACTGAGCAGTAGATTGATGGCACGATGGAAAGCCTTGAGTGACCCCAAATTTTTTTTTCTCGGAAAAATGATTTTTTTTGGAGTTCTGGTTGCCCTCGGAAGAGTTCTGTTAAATAGCTTTATAACTTTTTTTGATCAGACAAATATTTACAACGGTACGCTCGAGTAAAGTTTGTGAAGTAGCCCCCCCCCCCCCCCCACCCGCCCCCTAACGGAAAAAAAATCGTTACTAACCACTGAACTATCAATAAAAAGTACATAGAACTCCAGAACTTTGCGAGAGGCAACCAGAACTGATTTTCCATTTTTTCCTCCGACTGAGCAGTAGATTGATGGCACGATGGAATTCTTTGAGTGAACCCAAATTTTTTTTTTCGGAAAAATGATTTTTTTTTGGAGTTCTGGTTGCCCCCGCAAGAGTTCTGTTAAATAGCTTTACAACTTTTTTTGATCAGACAAATATTTACAACGGTACGCTCGAGTCAAGTTTGTGAAATTGCCCCCGCCCCCCAACGGAAAAAAATCGTTACTAACCACTGAACTATCAAAAAAAAGTACATAGAACTCCAGAACTTTGCGAGAGGCAACCAGAACTGATTTTCAATTTTTTCCTTCGACTGAGTAGTAGATTGATGGCGCGATGGAATGCTTCGAGTGAAAACAAATGTCTTTTTTTGAAAAAATCAATTTTTTTGGAGTTCTGGTTGCCCCCGCAAGAGTTCTGCTAAATAGCTTTACAACTTTTTTTGATCAGACAAATATTTACAACGGTACACTCGAGTAAATTTTGTGAATGCCCCCCCCCCTAACGGAAAAAAAATCATTACTAACAACCGAACTATGAATGAAAATTGCATAGAAGTCCAGAACTATGCAAAAGGCAACTAGAACTGATTTTCATTTTTTACCTCCGACTGAGCGGTAGATTGATGGCACGATGGAATGCTTTGAATGAGACCAAATTTTTTTTTTCGGAAAAATGCATTTTTTTTCGGAGTTCTGGTTGCCCCCGCAAGAGTTCTGCTAAATACTTTTACAACTTTTTTTGATCAGACAAATATTTACAATGGTACACTCGAATAAATTTTGTGAATGCCCCCCCCCCCTAACGGAAAAAAAATCGTTACCAACAACCGAACTGTCAATAAAAAGTACATAGAACTCCAGAACTATGCGAGAGGAACCTGAACTGTTTTTCATTTTTTTCCTCCGACTGAGCAGTAGATTGATGGCACCATGGAATGCTTTGAGTGAACCCAAATTTTTTTTTTCGGAAAAATGATTTTTTTTGGAGTTCTGATTGCCCCCGCAAGAGTTCTGTTAAATAGCTTTACAACTTTTTTGATTAGACAAATATTGACAACGGTACACTCGAGTAGATTTCGTGAAGATGCCTCCCCCCTGCCCCACCTACCTAACGGAAAAAAGTCGTTACTAACAACCGAACTATGAATGAAAAGTACATAGAAGTCCAGAACTATGCGAGAGGAACCAGAACTGATTTTCCATTTTTTCCTCCGACTGAGCAGTAGATTGATGGCACGATGGAATTCTTTGAGTGAACCCAAATTTTTTTTTTCGGAAAAATGATTTTTTTTTGGAGTTCTGGTTGCCCCCGCAAGAGTTCTGTTAAATAGCTTTACAACTTTTTTTGATCAGACAAATATTTACAACGGTACGCTCGAGTCAAGTTTGTGAAATTGCCCCCGCCCCCCAACGGAAAAAAATCGATACTAACCACTGAACTATCAAAAAAAAGTACATAGAACTCCAGAACTTTGCGAGAGGCAACCAGAACTGATTTTCCATTTTTTCCTCCGACTGAGCAGTAGATTGATGGCACGATGGAATTCTTTGAGAGAACCCAAATTTTTTTTTTCGGAAAAATGATTTTTTTTTGGAGTTCTGGTTGCCCCCGCAAGAGTTCTGTTAAATAGCTTTACAACTTTTTTTGATCAGACAAATATTTACAACGGTACGCTCGAGTCAAGTTTGTGAAATTGCCCCCGCCCCCCAACGGAAAAAAATCGATACTAACCACTGAACTATCAAAAAAAAGTACATAGAACTCCAGAACTTTGCGAGAGGCAACCAGAACTGATTTTCAATTTTTTCCTTCGACTGAGTAGTAGATTGATGGCGCGATGGAATGCTTCGAGTGAAAACAAATGTCTTTTTTTGAAAAAATCAATTTTTTTGGAGTTCTGGTTGCCCCCGCAAGAGTTCTGCTCAATAGCTTTACAACTTTTTTTGATCAGACAAATATTTACAACGGTACACTCGAGTAAATTTTGTGAATGCCCCCCCTCCCTAACGGAAAAAAAATCATTACTAACAACCGAACTATGAATGAAAAATACATAGAAGTCCAGAACTATGCAAAAGGCAACAAGAACTGATTTTCATTTTTTATTTCCGACTGAGCGGTAGATTGATGGCACGATGGAATGCTTTGAATGAGACCAAATTTTTTTTTTCGGAAAAATGCATTTTTTTCGGAGTTCTGGTTGCCCCCGCAAGAGTTCTGCTAAATAGCTTTACAACTTTTTTTGATCAGACAAATATTGACAACGGTACACTCGAGTAGATTTCGTGAAGATGCCCCCCCCCTCCCCCGCCCCCTAACGGAAAAAAGTCGTTACTAACAACCGAACTATGAATGAAAAGTACATAGAAGTCCAGAACTATGCGAGATGAACCAGAACTGATTTTCATTTTTTTCCTCCGACTGAGCAGTAGATTGATGGCACGATGGAATGCTTTAAGTGAACCCAAATTTTTTTTTTCGGAAAAATGATTTTTTTTTGGAGTTCTGGTTGCCCCCGCAGGAGTTCTGTTAAATAGCTTTACAACTTTTTTTGATCAGACAAATATTGACAACGGTACACTCGAGTAGATTTCGTGAAGATGCCCCCCCCTCCCTCACCCTCCTAACGGAAAAAAGTCGTTACTAACAACCGAACTATGAATGAAAAGTATATAGAAGTCCAGAACTATGCGAGAGGAACCAGAACTGATTTTCATTTTTTTCCTCCGACTGAGCAGTAGATTGATGGCACGATGGAATGCCTTGAGTGACCCCAAATTTTTTTTTCTCGGAAAAATGATTTTTTTTGGAGTTCTGGTTGCCCCCGCAAGAGTTCTGTTAAATAGCTTTACAACTTTTTTTGATCAGACAAATATTTACAACGGTACGCTCGAGTCAAGTTTGTGAAATTGCCCCCGCCCCCCAACGGAAGAAAATCGTTACTAACCACTGAACTATTAAAAAAAGTACATAGAACTCCAGAACTTTGCGAGAGGCAACCAGAACTGATTTTGAATTTTTTCCTTCGACTGAGTAGTAGATTGATGGCGCGATGGAATGCTTCGAGTGAAAACAAATGTCTTTTTTTGAAAAAATCAATTTTTTTGGAGTTCTGGTTGCCCCCGCAAGAGTTCTGCTAAATAGCTTTACAACTTTTTTTGATCAGACAAATATTTACAACGGTACACTCGAGTAAATTTTGTGAATGCCCCCCCCCCTAACGGAAAAAAAATCATTACTAACAACCGAACTATGAATGAAAAATACATAGAAGTCCAGAACTATGCAAAAGGCAACTAGAACTGATTTTCATTTTTTACCTCCGACTGAGCGGTAGAATGATGGCACGATGGAATGCTTTGAATGAGACCAAATTTTTTTTTTCGGAAAAATGCATTTTTTTTCGGAGTTCTGGTTGCCCCCGCAAGAGTTCTGCTAAATAGCTTTACAACTTTTTTTGATCAGACAAATATTTACAACGGTACACTCGAATAAATTTTGTGAATGCCCCCCCCCCTAACGGAAAAAAAATCGTTACCAACAACCGAACTGTCAGTAAAAAGTACATAGAACTCCAGAACTATGCGAAAGGAACCAGAACTGATTTTCATTTTTTTCCTCCGACTGAGCAGTAGATTCATGGCACCATGGAATGCTTTGAGTGAACCCAAATTATTTTTTTCGGAAAAATGATTTTTTTTTGGAGTTCTGATTGCCCCCGCAAGAGTTCTGTTAAATAGCTTTACAACTTTTTTGATTAGACAAATATTGACAAGGGTACACTCGAGTAGATTTCGTGAAGATGCCCCCCCCCCTCCCCCACCCTACTAACGGAAAAAAGTCGTTACTAACAACCGAACTATGAATGAAAAGTACATAGAAGTCCAGAACTATGCGAGAGGAACCAGAACTGATTTTCATTTTTTTCCTCCGACTGAGCAGTAGATTGATGGCACCATGGAATGCTTTGAGTGAACCCAAATTATTTTTTTCGGAAAAATGATTTTTTTTTGGAGTTCTGATTGCCCCCGCAAGAGTTCTGTTAAATAGCTTTACAACTTTTTTGATTAGACAAATATTGACAACGGTACAGTCGAGTAGATTTCGTGAAGATGCCACCCCTCCCCCTTCCTAACGGAAAAAAGTCGTTACTAACAACCGAACTATGAATGAAAAGTACATAGAAGTCCAGAACTATGCGAGAGGAACCAGAACTGATTTTCATTTTTTTCCTCCGACTGAGCAGTAGATTGATGGCACGATGGAATGCTTTAAGTGAACCCAAATTTTTTTTTTCGGAAAAATGATTTTTTTTTGGAGTTCTGGTTGCCCCCGCAAGAGTTCTGCCAAATAGCTTTACAACTTTTTTTGATCAGACAAATATTTACAACGGTACACTCGAATAAATTTTGTGAATGCCCCCCCCCTAACGGAAAAAAAATCGTTACCAACAACCGAACTGTCAATAAAAAGTACATAGAACTCCAGAACTATGCGAGAGGAACCAGAACTGATTTTCATTTTTTTCCTCCGACTGAGCAGTAGATTGATGGCACCATGGAATGCTTTGAGTGAACCCAAATTATTTTTTTCGGAAAAATGATTTTTTTTTGGAGTTCTGATTGCCCCCGCAAGAGTTCTGTTAAATAGCTTTACAACTTTTTTGATTAGACAAATATTGACAACGGTACACTCGAGTAGATTTCGTGAAGATGTCCCCCCCCCTCACCCTCCCTCCTAACGGAAAAAAGTCGTTACTAACAACCGAACTATGAATGACAAGTACATAGAAGTCCAGAACTATGCGAGAGGAGCCAGAACTGATTTTCATTTTTTTCCTCCGACTGAGCAGTAGATTGATGGCACGATGGAATGCTGTAAGTGAACCCAAATTTTTTTTTTCGGAAAAATGATTTTTTTTGGAGTTCTGGTTGTCCCCGCAGGAGTTCTGTTAAATAGCTTTACAACTTTTTTTGATCAGACAAATATTGACAACGGTACACTCGAGTAGATTTCGTGAAGATGCCCCCCCCCTCCCCCACCCTCCTAACGGAAAAAAGTCGTTACTAACAACCGAACTATGAATGAAAAGTACATAGAAGTCCAGAACTATGCGAGAGGAACCAGAACTGATTTTCATTTTTTTCCTCCGACTGAGCAGTAGATTGATGGCACGATGGAATGCCTTGAGTGACCCCAAATTTTTTTTTCTCGGAAAAATGATTCTTTTTGGAGTTCTGGTTGCGCCCGCAAGAGTTCTGTTAAATAGCTTTATCACTTTTTTTGATCAGACAAATATTTACAACGGTACGCTCGAGTAAAGTTTGTGAAGTAGCCCCCCCCCCCCCCCCCCACCCGCCCCCTAACGGAAAAAAAATCGTTACTAACCACTGAACTATCAATAAAAAGTACATAGAACTCCAGAACTTTACGAGAGGCAACCAGAACTGATTTTCCATTTTTTCCTCCGACTGAGCAGTAGATTGATGGCACGATGGAATTCTTTGAGTGAACCCAAATTTTTTTTTTAGGAAAAATGATTTTTTTTGGAGTTCTGGTTGCCCCCGCAAGAGTTCTGTTAAATAGGTTTACAACTTTTTTTGATCAGACAAATATTTACAACGGTACGCTCGAGTCAAGTTTTTGAAATTGCCCCCGCCCGCCAACGGAAAAAAATCGTCACTAACCACTGAACTATCAAAAAAAAGTACATAGAACTCCAGAACTTTGCGAGAGGCAACCAGAACTGATTTTCAATTTGTTCCTTCGACTGAGTAGTAGATTGATGGCGCGATGGAATGCTTCGAGTGAAAACAAATGTCTTTTTTTGAAAAAATCAATTTTTTTGGAGTTCTGGTTGCCCCCGCAAGAGTTCTGCTCAATAGCTTTACAACTTTTTTTGATCAGACAAATATTTACAATGGTACACTCGAGTAAATTTTGTGAATGCCCCCCCCCCTAACGGAAAAAAAATCATTACTAACAACCGAACTATGAATGAAAAATACATAGAAGTCCAGAACTATGCAAAAGGCAACAAGAACTGATTTTCATTTTTTACCTCCGACTGAGCGGTAGATTGATGGCACGATGGAATGCTTTGAATGAGACCAAATTTTTTTTTTCGGAAAAATGCATTTTTTTTCGGAGTTCTGGTTGCCCCCGCAAGAGTTCTGCTAAATAGCTTTACAACTTTTTTTGATCAGACAAATATTGACAACGGTACACTCGAGTAGATTTCGTGAAGATGCCCCCCCCCCTCCCATGCCCGCCTAACGGAAAAAAGTCGTTACTAACAACCGAACTATGAATGAAAAGTACATAGAAGTCCAGAACTACGCGAGAGGAACCAGAACTGATTTTCATTTTTTTCCTCCGACTGAGCAGTAGATTGATGGCACGATGGAATGCTTTAAGTGAACCCAAATTTTTTTTTTCGGAAAAATGATTCTTTTTGGAGTTCTGGTTGCCCCCGCAAGAGTTCTGTTAAATAGCTCTATCACTTTTTTTGATCAGACAAATATTTACAACGGTACGCTCGAGTAAAGTTTGTGAAGTAGCCCCCCCCCCCCCACCCGCCCTCCTAACGGAAAAAAGTCGTTACTAACAACCGAACTATGAATGAAAAGTACATAGAAGTCCAGAACTATGCGAGAGGAACCAGAACTGATTTTCATTTTTTTCCTCCGACTGAGCAGAAGATTGATGGCACGATGGAATGCCTTGAGTGACCCCAAATTTTTTTTTCTCGGAAAAATGATTTTTTTTGGAGTTCTGGTTGCCCCCGCAAGAGTTCTGTTAAATAGCTTTACAACTTTTTTTGATCAGACAAATATTTACAACGGTACGCTCGAGTCAAGTTTGTGAAATTGCCCCCGCCCCCCAACGGAAGAAAATCGTTACTAACCACTGAACTATTAAAAAAAGTACATAGACCTCCAGAACTTTGCGAGAGGCAACCAGAACTGATTTTCAATTTTTTCCTTCGACTGAGTAGTAGATTGATGGCGCGATGGAATGCTTCGAGTGAAAACAAATGTCTTTTTTTGAAAACATCAATTTTTTTGGAGTTCTGGTTGCCCCCGCAAGAGTTCTGCTAAATAGCTTTACAGCTTTTTTTGATCAGACAAATATTTACAACGGTACACTCGAGTAAATTTTGTGAATGCCCCCCCCCTAACGGAAAAAAAATCATTACTAACAACCGAACTATGAATGAAAAATACATAGAAGTCCAGAACTATGCAAAAGGCAACTAGAGTTGATTTTCATTTTTTACCTCCGACTGAGCGGTAGAATGATGGCACGATGGAATGCTTTGAATGAGACCAAATTTTTTTTTTCGGAAAAATGCATTTTTTTTCGGAGTTCTGGTTGCCCCCGCAAGAGTTCTGCTAAATAGCTTTATAACTTTTTTTGATCAGACAAATATTTACAACGGTACACTCGAATAAATTTTGTGAATGCCCCCCCCCCCTAACGGAAAAAAAATCGTTACCAACAACCGAACTGTCAATAAAAAGTACATAGAACTCCAGAACTATGCGAGAGGAACCAGAACTGATTTTCATTTTGTTCCTCCGACTGAGCAGTAGATTGATGGCACCATGGAATGCTTTGAGTGAACCCAAATTATTTTTTTCGGAAAAATGATTTTTTTTTGGAGTTCTGATTGCCCCCGCAAGAGTTCTGTTAAATAGCTTTACAACTTTTTTGATTAGACAAATATTGACAACGGTACACTCGAGTAGATTTCGTGAAGATGCCCCCCCCTGCCCCACCCTCCTAACGGAAAAAAGTCGTTACTAACAACCGAACTATGAATGAAAAGTACATAGAAGTCCAGAACTATGCGAGAGGAACCAGAACTGATTTTCATTTTTTTCCTCCGACTGAGCAGTAGATTGATGGCACCATGGAATGCTTTGAGTGAACCCAAATTATTTTTTTCGGAAAAATGATTTTTTTTTGGAGTTCTGATTGCCCCCGCAAGAGTTCTGTTAAATAGCTTTACAACTTTTTTGATTAGACAAATATTGACAACGGTACACTCGAGTAGATTTCGTGAAGATGCCCCCCCCCCACCCCCACCCTCCTAACGGAAAAAAGTCGTTACTAACGACCGAACTATGACTGAAAAGTACATAGAAGTCCAGAACTATGCGAGAGGAACCAGAACTGATTTTCATTTTTTTCCTCCGACTGAGCAGTAGATTGATGGCACGATGGAATGCCTTGAGTGACTCCAAATTTTTTTTTCTCGGAAAAATGATTCTTTTTGGAGTTCTGGTTGCCCCCGCAAGAGTTCTGTTAAATAGCTTTATCACTTTTTTTGATCAGACAAATATTTACAACGGTACGCTCGAGTAAAGTTTGTGAAGTAGCCCCCCCCCCCCCGCCCCCTAACGGAAAAAAAATCGTTACTAACCACTGAACTATCAATAAAAAGTACATAGAACTCCAGAACTTTGCGAGAGGCAACCAGAACTGATTTTCCATTTTTTCCTCCGACTGAGCAGTAGATTGATGGCACGATGGAATTCTTTGAGTGAACCCAAATTTTTTTTTTCGGAAAAATGATTTTTTTTTGGAGTTCTGGTTGCCCACGCAAGAGTTCTGTTAAATAGCTATACAACTTTTTTTGATCAGACAAATATTTACAACGGTACGCTCGAGTCAAGTTTGTGAAATTGCCCCCGCCCCCCAACGGAAAAAAATCGATACTAACCACTGAACTATCAAAAAAAAGTACATAGAACTCCAGAACTTTGCGAGAGGCAACCAGAACTGATTTTCAATTTTTTCCTTCGACTGAGTAGTAGATTGATGGCGCGATGGAATGCTTCGAGTGAAAACAAATGTCTTTTTTTGAAAAAATCAATTTTTTTGGAGTTCTGGTTGCCCCCGCAAGAGTTCTGCTCAATAGCTTTACAACTTTTTTTGATCAGACAAATATTTACAACGGTACACTCGAGTAAATTTTGTGAATGCCCCCCCCACCCTAACGGAAAAAAAATCATTACTAACAACCGAACTATGAATGAAAAATACATAGAAGTCCAGAACTATGCAAAAGGCAACAAGAACTGATTTTCATTTTTTATTTCCGACTGAGCGGTAGATTGATGGCACGATGGAATGCTTTGAATGAGACCAAATTTTTTTTTTCGGAAAAATGCATTTTTTTCGGAGTTCTGGTTGCCCCCGCAAGAGTTCTGCTAAATAGCTTTACAACTTTTTTTGATCAGACAAATATTGACAACGGTACACTCGAGTAGATTTCGTGAAGATGCCCCCCCCTCCCCCACCCACCTAACGGAAAAAAGTCGTTACTAACAACCGAACTATGAATGAAAAGTACATAGAAGTCCAGAACTATGCGAGAGGAACCAGAACTGATTTTCATTTTTTTCCTCCGACTGAGCAGTAGATTGATGGCACGATGGAATGCTTTGAGTGAACCCAAATTTTTTTTTTCGGAAAAATGATTTTTTTTTGGAGTTCTGGTTGCCCCCGCAAGAGTTCTGTTAAATAGCTTTACAACTTTTTTTGATCAGACAAATATTTACAACGGTACGCTCGAGTCAAGTTTGTGAAATTGCCCCCGCCCCCCAACGGAAGAAAATCGTTACTAACCACTGAACTATTAAAAGAAGTACATAGAACTCCAGTACTTTGCGAGAGGCAACCAGAACTGATTTTCAATTTTTTCCTTCGACTGAGTAGTAGATTGATGGCGCGATGGAATGCTTCGAGTGAAAACAAATGTCTTTTTTTGAAAAAATCAATTTTTTTGGAGTTCTGGTTGCCCCCGCAAGAGTTCTGCTAAATAGCTTTACAACTTTTTTTGATAGGACAAATATTTACAACGGTACACTCGAGTAAATTTTGTGAATGCCCCCCCCCCCCCAACGGAAAAAAAATCATTACTAACAACCGAACTATGAATGAAAAATACATAGAAGTCCAGAACTATGCAAAAGGCAACTAGAACTGATTTTCATTTTTTACCTCCGACTGAGCGGTAGAATGATGGCACGATGGAATGCTTTGAATGAGACCAAATTTTTTTTTTCGGAAAAATGCATTTTTTTCGGAGTTCTGGTTGCCCCCGCAAGAGTTCTGCTAAATAGCTTTACAACTTTTTTTGATCAGACAAATATTTACAACGGTACACTCGAGTAGATTTCGTGAAGATGCCCCCCCCTCCCCCACCCGCCTAACGGAAAAAAGTCGTTACTAACAACCGAACTATGAATGAAAAGTACATAGAAGTCCAGAACTATGCGAGAGGAACCAGAACTGATTTTCATTTTTTTCCTCCGACTGAGCAGTAGATTGATGGCACGATGGAATGCTTTAAGTGAACCCAAATTTTTTTTTTCGGAAAAATGATTTTTTTTTGGAGTTCTGGTTGCCCCCGCAAGAGTTCTGTTAAATAGCTTTACAACTTTTTTTGATCAGACAAATATTTACAACGGTACGCTCGAGTCAAGTTTGTGAAATTGCCCCCGCCCCCCAACGGAAGAAAATCGTTACTAACCACTGAACTATTAAAAGAAGTACATAGAACTCCAGAACTTTGCGAGAGGCAACCAGAACTGATTTTCAATTTTTTCCTTCGACTGAGTAGTAGATTGATGGCGCGATGGAATGCTTCGAGTGAAAACAAATGTCTTTTTTTGAAAAAATCAATTTTTTTGGAGTTCTGGTTGCCCCCGCAAGAGTTCTGCTAAATAGCTTTACAACTTTTTTTGATCAGACAAATATTTACAACGGTACACTCGAGTAAATTTTGTGAATGCCCCCCCCCCCCCAACGGAAAAAAAATCATTACTAACAACCGAACTATGAATGAAAAATACATAGAAGTCCAGAACTATGCAAAAGGCAACTAGAACTGATTTTCATTTTTTACCTCCGACTGAGCGGTAGAATGATGGCAAGATGGAATGCTTTGAATGAGACCAAATTTTTTTTTTCGGAAAAATGCATTTTTTTTCGGAGTTCTGGTTGCCCCCGCAAGAGTTCTGCTAAATAGCTTTACAACTTTTTTTGATCAGACAAATATTGACAACGGTACACTCGAATAAATTTTGTGAATGCCCCCCCCCCCTAACGGAAAAAAAATCGTTACCAACAACCAAACTGTCAATAAAAAGTACATAGAACTCCAGAACTATGCCAGAGGAACCAGAACTGATTTTCATTTTTTTCCTCCGACTGAGCAGTAGATTGATGGCACCATGGAATGCTTTGAGTGAACCCAAATTATTTTTTTCGGAAAAATGATTTTTTTTTGGAGTTCTGATTGCCCCCGCAAGAGTTCTGTTAAATAGCTTTACAACTTTTTTGATTAGACAAATATTGACAACGGTACACTCGAGTAGATTTCGTGAAGATGCCCCCCCCCTCCCCCGCCATCCTAACGGAAAAAAGTCGTTACTAACAACCGAACTATGAATGAAAAGTACATAGAAGTCCAGAACTATGCGAGAGGAACCAGAACTGATTTTCATTTTTTTCCTCCGACTGAGCAGTAGATTGATGGCACCATGGAATGCTTTGAGTGAACCCAAATTATTTTTTTCGGAAAAATGATTTTTTTTTGGAGTTCTGATTGCCCCCGCAAGAGTTCTGTTAAATAGCTTTACAACTTTTCTGATTAAACAAATATTGACAACGGTACACTCGAGTAGATTTCGTGAAGATGCCCCCCCCCCACCCCCACCTTCCTAACGGAAAAAAGTCGTTACTAACAACCGAACTATGAATGAAAAGTACATAGAAGTCCAGAACTATGCGAGAGGAACCAGAACTGATTTTCATTTTTTTCCTCCGACTGAGCAGTAGATTGATGGCACGATGGAATGCTTTAAGTGAACTCAAATTTTTTTTTTCGGAAAAATGATTTTTTTTTGGAGTTCTGGTTGCCCCCGCAAGAGTTCTGCCAAATAGCTTTACAACTTTTTTTGATCAGACAAATATTTACAACGGTACACTCGAATAAATTTTGTGAATGCCCCCCCCCCCTAACGGAAAAAAAATCGTTACCAACAACCGAACTGTCAATAAAAAGTACATAGAACTCCAGAACTATGCGAGAGGAACCAGAACTGATTTTCATTTTTTTCCTCCGACTGAGCAGTAGATTGATGGCACCATGGAATGCTTTGAGTGAACCCAAATTAGTTTTTTCGGAAAAATGATTTTTTTTTGGAGTTCTGATTGCCTCCGCAAGAGTTCTGTTAAATAGCTTTACAACTTTTTTGATTAGACAAATATTGACAGCGGTACACTCGAGTAGATTTCGTGAAGATACCCCCCCCCTGCCCCACGCTCCTAACGGAAAAAAGTCGTTACTAACAACCGAACTATGAATGAAAAGTACATAGAAGTCCAGAACTATGCGAGAGGAACCAGAACTGATTTTCAATTTTTTCCTCCGACTGAGCAGTAGATTGATGGCACGATGGAATGCTTTAAGTGAACCCAAATTTTTTTTTTCGGAAAAATGATTTTTTTTGGAGTTCTGGTTGCCCCCGCAGGAGTTCTGTTAAATAGCTTTACAACTTTTTTTGATCAGACAAATATTGACAACGGTACACTCGAGTAGATTTCGTGAAGATGCCCCCCCCCCCCCCGCCCCCACCCTCCTAACGGAAAAAAGTCGTTACTAACAACCGTACTATGAATGAAAAGTACATAGAAGTCCAGAACTATGCGAGAGGAACCAGAACTGATTTTCATTTTTTTCCTCCGACTGAGCAGTAGATTGATGGCACGATGGAATGCCTTGAGTGACCCCAAATTTTTTTTTCTCGGAAAAATGATTCTTTTTGGAGTTCTGGTTGCCCCCGCAAGAGTTCTGTTAAATAGCTTTATCACTTTTTTTGATCAGACAAATATCTACAACGGTACGCTCGAGTAAAGTTTGTGAAGTAGCCCCCCCCCCCCCACCCGCCCCCTAACGGAAAAAAAATCGTTACTAACCACTGAACTATCAATAAAAAGTACATAGAACTCCAGAACTTTACGAGAGGCAACCAGAACTGATTTTCCATTTTTTCCTCCGACTGAGCAGTAGATTGATGGCACGATGGAATTCTTTGAGTGAACCCAAATTTTCTTTTTCGGAAAAATGATTTTTTTTTGGAGTTCTGGTTGCCCCCGCAAGAGTTCTGTTAAATAGGTTTACAACTTTTTTTGATCAGACAAATATTTACAACGGTACGCTCGAGTCAAGTTTGTGAAATTGCCCCCGCCCCCCAACGGAAAAAAATCGTTACTAACCACTGACCTATCAAAAAACAGTACATAGAACTCCAGAACTTTGCGAGAGGCAACCAGAACTGATTTTCAATTTTTTCCTTCGACTGAGTAGTAGATTGATGGCGCGATGGAATGCTTCGAGTGAAAACAAATGTCTTTTTTTGAAAAAATCAATTTTTTTGGAGTTCTGGTTGCCCCCGCAAGAGTTCTGCTCAATAGCTTTACAACTTTTTTTGATCAGACAAATATTTACAACGGTACACTCGAGTAAATTTTGTGAATGCCCCCGCCCCCCCTAGCGGAAAAAAAATCATTACTAACAACCGAACTATGAATGAAAAATACATAGAAGTCCAGAACTATGCAGAAGGCAACAAGAACTGATTTTCATTTTTTACCTCCGACTGAGCGGTAGATTGATGGCACGATGGAATGCTTTGAATGAGGCAAATTTTTTTTTTCGGAAAAATGCATTTTTTTTCGGAGTTCTGGTTGCCCCCGCAAGAGTTCTGCTAAATAGCTTTACAACTTTTTTTGATCAGACAAATATTGACAACGGTACACTCGAGTAGATTTCGTGAAGATGCCCCCCCCCCTCCCCCACCCATCTAACGGAAAAAAGTCGTTACTAACAACCGAACTATGAATGAAAAGTACATAGAAGTCCAAAACTATGCGAGAGGAACCAGAACTGATTTTCATTTTTTTCCTCCGACTGAGCAGTAGATTGATGGCACGATGGAATGCTTTAAGTGAACCCACATTTTTTTTTTCGGAAAAATGATTTTTTTTTGGAGTTCTGGTTGCCCCCGCAGGAGTTCTGTTAAATAGCTTTACAACTTTTTTTGATCAGACAAATATTGACAACGGTACACTCGAGTAGATTTCGTGAAGATGCCCCCCCCCTCCCCCACCCACCTAACGGAAAAAAGTCGTTACTAACAACCGAACTATGAATGAAAAGTACATAGAAGTCCAGAACTATGCGAGAGGGACCAGAACTGATTTTCATTTTTTACCTCCGACTGAGCGGTAGAATGATGGCACGATGGAATGCTTTGAATGAGACCAAATTTTTTTTTTCGGAAAAATGCATTTTTTTCGGAGTTCTGGTTGCCCCCGCAAGAGTTCTGCTAAATAGCTTTACAACTTTTTTTGATCAGACAAATATTTACAACGGTACACTCGAATAAATTTTGTGAATGCCCCCCCCCCCTCACGGAAAAAAAATCGTTACCAACATCCGAACTGTCAATGAAAAGTACATAGAACTCCAGAACTATGCGAGAGGAACCAGAAATGATTTTCATTTTTTTCCTCCGACTGAGCAGTAGATTGATGGCACCATGGGATGCATTGAGTGAACCCGAATTATTATTTTCGGAAAAATGATTTTTTTTGGAGTTCTGATTGCCCCCACAAGAGTTCTGTTAAATAGCTTTACAACTTTTTTGATTAGACAAATATTGACAACGGTACACTCGAGTAGATTTCGTGAAGATGCCCCCCCCTCCCCCACCCTCCTAACGGAAAAAAGTCGCTACTAACAACCGAACTATGAATGAAAAGTACATAGAAGTCCAGAACTATGCGAGAGGAACCAGAACTGATTTTCATTTTTTTCCTCCGACAGAGCAGTAGATTGATGGCACGATGGAATGGTTTAAGTGAACCCAATTTTTTTTTTTCGGAAAAATGATTTTTTTTTGGAGTTCTGGTTGCCCCCGCAGGAGTTCTGTTAAATAGCTTTACAACTTTTTTTGATCAGACAAATATTGACAACGGTACACTCGAGTAGATTTCGTGAAGATGCCCCCCCCCCTTCCCCGCCCTCCTAACGGAAAAAAGTCGTTACTAACAACCGAACTATGAATGAAAAGTACATAGAAGTCCAGAACTATGCGAGAAAAACCAGAACTGATTTTCATTTTTTTCCTCCGACTGAGCAGTAGATTGATGGCACGATGGAATGCCTTGAGTGACCCCACATTTTTTTTTCTCGGAAAAATGATTTTTTTTGGAGTTCTGGTTGCCCCCGCAAGAGTTCTGTTAAATAGCTTTATAACTTTTTTTGATCAGACAAATATTTACAACGGTACGCTCGAGTAAAGTTTGTGAAGTAGCCCCCCCCCACCCGCCCCCTAACGGAAAAAAAATCGTTACTAACCACTGAACTATCAATAAAAAGTACATAGAACTCCAGAACTTTGCGAGAGGCAACCAGAACTGATTTTCCATTTTTTCCTCCGACTGAGCAGTAGATTGATGGCACGATGGAATTCTTTGAGTGAACCCAAATTTTTTTTTTTGGAAAAATGATTTTTTTTTGGGGTTCTGGTTGCCCCCGCAAGAGTTCTGTTAAATAGCTTTACAACTTTTTTTGATGAGACAAATATTTACAACGGTACACTCGAGTAGATTTCGTGAAGATGCCCCCCCCTCCCACACCCTCCTAACGGAAAAAAGTCGTTACTAACAACCGAACTATGAATGAAAAGTACATAGAAGTCCAGAACTATGCGAGAGGAACCAGAACTGATTTTCATTTTTTTCCTCCGACTGAGCAGTAGATTGATGGCACGATGGAATGCCTTGAGTGACCCCAAATTTTTTTTTCTAGGAAAAATGATTTTTTTTTGGAGTTCTGGTTGCCCCCGCAAGAGTTCTGTTAAATAGCTTTACAACTTTTTTTGATCAGACAAATATTTACAACGGTACGCTCGAGTCAAGTTTGTGAAATTGCCCCCGCCCCCCATCGGAAAAAAATCGTTACTAACCACTGAACTATTAAAAAAAAAAACATAGAACTCCAGAACTTTGCGAGAGGCAACCAGAACTGATTTTCAATTTTTTCCTTCGACTGAGTAGTAGATTGATGGCGCGATGGAATGCTTCGAGTGAAAACAAATGTCTTTTTTCGAAAAAATCAATTTTTTTGGAGTTCTGGTTGCCCCCGCAAGAGTTCTGCTAAATAGCTTTACAACTCTTTTGATCAGACAAATATTTACAACGGTACACTCGAGTAAATTTTGTGAATGCCCCCCCCCCCCTAACGGAAAAAAAATCATTACTAACAACCGAAATATGAATGAAAAATACATAGAAGTCCAGAACTATGCAAAAGGCAACTAGAACTGATTTTTATTTTTTACCTCCGACTGAGCGGTAGAATGATGGCACGATGGAATGCTTTGAATGAGACCAAATTTTTTTTTTCGGAAAAATGCATTTTTTTTCGGAGTTCTGGTTGCCCCCGCAAGAGTTCTGCTAAATAGCTTTACAACTTTTTTTGATCAGACAAATATTTACAACGGTACACTCGAATAAATTTTGTGAATGCCCCCCCCCCCCTAACGGAAAAAAAATCGTTACCAACAACCGAACTGTCAATAAAAAGTACATAGAACTCCAGAACTATGCGAGAGGAACCAGAACTGATTTTCATTTTTTTCCTCCGACTGAGCAGTAGATTGATGGCACCATGGAATGCTTTGAGTGAACCCAAATTAGTTTTTTCGGAAAAATGATTTTTTTTTGGAGTTCTGATTGCCTCCGCAAGAGTTCTGTTAAATAGCTTTACAACTTTTTTGATTAGACAAATATTGACAGCGGTACACTCGAGTAGATTTCGTGAAGATACCCCCCCCCTGCCCCACGCTCCTAACGGAAAAAAGTCGTTACTAACAACCGAACTATGAATGAAAAGTACATAGAAGTCCAGAACTATGCGAGAGGAACCAGAACTGATTTTCAATTTTTTCCTCCGACTGAGCAGTAGATTGATGGCACGATGGAATGCTTTAAGTGAACCCAAATTTTTTTTTTCGGAAAAATGATTTTTTTTGGAGTTCTGGTTGCCCCCGCAGGAGTTCTGTTAAATAGCTTTACAACTTTTTTTGATCAGACAAATATTGACAACGGTACACTCGAGTAGATTTCGTGAAGATGCCCCCCCCCCCCGCCCCCACCCTCCTAACGGAAAAAAGTCGTTACTAACAACCGTACTATGAATGAAAAGTACATAGAAGTCCAGAACTATGCGAGAGGAACCAGAACTGATTTTCATTTTTTTCCTCCGACTGAGCAGTAGATTGATGGCACGATGGAATGCCTTGAGTGACCCCAAATTTTTTTTTCTCGGAAAAATGATTCTTTTTGGAGTTCTGGTTGCCCCCGCAAGAGTTCTGTTAAATAGCTTTATCACTTTTTTTGATCAGACAAATATCTACAACGGTACGCTCGAGTAAAGTTTGTGAAGTAGCCCCCCCCCCCCCCACCCGCCCCCTAACGGAAAAAAAATCGTTACTAACCACTGAACTATCAATAAAAAGTACATAGAACTCCAGAACTTTACGAGAGGCAACCAGAACTGATTTTCCATTTTTTCCTCCGACTGAGCAGTAGATTGATGGCACGATGGAATTCTTTGAGTGAACCCAAATTTTCTTTTTCGGAAAAATGATTTTTTTTTGGAGTTCTGGTTGCCCCCGCAAGAGTTCTGTTAAATAGGTTTACAACTTTTTTTGATCAGACAAATATTTACAACGGTACGCTCGAGTCAAGTTTGTGAAATTGCCCCCGCCCCCCAACGGAAAAAAATCGTTACTAACCACTGACCTATCAAAAAACAGTACATAGAACTCCAGAACTTTGCGAGAGGCAACCAGAACTGATTTTCAATTTTTTCCTTCGACTGAGTAGTAGATTGATGGCGCGATGGAATGCTTCGAGTGAAAACAAATGTCTTTTTTTGAAAAAATCAATTTTTTTGGAGTTCTGGTTGCCCCCGCAAGAGTTCTGCTCAATAGCTTTACAACTTTTTTTGATCAGACAAATATTTACAACGGTACACTCGAGTAAATTTTGTGAATGCCCCCGCCCCCCCCTAGCGGAAAAAAAATCATTACTAACAACCGAACTATGAATGAAAAATACATAGAAGTCCAGAACTATGCAGAAGGCAACAAGAACTGATTTTCATTTTTTACCTCCGACTGAGCGGTAGATTGATGGCACGATGGAATGCTTTGAATGAGGCAAATTTTTTTTTTCGGAAAAATGCATTTTTTTTCGGAGTTCTGGTTGCCCCCGCAAGAGTTCTGCTAAATAGCTTTACAACTTTTTTTGATCAGACAAATATTGACAACGGTACACTCGAGTAGATTTCGTGAAGATGCCCCCCCCCCCCTCCCCCACCCATCTAACGGAAAAAAGTCGTTACTAACAACCGAACTATGAATGAAAAGTACATAGAAGTCCAAAACTATGCGAGAGGAACCAGAACTGATTTTCATTTTTTTCCTCCGACTGAGCAGTAGATTGATGGCAAGATGGAATGCTTTAAGTGAACCCACATTTTTTTTTTCGGAAAAATGATTTTTTTTTGGAGTTCTGGTTGCCCCCGCAGGAGTTCTGTTAAATAGCTTTACAACTTTTTTTGATCAGACAAATATTGACAACGGTACACTCGAGTAGATTTCGTGAAGATGCCCCCCCCCTCCCCCACCCACCTAACGGAAAAAAGTCGTTACTAACAACCGAACTATGAATGAAAAGTACATAGAAGTCCAGAACTATGCGAGAGGGACCAGAACTGATTTTCATTTTTTACCTCCGACTGAGCGGTAGAATGATGGCACGATGGAATGCTTTGAATGAGACCAAATTTTTTTTTTCGGAAAAATGCATTTTTTTCGGAGTTCTGGTTGCCCCCGCAAGAGTTCTGCTAAATAGCTTTACAACTTTTTTTGATCAGACAAATATTTACAACGGTACACTCGAATAAATTTTGTGAATGCCCCCCCCCCCCTCACGGAAAAAAAATCGTTACCAACATCCGAACTGTCAATGAAAAGTACATAGAACTCCAGAACTATGCGAGAGGAACCAGAAATGATTTTCATTTTTTTCCTCCGACTGAGCAGTAGATTGATGGCACCATGGGATGCATTGAGTGAACCCGAATTATTATTTTCGGAAAAATGATTTTTTTTGGAGTTCTGATTGCCCCCACAAGAGTTCTGTTAAATAGCTTTACAACTTTTTTGATTAGACAAATATTGACAACGGTACACTCGAGTAGATTTCGTGAAGATGCCCCCCCCTCCCCCACCCTCCTAACGGAAAAAAGTCGCTACTAACAACCGAACTATGAATGAAAAGTACATAGAAGTCCAGAACTATGCGAGAGGAACCAGAACTGATTTTCATTTTTTTCCTCCGACAGAGCAGTAGATTGATGGCACGATGGAATGGTTTAAGTGAACCCAATTTTTTTTTTTCGGAAAAATGATTTTTTTTTGGAGTTCTGGTTGCCCCCGCAGGAGTTCTGTTAAATAGCTTTACAACTTTTTTTGATCAGACAAATATTGACAACGGTACACTCGAGTAGATTTCGTGAAGATGCCCCCCCCCCTTCCCCGCCCTCCTAACGGAAAAAAGTCGTTACTAACAACCGAACTATGAATGAAAAGTACATAGAAGTCCAGAACTATGCGAGAAAAACCAGAACTGATTTTCATTTTTTTCCTCCGACTGAGCAGTAGATTGATGGCACGATGGAATGCCTTGAGTGACCCCACATTTTTTTTTCTCGGAAAAATGATTTTTTTTGGAGTTCTGGTTGCCCCCGCAAGAGTTCTGTTAAATAGCTTTATAACTTTTTTTGATCAGACAAATATTTACAACGGTACGCTCGAGTAAAGTTTGTGAAGTAGCCCCCCCCCACCCGCCCCCTAACGGAAAAAAAATCGTTACTAACCACTGAACTATCAATAAAAAGTACATAGAACTCCAGAACTTTGCGAGAGGCAACCAGAACTGATTTTCCATTTTTTCCTCCGACTGAGCAGTAGATTGATGGCACGATGGAATTCTTTGAGTGAACCCAAATTTTTTTTTTTGGAAAAATGATTTTTTTTTGGGGTTCTGGTTGCCCCCGCAAGAGTTCTGTTAAATAGCTTTACAACTTTTTTTGATGAGACAAATATTTACAACGGTACACTCGAGTAGATTTCGTGAAGATGCCCCCCCCTCCCACACCCTCCTAACGGAAAAAAGTCGTTACTAACAACCGAACTATGAATGAAAAGTACATAGAAGTCCAGAACTATGCGAGAGGAACCAGAACTGATTTTCATTTTTTTCCTCCGACTGAGCAGTAGATTGATGGCACGATGGAATGCCTTGAGTGACCCCAAATTTTTTTTTCTAGGAAAAATGATTTTTTTTTGGAGTTCTGGTTGCCCCCGCAAGAGTTCTGTTAAATAGCTTTACAACTTTTTTTGATCAGACAAATATTTACAACGGTACGCTCGAGTCAAGTTTGTGAAATTGCCCCCGCCCCCCATCGGAAAAAAATCGTTACTAACCACTGAACTATTAAAAAAAAAAACATAGAACTCCAGAACTTTGCGAGAGGCAACCAGAACTGATTTTCAATTTTTTCCTTCGACTGAGTAGTAGATTGATGGCGCGATGGAATGCTTCGAGTGAAAACAAATGTCTTTTTTCGAAAAAATCAATTTTTTTGGAGTTCTGGTTGCCCCCGCAAGAGTTCTGCTAAATAGCTTTACAACTCTTTTGATCAGACAAATATTTACAACGGTACACTCGAGTAAATTTTGTGAATGCCCCCCCCCCCCCTAACGGAAAAAAAATCATTACTAACAACCGAAATATGAATGAAAAATACATAGAAGTCCAGAACTATGCAAAAGGCAACTAGAACTGATTTTCATTTTTTACCTCCGACTGAGCGGTAGAATGATGGCACGATGGAATGCTTTGAATGAGACCAAATTTTTTTTTTCGGAAAAATGCATTTTTTTTCGGAGTTCTGGTTGCCCCCGCAAGAGTTCTGCTAAATAGCTTTACAACTTTTTTTGATCAGACAAATATTTACAACGGTACACTCGAATAAATTTTGTGAATGCCCCCCCCCCCCTAACGGAAAAAAAATCGTTACCAACAACCGAACTGTCAATAAAAAGTACATAGAACTCCAGAACTATGCGAGAGGAACCAGAACTGATTTTCATTTTTTTCCTCCGACTGAGCAGTAGATTGATGGCACCATGGAATGCTTTGAGTGAACCCAAATTATTTTTTTCGGAAAAATGATTTTTTTTTGGAGTTCTGATTGCCCCCGCAAGAGTTCTGTTAAATAGCTTTACAACTTTTTTGATTAGACAAATATTGACAACGGTACACTCGAGTAGATTTCGTGAAGATGCCCCCCCCTCCCCCACCCTTCTAACGGAAAAAAGTCGTTACTAACAACCAAACTATGAATGAAAAGTACATAGAAGTCCAGAACTATGCGAGAGGAACCAGAACTGATTTTCATTTTTTTCCTCCGACTGAGCAGTAGATTGATGGCACGATGGAATGCCTTGAGTGACCCCAAATTTTTTTTTCTCGGAAAAATGATTCTTTTTGGAGTTCTGGTTGCCCCCGCAAGAGTTCTATTAAATAGCTTTATCACTTTTTTTGATCAGACAAATATTTACAACGGTACGCTCGAGTAAAGTTTGTGAAGTAGCCCCCCCCCACCCGCCCCCTAACGGAAAAAAATCGTTACTAACCACTGAACTATCAATAAAAAGTACACAGAACTCCAGAACTTTGCGAGAGGCAACCAGAACTGATTTTCCATTTTTTCCTCCGACTGAGCAGTAGATTGATGGCACGATGGAATTCTTTGAGTGAACCCAAATTTTTTTTTTCGGAAAAATGATTTTTTTTTGGAGTTCTGGTTGCCCCCGCAAGAGTTCTGTTAAATAGCTTTACAACTTTTTTTGATCAGACAAATATTTACAACGGTACGCTCGAGTCAAGTTTGTGAAATTGCCCCCGCCCCCCAACGGAAAAAAATCGTTACTAACCACTGAACTATCAAAAAAAAGTACATAGAACTCCAGAACTTTGCGAGAGGCAACCAGAACTGATTTTCAATTTTTTCCTTCGACTGAGTAGTAGATTGATGGCGCGATGGAATGCTTCGAGTGAAAACAAATGTCTTTTTTTGAAAAAATCAATTTTTTTGGAGTTCTGGTTTCCCCCGCAAGAGTTCTGCTCAATAGCTTTACAACTTTTTTTGATCAGACAAATATTTACAACGGTACACTCGAGTAAATTTTGTGAATGCCCCCCCCCCTAACGGAAAAAAAATCGTTACTATCAACCGAACTATGAATGAAAAATACATAGAAGTCCAGAACTATGCAAAAGGCAACAAGAACTGATTTTCATTTTTTATTTCCGACTGAGCGGTAGATTGATGGCACGATGGAATGCTTTGAATGAGACCAAATTTTTTTTTTCGGAAAAATGCATTTTTTTTCGGAGTTCTGGTTGCCCCCGCAAGAGTTCTGCTAAATAGCTTTACAACTTTTTTTGATCAGACAAATATTGACAACGGTACACTCGAGTAGATTTCGTGAAGATGCCCCCCCCCTCCGCCGCCCAACTAACGGAAAAAAGTCGTTACTAACAACCGAACTATGAATGAAAAGTACATAGAAGTCCAGAACTATGCGAGAGGAACCAGAACTGATTTTCATTTTTTTCCTCCGACTGAGCAGTAGATTGATGGCACCATGGAATGCTTTGAGTGAACCCAAATTATTTTTTTCGGAAAAATGATTTTTTTTTGGAGTTCTGATTGCCCCCGCAAGAGTTCTGTTAAATAGCTTTACAACTTTTTTGATTAGACAAATATTGACAACGGTACACTCGAGTAGATTTCGTGAAGATGCCCCCCCCCCACCTTCCTAACGGAAAAAAGTCGTTACTAACAACCGAACTATGAATGAAAAGTACATAGAAGTCCAGAACTATGCGAGAGGAACCAGAACTGATTTTCATTTTTTTCCTCCGACTGAGCAGTAGATTGATGGCACGATGGAATGCTTTAAGTGAACCCAATTTTTTTTTTTCGGAAAAATGATTTTTTTTTGGAGTTCTGGTTGCCCCCGCAAGAGTTCTGTTAAATAGCTTTACAACTTTTTTTGATCAGACAAATATTGACAACGGTACACTCGAGTAGATTTCGTGAAGATGCCCCCCCCCCCTCCCCCACCGTCCTAACGGAAAAAAGTCGTTACTAACAACCGAACTATGAATGAAAAGTACATAGAAGTCCAGAACTATGCGAGAGGAACCAGAACTGATTTTCATTTTTTTCCTCCGACTGAGCAGTAGATTGATGGCACGATGGAATGCCTTGAGTGACCCCAAATTTTTTTTTCTCGGAAAAATGATTCTTTTTGGAGTTCTGGTTGCCCCCGCAAGAGTTCTGTTAAATAGCTTTATCACTTTTTTTGATCAGACAAATATTTACAACGGTACGCTCGAGTAAAGTTTGTGAAGTAGCCCCCCCCCGCCCGCCCACTAACGGAAAAAAAATCGTTACTAACCACTGAACTATCAATAAAAAGTACATAGAACTCCAGAACTTTACGAGAGGCAACCAGAACTGATTTTCCATTTTTTCCTCCGACTGAGCAGTAGATTGATGGCACGATGGAATTCATTGAGTGAACCCAAATTTTTTTTTTCGGAAAAATGATTTTTTTTGGAGTTCTGGTTGCCCCCGCAAGAGTTCTGTTAAATAGGTTTACAACTTTTTTTGATCAGACAAATATTTACAACGGTACGCTCGAGTCAAGTTTGTGAAATTGCCCCCGCCCCACAACGGAAAAAAATCGTTACTAACCACTGAACTATCAAAAAAAAGTACATAGAACTCCAGAACTTTGCGAGAGGCAACCAGAACTAATTTTCAATTTTTTCCTTCGACTGAGTAGTAGATTGATGGCGCGATGGAATGCTTCGAGTGAAAACAAATGTCTTTTTTTGAAAAAATCAATTTTTTTGGAGTTCTGGTTGCCCCCGCAAGAGTTCTGCTAAATAGCTTTACAGCTTTTTTTGATCAGACAAATATTTACAACGGTACACTCGAGTAAATTTTGTGAATGCCCCCCCCCCTAACGGAAAAAAAATCATTACTAACAACCGAACTATGAATGAAAAATACATAGAAGTCCAGAACTATGCAAAAGGCAACTAGAACTGATTTTCATTTTTTACCTCCGACTGAGCGGTAGAATGATGGCACGATGGAATGCTTTGAATGAGACCAAATTTTTTTTTTCGGAAAAATGCATTTTTTTTCGGAGTTCTGGTTGCCCCCGCAAGAGTTCTGCTAAATAGCTTTACAACTTTTTTTGATCAGACAAATATTTACAACGGTACACTCGAATAAATTTTGTGAATGCCCCCCCCCCCTAACGGAAAAAAAATCGTTACCAACAACCGAACTGTCAATAAAAAGTACATAGAACTCCAGAACTATGCGAGAGGAACCAGAACTGATTTTCATTTTTTTCCTCCGACTGAGCAGTAGATTGATGGCACCATGGAATGCTTTGAGTGAACCCAAATTATTTTTTTCGGAGAAATGATTTTTTTTTGGAGTTCTGATTGCCCCCGCAAGAGTTCTGTTAAATAGCTTTACAACTTTTTTGATTAGACAAATATTGACAACGGTACACTCGAGTAGATTTCGTGAAGATGCCCCCCCCCTGCCCCACCCTCCTAACGGAAAAAAGTCGTTACTAACAACCGAACTATGAATGAAAAGTACATAGAAGTCCAGAACTATGCGAGAGGAACCAGAACTGATTTTCATTTTTTTCCTCCGACTGAGCAGTAGATTGATGGCACGATGGAATGCTTTAAGTGAACCCAATTTTTTTTTTCGGAAAAATGATTTTTTTTTGGAGTTCGGGTTGCCCCCGCAGGAGTTCTGTTAAATAGCTTTACAACTTTTTTTGATCAGACAAATATTGACAACGGTACACTCGAGTAGATTTCGTGAAGATGCCCCCCCCTGCCCCACCCTCCTAACGGAAAAAAGTCGTTACTAACAACCGAACTATGAATGAAAAGTACATAGAAGTCCAGAACTATGCGAGAGGAACCAGAACTGATTTTCATTTTTTTCCTCCGACTGAGCAGTAGATTGATGGCACCATGGAATGCTTTGAGTGAACCCAAATTATTTTTTTCGGAAAAATGATTTTTTTTTGGCGTTCTGATTGCCTCCGCAAGAGTTCTGTTAAATAGCTTTACAACTTTTTTGATTAGACAAATATTGACAACGGTACACTCGAGTAGATTTCGTGAAGATGTCCCCCCCCCCTCCCCCTCCCTCCTAACGGAAAAAAGTCGTTACTAACAACCGAACTATGAATGAAAAGTACATAGAAGTCCAGAACTATGCGAGAGGAACCAGAACTGATTTTCATTTTTTTCCTCCGACTGAGCAGTAGATTGATGGCACGATGGAATGCTTTAAGTGAACCCAAATTTTTTTTTTCGGAAAAATGATTTTTTTTGGAATTCTGGTTGCCCCCGCAAGAGTTCTGTTAAATAGCTTTATAACTTTTTTTGATCAGACAAATATTTACAACGGTACGCTCGAGTAAAGTTTGTGAAGTAGCCCCCCCCCCACCCGCCCCCTAACGGAAAAAGAATCGTTACTAACCACTGAACTATCAATAAAAAGTACAAAGAACTCCACAACTTTGCGAGAGGCAACCAGAACTGATTTTCCATTTTTTCCTCCGACTGAGCAGTAGATTGATGGCACGATGGAATTCTTTGAGTGAACCCAAATTTTTTTTTTCGGAAAAATGATTTTTTTTTGGAGTTCTGGTTGCCCCCGCAAGAGTTCTGTTAAATAGCTTTACAACTTTTTTTGATCAGACAAATATTTACAACGGTACGCTCGAGTCAAGTTTGTGAAATTGCCCCCGCCCCCTAACGGAAAAAAATCGTTACTAACCGCTGAACTATCAAAAAAAAGTACATAGAACTCCAGAACTTTGCGAGAGGCAACCAGAACTGATTTTCAATTTTTTCCTTCGACTGAGTAGTAGATTGATGGCGCGATGGAATGCTTCGAGTGAAAACAAATGTCTTTTTTTGAAAAAATCAATTTTTTTGGAGTTCTGGTTGCCCCCGCAAGAGTTCTGCTAAATAGCTTTACAACTTTTTTTGATCAGACAAATATTTACAACGGTACACTCGAGTAAATTTTGTGAATGCCTCCCCCCCCCTAACGGAAAAAAAATCATTACTAACAACCGAACTATGAATGAAAAATACATAGAAGTCCAGAACTATGCAAAAGGCAACTAGAACTGATTTTCATTTTTTACCTCCGACTGAGCGGTAGATTGATGGCACGATGGAATGCTTTGAATGGGACCAAATTTTTTTTTTCGGAAAAATGCATTTTTTTTCGGAGTTCTGGTTGCCCCCGCAAGAGTTCTGCTAAATAGCTTTACAACTTTTTTTGATCAGACAAATATTTACAACGGTACACTCGAATAAATTTTGTGCATGCCCCCCCCCCTAACGGAAAAAAAATCGTTACCAACAACCGAACTGTCAATAAAAAGTACATAGAACTCCAGAACTATGCGAGAGGAACCAGAACTGATTTTCATTTTTTTCCTCCGACTGAGCAGTAGATTGATGGCACCATGGAATGCTTTGAGTGAACCCAAATTATTTTTTTCGGAAAAATGATTTTTTTTTGGAGTTCTGATTGCCCCCGCAAGAGTTCTGTTAAATAGCTTTACAACTTTTTGATTAGACAAATATTGACAACGGTACACTCGAGTAGATTTCGTGAAGATGCCCCCCCCCTCCCCCGCCCTCCTAACGGAAAAAAGTCGTTACTAACAACCGAACTATGAATGAAAAGTACATAGAAGTCCAGAACTATGCGAGAGGAACCAGAACTGATTTTCATTTTTTTCCTCCGACTGAGCAGTAGATTGATGGCACGATGGAATGCTTTAAGTGAACCCAAATTTTTTTTTTCGGAAAAATGATTTTTTTTTGGAGTTCTGGTTGCCCCCGCAGGAGTTCTGTTAAATAGCTTTACAACTTTTTTTGCTCAGACAAATATTGACAACGGTACACTCGAGTAGATTTCGTGAAGATGCCCCCCCGCCCCCACCCACCTAACGGAAAAAAGTCGTTACTAACAACCGAACTATGAATGAAAAGTACATAGAAGTCCAGAACTATGCGAGAGGAACCAGAACTGATTTTCATTTTTTTCCTCCGACTGAGCAGTAGATTGATGGCACGATGGAATGCCTTGAGTGACCCCAAATTTTTTTTTCTCGGAAAAATGATTTTTTTTCGAGTTCTGGTTGCCCCCGCAAGAGTTCTGTTAAATAGCTTTATAACTTTTTTTGATCAGACAAATATTTACAACGGTACGCTCGAGTAAAGTTTGTGAAGTAGCCCCCCCCCCCCACCCGCCCCCTAACGGAAAAAAAATCGTTACTAACCACTGAACTATCAATAAAAAGTACATAGAACTCCAGAACTTTGCGAGAGGCAACCAGAACTGATTTTCCATTTTTTCCTCCGACTGAGCAGTAGATTGATGGCACGATGGAATTCTTTGAGTGAACCCAAATTTTTTTTTTCGGAAAAATGATTTTTTTTTGGAGTTCTGGTTGCCCCCGCAAGAGTTCTGTTAAATAGCTTTACAACTTTTTTTGATCAGACAAATATTTACAACGGTACGCTCGAGTCAAGTTTGTGAAATTGCCCCCGCCACCCAACGGAAAAAAATCGTTACTAACCACTGAACTATCAAAAAAAAGTACATAGAACTCCAGAACTTTGCGAGAGGCAACCAGAACTGATTTTAAATTTTTTCCTTCGACTGAGTAGTAGATTGATGGCGCGATGGAATGCTTCGAGTGAAAACAAATGTCTTTTTTTGAAAAAATCAATTTTTTTGGAGTTCTGGTTGCCCCCGCAAGAGTTCTGCTAAATAGCTTTACAACTTTTTTTGATCAGACAAATATTTACAACGGTACACTCGAGTAAATTTTGTGAATGCCCCCCCCCCCTAACGGAAAAAAAATCATTACTAACAACCGAACTATGAATGAAAAATACATAGAAGTCCAGAACTATGCAAAAGGCAACTAGAACTGATTTTCATTTTTTACCTCCGACTGAGCGGTAGATTGATGGCACGATGGAATGCTTTGAATGAGACCAAATTTTTTTTTTCGGAAAAATGCATTTTTTTCGGAGTTCTGGTTGCCCCCGCAAGAGTTCTGCTAAATAGCTTTACAACTTTTTTTGATCAGACAAATATTGACAACGGTACACTCGAGTAGATTTCGTGAAGATGCCCCCCCCCCTCCCCCACCCATCTAACGGAAAAAAGTTGTTACTAACAACCGAACTATGAATGAAATATACATAGAAGTCCAGAACTATGCGAGAGGAACCAGAACTGATTTTCATTTTTTTCCTCCGACTGAGCAGTAGATTGATGGCACGATGGAATGCTTTAAGTGAACCCAAATTTTTTTTTTCGGAAAAATGATTTTTTTTTGGAGTTCTGGTTGCCCCCGCAGGAGTTCTGTTAAATAGCTTTACAACTTTTTTTGATCAGACAAATATTGACAACGGTACACTCGAGTAGATTTCGTGAAGATGCCCCCCCCCCTCCCCCGCCCTCCTAACGGAAAAAAGTCGTTACTAACAACCGAACTATGAATGAAAAGTACATAGAAGTCCAGAACTATGCGAGAGGAACCAGAACTGATTTTCATTTTTTTCCTCCGACTGAGCAGTAGATTGATGGCACGATGGAATGCCTTGAGTGACCCCAAATTTTTTTTTCTCGGAAAAATGATTTTTTTTGGAGTTCTGTTGCCCCCGCAAGAGTTCTGTTAAATAGCTTTACAACTTTTTTTGAGCAGACAAATATTTACAACGGTACGCTCGAGTCAAGTTTGTGATATTGCCCCCGCCCCCCAACGGAAAAAAATCGTTACTAACCACTGAACTATCAAAAAAAAGTACATAGAACTCCAGAACTTTGCGAGAGGCAACCAGAACTGATTTTCAATTTTTTCCTTCGACTGAGTGGTAGATTGATGGCGCGATGGAATGCTTCGAGTGAAAACAAATGTCTTTTTTTGAAAAAATCAATTTTTTTGGAGTTCTGGTTGCCCCCGCAAGAGTTCTGCTAAATAGCTTTACAACTTTTTTTGATCAGACAAATATTTACAACGGTACACTCGAGTAAATTTTGTGAATGCCCCCCCCCCCTAACGGAAAAAAAATCATTACTAACAACCGAACTATGAATGAAAAATACATAGAAGTCCAGAACTATGCAAAAGGCAACTAGAACTGATTTTCGATTTTTACCTCCGACTGAGCGGTAGATTGATGGCACGATGGAATGCTTTGAATGAGACCAAATTTTTTTTTTCGGAAAAATGCATTTTTTTTCGGAGTTCTGGTTGCCCCCGCAAGAGTTCTGCTAAATAGCTTTACAACTTTTTTTGATCAGACAAATATTGACAACGGTACACTCGAGTAGATTTCGTGAAGATGCCCCCACCCTCCTAACGGAAAAAAGTCGTTACTAACAACCGAACTATGAATGAAAAGTACATAGAAGTCCAGAACTATGCGAGAGGAACCAGAACTGATTTTCATTTTTTTCCTCCGAGTGAGCAGTAGATTGATGGCACGATGGAATGCTTTAAGTGAACCCAAATTTTTTTTTTCGGAAAAATGATTTTTTTTTGGAGTTCTGGTTGCCCCCGCAGGAGTTCTGTTAAATAGCTTTACAACTTTTTTTGATCAGACAAATATTGACAACGGTACACTCGAGTAGATTTCGTGAAGATGCCCCCACCCTCCTAACGGAAAAAAGTCGTTACTAACAACCGAACTATGAATGAAAAGTACATAGAAGTCCAGAACTATGCGAGAGGAACCAGAACTGATTTTCATTTTTTTCCGCCGACTGAGCAGTAGATTGATGGCACGATGGAATGCCTTGAGTGACCCCAAATTTTTTTTTCTCCGAAAAATGATTTTTTTTGGAGTTCTGGTTGCCCCCGCAAGAGTTCTGTTAAATAGCTTTATAACTTTTTTTGATCAGACAAATATTTACAACGGTACGCTCGAGTAAAGTTTGTGAAGTAGCCCCCCCCCCCCCACCCGCCCCCTAACGGAAAAAAAATCGTGACTAACCACTGAACTATCAATAAAAAGTACATAGAACTCCAGAACTTTGCGAGAGGCAACCAGAACTTATTTTCCATTTTTTCCTCCGACTGAGCAGTAGATTGATGGCACGATGGAATTCTTTGAGTGAACCCAAATTTTTTTTTTCGGAAAAATGATTTTTTTTTGGAGTCCTGGTTGCCCCCGCAAGAGTTCTGTTAAATAGCTTTACAACTTTTTTTGATCAGACAAATATTTACAACGGTACGCTCGAGTCAAGTTTGTGAAATTGCCCCGGCCCCCCAACGGAAAAAAATCGTTACTAACCACTGAACTATCAAAAAAAAGTACATAGAACTCCAGAACTTTGCCAGAGGCAACCAGAACTGATTTTCAATTTTTTCCTTCGACTGAGTAGTAGATTGATCGCGCGATGGAATGCTTCGAGTGAAAACAAATGTCTTTTTTTGGCAAAAATCAATTTTTTTGGAGTTCTGGTTGCCCGCGCAAGAGTTCTACTAAATAGCTATACAACTTTTTTTGATCAGACAAATATTTACAACGGTACACTCGAGTAAATTTCGTGAATGCCACCCCCCCCCCCGCCTAACGGAAAAGAAATAATTACTAACAACCGAACTATGAATGAAAAATACATAGAAGTCCAGAACTATGCAAAAGGCAACTAGAACTGATTTTCATTTTTTAGCTCCGACTGAGCGGTAGATTGATGGCACGATGGAATGCTTGGAATGAGACCAAATTTTTTTTTTTCGGAAAAATGCATTTTTTTTCGGAGTTCTGGTTGCCCCCGCAAGAGTTCTGCTAAATAGCTTTACAACTTTTTTTGATCAGACAAATATTTACAACGGTACACTCGAGTAAATTTTGTGAATGCCTCCCCCCCCCCTAACGGAAAAAAAATCATTACTAACAACCGAACTATGAATGAAAAATACATAGAAGTCCAAAACTATGCAAAAGGCAACTAGAACTGATTTTCATTTTTTACCTCCGACTGAGCGGTAGATTGATGGCACGATGGAATGCTTTGAATGGGACCAAATTTTTTTTTTCGGAAAAATGCATTTTTTTTCGGAGTTCTGGTTGCCCCCGCAAGAGTTCTGCTAAATAGCTTTACAACTTTTTTTGATCAGACAAATATTTACAACGGTACACTCGAATAAATTTTGTGCATGCCCCCCCCCCTAACGGAAAAAAAATCGTTACCAACAACCGAACTGTCAATAAAAAGTACATAGAACTCCAGAACTATGCGAGAGGAACCAGAACTGATTTTCATTTTTTTCCTCCGACTGAGCAGTAGATTGATGGCACCATGGAATGCTTTGAGTGAACCCAAATTATTTTTTTCGGAAAAATGATTTTTTTTTGGAGTTCTGATTGCCCCCGCAAGAGTTCTGTTAAATAGCTTTACAACTTTTTTGATTAGACAAATATTTACAACGGTACGCTCGAGTAGATTTCGTGAAGATGCCCCCCCCTCCCCCACCCTCCTAACGGAAAAAAGTCGTTACTAACAACCGAACTATGAATGAAAAGTACATAGAAGTCCAGAACTATGCGAGAGGAACCAGAACTGATTTTCATTTTTTTCCTCCGACTGAGCAGTAGATTGATGGCACGATGGAATGCTTTAAGTGAACCCAAATTTTTTTTTTCGGAAAAATGATTTTTTTTTGGAGTTCTGGTTGCCCCCGCAGGAGTTCTGTTAAATAGCTTTACAACTTTTTTTGATCAGACAAATATTGACAACGGTACACTCGAGTAGATTTCGTGAAGATGCCCCCCCCCGCCCCCACCCACCTAACGGAAAAAAGTCGTTACTAACAACCGAACTATGAATGAAAAGTACATAGAAGTCCAGAACTGTGCGAGAGGAACCAGAACTGATTTTCATTTTTTTCCTCCGACTGAGCAGTAGATTGATGGCACGATGGAAAGCCTTGAGTGACCCCAAATTTTTTTTTCTCGGAAAAATGATTTTTTTTGGAGTTCTGGTTGCCCTCGGAAGAGTTCTGTTAAATAGCTTTATAACTTTTTTTGATCAGACAAATATTTACAACGGTACGCTCGAGTAAAGTTTGTGAAGTAGCCCCCCCCCCCCCCCACCCGCCCCCTAACGGAAAAAAAATCGTTACTAACCACTGAACTATCAATAAAAAGTACATAGAACTCCAGAACTTTGCGAGAGGCAACCAGAACTGATTTTCCATTTTTTCCTCCGACTGAGCAGTAGATTGATGGCACGATGGAATTCTTTGAGTGAACCCAAATTTTTTTTTTCGGAAAAATGATTTTTTTTTGGAGTTCTGGTTGCCCCCGCAAGAGTTCTGTTAAATAGCTTTACAACTTTTTTTGATCAGACAAATATTTACAACGGTACGCTCGAGTCAAGTTTGTGAAATTGCCCCCGCCCCCCAACGGAAAAAAATCGTTACTAACCACTGAACTATCAAAAAAAAGTACATAGAACTCCAGAACTTTGCGAGAGGCAACCAGAACTGATTTTCAATTTTTTCCTTCGACTGAGTAGTAGATTGATGGCGCGATGGAATGCTTCGAGTGAAAACAAATGTCTTTTTTTGAAAAAATCAATTTTTTTGGAGTTCTGGTTGCCCCCGCAAGAGTTCTGCTAAATAGCTTTACAACTTTTTTTGATCAGACAAATATTTACAACGGTACACTCGAGTAAATTTTGTGAATGCCCCCCCCCTAACGGAAAAAAAATCATTACTAACAACCGAACTATGAATGAAAATTGCATAGAAGTCCAGAACTATGCAAAAGGCAACTAGAACTGATTTTCATTTTTTACCTCCGACTGAGCGGTAGATTGATGGCACGATGGAATGCTTTGAATGAGACCAAATTTTTTTTTTCGGAAAAATGCATTTTTTTTCGGAGTTCTGGTTGCCCCCGCAAGAGTTCTGCTAAATACTTTTACAACTTTTTTTGATCAGACAAATATTTACAATGGTACACTCGAATAAATTTTGTGAATGCCCCCCCCCCCTAACGGAAAAAAAATCGTTACCAACAACCGAACTGTCAATAAAAAGTACATAGAACTCCAGAACTATGCGAGAGGAACCTGAACTGTTTTTCATTTTTTTCCTCCGACTGAGCAGTAGATTGATGGCACCATGGAATGCTTTGAGTGAACCCAAATTTTTTTTTTCGGAAAAATGATTTTTTTTGGAGTTCTGATTGCCCCCGCAAGAGTTCTGTTAAATAGCTTTACAACTTTTTTGATTAGACAAATATTGACAACGGTACACTCGAGTAGATTTCGTGAAGATGCCTCCCCCCTGCCCCACCTACCTAACGGAAAAAAGTCGTTACTAACAACCGAACTATGAATGAAAAGTACATAGAAGTCCAGAACTATGCGAGAGGAACCAGAACTGATTTTCCATTTTTTCCTCCGACTGAGCAGTAGATTGATGGCACGATGGAATTCTTTGAGTGAACCCAAATTTTTTTTTTCGGAAAAATGATTTTTTTTTGGAGTTCTGGTTGCCCCCGCAAGAGTTCTGTTAAATAGCTTTACAACTTTTTTTGATCAGACAAATATTTACAACGGTACGCTCGAGTCAAGTTTGTGAAATTGCCCCCGCCCCCCAACGGAAAAAAATCGTTACTAACCACTGAACTATCAAAAAAAAGTACATAGAACTCCAGAAATTTGCGAGAGGCAACCAGAACTGATTTTCCATTTTTTCCTCCGACTGAGCAGTAGATTGATGGCACGATGGAATTCTTTGAGTGAACCCAAATTTTTTTTTTCGGAAAAATGATTTTTTTTTGGAGTTCTGGTTGCCCCCGCAAGAGTTCTGTTAAATAGCTTTACAACTTTTTTTTGATCAGACAAATATTTACAACGGTACGCTCGAGTCAAGTTTGTGAAATTGCCCCCGCCCCCCAACGGAAAAAAATCGATACTAACCACTGAACTATCAAAAAAAAGTACATAGAACTCCAGAACTTTGCGAGAGGCAACCAGAACTGATTTTCAATTTTTTCCTTCGACTGAGTAGTAGATTGATGGCGCGATGGAATGCTTCGAGTGAAAACAAATGTCTTTTTTTGAAAAAATCAATTTTTTTGGAGTTCTGGTTGCCCCCGCAAGAGTTCTGCTCAATAGCTTTACAACTTTTTTTGATCAGACAAATATTTACAACGGTACACTCGAGTAAATTTTGTGAATGCCCCCCCTCCCTAACGGAAAAAAAATCATTACTAACAACCGAACTATGAATGAAAAATACATAGAAGTCCAGAACTATGCAAAAGGCAACAAGAACTGATTTTCATTTTTTATTTCCGACTGAGCGGTAGATTGATGGCACGATGGAATGCTTTGAATGAGACCAAATTTTTTTTTTCGGAAAAATGCATTTTTTTCGGAGTTCTGGTTGCCCCCGCAAGAGTTCTGCTAAATAGCTTTACAACTTTTTTTGATCAGACAAATATTGACAACGGTACACTCGAGTAGATTTCGTGAAGATGTCCCCCCCCCTCACCCTCCCTCCTAACGGAAAAAAGTCGTTACTAACAACCGAACTATGAATGACAAGTACATAGAAGTCCAGAACTATGCGAGAGGAGCCAGAACTGATTTTCATTTTTTTCCTCCGACTGAGCAGTAGATTGATGGCACGATGGAATGCTGTAAGTGAACCCAAATTTTTTTTTTCGGAAAAATGATTTTTTTTGGAGTTCTGGTTGTCCCCGCAGGAGTTCTGTTAAATAGCTTTACAACTTTTTTTGATCAGACAAATATTGACAACGGTACACTCGAGTAGATTTCGTGAAGATGCCCCCCCCTCCCCCACCCTCCTAACGGAAAAAAGTCGTTACTAACAACCGAACTATGAATGAAAAGTACATAGAAGTCCAGAACTATGCGAGAGGAACCAGAACTGATTTTCATTTTTTTCCTCCGACTGAGCAGTAGATTGATGGCACGATGGAATGCCTTGAGTGACCCCAAATTTTTTTTTCTCGGAAAAATGATTCTTTTTGGAGTTCTGGTTGCGCCCGCAAGAGTTCTGTTAAATAGCTTTATCACTTTTTTTGATCAGACAAATATTTACAACGGTACGCTCGAGTCAAGTTTGTGAAGTAGCCCCCCCCCCCCACCCGCCCCCTAACGGAAAAAAAATCGTTACTAACCACTGAACTATCAATAAAAAGTACATAGAACTCCAGAACTTTACGAGAGGCAACCAGAACTGATTTTCCATTTTTTCCTCCGACTGAGCAGTAGATTGATGGCACGATGGAATTCTTTGAGTGAACCCAAATTTTTTTTTTAGGAAAAATGATTTTTTTTGGAGTTCTGGTTGCCCCCGCAAGAGTTCTGTTAAATAGGTTTACAACTTTTTTTGATCAGACAAATATTTACAACGGTACGCTCGAGTCAAGTTTTTGAAATTGCCCCCGCCCCCCAACGGAAAAAAATCGTCACTAACCACTGAACTATCAAAAAAAAGTACATAGAACTCCAGAACTTTGCGAGAGGCAACCAGAACTGATTTTCAATTTGTTCCTTCGACTGAGTAGTAGATTGATGGCGCGATGGAATGCTTCGAGTGAAAACAAATGTCTTTTTTTGAAAAAATCAATTTTTTTGGAGTTCTGGTTGCCCCCGCAAGAGTTCTGCTCAATAGCTTTACAACTTTTTTTGATCAGACAAATATTTACAATGGTACACTCGAGTAAATTTTGTGAATGCCCCCCCCCCTAACGGAAAAAAAATCATTACTAACAACCGAACTATGAATGAAAAATACATAGAAGTCCAGAACTATGCAAAAGGCAACAAGAACTGATTTTCATTTTTTACCTCCGACTGAGCGGTAGATTGATGGCACGATGGAATGCTTTGAATGAGACCAAATTTTTTTTTTCGGAAAAATGCATTTTTTTTCGGAGTTCTGGTTGCCCCCGCAAGAGTTCTGCTAAATAGCTTTACAACTTTTTTTGATCAGACAAATATTGACAACGGTACACTCGAGTAGATTTCGTGAAGATGCCCCCCCCCCTCCCATGCCCGCCTAACGGAAAAAAGTCGTTACTAACAACCGAACTATGAATGAAAAGTACATAGAAGTCCAGAACTATGCGAGAGGAACCAGAACTGATTTTCATTTTTTTCCTCCGACTGAGCAGTAGATTGATGGCACGATGGAATGCTTTAAGTGAACCCAAATTTTTTTTTTCGGAAAAATGATTCTTTTTGGAGTTCTGGTTGCCCCCGCAAGAGTTCTGTTAAATAGCTCTATCACTTTTTTTGATCAGACAAATATTTACAACGGTACGCTCGAGTCAAGTTTGTGAAGTAGCCCCCCCCCCCCCCCACCCGCCCTCCTAACGGAAAAAAGTCGTTACTAACAACCGAACTATGAATGAAAAGTACATAGAAGTCCAGAACTATGCGAGAGGAACCAGAACTGATTTTCATTTTTTTCCTCCGACTGAGCAGAAGATTGATGGCACGATGGAATGCCTTGAGTGACCCCAAATTTTTTTTTCTCGGAAAAATGATTTTTTTTGGAGTTCTGGTTGCCCCCGCAAGAGTTCTGTTAAATAGCTTTACAACTTTTTTTGATCAGACAAATATTTACAACGGTACGCTCGAGTCAAGTTTGTGAAATTGCCCCCGCCCCCCAACGGAAGAAAATCGTTACTAACCGCTGAACTATTAAAAAAAGTACATAGACCTCCAGAACTTTGCGAGAGGCAACCAGAACTGATTTTCAATTTTTTCCTTCGACTGAGTAGTAGATTGATGGCGCGATGGAATGCTTCGAGTGAAAACAAATGTCTTTTTTTGAAAACATCAATTTTTTTGGAGTTCTGGTTGCCCCCGCAAGAGTTCTGCTAAATAGCTTTACAGCTTTTTTTGATCAGACAAATATTTACAACGGTACACTCGAGTAAATTTTGTGAATGCCCCCCCCCTAACGGAAAAAAAATCATTACTAACAACCGAACTATGAATGAAAAATACATAGAAGTCCAGAACTATGCAAAAGGCAACTAGAGTTGATTTTCATTTTTTACCTCCGACTGAGCGGTAGAATGATGGCACGATGGAATGCTTTGAATGAGACCAAATTTTTTTTTTCGGAAAAATGCATTTTTTTTCGGAGTTCTGGTTGCCCCCGCAAGAGTTCTGCTAAATAGCTTTACAACTTTTTTTGATCAGACAAATATTTACAACGGTACACTCGAATAAATTTTGTGAATGCCCCCCCCCCTAACGGAAAAAAAATCGTTACCAACAACCGAACTGTCAATAAAAAGTACATAGAACTCCAGAACTATGCGAGAGGAACCAGAACTGATTTTCATTTTGTTCCTCCGACTGAGCAGTAGATTGATGGCACCATGGAATGCTTTGAGTGAACCCAAATTATTTTTTTCGGAAAAATGATTTTTTTTTGGAGTTCTGATTGCCCCCGCAAGAGTTCTGTTAAATAGCTTTACAACTTTTTTGATTAGACAAATATTGACAACGGTACACTCGAGTAGATTTCGTGAAGATGCCCCCCCCTGCCCCACCCTCCTAACGGAAAAAAGTCGTTACTAACAACCGAACTATGAATGAAAAGTACATAGAAGTCCAGAACTATGCGAGAGGAACCAGAACTGATTTTCATTTTTTTCCTCCGACTGAGCAGTAGATTGATGGCACCATGGAATGCTTTGAGTGAACCCAAATTATTTTTTTCGGAAAAATGATTTTTTTTTGGAGTTCTGATTGCCCCCGCAAGAGTTCTGTTAAATAGCTTTACAACTTTTTTGATTAGACAAATATTGACAACGGTACACTCGAGTAGATTTCGTGAAGATGCCCCCCCCCCACCCCCACCCTCCTAACGGAAAAAAGTCGTTACTAACGACCGAACTATGACTGAAAAGTACATAGAAGTCCAGAACTATGCGAGAGGAACCAGAACTGATTTTCATTTTTTTCCTCCGACTGAGCAGTAGATTGATGGCACGATGGAATGCCTTGAGTGACTCCAAATTTTTTTTTCTCGGAAAAATGATTCTTTTTGGAGTTCTGGTTGCCCCCGCAAGAGTTCTGTTAAATAGCTTTATCACTTTTTTTGATCAGACAAATATTTACAACGGTACGCTCGAGTAAAGTTTGTGAAGTAGCCCCCCCCCCCCCCGCCCCCTAACGGAAAAAAAATCGTTACTAACCACTGAACTATCAATAAAAAGTACATAGAACTCCAGAACTTTGCGAGAGGCAACCAGAACTGATTTTCCATTTTTTCCTCCGACTGAGCAGTAGATTGATGGCACGATGGAATTCTTTGAGTGAACCCAAATTTTTTTTTTCGGAAAAATGATTTTTTTTTGGAGTTCTGGTTGCCCACGCAAGAGTTCTGTTAAATAGCTATACAACTTTTTTTGATCAGACAAATATTTACAACGGTACGCTCGAGTCAAGTTTGTGAAATTGCCCCCGCCCCCCAACGGAAAAAAATCGATACTAACCACTGAACTATCAAAAAAAAGTACATAGAACTCCAGAACTTTGCGAGAGGCAACCAGAACTGATTTTCAATTTTTTCCTTCGACTGAGTAGTAGATTGATGGCGCGATGGAATGCTTCGAGTGAAAACAAATGTCTTTTTTTGAAAAAATCAATTTTTTTGGAGTTCTGGTTGCCCCCGCAAGAGTTCTGCTCAATAGCTTTACAACTTTTTTTGATCAGGCAAATATTTACAACGGTACACTCGAGTAAATTTTGTGAATGCCCCCCCCACCCTAACGGAAAAAAAATCATTACTAACAACCGAACTATGAATGAAAAATACATAGAAGTCCAGAACTATGCAAAAGGCAACAAGAACTGATTTTCATTTTTTATTTCCGACTGAGCGGTAGATTGATGGCACGATGGAATGCTTTGAATGAGACCAAATTTTTTTTTTCGGAAAAATGCATTTTTTTCGGAGTTCTGGTTGCCCCCGCAAGAGTTCTGCTAAATAGCTTTACAACTTTTTTTGATCAGACAAATATTGACAACGGTACACTCGAGTAGATTTCGTGAAGATGCCCCCCCCTCCCCCACCCACCTAACGGAAAAAAGTCGTTACTAACAACCGAACTATGAATGAAAAGTACATAGAAGTCCAGAACTATGCGAGAGGAACCAGAACTGATTTTCATTTTTTTCCTCCGACTGAGCAGTAGATTGATGGCACGATGGAATGCTTTAAGTGAACCCAAATTTTTTTTTTCGGAAAAATGATTTTTTTTTGGAGTTCTGGTTGCCCCCGCAAGAGTTCTGTTAAATAGCTTTACAACTTTTTTTGATCAGACAAATATTTACAACGGTACGCTCGAGTCAAGTTTGTGAAATTGCCCCCGCCCCCCAACGGAAGAAAATCGTTACTAACCACTGAACTATTAAAAGAAGTACATAGAACTCCAGAACTTTGCGAGAGGCAACCAGAACTGATTTTCAATTTTTTCCTTCGACTGAGTAGTAGATTGATGGCGCGATGGAATGCTTCGAGTGAAAACAAATGTCTTTTTTTGAAAAAATCAATTTTTTTGGAGTTCTGGTTGCCCCCGCAAGAGTTCTGCTAAATAGCTTTACAACTTTTTTTGATAGGACAAATATTTACAACGGTACACTCGAGTAAATTTTGTGAATGCCCCCCCCCCCCCAACGGAAAAAAAATCATTACTAACAACCGAACTATGAATGAAAAATACATAGAAGTCCAGAACTATGCAAAAGGCAACTAGAACTGATTTTCATTTTTTACCTCCGACTGAGCGGTAGAATGATGGCACGATGGAATGCTTTGAATGAGACCAAATTTTTTTTTTCGGAAAAATGCATTTTTTTTCGGAGTTCTGGTTGCCCCCGCAAGAGTTCTGCTAAATAGCTTTACAACTTTTTTTGATCAGACAAATATTTACAACGGTACACTCGAGTAGATTTCGTGAAGATGCCCCCCCCTCCCCCACCCGCCTAACGGAAAAAAGTCGTTACTAACAACCGAACTATGAATGAAAAGTACATAGAAGTCCAGAACTATGCGAGAGGAACCAGAACTGATTTTCATTTTTTTCCTCCGACTGAGCAGTAGATTGATGGCACGATGGAATGCTTTAAGTGAACCCAAATTTTTTTTTTCGGAAAAATGATTTTTTTTTGGAGTTCTGGTTGCCCCCGCAAGAGTTCTGTTAAATAGCTTTACAACTTTTTTTGATCAGACAAATATTTACAACGGTACGCTCGAGTCAAGTTTGTGAAATTGCCCCCGCCCCCCAACGGAAGAAAATCGTTACTAACCACTGAACTATTAAAAGAAGTACATAGAACTCCAGAACTTTGCGAGAGGCAACCAGAACTGATTTTCAATTTTTTCCTTCGACTGAGTAGTAGATTGATGGCGCGATGGAATGCTTCGAGTGAAAACAAATGTCTTTTTTTGAAAAAATAAATTTTTTTGGAGTTCTGGTTGCCCCCGCAAGAGTTCTGCTAAATAGCTTTACAACTTTTTTTGATCAGACAAATATTTACAACGGTACACTCGAGTAAATTTTGTGAATGCCCCCCCCCCCCAACGGAAAAAAAATCATTACTAACAACCGAACTATGAATGAAAAATACATAGAAGTCCAGAACTATGCAAAAGGCAACTAGAACTGATTTTCATTTTTTACCTCCGACTGAGCGGTAGAATGATGGCAAGATGGAATGCTTTGAATGAGACCAAATTTTTTTTTTCGGAAAAATGCATTTTTTTTCGGAGTTCTGGTTGCCCCCGCAAGAGTTCTGCTAAATAGCTTTACAACTTTTTTTGATCAGACAAATATTGACAACGGTACACTCGAATAAATTTTGTGAATGCCCCCCCCCCTAACGGAAAAAAAATCGTTACCAACAACCGAACTGTCAATAAAAAGTACATAGAACTCCAGAACTATGCCAGAGGAACCAGAACTGATTTTCATTTTTTTCCTCCGACTGAGCAGTAGATTGATGGCACCATGGAATGCTTTGAGTGAACCCAAATTATTTTTTTCGGAAAAATGATTTTTTTTTGGAGTTCTGATTGCCCCCGCAAGAGTTCTGTTAAATAGCTTTACAACTTTTTTGATTAGACAAATATTGACAACGGTACACTCGAGTAGATTTCGTGAAGATGCCCCCCCCCTCCCCCGCCATCCTAACGGAAAAAAGTCGTTACTAACAACCGAACTATGAATGAAAAGTACATAGAAGTCCAGAACTATGCGAGAGGAACCAGAACTGATTTTCATTTTTTTCCTCCGACTGAGCAGTAGATTGATGGCACCATGGAATGCTTTGAGTGAACCCAAATTATTTTTTTCGGAAAAATGATTTTTTTTTGGAGTTCTGATTGCCCCCGCAAGAGTTCTGTTAAATAGCTTTACAACTTTTCTGATTAAACAAATATTGACAACGGTACACTCGAGTAGATTTCGTGAAGATGCCCCCCCCCCACCCCCACCTTCCTAACGGAAAAAAGTCGTTACTAACAACCGAACTATGAATGAAAAGTACATAGAAGTCCAGAACTATGCGAGAGGAACCAGAACTGATTTTCATTTTTTTCCTCCGACTGAGCAGTAGATTGATGGCACGATGGAATGCTTTAAGTGAACTCAAATTTTTTTTTTCGGAAAAATGATTTTTTTTTGGAGTTCTGGTTGCCCCCGCAAGAGTTCTGCCAAATAGCTTTACAACTTTTTTTGATCAGACAAATATTTACAACGGTACACTCGAATAAATTTTGTGAATGCCCCCCCCCCTAACGGAAAAAAAATCGTTACCAACAACCGAACTGTCAATAAAAAGTACATAGAACTCCAGAACTATGCGAGAGGAACCAGAACTGATTTTCATTTTTTTCCTCCGACTGAGCAGTAGATTGATGGCACCATGGAATGCTTTGAGTGAACCCAAATTAGTTTTTTCGGAAAAATGATTTTTTTTTGGAGTTCTGATTGCCTCCGCAAGAGTTCTGTTAAATAGCTTTACAACTTTTTTGATTAGACAAATATTGACAGCGGTACACTCGAGTAGATTTCGTGAAGATACCCCCCCCTGCCCCACGCTCCTAACGGAAAAAAGTCGTTACTAACAACCGAACTATGAATGAAAAGTACATAGAAGTCCAGAACTATGCGAGAGGAACCAGAACTGATTTTCAATTTTTTCCTCCGACTGAGCAGTAGATTGATGGCACGATGGAATGCTTTAAGTGAACCCAAATTTTTTTTTTCGGAAAAATGATTTTTTTTGGAGTTCTGGTTGCCCCCGCAGGAGTTCTGTTAAATAGCTTTACAACTTTTTTTGATCAGACAAATATTGACAACGGTACACTCGAGTAGATTTCGTGAAGATGCCCCCCCCCCCCCGCCCCCACCCTCCTAACGGAAAAAAGTCGTTACTAACAACCGTACTATGAATGAAAAGTACATAGAAGTCCAGAACTATGCGAGAGGAACCAGAACTGATTTTCATTTTTTTCCTCCGACTGAGCAGTAGATTGATGGCACGATGGAATGCCTTGAGTGACCCCAAATTTTTTTTTCTCGGAAAAATGATTCTTTTTGGAGTTCTGGTTGCCCCCGCAAGAGTTCTGTTAAATAGCTTTATCACTTTTTTTGATCAGACAAATATCTACAACGGTACGCTCGAGTAAAGTTTGTGAAGTAGCCCCCCCCCCCCCACCCGCCCCCTAACGGAAAAAAAATCGTTACTAACCACTGAACTATCAATAAAAAGTACATAGAACTCCAGAACTTTACGAGAGGCAACCAGAACTGATTTTCCATTTTTTCCTCCGACTGAGCAGTAGATTGATGGCACGATGGAATTCTTTGAGTGAACCCAAATTTTCTTTTTCGGAAAAATGATTTTTTTTTGGAGTTCTGGTTGCCCCCGCAAGAGTTCTGTTAAATAGGTTTACAACTTTTTTTGATCAGACAAATATTTACAACGGTACGCTCGAGTCAAGTTTGTGAAATTGCCCCCGCCCCCCAACGGAAAAAAATCGTTACTAACCACTGACCTATCAAAAAACAGTACATAGAACTCCAGAACTTTGCGAGAGGCAACCAGAACTGATTTTCAATTTTTTCCTTCGACTGAGTAGTAGATTGATGGCGCGATGGAATGCTTCGAGTGAAAACAAATGTCTTTTTTTGAAAAAATCAATTTTTTTGGAGTTCTGGTTGCCCCCGCAAGAGTTCTGCTCAATAGCTTTACAACTTTTTTTGATCAGACAAATATTTACAACGGTACACTCGAGTAAATTTTGTGAATGCCCCCGCCCCCCCTAGCGGAAAAAAAATCATTACTAACAACCGAACTATGAATGAAAAATACATAGAAGTCCAGAACTATGCAGAAGGCAACAAGAACTGATTTTCATTTTTTACCTCCGACTGAGCGGTAGATTGATGGCACGATGGAATGCTTTGAATGAGGCAAATTTTTTTTTTCGGAAAAATGCATTTTTTTTCGGAGTTCTGGTTGCCCCCGCAAGAGTTCTGCTAAATAGCTTTACAACTTTTTTTGATCAGACAAATATTGACAACGGTACACTCGAGTAGATTTCGTGAAGATGCCCCCCCCCCCTCCCCCACCCATCTAACGGAAAAAAGTCGTTACTAACAACCGAACTATGAATGAAAAGTACATAGAAGTCCAAAACTATGCGAGAGGAACCAGAACTGATTTTCATTTTTTTCCTCCGACTGAGCAGTAGATTGATGGCACGATGGAATGCTTTAAGTGAACCCACATTTTTTTTTTCGGAAAAATGATTTTTTTTTGGAGTTCTGGTTGCCCCCGCAGGAGTTCTGTTAAATAGCTTTACAACTTTTTTTGATCAGACAAATATTGACAACGGTACACTCGAGTAGATTTCGTGAAGATGCCCCCCCCCTCCCCCACCCACCTAACGGAAAAAAGTCGTTACTAACAACCGAACTATGAATGAAAAGTACATAGAAGTCCAGAACTATGCGAGAGGGACCAGAACTGATTTTCATTTTTTACCTCCGACTGAGCGGTAGAATGATGGCACGATGGAATGCTTTGAATGAGACCAAATTTTTTTTTTCGGAAAAATGCATTTTTTTCGGAGTTCTGGTTGCCCCCGCAAGAGTTCTGCTAAATAGCTTTACAACTTTTTTTGATCAGACAAATATTTACAACGGTACACTCGAATAAATTTTGTGAATGCCCCCCCCCCCTCACGGAAAAAAAATCGTTACCAACATCCGAACTGTCAATGAAAAGTACATAGAACTCCAGAACTATGCGAGAGGAACCAGAAATGATTTTCATTTTTTTCCTCCGACTGAGCAGTAGATTGATGGCACCATGGGATGCATTGAGTGAACCCGAATTATTATTTTCGGAAAAATGATTTTTTTTGGAGTTCTGATTGCCCCCACAAGAGTTCTGTTAAATAGCTTTACAACTTTTTTGATTAGACAAATATTGACAACGGTACACTCGAGTAGATTTCGTGAAGATGCCCCCCCCTCCCCCACCCTCCTAACGGAAAAAAGTCGCTACTAACAACCGAACTATGAATGAAAAGTACATAGAAGTCCAGAACTATGCGAGAGGAACCAGAACTGATTTTCATTTTTTTCCTCCGACAGAGCAGTAGATTGATGGCACGATGGAATGGTTTAAGTGAACCCAATTTTTTTTTTTCGGAAAAATGATTTTTTTTTGGAGTTCTGGTTGCCCCCGCAGGAGTTCTGTTAAATAGCTTTACAACTTTTTTTGATCAGACAAATATTGACAACGGTACACTCGAGTAGATTTCGTGAAGATGCCCCCCCCCCCTTCCCCGCCCTCCTAACGGAAAAAAGTCGTTACTAACAACCGAACTATGAATGAAAAGTACATAGAAGTCCAGAACTATGCGAGAAAAACCAGAACTGATTTTCATTTTTTTCCTCCGACTGAGCAGTAGATTGATGGCACGATGGAATGCCTTGAGTGACCCCACATTTTTTTTTCTCGGAAAAATGATTTTTTTTGGAGTTCTGGTTGCCCCCGCAAGAGTTCTGTTAAATAGCTTTATAACTTTTTTTGATCAGACAAATATTTACAACGGTACGCTCGAGTAAAGTTTGTGAAGTAGCCCCCCCCCACCCGCCCCCTAACGGAAAAAAAATCGTTACTAACCACTGAACTATCAATAAAAAGTACATAGAACTCCAGAACTTTGCGAGAGGCAACCAGAACTGATTTTCCATTTTTTCCTCCGACTGAGCAGTAGATTGATGGCACGATGGAATTCTTTGAGTGAACCCAAATTTTTTTTTTTGGAAAAATGATTTTTTTTTGGGGTTCTGGTTGCCCCCGCAAGAGTTCTGTTAAATAGCTTTACAACTTTTTTTGATGAGACAAATATTTACAACGGTACACTCGAGTAGATTTCGTGAAGATGCCCCCCCCTCCCACACCCTCCTAACGGAAAAAAGTCGTTACTAACAACCGAACTATGAATGAAAAGTACATAGAAGTCCAGAACTATGCGAGAGGAACCAGAACTGATTTTCATTTTTTTCCTCCGACTGAGCAGTAGATTGATGGCACGATGGAATGCCTTGAGTGACCCCAAATTTTTTTTTCTAGGAAAAATGATTTTTTTTTGGAGTTCTGGTTGCCCCCGCAAGAGTTCTGTTAAATAGCTTTACAACTTTTTTTGATCAGACAAATATTTACAACGGTACGCTCGAGTCAAGTTTGTGAAATTGCCCCCGCCCCCCATCGGAAAAAAATCGTTACTAACCACTGAACTATTAAAAAAAAAAACATAGAACTCCAGAACTTTGCGAGAGGCAACCAGAACTGATTTTCAATTTTTTCCTTCGACTGAGTAGTAGATTGATGGCGCGATGGAATGCTTCGAGTGAAAACAAATGTCTTTTTTCGAAAAAATCAATTTTTTTGGAGTTCTGGTTGCCCCCGCAAGAGTTCTGCTAAATAGCTTTACAACTCTTTTGATCAGACAAATATTTACAACGGTACACTCGAGTAAATTTTGTGAATGCCCCCCCCCCCCTAACGGAAAAAAAATCATTACTAACAACCGAAATATGAATGAAAAATACATAGAAGTCCAGAACTATGCAAAAGGCAACTAGAACTGATTTTTATTTTTTACCTCCGACTGAGCGGTAGAATGATGGCACGATGGAATGCTTTGAATGAGACCAAATTTTTTTTTTCGGAAAAATGCATTTTTTTTCGGAGTTCTGGTTGCCCCCGCAAGAGTTCTGCTAAATAGCTTTACAACTTTTTTTGATCAGACAAATATTTACAACGGTACACTCGAATAAATTTTGTGAATGCCCCCCCCCCCCTAACGGAAAAAAAATCGTTACCAACAACCGAACTGTCAATAAAAAGTACATAGAACTCCAGAACTATGCGAGAGGAACCAGAACTGATTTTCATTTTTTTCCTCCGACTGAGCAGTAGATTGATGGCACCATGGAATGCTTTGAGTGAACCCAAATTAGTTTTTTCGGAAAAATGATTTTTTTTTGGAGTTCTGATTGCCTCCGCAAGAGTTCTGTTAAATAGCTTTACAACTTTTTTGATTAGACAAATATTGACAGCGGTACACTCGAGTAGATTTCGTGAAGATACCCCCCCCCTGCCCCACGCTCCTAACGGAAAAAAGTCGTTACTAACAACCGAACTATGAATGAAAAGTACATAGAAGTCCAGAACTATGCGAGAGGAACCAGAACTGATTTTCAATTTTTTCCTCCGACTGAGCAGTAGATTGATGGCACGATGGAATGCTTTAAGTGAACCCAAATTTTTTTTTTCGGAAAAATGATTTTTTTTGGAGTTCTGGTTGCCCCCGCAGGAGTTCTGTTAAATAGCTTTACAACTTTTTTTGATCAGACAAATATTGACAACGGTACACTCGAGTAGATTTCGTGAAGATGCCCCCCCCCCCCCCGCCCCCACCCTCCTAACGGAAAAAAGTCGTTACTAACAACCGTACTATGAATGAAAAGTACATAGAAGTCCAGAACTATGCGAGAGGAACCAGAACTGATTTTCATTTTTTTCCTCCGACTGAGCAGTAGATTGATGGCACGATGGAATGCCTTGAGTGACCCCAAATTTTTTTTTCTCGGAAAAATGATTCTTTTTGGAGTTCTGGTTGCCCCCGCAAGAGTTCTGTTAAATAGCTTTATCACTTTTTTTGATCAGACAAATATCTACAACGGTACGCTCGAGTAAAGTTTGTGAAGTAGCCCCCCCCCCCCCCACCCGCCCCCTAACGGAAAAAAAATCGTTACTAACCACTGAACTATCAATAAAAAGTACATAGAACTCCAGAACTTTACGAGAGGCAACCAGAACTGATTTTCCATTTTTTCCTCCGACTGAGCAGTAGATTGATGGCACGATGGAATTCTTTGAGTGAACCCAAATTTTCTTTTTCGGAAAAATGATTTTTTTTTGGAGTTCTGGTTGCCCCCGCAAGAGTTCTGTTAAATAGGTTTACAACTTTTTTTGATCAGACAAATATTTACAACGGTACGCTCGAGTCAAGTTTGTGAAATTGCCCCCGCCCCCCAACGGAAAAAAATCGTTACTAACCACTGACCTATCAAAAAACAGTACATAGAACTCCAGAACTTTGCGAGAGGCAACCAGAACTGATTTTCAATTTTTTCCTTCGACTGAGTAGTAGATTGATGGCGCGATGGAATGCTTCGAGTGAAAACAAATGTCTTTTTTTGAAAAAATCAATTTTTTTGGAGTTCTGGTTGCCCCCGCAAGAGTTCTGCTCAATAGCTTTACAACTTTTTTTGATCAGACAAATATTTACAACGGTACACTCGAGTAAATTTTGTGAATGCCCCCGCCCCCCCTAGCGGAAAAAAAATCATTACTAACAACCGAACTATGAATGAAAAATACATAGAAGTCCAGAACTATGCAGAAGGCAACAAGAACTGATTTTCATTTTTTACCTCCGACTGAGCGGTAGATTGATGGCACGATGGAATGCTTTGAATGAGGCAAATTTTTTTTTTCGGAAAAATGCATTTTTTTTCGGAGTTCTGGTTGCCCCCGCAAGAGTTCTGCTAAATAGCTTTACAACTTTTTTTGATCAGACAAATATTGACAACGGTACACTCGAGTAGATTTCGTGAAGATGCCCCCCCCCCCTCCCCCACCCATCTAACGGAAAAAAGTCGTTACTAACAACCGAACTATGAATGAAAAGTACATAGAAGTCCAAAACTATGCGAGAGGAACCAGAACTGATTTTCATTTTTTTCCTCCGACTGAGCAGTAGATTGATGGCACGATGGAATGCTTTAAGTGAACCCACATTTTTTTTTTCGGAAAAATGATTTTTTTTTGGAGTTCTGGTTGCCCCCGCAGGAGTTCTGTTAAATAGCTTTACAACTTTTTTTGATCAGACAAATATTGACAACGGTACACTCGAGTAGATTTCGTGAAGATGCCCCCCCCCTCCCCCACCCACCTAACGGAAAAAAGTCGTTACTAACAACCGAACTATGAATGAAAAGTACATAGAAGTCCAGAACTATGCGAGAGGGACCAGAACTGATTTTCATTTTTTACCTCCGACTGAGCGGTAGAATGATGGCACGATGGAATGCTTTGAATGAGACCAAATTTTTTTTTTCGGAAAAATGCATTTTTTTCGGAGTTCTGGTTGCCCCCGCAAGAGTTCTGCTAAATAGCTTTACAACTTTTTTTGATCAGACAAATATTTACAACGGTACACTCGAATAAATTTTGTGAATGCCCCCCCCCCCCTCACGGAAAAAAAATCGTTACCAACATCCGAACTGTCAATGAAAAGTACATAGAACTCCAGAACTATGCGAGAGGAACCAGAAATGATTTTCATTTTTTTCCTCCGACTGAGCAGTAGATTGATGGCACCATGGGATGCATTGAGTGAACCCGAATTATTATTTTCGGAAAAATGATTTTTTTTGGAGTTCTGATTGCCCCCACAAGAGTTCTGTTAAATAGCTTTACAACTTTTTTGATTAGACAAATATTGACAACGGTACACTCGAGTAGATTTCGTGAAGATGCCCCCCCCTCCCCCACCCTCCTAACGGAAAAAAGTCGCTACTAACAACCGAACTATGAATGAAAAGTACATAGAAGTCCAGAACTATGCGAGAGGAACCAGAACTGATTTTCATTTTTTTCCTCCGACAGAGCAGTAGATTGATGGCACGATGGAATGGTTTAAGTGAACCCAATTTTTTTTTTTCGGAAAAATGATTTTTTTTTGGAGTTCTGGTTGCCCCCGCAGGAGTTCTGTTAAATAGCTTTACAACTTTTTTTGATCAGACAAATATTGACAACGGTACACTCGAGTAGATTTCGTGAAGATGCCCCCCCCCCTTCCCCGCCCTCCTAACGGAAAAAAGTCGTTACTAACAACCGAACTATGAATGAAAAGTACATAGAAGTCCAGAACTATGCGAGAAAAACCAGAACTGATTTTCATTTTTTTCCTCCGACTGAGCAGTAGATTGATGGCACGATGGAATGCCTTGAGTGACCCCACATTTTTTTTTCTCGGAAAAATGATTTTTTTTGGAGTTCTGGTTGCCCCCGCAAGAGTTCTGTTAAATAGCTTTATAACTTTTTTTGATCAGACAAATATTTACAACGGTACGCTCGAGTAAAGTTTGTGAAGTAGCCCCCCCCCACCCGCCCCCTAACGGAAAAAAAATCGTTACTAACCACTGAACTATCAATAAAAAGTACATAGAACTCCAGAACTTTGCGAGAGGCAACCAGAACTGATTTTCCATTTTTTCCTCCGACTGAGCAGTAGATTGATGGCACGATGGAATTCTTTGAGTGAACCCAAATTTTTTTTTTTGGAAAAATGATTTTTTTTTGGGGTTCTGGTTGCCCCCGCAAGAGTTCTGTTAAATAGCTTTACAACTTTTTTTGATGAGACAAATATTTACAACGGTACACTCGAGTAGATTTCGTGAAGATGCCCCCCCCTCCCACACCCTCCTAACGGAAAAAAGTCGTTACTAACAACCGAACTATGAATGAAAAGTACATAGAAGTCCAGAACTATGCGAGAGGAACCAGAACTGATTTTCATTTTTTTCCTCCGACTGAGCAGTAGATTGATGGCACGATGGAATGCCTTGAGTGACCCCAAATTTTTTTTTCTAGGAAAAATGATTTTTTTTTGGAGTTCTGGTTGCCCCCGCAAGAGTTCTGTTAAATAGCTTTACAACTTTTTTTGATCAGACAAATATTTACAACGGTACGCTCGAGTCAAGTTTGTGAAATTGCCCCCGCCCCCCATCGGAAAAAAATCGTTACTAACCACTGAACTATTAAAAAAAAAAACATAGAACTCCAGAACTTTGCGAGAGGCAACCAGAACTGATTTTCAATTTTTTCCTTCGACTGAGTAGTAGATTGATGGCGCGATGGAATGCTTCGAGTGAAAACAAATGTCTTTTTTCGAAAAAATCAATTTTTTTGGAGTTCTGGTTGCCCCCGCAAGAGTTCTGCTAAATAGCTTTACAACTCTTTTGATCAGACAAATATTTACAACGGTACACTCGAGTAAATTTTGTGAATGCCCCCCCCCCCCCTAACGGAAAAAAAATCATTACTAACAACCGAAATATGAATGAAAAATACATAGAAGTCCAGAACTATGCAAAAGGCAACTAGAACTGATTTTCATTTTTTACCTCCGACTGAGCGGTAGAATGATGGCACGATGGAATGCTTTGAATGAGACCAAATTTTTTTTTTCGGAAAAATGCATTTTTTTTCGGAGTTCTGGTTGCCCCCGCAAGAGTTCTGCTAAATAGCTTTACAACTTTTTTTGATCAGACAAATATTTACAACGGTACACTCGAATAAATTTTGTGAATGCCCCCCCCCCCCTAACGGAAAAAAAATCGTTACCAACAACCGAACTGTCAATAAAAAGTACATAGAACTCCAGAACTATGCGAGAGGAACCAGAACTGATTTTCATTTTTTTCCTCCGACTGAGCAGTAGATTGATGGCACCATGGAATGCTTTGAGTGAACCCAAATTATTTTTTTCGGAAAAATGATTTTTTTTTGGAGTTCTGATTGCCCCCGCAAGAGTTCTGTTAAATAGCTTTACAACTTTTTTGATTAGACAAATATTGACAACGGTACACTCGAGTAGATTTCGTGAAGATGCCCCCCCCTCCCCCACCCTTCTAACGGAAAAAAGTCGTTACTAACAACCAAACTATGAATGAAAAGTACATAGAAGTCCAGAACTATGCGAGAGGAACCAGAACTGATTTTCATTTTTTTCCTCCGACTGAGCAGTAGATTGATGGCACGATGGAATGCCTTGAGTGACCCCAAATTTTTTTTTCTCGGAAAAATGATTCTTTTTGGAGTTCTGGTTGCCCCCGCAAGAGTTCTATTAAATAGCTTTATCACTTTTTTTGATCAGACAAATATTTACAACGGTACGCTCGAGTAAAGTTTGTGAAGTAGCCCCCCCCCACCCGCCCCCTAACGGAAAAAAATCGTTACTAACCACTGAACTATCAATAAAAAGTACACAGAACTCCAGAACTTTGCGAGAGGCAACCAGAACTGATTTTCCATTTTTTCCTCCGACTGAGCAGTAGATTGATGGCACGATGGAATTCTTTGAGTGAACCCAAATTTTTTTTTTCGGAAAAATGATTTTTTTTTGGAGTTCTGGTTGCCCCCGCAAGAGTTCTGTTAAATAGCTTTACAACTTTTTTTGATCAGACAAATATTTACAACGGTACGCTCGAGTCAAGTTTGTGAAATTGCCCCCGCCCCCCAACGGAAAAAAATCGTTACTAACCACTGAACTATCAAAAAAAAGTACATAGAACTCCAGAACTTTGCGAGAGGCAACCAGAACTGATTTTCAATTTTTTCCTTCGACTGAGTAGTAGATTGATGGCGCGATGGAATGCTTCGAGTGAAAACAAATGTCTTTTTTTGAAAAAATCAATTTTTTTGGAGTTCTGGTTTCCCCCGCAAGAGTTCTGCTCAATAGCTTTACAACTTTTTTTGATCAGACAAATATTTACAACGGTACACTCGAGTAAATTTTGTGAATGCCCCCCCCCCTAACGGAAAAAAAATCGTTACTATCAACCGAACTATGAATGAAAAATACATAGAAGTCCAGAACTATGCAAAAGGCAACAAGAACTGATTTTCATTTTTTATTTCCGACTGAGCGGTAGATTGATGGCACGATGGAATGCTTTGAATGAGACCAAATTTTTTTTTTCGGAAAAATGCATTTTTTTTCGGAGTTCTGGTTGCCCCCGCAAGAGTTCTGCTAAATAGCTTTACAACTTTTTTTGATCAGACAAATATTGACAACGGTACACTCGAGTAGATTTCGTGAAGATGCCCCCCCCCTCCGCCGCCCAACTAACGGAAAAAAGTCGTTACTAACAACCGAACTATGAATGAAAAGTACATAGAAGTCCAGAACTATGCGAGAGGAACCAGAACTGATTTTCATTTTTTTCCTCCGACTGAGCAGTAGATTGATGGCACCATGGAATGCTTTGAGTGAACCCAAATTATTTTTTTCGGAAAAATGATTTTTTTTTGGAGTTCTGATTGCCCCCGCAAGAGTTCTGTTAAATAGCTTTACAACTTTTTTGATTAGACAAATATTGACAACGGTACACTCGAGTAGATTTCGTGAAGATGCCCCCCCCCCACCTTCCTAACGGAAAAAAGTCGTTACTAACAACCGAACTATGAATGAAAAGTACATAGAAGTCCAGAACTATGCGAGAGGAACCAGAACTGATTTTCATTTTTTTCCTCCGACTGAGCAGTAGATTGATGGCACGATGGAATGCTTTAAGTGAACCCAATTTTTTTTTTTCGGAAAAATGATTTTTTTTTGGAGTTCTGGTTGCCCCCGCAAGAGTTCTGTTAAATAGCTTTACAACTTTTTTTGATCAGACAAATATTGACAACGGTACACTCGAGTAGATTTCGTGAAGATGCCCCCCCCCCCTCCCCCACCGTCCTAACGGAAAAAAGTCGTTACTAACAACCGAACTATGAATGAAAAGTACATAGAAGTCCAGAACTATGCGAGAGGAACCAGAACTGATTTTCATTTTTTTCCTCCGACTGAGCAGTAGATTGATGGCACGATGGAATGCCTTGAGTGACCCCAAATTTTTTTTTCTCGGAAAAATGATTCTTTTTGGAGTTCTGGTTGCCCCCGCAAGAGTTCTGTTAAATAGCTTTATCACTTTTTTTGATCAGACAAATATTTACAACGGTACGCTCGAGTAAAGTTTGTGAAGTAGCCCCCCCCCGCCCGCCCACTAACGGAAAAAAAATCGTTACTAACCACTGAACTATCAATAAAAAGTACATAGAACTCCAGAACTTTACGAGAGGCAACCAGAACTGATTTTCCATTTTTTCCTCCGACTGAGCAGTAGATTGATGGCACGATGGAATTCATTGAGTGAACCCAAATTTTTTTTTTCGGAAAAATGATTTTTTTTGGAGTTCTGGTTGCCCCCGCAAGAGTTCTGTTAAATAGGTTTACAACTTTTTTTGATCAGACAAATATTTACAACGGTACGCTCGAGTCAAGTTTGTGAAATTGCCCCCGCCCCACAACGGAAAAAAATCGTTACTAACCACTGAACTATCAAAAAAAAGTACATAGAACTCCAGAACTTTGCGAGAGGCAACCAGAACTAATTTTCAATTTTTTCCTTCGACTGAGTAGTAGATTGATGGCGCGATGGAATGCTTCGAGTGAAAACAAATGTCTTTTTTTGAAAAAATCAATTTTTTTGGAGTTCTGGTTGCCCCCGCAAGAGTTCTGCTAAATAGCTTTACAGCTTTTTTTGATCAGACAAATATTTACAACGGTACACTCGAGTAAATTTTGTGAATGCCCCCCCCCCTAACGGAAAAAAAATCATTACTAACAACCGAACTATGAATGAAAAATACATAGAAGTCCAGAACTATGCAAAAGGCAACTAGAACTGATTTTCATTTTTTACCTCCGACTGAGCGGTAGAATGATGGCACGATGGAATGCTTTGAATGAGACCAAATTTTTTTTTTCGGAAAAATGCATTTTTTTTCGGAGTTCTGGTTGCCCCCGCAAGAGTTCTGCTAAATAGCTTTACAACTTTTTTTGATCAGACAAATATTTACAACGGTACACTCGAATAAATTTTGTGAATGCCCCCCCCCCCTAACGGAAAAAAAATCGTTACCAACAACCGAACTGTCAATAAAAAGTACATAGAACTCCAGAACTATGCGAGAGGAACCAGAACTGATTTTCATTTTTTTCCTCCGACTGAGCAGTAGATTGATGGCACCATGGAATGCTTTGAGTGAACCCAAATTATTTTTTTCGGAGAAATGATTTTTTTTTGGAGTTCTGATTGCCCCCGCAAGAGTTCTGTTAAATAGCTTTACAACTTTTTTGATTAGACAAATATTGACAACGGTACACTCGAGTAGATTTCGTGAAGATGCCCCCCCCCTGCCCCACCCTCCTAACGGAAAAAAGTCGTTACTAACAACCGAACTATGAATGAAAAGTACATAGAAGTCCAGAACTATGCGAGAGGAACCAGAACTGATTTTCATTTTTTTCCTCCGACTGAGCAGTAGATTGATGGCACGATGGAATGCTTTAAGTGAACCCAATTTTTTTTTTCGGAAAAATGATTTTTTTTTGGAGTTCGGGTTGCCCCCGCAGGAGTTCTGTTAAATAGCTTTACAACTTTTTTTGATCAGACAAATATTGACAACGGTACACTCGAGTAGATTTCGTGAAGATGCCCCCCCCTTCCCCACCCTCCTAACGGAAAAAAGTCGTTACTAACAACCGAACTATGAATGAAAAGTACATAGAAGTCCAGAACTATGCGAGAGGAACCAGAACTGATTTTCATTTTTTTCCTCCGACTGAGCAGTAGATTGATGGCACCATGGAATGCTTTGAGTGAACCCAAATTATTTTTTTCGGAAAAATGATTTTTTTTTGGCGTTCTGATTGCCTCCGCAAGAGTTCTGTTAAATAGCTTTACAACTTTTTTGATTAGACAAATATTGACAACGGTACACTCGAGTAGATTTCGTGAAGATGTCCCCCCCCCCTCCCCCTCCCTCCTAACGGAAAAAAGTCGTTACTAACAACCGAACTATGAATGAAAAGTACATAGAAGTCCAGAACTATGCGAGAGGAACCAGAACTGATTTTCATTTTTTTCCTCCGACTGAGCAGTAGATTGATGGCACGATGGAATGCTTTAAGTGAACCCAAATTTTTTTTTTCGGAAAAATGATTTTTTTTGGAATTCTGGTTGCCCCCGCAAGAGTTCTGTTAAATAGCTTTATAACTTTTTTTGATCAGACAAATATTTACAACGGTACGCTCGAGTAAAGTTTGTGAAGTAGCCCCCCCCCCACCCGCCCCCTAACGGAAAAAGAATCGTTACTAACCACTGAACTATCAATAAAAAGTACAAAGAACTCCACAACTTTGCGAGAGGCAACCAGAACTGATTTTCCATTTTTTCCTCCGACTGAGCAGTAGATTGATGGCACGATGGAATTCTTTGAGTGAACCCAAATTTTTTTTTTCGGAAAAATGATTTTTTTTTGGAGTTCTGGTTGCCCCCGCAAGAGTTCTGTTAAATAGCTTTACAACTTTTTTTGATCAGACAAATATTTACAACGGTACGCTCGAGTCAAGTTTGTGAAATTGCCCCCGCCCCCTAACGGAAAAAAATCGTTACTAACCGCTGAACTATCAAAAAAAAGTACATAGAACTCCAGAACTTTGCGAGAGGCAACCAGAACTGATTTTCAATTTTTTCCTTCGACTGAGTAGTAGATTGATGGCGCGATGGAATGCTTCGAGTGAAAACAAATGTCTTTTTTTGAAAAAATCAATTTTTTTGGAGTTCTGGTTGCCCCCGCAAGAGTTCTGCTAAATAGCTTTACAACTTTTTTTGATCAGACAAATATTTACAACGGTACACTCGAGTAAATTTTGTGAATGCCTCCCCCCCCCTAACGGAAAAAAAATCATTACTAACAACCGAACTATGAATGAAAAATACATAGAAGTCCAGAACTATGCAAAAGGCAACTAGAACTGATTTTCATTTTTTACCTCCGACTGAGCGGTAGATTGATGGCACGATGGAATGCTTTGAATGGGACCAAATTTTTTTTTTCGGAAAAATGCATTTTTTTTCGGAGTTCTGGTTGCCCCCGCAAGAGTTCTGCTAAATAGCTTTACAACTTTTTTTGATCAGACAAATATTTACAACGGTACACTCGAATAAATTTTGTGCATGCCCCCCCCCCTAACGGAAAAAAAATCGTTACCAACAACCGAACTGTCAATAAAAAGTACATAGAACTCCAGAACTATGCGAGAGGAACCAGAACTGATTTTCATTTTTTTCCTCCGACTGAGCAGTAGATTGATGGCACCATGGAATGCTTTGAGTGAACCCAAATTATTTTTTTCGGAAAAATGATTTTTTTTTGGAGTTCTGATTGCCCCCGCAAGAGTTCTGTTAAATAGCTTTACAACTTTTTGATTAGACAAATATTGACAACGGTACACTCGAGTAGATTTCGTGAAGATGCCCCCCCCCTCCCCCGCCCTCCTAACGGAAAAAAGTCGTTACTAACAACCGAACTATGAATGAAAAGTACATAGAAGTCCAGAACTATGCGAGAGGAACCAGAACTGATTTTCATTTTTTTCCTCCGACTGAGCAGTAGATTGATGGCACGATGGAATGCTTTAAGTGAACCCAAATTTTTTTTTTCGGAAAAATGATTTTTTTTTGGAGTTCTGGTTGCCCCCGCAGGAGTTCTGTTAAATAGCTTTACAACTTTTTTTGCTCAGACAAATATTGACAACGGTACACTCGAGTAGATTTCGTGAAGATGCCCCCCCGCCCCCACCCACCAAACGGAAAAAAGTCGTTACTAACAACCGAACTATGAATGAAAAGTACATAGAAGTCCAGAACTATGCGAGAGGAACCAGAACTGATTTTCATTTTTTTCCTCCGACTGAGCAGTAGATTGATGGCACGATGGAATGCCTTGAGTGACCCCAAATTTTTTTTTCTCGGAAAAATGATTTTTTTTCGAGTTCTGGTTGCCCCCGCAAGAGTTCTGTTAAATAGCTTTATAACTTTTTTTGATCAGACAAATATTTACAACGGTACGCTCGAGTAAAGTTTGTGAAGTAGCCCCCCCCCCCCACCCGCCCCCTAACGGAAAAAAAATCGTTACTAACCACTGAACTATCAATAAAAAGTACATAGAACTCCAGAACTTTGCGAGAGGCAACCAGAACTGATTTTCCATTTTTTCCTCCGACTGAGCAGTAGATTGATGGCACGATGGAATTCTTTGAGTGAACCCAAATTTTTTTTTTCGGAAAAATGATTTTTTTTTGGAGTTCTGGTTGCCCCCGCAAGAGTTCTGTTAAATAGCTTTACAACTTTTTTTGATCAGACAAATATTTACAACGGTACGCTCGAGTCAAGTTTGTGAAATTGCCCCCGCCACCCAACGGAAAAAAATCGTTACTAACCACTGAACTATCAAAAAAAAGTACATAGAACTCCAGAACTTTGCGAGAGGCAACCAGAACTGATTTTAAATTTTTTCCTTCGACTGAGTAGTAGATTGATGGCGCGATGGAATGCTTCGAGTGAAAACAAATGTCTTTTTTTGAAAAAATCAATTTTTTTGGAGTTCTGGTTGCCCCCGCAAGAGTTCTGCTAAATAGCTTTACAACTTTTTTTGATCAGACAAATATTTACAACGGTACACTCGAGTAAATTTTGTGAATGCCCCCCCCCCCTAACGGAAAAAAAATCATTACTAACAACCGAACTATGAATGAAAAATACATAGAAGTCCAGAACTATGCAAAAGGCAACTAGAACTGATTTTCATTTTTTACCTCCGACTGAGCGGTAGATTGATGGCACGATGGAATGCTTTGAATGAGACCAAATTTTTTTTTTCGGAAAAATGCATTTTTTTCGGAGTTCTGGTTGCCCCCGCAAGAGTTCTGCTAAATAGCTTTACAACTTTTTTTGATCAGACAAATATTGACAACGGTACACTCGAGTAGATTTCGTGAAGATGCCCCCCCCCCTCCCCCACCCATCTAACGGAAAAAAGTTGTTACTAACAACCGAACTATGAATGAAATATACATAGAAGTCCAGAACTATGCGAGAGGAACCAGAACTGATTTTCATTTTTTTCCTCCGACTGAGCAGTAGATTGATGGCACGATGGAATGCTTTAAGTGAACCCAAATTTTTTTTTTCGGAAAAATGATTTTTTTTTGGAGTTCTGGTTGCCCCCGCAGGAGTTCTGTTAAATAGCTTTACAACTTTTTTTGATCAGACAAATATTGACAACGGTACACTCGAGTAGATTTCGTGAAGATGCCCCCCCCCCTCCCCCGCCCTCCTAACGGAAAAAAGTCGTTACTAACAACCGAACTATGAATGAAAAGTACATAGAAGTCCAGAACTATGCGAGAGGAACCAGAACTGATTTTCATTTTTTTCCTCCGACTGAGCAGTAGATTGATGGCACGATGGAATGCCTTGAGTGACCCCAAATTTTTTTTTCTCGGAAAAATGATTTTTTTTGGAGTTCTGTTGCCCCCGCAAGAGTTCTGTTAAATAGCTTTACAACTTTTTTTGAGCAGACAAATATTTACAACGGTACGCTCGAGTCAAGTTTGTGATATTGCCCCCGCCCCCCAACGGAAAAAAATCGTTACTAACCACTGAACTATCAAAAAAAAGTACATAGAACTCCAGAACTTTGCGAGAGGCAACCAGAACTGATTTTCAATTTTTTCCTTCGACTGAGTGGTAGATTGATGGCGCGATGGAATGCTTCGAGTGAAAACAAATGTCTTTTTTTGAAAAAATCAATTTTTTTGGAGTTCTGGTTGCCCCCGCAAGAGTTCTGCTAAATAGCTTTACAACTTTTTTTGATCAGACAAATATTTACAACGGTACACTCGAGTAAATTTTGTGAATGCCCCCCCCCCTAACGGAAAAAAAATCATTACTAACAACCGAACTATGAATGAAAAATACATAGAAGTCCAGAACTATGCAAAAGGCAACTAGAACTGATTTTCGATTTTTACCTCCGACTGAGCGGTAGATTGATGGCACGATGGAATGCTTTGAATGAGACCAAATTTTTTTTTTCGGAAAAATGCATTTTTTTTCGGAGTTCTGGTTGCCCCCGCAAGAGTTCTGCTAAATAGCTTTACAACTTTTTTTGATCAGACAAATATTGACAACGGTACACTCGAGTAGATTTCGTGAAGATGCCCCCACCCTCCTAACGGAAAAAAGTCGTTACTAACAACCGAACTATGAATGAAAAGTACATAGAAGTCCAGAACTATGCGAGAGGAACCAGAACTGATTTTCATTTTTTTCCTCCGAGTGAGCAGTAGATTGATGGCACGATGGAATGCTTTAAGTGAACCCAAATTTTTTTTTTCGGAAAAATGATTTTTTTTTGGAGTTCTGGTTGCCCCCGCAGGAGTTCTGTTAAATAGCTTTACAACTTTTTTTGATCAGACAAATATTGACAACGGTACACTCGAGTAGATTTCGTGAAGATGCCCCCACCCTCCTAACGGAAAAAAGTCGTTACTAACAACCGAACTATGAATGAAAAGTACATAGAAGTCCAGAACTATGCGAGAGGAACCAGAACTGATTTTCATTTTTTTCCGCCGACTGAGCAGTAGATTGATGGCACGATGGAATGCCTTGAGTGACCCCAAATTTTTTTTTCTCCGAAAAATGATTTTTTTTGGAGTTCTGGTTGCCCCCGCAAGAGTTCTGTTAAATAGCTTTATAACTTTTTTTGATCAGACAAATATTTACAACGGTACGCTCGAGTAAAGTTTGTGAAGTAGCCCCCCCCCCCCCCCACCCGCCCCCTAACGGAAAAAAAATCGTGACTAACCACTGAACTATCAATAAAAAGTACATAGAACTCCAGAACTTTGCGAGAGGCAACCAGAACTTATTTTCCATTTTTTCCTCCGACTGAGCAGTAGATTGATGGCACGATGGAATTCTTTGAGTGAACCCAAATTTTTTTTTTCGGAAAAATGATTTTTTTTTGGAGTCCTGGTTGCCCCCGCAAGAGTTCTGTTAAATAGCTTTACAACTTTTTTTGATCAGACAAATATTTACAACGGTACGCTCGAGTCAAGTTTGTGAAATTGCCCCGGCCCCCCAACGGAAAAAAATCGTTACTAACCACTGAACTATCAAAAAAAAGTACATAGAACTCCAGAACTTTGCCAGAGGCAACCAGAACTGATTTTCAATTTTTTCCTTCGACTGAGTAGTAGATTGATCGCGCGATGGAATGCTTCGAGTGAAAACAAATGTCTTTTTTTGGCAAAAATCAATTTTTTTGGAGTTCTGGTTGCCCCCGCAAGAGTTCTACTAAATAGCTATACAACTTTTTTTGATCAGACAAATATTTACAACGGTACACTCGAGTAAATTTTGTGAATGCCACCCCCCCCCCCGCCTAACGGAAAAGAAATAATTACTAACAACCGAACTATGAATGAAAAATACATAGAAGTCCAGAACTATGCAAAAGGCAACTAGAACTGATTTTCATTTTTTAGCTCCGACTGAGCGGTAGATTGATGGCACGATGGAATGCTTGGAATGAGACCAAATTTTTTTTTTTCGGAAAAATGCATTTTTTTTCGGAGTTCTGGTTGCCCCCGCAAGAGTTCTGCTAAATAGCTTTACAACTTTTTTTGATCAGACAAATATTTACAACGGTACACTCGAATAAATTTTGTGAATGCCCCCCCCCCCTATCGGAAAAAAAATCGTTACCAACAACCGAACTGTCAATAAAAAGTACATAGAACTCCAGAACTATGCGAGAAGAACCAGAACTGATTTTCATTTTTTTCCTCCGACTGAGCAGTAGATTGATGGCACCATGGAATGCTTTGAGTGAACCCAAATTATTTTTTTCGGAAAAATGATTTTTTTTTGGAGTTCTGATTGCCCCCGCAAGAGTTCTGTTAAATAGCTTTACAACTTTTTTTGATCAGACAAATATTGACAACGGTACACTCGAGTAGATTTCGTGAAGATGCCCCCCCCCCCTCCCCCACCCTCCTAACGGAAAAAAGTCGTTACTAACAACCGAACTATGAATGAAAAGTACATAGAAGTCCAGAACTATGCGAGAGGAACCAGAACTGATTTTCATTTTTTTCCTCCGACTGAGCAGTAGATTGACGGCAAGATGGAATGCTTTAAGTGAACCCAAATTTTTTTTTTCGGAAAAATGATTTTTTTTGGAGTTCTGGTTGCCCCCGCAGGAGTTCTGTTAAATAGCTTTACAACTTTTTTTGATCAGACAAATATTGACAACAGTACACTCGAGTAGATTTCGTGAAGATGCCCCCCCCCCTCCCCCACCCTCCTAACGGAAAAAAGTCGATACTAACAACCGAACTATGAATGAAAAGTACATAGAAGTCCAGAACTATGCGAGAGGAACCAGAACTGATTTTCATTTTTTTCCTCCGACTGAGCAGTAGATTGATGGCACGATGGAATGCCTTGAGTGACCCCAAATTTTTTTTTCTCGGAAAAATGATTTTTTTTGGAGTTCTGGTTGCCCCCGCAAGAGTTCTGTTAAATAGCTTTATAACTTTTTTTGATCAGACAAATATTTACAACGGTACGCTCGAGTAAAGTTTGTGAAGTAGCCCCCCCCCCACCCGCCCCCTAACGGAAAAAAATCGTTACTAACCACTGAACTATCAATAAAAAGTACATAGAACTCCAGAACTTTGCGAGAGGCAACCAGAACTGATTTTCCATTTTTTCCTCCGACTGAGCAGTAGATTGATGGCACGATGGAATTCTTTGAGTGAACCCAAATTTTTTTTTCGGAAAAATGATTTTTTTTGGAGTTCTGGTTGCCCCCGCAAGAGTTCTGTTAAATAGCTTTACAACTTTTTTTGATCAGACAAATATTTACAACGGTACGCTCGAGTCAAGTTTGTGAAATTGCCCCCGCCCCCCTACGGAAAAAAATCGTTACTAACCACTGAACTATCGAAAAAAAGTACATAGAACTCCACAACTTTGCGAGAGGCAACCAGAACTGATTTTCAATTTTTTCCTTCGACTGAGTAGTAGATTGATGGCGCGATGGAATGCTTCGAGTGAAATCAAATGTCTTTTTTTGAAAAAATCAATTTTTTTGGAGTTCTGGTTGCCCCCGCAAGAGTTCTGCTAAATAGCTGTACAACTTTTTTTGATCAGACAAATATTTACAACGGTACACTCGAGTAAATTTTGTGAATGCCCCTACCCCCCTAACGGAAAAAAAATCATTACTAACAACCGAACTATGAATGAAAAATACATAGAAGTCCAGAACTATGCAAAAGGCAACCAGAACTGATTTTCATTTTTTTCCTCCGACTGAGCAGTAGATTGATGGCACCATGGAATGCTTTGAGTGAACCCAAATTATTTTTTTCGGAAAAATGATTTTTATTTGGAGTTCTGATTGCCCCCGCAAGAGTTCTGTTAAATAGCTTTACAACTTTTTTGATTAGACAAATATTGACAACGGTACACTCGAGTAGATTTCGTGAAGATGCCCCCCCCTTCCCCACCCTCCTAACGGAAAAAAGTCGTTACTAACAACCGAACTATGAATGAAAAGTACATAGAAGTCCAGAACTATGCGAGAGGAACCAGAACTGATTTTCATTTTTTTCCTCCGACTGAGCAGTAGATTGATGGCACGATGGAATGCTTTAATTGAACCCAAATTTTTTTTTTCGGAAAAATGATTTTTTTTTGGAGTTCTGGTTGCCCCCGCAGGAGTTCTGTTAAATAGCTTTACAACTTTTTTTGATCAGACAAATATTGACAACGGTACACTCGAGTAGATTTCGTGAAGATGCCCCCCCCCCTCCCCCACCCGCCTAACGGAAAAAAGTCGTTACTAACAACCGAACTATGAATGAAAAGTACATAGAAGTCCAGAACTATGCGAGAGGAACCAGAACTGATTTTCATTTTTTTCCTCCGACTGAGCAGTAGATTGATGGCACGATGGAATGCTTTGAGTGACCCCAAATTTTTTTTTCTCGGAAAAATGATTTTTTTTGGAGTTCTGGTTGCCTCCGCAAGAGTTCTGTTAAATAGCTTTATAACTTTTTTTGATCAGACAAATATTTACAACGGTACGCTCGAGTAAAGTTTGTGAAGTAGCCCCCCCCCCCACCCGCCCCCTAACGGAAAAAAAATCGTTACTAACCACTGAACTATCAATAAAAAGTACATAGAACTCCAGAACTTTGCGAGAGGCAACCAGAACTGATTTTCCATTTTTTCCTCCGACTGAGCAGTAGATTGATGGCACGATGGAATTCTTTGAGTGAACCCAAATTTTTTTTTTCGGAAAAATGATTTTTTTTGGAGTTCTGGTTGCCTCCGCAAGAGTTCTGTTAAATAGCTTTACAACTTTTTTTGATCAGACAAATATTTACAACGGTACGCTCGAGTCAAGTTTGTGAAATTGCCCCCGCCCCCCAACGGAAAAAAATTGTTACTAACCACTGAACTATCAAAAAAAAGTACATAGAACTCCAGAACTTTGCGAGAGGTAACCAGAACTGATTTTCAATTTTTTCCTTCGACTGAGTAGTAGATTGATGGCGCGATGGGACGCTTCGAGTGAAAACAAATGTCTTTTTTTTAAAAAATCAATTTTTTTGGAGTTCTGGTTGCCCCCGCAAGAGTTCTGCTAAATAGCTTTACAACTTTTTTTGATCAGACAAATATTTACAACGGTACACTCGAGTAAATTTTGTGAATGCCCCCCCCCCTAACGGAAAAAAAACATTACTAACAACCGAACTATGAATGAAAAATACATAGAAGTCCAGAACTATGCAAAAGGCAACTAGAACTGATTTTCATTTTTTACCTCCGACTGAGCGGTAGATTGATGGCACGATGGAATGCTTTGAATGAGACGAAATTTTTTTTTTCGCAAAAATGCATTTTTTGTCGGAGTTCTGGTTGCCCCCGCAAGAGTTCTGCTAAATAGCTTTACAACTTTTTGTGATCAGACAAATATTTACAACGGTACACTCGAATAAATTTTGTGAATGCCCACCCCCTAACGGAAAAAAAATCGTTACCAACAACCGAACTGTCAATAAAAAGTACATAGAACTCCAGAACTATGCGAGAGGAACCTGAACTGATTTTCATTTTTTTCCTCCGACTGAGCAGTAGATTGATGGCACCATGGAATGCTTTGAGTGAACCCAAATTATTTTTTTCGGAAAAATGATTTTTTTTTGGAGTTCTGATTGCCCCCGCAAGAGTTCTGTTAAATAGCTTTACAACTTTTTTGATTAGACAAATATTGACAACGGTACACTCGAGTAGATTTCGTGAAGATGCCCCCCCCCTCCCCCACCCTCCTAACGGCAAAAAGTCGATACTAACAACCGAACTATGAATGAAAAGTACATAGAAGTCCAGAACTATGCGAGAGGAACCAGAACTGATTTTCATTTTTTTCCTCCGACTGAGCAGTAGATTGATTGCACGATGGAATGCTTTGAGTGAACCCAAATTTTTTTTTCTCGGAAAAATGATTTTTTTTGGAGTTCTGGTTGCCCCCCCAAGAGTTCTGTTAAATAGCTTTACAACTTTTTTTGATCAGACAAATATTGACAACGGTACACTCGAGTAGATTTCGTGAAGACGCCCCCCCGCCCCCACCCTCCTAACGGAAAAAAGTCGTTACTAACAACCGAACTATGAATGAAAAGTACATAGAAGTCCAGAACTATGCGAGAGGAACCAGAACTGATTTTCATTTTTTTCCTCCGACTGAGCAGTAGATTGATGGCACGATGGAATGCTTTAAGTGAACCCAAATTTATTTTTTCGGAAAAATGATTTTTTTTTGGAGTTCTGGTTGCCCCCGCAAGAGTTCTGTTAAATAGCTTTACAACTCTTTTTGATCAGACAAATATTTACAACGGTACGCTCGAGTCAAGTTTGTGAAATTGCCCCCGCCCCCCATCGGAAAAAAATCGTTACTAACCACTGAACTATCAAAATAGTACATAGAACTCCAGAACTTTGCGAGAGGCAACCAGAACTGATTTTCAATTCTTTCCTTCGACTGACTAGTAGATTGATGGCGCGATGGAATGCTTCGAGTGAAAACAAATGTCTTTTTTTCGGAAAAATGCATGTTTTTTCGGAGTTCTGGTTGCCCCCGCAAGAGTTCTGCTAAATAGCTTTACAACTTTTTTTGATCAGACAAATATTGACAACGGTACACTCTAGTAGATTTCGTGAAGATGCCCCCCCCCTCCCCCACCTTCTTAACGGAAAAAAGTCGTTACTAACAACCGAACTATGAATGAAAAGTACATAGAAGTCCAGAACTATGCGAGAGGAACCAGAACTGATTTTCATTTTTTTCCTCCGACTGAGCAGTAGATTGATGGCACGATGGAATGCTTTGAGTGACCCCAAATTTTTTTTTCTCGGAAAAATGATTTTTTTTGGAGTTCTGGTTGCCCCCGCGAGAGTTCTGTTAAATAGCTTTATAACTTTTTTTGATCAGACAAATATTTACAACGGTACGCTCGAGTAAAGTTTGTGAAGTAGCCCCCCCCCCCCACCCGCCCGCTAACGGAAAAAAAATCGTTACTAACCACTGAACTATCAATAAAAAGTACATAGAACTCCAGAACTTTGCGAGAGGCAACCAGAACTGATGTTCCATTTTTTCCTCCGACTGAGCAGTAGATTGATGGCACGATGGAATTCTTTGAGTGAACCCAAATTTTTTTTTTCGGAAAAATGATTTTTTTTTGGAGTTCTGGTTGCCCCCGCAAGAGTTCTGTTAAATAGCTTTACAACTTTTTTTGATCAGACAAATATTTACAACGGTACGCTCGAGTCAAGTTTGTGAAATTGCCCCGGCCCCCCAACGGAAAAAAATCGTTACTAACCGCTGAACTATCAAAAAAAAGTACATAGAACTCCAGAACTTTGCGAGAGGCAACCAGAACTGATTTTCAATTTTTTCCTTCGACTGAGTAGTAGATTGATGGCGCGATGGAATGCTTCGAGTGAAAACAAATGTCTTTTTTTGAAAAAATCAATTTTTTTGGAGTTCTGGTTGCCCCCGCAAGAGTTCTGCTAAATAGCTTTAGAACTTTTTTTGATCAGACAAATATTTACAACGGTACACTCGAGTAAATTTTGTGAATGCCCCCCCCCCCTAACGGAAAAAAATCATTACTAACAACCGAACTATGAATGAAAAATACATAGAAGTCCAGAACTATGCAAAAGCTAACTAGAACTGATTTTCATTTTTTACCTCCGACTGAGCGGTAGATTGATGGCACGATGGAATGCTTTGAATGAGACCAAATTTTTTTTTTCGGAAAAATGCTTTTTTTTCGGAGTTCTGGTTGCCCCCGCAAGAGTTCTGCTAAATAGCTTTACAACTTTTTTTGATCAGACAAATATTGACAACGGTACACTCGAGTAGATTTCGTGAAGATGCCCCCCCCCTCCCCCACCCTCTTAACGGAAAAAAGTCGTTACTAACAACCGAACTATGAATGAAAAGTACATAGAAGTCCAGAACTATGCCAGAGGAACCAGAACTGATTTTCATTTTTTTCCTCCGACTGAGCAGTAGATTGATGGCACGATGGAATGCTTTAAGTGAACCCAAATTTTTTTTTCGGAAAAATGATTTTTTTTGGAGTTCTGGTTGCCCCCGCAGGAGTTCTGTTAAACAGCTTTACAACTTTTTTTGATCAGACAAATATTGACAACGGTACACTCGAGTAGATTTCGTGAAGATGCCCCCCCCCCTCCCCCGCCCTCCTAACGGAAAAAAGTCGTTACTAACAACCGAACTATGAATGAAAAGTACATAGAAGTCCAGAACTATGCGAGAGGAACCAGAACTGATTTTCATTTTTTTCCTCCGACTGAGCAGTAGATTGATGGCACGATGGAATGCCTTGAGTGACCCCAAATTTTTTTTTCTCGGAAAAATGATTTTTTTTGGAGTTCTGGTTGCCCCCGCAAGAGTTCTGTTAAATAGCTTTATAACTTTTTTTGATCAGACAAATATTTACAACGGTACGCTCGAGTAAAGTTTGTGAAGTAGCCCCCCCCCCACCCGCCCCCTAACGGAAAAAAAATCGTTACTAACCACTGAACTATCAATAAAAAGTACATAGAACTCCAGAACTTTGCGAGAGGCAACCAGAACTGATTTTCCATTTTTTCCTCCGACTGAGCAGTAGATTGATGGCACGATGGAATTCTTTGAGTGAACCCAAATTTTTTTTTTCGGAAAAATTATTTTTTTTTTGGAGTTCTGGTTGCCCCCGCAAGAGTTCTGTTAAATAGCTTTACAACTTTTTTTGATCAGACAAATATTTACAACGGTACGCTCGAGTCAAGTTTGTGAAATTGCCCCCGCCCCCCAACGGAAAAAAATCGTTACTAACCAATGAACTATCAAAAAAAAGTACATAGAACTCCAGAACTTTGCGAGAGGCAACCAGAACTGATTTTCAATTTTTTCCTTCGACTGAGTAGTAGATTGATGGCGCGATGGAATGCTTCGAGTGAAAACAAATGTCTTTTTTTGAAAAAATCAATTTTTTTGGAGTTCTGGTTGCCCCCGCAAGAGTTCTGCTAAATAGCTTTACAACTTTTTTTGATCAGACAAATATTTACAACGGTACACTCGAGTAAATTTTGTGAATGCCCCCCCCCCCTAACGGAAAAAAATCATTACTAACAACCGAACTATGAATGAAAAATACATAGAAGTCCAGAACTATGCAAAAGGCAACTAGAACTGATTTTCATTTTTTACCTCCGACTGAGCGGTAGATTGATGGCACGATGGAATGCTTTGAATGAGACCAAATTTTTTTTTTCGGAAAAATGCATTTTTTTTCGGAGTTCTGGTTGCCCCCGCAAGAGTTCTGCTAAATAGCTTTACAACTTTTTTTGATCAGACAAATATTGACAACGGTACACTCGAGTAGATTTCGTGAAGATGCCCCCCCCCTCCCCCACCCTCTTAACGGAAAAAAGTCGTTACTAACAACCGAACTATGAATGAAAAGTACATAGAAGTCCAGAACTATGCGAGAGGAACCAGAACTGACTTTCATTTTTTTCCTCCGACTGAGCAGTAGATTGATGGCACGATGGAATGCTTTAAGTGAACCCAAATTTTTTTTTTCGGAAAAATGATTTTTTTTTTGGAGTTCTAGTTGCCCCCGCAAGAGTTCTGTTAAATAGCTTTACAACTTTTTTTGATCAGACAAATATTGACAACGGTACACTCGAGTAGATTTCGTGAAGATGCCCCCCCCCCCTCCCCCACCCTCCTAACGGGAAAAAGTCGTTACTAACAACCGAACTATGAATGAAAAGTACATAGAAGTCCAGAACTATGCGAGAGGAACCAGAACTGATTTTCATTTTTTTCCTCCGACTGAGCAGTAGATTGATGGCACGATGGAATGCCTTGAGTGACCCCAAATTTTTTTTTCTCGGAAAAATGATTTTTTTTGGAGTTCTGGTTGCCCCTGCAAGAGTTCTGTTAAATAGCTTTATAACTTTTTTTGATCAGACAAATATTTACAACGGTACGCTCGAGTAAAGTTTGTGAAGTAGCCCCCCCCCCCACCCGCCCCCTAACGGAAAAAAAAATCGTTACTAACCACTGAACTATCAATAAAAAGTACATAGAACTCCAGAACTTTGCGAGAGGCAACCAGAACTGATTTTCCATTTTTTCCTCCGACTGAGCAGTAGATTGATGGCACGATGGAATTCTTTGAGTGAAGCCAAATTTTTTTTTTTCGGAAAAATGATTTTTTTTGGAGTTCTAGTTGCCCCCGCAAGAGTTCTGTTAAATAGCTTTACAACTTTTTTTGATCAGACAAATATTTACAACGGTACGCTCGAGTCAAGTTTGTGAAATTGCCCCGGCCCCCCAACGGAAAAAAATCGTTACTAACCACTGAACTATCAAAAAAAAGTACATAGAACTCCAGAACTTTGCGAGAGGTAACCAGAACTGATTTTCAATTTTTTCCTTCGACTGAGTAGTAGATTGATGGCGCGATGGGACGCTTCGAGTGAAAACAAATGTCTTTTTTTTTTTAAATCAATTTTTTTGGAGTTCTGGTTGCCCCCGCAAGAGTTCTGCTAAATAGCTTTACAACTTTTTTTGATCAGACAAATATTTACAACGGTACACTCGAGTAAATTTTGTGAATGCCCCCCCCCCCCCAACGGAAAAAAAATCATTACTAACAACCGAACTATGAATGAAAAATACATAGAAGTCCAGAACTATGCAAAAGGCAACTAGAACTGATTTTCATTTTTTACCTCCGACTGAGCGGTAGATTGATGGCACGATGGAATGCTTTGAATGAGACCAAATTTTTTTTCGGAAAAATGCATTTTTTGTCGGAGTTCTGGTTGCCCCCGCAAGAGTTCTGCTAAATAGCTTTACAACTTTTTTTGATCAGACAAATATTTACAACGGTACACTCGAATAAATTTTGTGAATGCCCCCCCCCTAACGGAAAAAAAATCGTTACCAACAACCGAACTGTCAATAAAAAGTACATAGAACTCCAGAACTATGCGAGAGGAACCTGAACTGATTTTCATTTTTTTCCTCCGACTGAGCAGTAGATTGATGGCACCATGGAATGCTTTGAGTGAACCCAAATTATTTTTTTCGGAAAAATGATTTTTTTGGAGTTCTGATTGCTCCCGCAAGAGTTCTGTTAAATAGCTTTACAACTTTTTTGATTAGACAAATATTGACAACGGTACACTCGAGTAGATTTCGTGAAGATGCCCCCCCTCCCCCACCCTCCTAACGGCAAAAAGTCGATACTAACAACCGAACTATGAATGAAAAGTACATAGAAGTCCAGAACTATGCGAGAGGAACCAGAACTGATTTTCATTTTTTTCCTCCGACTGAGCAGTAGATTGATTGCACGATGGAATGCTTTGAGTGAACCCAAATTTTTTTTTCTCGGAAAAATGGTTTTTTTTGGAGTTCTGGTTGCCCCCGCAAGAGTTCTGTTAAATAGCTTTACAACTTTTTTTATCAGACAAATATTGACAACGGTACACTCGAGTAGATTTCGTGAAGATGCCCCCCCACCCCCACCCTCCTAACGGAAAAAAGTCGTTACTAACAACCGAACTATGAATGAAAAGTACATAGAAGTCCAGAACTATGCGAGAGGAACCAGAACTGATTTTCATTTTTTTCCTCCGACTGAGCAGTAGATTGATGGCACGATGGAATGCTTTAAGTGAACCCAAATTTATTTTTTCGGAAAAATGATTTTTTTTTGGAGTTCTGGTTGCCCCCGCAAGAGTTCTGTTAAATAGCTTTACAACTCTTTTTGATCAGACAAATATTTACAACGGTACGCTCGAGTCAAGTTTCTGAAATTGCCCCCGCCCCCCAACGGAAAAAAATCGTTACTAACCACTGAACTATCAAAAAAAAGTACATAGAACTCCAGAACTTTGCGAGAGGCAACCAGAACTGATTTTCAATTCTTTCCTTCGACTGACTAGTAGATTGATGGCGCGATGGAATGCTTCGAGTGAAAACAAATGTCTTTTTTTCGGAAAAATGCATGTGTTTTCGGAGTTCTGGTTGCCCCCGCACGAGTTCTGTTAAATAGCTTTACAACTTTTTTTGATCAGACAAATATTGACAACGGTACACTCGAGTAGATTTCGTGAAGATGCCCCCCCCCCTCCACCGCCCTCCTAACAGAAAAAAGTCGTTACTAACAACCGAACTATGAATGAAAAGTACATAGAAGTCCAGAACTATGCGAGAGGAACCAGAACTGATTTTCATTTTTTTCCTCCGACTGAGCAGTAGATTGATGGCACGATGGAATGCCTTGAGTGACCCCAAATTTTTTTTTCTCGGAAAAATGATTTTTTTTGGAGTTCTGGTTGCCCCCGCAAGAGTTCTGTTAAATAGCTTTATAACTTTTTTTGATCAGACAAATATTTACAACGGTACGCTCGAGTAAAGTTTGTGAAGTAGCCCCCCCCCCCCCCACCCGCCCCCTAACGGAAAAAAAATCGTTACTAACCACTGAACTATCAATAAAAAGTACATAGAACTCCAGAACTTTGCGAGAGGCAACAAGAACTGATTTTCCATTTTTTCCTCCGACTGAGCAGTAGATTGATGGCACGACGGAATTCTTTGAGTGAACCCAAATTTTTTTTTTCGGAAAAATGATTTTTTTTTTGGAGTTCTGGTTGCCCCCGCAAGAGTTCTGTTAAATAGCTTTACAACTTTTTTTGATCAGACAAATATTTACAACGGTACGCTCGAGTCAAGTTTGTGAAATTGCCCCGGCCCCCCAACGGAAAAAAATCGTTACTAACCGCTGAACTATCAAAAAAAAGTACATAGAACTCCAGAACTTTGCGAGAGGCAACCAGAACTGATTTTCAATTTTTTCCTTCGACTGAGTAGTAGATTGATGGCGCGATGGAATGCTTCGAGTGAAAACAAATGTCTTTTTTTGAAAAAATCAATTTTTTTGGAGTTCTGGTTGCCCCCGCAAGAGTTCTGCTAAATAGCTTTAGAACTTTTTTTGATCAGACAAATATTTACAACGGTACACTCGAGTAAATTTTGTGAATGCCCCCCCCCCCTAACGGAAAAAAATCATTACTAACAACCGAACTATGAATGAAAAATACATAGAAGTCCAGAAATATGCAAAAGCTAACTAGAACTGATTTTCATTTTTTACCTCCGACTGAGCGGTAGATTGATGGCACGATGGAATGCTTTGAATGAGACCAAATTTTTTTTTTCGGAAAAATGCTTTTTTTTCGGAGTTCTGGTTGCCCCCGCAAGAGTTCTGCTAAATAGCTTTACAACTTTTTTTGATCAGACAAATATTGACAACGGTACACTCGAGTAGATTTCGTGAAGATGCCCCCCCCCTCCCCCACCCTCTTAACGGAAAAAAGTCGTTACTAACAACCGAACTATGAATGAAAAGTACATAGAAGTCCAGAACTATGCCAGAGGAACCAGAACTGATTTTCATTTTTTTCCTCCGACTGAGCAGTAGATTGATGGCACGATGGAATGCTTTAAGTGAACCCAAATTTTTTTTTCGGAAAAATGATTTTTTTTGGAGTTCTGGTTGCCCCCGCAGGAGTTCTGTTAAACAGCTTTACAACTTTTTTTGATCAGACAAATATTGACAACGGTACACTCGAGTAGATTTCGTGAAGATGCCCCCCCCCCTCCCCCGCCCTCCTAACGGAAAAAAGTCGTTACTAACAACCGAACTATGAATGAAAAGTACATAGAAGTCCAGAACTATGCGAGAGGAACCAGAACTGATTTTCATTTTTTTCCTCCGACTGAGCAGTAGATTGATGGCACGATGGAATGCCTTGAGTGACCCCAAATTTTTTTTTCTCGGAAAAATGATTTTTTTTGGAGTTCTGGTTGCCCCCGCAAGAGTTCTGTTAAATAGCTTTATAACTTTTTTTGATCAGACAAATATTTACAACGGTACGCTCGAGTAAAGTTTGTGAAGTAGCCCCCCCCCCCACCCGCCCCCTAACGGAAAAAAAATCGTTACTAACCACTGAACTATCAATAAAAAGTACATAGAACTCCAGAACTTTGCGAGAGGCAACCAGAACTGATTTTCCATTTTTTCCTCCGACTGAGCAGTAGATTGATGGCACGATGGAATTCTTTGAGTGAACCCAAATTTTTTTTTTCGGAAAAATGATTTTTTTTTTGGAGTTCTGGTTGCCCCCGCAAGAGTTCTGTTAAATAGCTTTACAACTTTTTTTGATCAGACAAATATTTACAACGGTACGCTCGAGTCAAGTTTGTGAAATTGCCCCCGCCCCCCAACGGAAAAAAATCGTTACTAACCAATGAACTATCAAAAAAAAGTACATAGAACTCCAGAACTTTGCGAGAGGCAACCAGAACTGATTTTCAATTTTTTCCTTCGACTGAGTAGTAGATTGATGGCGCGATGGAATGCTTCGAGTGAAAACAAATGTCTTTTTTTGAAAAAATCAATTTTTTTGGAGTTCTGGTTGCCCCCGCAAGAGTTCTGCTAAATAGCTTTACAACTTTTTTTGATCAGACAAATATTTACAACGGTACACTCGAGTAAATTTTGTGAAGATGCCCCCCCCCCCCCTCCCCCACCCTCTTAACGGAAAAAAGTCGTTACTAACAACCGAACTATGAATGAAAAGTACATAGAAGTCCAGAACTATGCGAGAGGAACCAGAACTGACTTTCATTTTTTTCCTCCGACTGAGCAGTAGATTGATGGCACGATGGAATGCTTTAAGTGAACCCAAATTTTTTTTTTCGGAAAAATGATTTTTTTTTTGGAGTTCTGGTTGCCCCCGCAGGAGTTCTGTTAAATAGCTTTACAACTTTTTTTGATCAGACAAATATTGACAACGGTACACTCGAGTAGATTTCGTGAAGATGCCCCCCCCCTCCCCCCTCCCTCCTAACGGGAAAAAGTCGTTACTAACAACCGAACTATGAATGAAAAGTACATAGAAGTCCAGAACTATGCGAGAGGAACCAGAACTGATTTTCATTTTTTTCCTCCGACTGAGCAGTAGATTGATGGCACGATGGAATGCCTTGAGTGACCCCAAATTTTTTTTTCTCGGAAAAATGATTTTTTTTGGAGTTCTGGTTGCCCCTGCAAGAGTTCTGTTAAATAGCTTTATAACTTTTTTTGATCAGACAAATATTTACAACGGTACGCTCGAGTAAAGTTTGTGAAGTAGCCCCCCCCCACCCGCCCCCTAATGGAAAAAAAATCGTTACTAACCACTGAACTATCAATAAAAAGTACATAGAACTCCAGAACTTTGCGAGAGGCAACCAGAACTGATTTTCCATTTTTTCCTCCGACTGAGCAGTAGATTGATGGCACGATGGAATTCTTTGAGTGAAGCCAAATTTTTTTTTTTCGGAAAAATGATTTTTTTTTGGAGTTCTAGTTGCCCCCGCAAGAGTTCTGTTAAATAGCTTTACAACTTTTTTTGATCAGACAAATATTGACAACGGTACACTCGAGTAGATTTCGTGAAGATGCCCCCCCCCCTCCCCCACCCTCCTAACGGGAAAAAGTCGTTACTAACAACCGAACTATGAATGAAAAGTACATAGAAGTCCAGAACTATGCGAGAGGAACCAGAACTGATTTTCATTTTTTTCCTCCGACTGAGCAGTAGATTGATGGCACGATGGAATGCCTTGAGTGACCCCAAATTTTTTTTTCTCGGAAAAATGATTTTTTTTGGAGTTCTGGTTGCCCCTGCAAGAGTTCTGTTAAATAGCTTTATAACTTTTTTTGATCAGACAAATATTTACAACGGTACGCTCGAGTAAAGTTTGTGAAGTAGCCCCCCCCCACCCGCCCCCTAACGGAAAAAAAATCGTTACTAACCACTGAACTATCAATAAAAAGTACATAGAACTCCAGAACTTTGCGAGAGGCAAACAGAACTGATTTTCCATTTTTTCCTCCGACTGAGCAGTAGATTGATGGCACGATGGAATTCTTTGAGTGAAGCCAAATTTTTTTTTTTCGGAAAAATGATTTTTTTTTGGAGTTCTAGTTGCCCCCGCAAGAGTTCTGTTAAATAGCTTTACAACTTTTTTTGATCAGACAAATATTTACAACGGTACGCTCGAGTCAAGTTTGTGAAATTGCCCCGGCCCCCCAACGGAAAAAAATCGTTACTAACCACTGAACTATCAAAAAAAAGTACATAGAACTCCAGAACTTTGCGAGAGGCAACCAGAACTGATTTTCAATTTTTTCCTTCGACTGAGTAGTAGATTGATCGCGCGATGGAATGCTTCGAGTGAAAACAAATGTCTTTTTTTGAAAAAATCAATTTTTTTGGAGTTCTGGTTGCCCCCGCAAGAGTTCTGCTAAATAGCTTTACAACTTTTTTTGATCAGACAAATATTTACAACGGTACACTCGAGTAAATTTTGTGAATGCCCCCCCCCCTATAGGAAAAAAAATAATTACTAACAACCGAACTATGAATGAAAAATACATAGAAGTCCAGAACTATGCAAAAAGCAACTAGAACTGATTTTCATTTTTTACCTCCGACTGAGCGGTAGATTGATGGCACGATGGAATGCTTTGAATGAGACCAAATTTTTTTTTTCGGAAAAATGCATTTTTTTTCGGAGTTCTGGTTGCCCCCGCAAGAGTTCTGCTAAATAGCTTTACAACTTTTTTTGATCAGACAAATATTTACAACGGTACACTCGAATAAATTTTGTGAATGCCCCCCCCCTAACGGAAAAAAAATCGTTACCAACAACCGAACTGTCAATAAAAAGTACATAGAACTCCAGAACTATGCGAGAAGAACCAGAACTGATTTTCATTTTTTTCCTCCGACTGAGCAGTAGATTGATGGCACGATGGAATGCTTTGAGTGAACCCAAATTTTTTTTTTCTCGGAAAAATGATTTTCTTTGGAGTTCTGGTTGCCCCCGCAAGAGTTCTGTTAAATAGCTTTACAACTTTTTTTGATCAGACAAATATTGACAACGGTACACTCGAGTAGATTTCGTGAAGATGCCCCCCCACCTCCCCCACCCTCCGAACGGAAAAAAGTCGTCACTAACAACCGAACTATGAATGAAAAGTACATAGAAGTCCAGAACTATGCGAGAGGAACCAGAACTGATTTTCATTTTTTTCCTCCGACTGAGCAGTAGATTGATGGCACGATGGAATGCCTTGAGTGACCCCAAATTTTTTTTTCTCGGAAAAATGATTTTTTTTGGAGTTCTGGTTGCCCCCGCAAGAGTTCTCTTAAATAGCTTTATAACTTTTTTTGATCAGACAAATATTTACAACGGTACGCTCGAGTAAAGTTTGTGAAGTAGCCCCCCCCCCCCCCCCCACCCGCCCCCTAACGGAAAAAAAATCGTTACTAACCACTGAACTATCAATAAAAAGTACATAGAACTCCAGAACTTTGCGAGAGGCAACCAGAACTGATTTTCCATTTTTTCCTCCGACTGAGCAGTAGATTGATGGCACGATGGAATTCTTTGAGTGAACCCAAATTTTTTTTTTCGGAAAAATAATATTTTTTTGGAGTTCTGGTTGCCCCCGCAAGAGTTCTGTTAAATAGCTTTACAACTTTTTTTGATCAGACAAATATTTACAACGGTACGCTCGAGTCAAGTTTGTGAAATTGCCCCGGCCCCCCAACGGAAAAAAATCGTTACTAACCGCTGAACTATCAAAAAAAAGTACATAGAACTCCAGAACTTTGCGAGAGGCAACCAGAACTGATTTTCAATTTTTTCCTTCGACTGAGTAGTAGATTGATGGCGCGATGGAATGCTTCGAGTGAAAACAAATGTCTTTTTTTGAAAAAATCAATTTTTTTGGAGTTCTGGTTGCCCCCGCAAGAGTTCTGCTAAATAGCTTTAGAACTTTTTTTGATCAGACAAATATTTACAACGGTACACTCGAGTAAATTTTGTGAATGCCCCCCCCCCTAACGGAAAAAAATCATTACTAACAACCGAACTATGAATGAAAAATACATAGAAGTCCAGAACTATGCAAAAGGCAACTAGAACTGATTTTCATTTTTTACCTTCGACTGAGCGGTAGATTGATGGCACGATGGAATGCTTTGAATGAGACCAAATTTTTTTTTTCGCAAAAATGCATTTTTTTCGGAGTTCCTGTTGCCCCCGCAAGAGTTCTGCTAAATAGCTTTACAACTTTTTTTGATCAGACAAATATTGACAACGGTACACTCGAGTAGATTTCGTGAAGATGCCCCCCCCCCCTCCCCCACCCTCTTAGCGAAAAAAGTCGTTACTAACAACCGAACTATGAATGAAAAGTACATAGAAGTCCAGAACGATGCGAGAGGAACCAGAACTGATTTTCATTTTTTTCCTCCGACTGAGCAGTAGATTGATGGCACGATGGAATGCTTTAAGTGAACCCAAATTTTTTTTTTTCGGAAAAATGATTTTTTTTGGAGTTCTGGTTGCCCCGGCAGGAGTTCTGTTAAATAGCTTTACAACTTTTTTTGATCAGACAAATATTGACAACGGTACACTCGAGTAGATTTCGTGAAGATGCCCCCCCCCCCGCCCCCGCCCTCCTAACGGAAAAAAGTCGTTACTAACAACCGAACTATGAATGAAAAGTACATAGAAGTCCAGAACTATGCGAGAGGAACCAGAACTGATTTTCATTTTTTTCCTCCGACTGAGCAGTAGATTGATGGCACGATGGAATGCTTTAAGTGAACCCAAATTTTTTTTTCGGAAAAATGATTTTTTTTGGAGTTGTGGTTGCCCCCTCAAGAGTTCTGTTAAATAGCTTTACAACTCTTTTTGATCAGACAAATATTTACAACGGTACGCTCGAGTCAAGTTTGTGAAATTGCCCCCGCCCCCCAACGGAAAAAAATCGTTACTAACCGCTGAACTATCAAAAAAAAGTACATAGAACTCCAGAACTTTGCGAGAGGCAACCAGAACTGATTTTCAATTTTTTCCTTCGACTGAGTAGTAGATTGATGGCGCGATGGAATGCTTCGAGTGAAAACAAATGTCTTTTTTTGAAAAAATCAATTTTTTTGGAGTTCTGGTTTCCCCCGCAAGAGTTCTGCTAAATAGCTTTACAACTTTTTTTGATCAGACAAATATTTACAACGGTACACTCGAGTAAATTTTGTGAATGCCCCCCCCCTCCTAACGGAAAAAAAATCATTACTAACAACCGAACTATGAATGAAAAATACATAGAAGTCCAGAACTATGCAAAAGGCAACTAGAACTGATTTTCATTTTTTACCTCCGCCTGAGCGGTAGATTGATGGCACGATGGAATGCTTTGAATGAGAACAAATTTTTTTTTTCGGAAAAATGAATTTTTTTTCGGAGTTCTGGTTGCCCCCGCAAGAGTTCTGCTAAATAGTTTTACAACTTTTTTTGATCAGACAAATATTTACAACGGTACACTCGAATAAATTTTGTGAATGCCCCCCCCCCCTAACAGAAAAAAAATCGTTACCAACAACCGAACTGTCAGTAAAAAGTACATAGAACTCCAGAACTATGCGAGAAGAAACAGAACTGATTTTCATTTTTTTCCTCCGACTGAGCAGTAGATTGATGGCACCATGGAATGCTTTGAGTGAACCCAAATTATTTTTTTCGGAAAAATGATTTTTTTTGGAGTTCTGATTGCCCCCGCAAGAGTTCTGTTAAATAGCTTTACAACTTTTTTGATTAGACAAATATTGACAACGGTACACTCGAGTAGATTTCGTGAAGATGCCCCCCCCCTCCCCCACCCTCCTAACGGAAAAAAGTCGTTACTAACAACCGAACTATGAATGAAAAGTACATAGAAGTCCAGAACTATGCGAGAGGAACCAGAACTGATTTTCATTTTTTTCCTCCGACTGAGCAGTAGATTGATGGCACGATGGAATGCTTTCAGTGAACCCAATTTTTTTTTTTCTCGGAAAAATGATTTTTTTTGGAGTTCTGGTTGCCCCCGCAGGAGTTCTGTTAAATAGCTTTACAACTTTTTTTGATCCGACAAATATTGACAACGGTACACTCGAGTAGATTTCGTGAAGGTGCCCCCCCCCCCCACCCCCACCCGCCAAACGGAAAAAAGTCGATACTAACAACCGAACTATGAATGAAAAGTACATAGAAGTCCAGAACTATGCGAGAGGAACCAGAACTGATTTTCATTTTTTTCCTCCTACTGAGCAGTAGATTGATGGCACGATGGAATGCCTTGAGTGACCCCACATTTTTTTTTCTCGGAAAAATGATTTTTTTTGGAGTTCTGGTTGCCCCCGCAAGAGTTCTGTTAAATAGCTTTATAACTTTTTTTGATCAGACAAATATTTACAACGGTACGCTCGAGTAAAGTTTGTGAAGTAGCCCCCCCCCCCCCGCCCCCTAACGGAAAAAAAATCGTTACTAACCACTGAACTATCAATAAAAAGTACATAGAACTCCAGAACTTTGCGAGAGGCAACCAGAACTGATTTTCCATTTTTTCCTCCGACTGAGCAGTAGATTGATGGCACGATGGAATTCTTTGAGTGAACCCAAATTTTTTTTTTCGGAAAAATGATTTTTTTTTTGGAGTTCTGGTTGCCCCCGCAAGAGTTCTGTTAAATAGCTTTACAACTTTTTTTGATCAGACAAATATTTACAACGGTACGCTCGAGTCAAGTTTGTGAAATTGCCCCCGCCCCCCAACGGAAAAAAATCGTTACTAACCAATGAACTATCAAAAAAAAGTACATAGAACTCCAGAACTTTGCGAGAGGCAACCAGAACTGATTTTCAATTTTTTCCTTCGACTGAGTAGTAGATTGATGGCGCGATGGAATGCTTTGCGTGAAAACAAATGTCTTTTTTTGAAAAAATCAATTTTTTTGGAGTTCTGGTTGCCCCCGCAAGAGTTCTGCTAAATAGCTTTACAACTTTTTTTGATCAGACAAATATTTACAACGGTACACTCGAGTAAATTTTGTGAATGCCCCCCCCCCCCCCCCCCTAACGGAAAAAAATCATTACTAACAACCGAACTATGAATGAAAAATACATAGAAGTCCAGAACTATGCAAAAGGCAACTAGAACTGATTTTCATTTTTTACCTCCGACTGAGCGGTAGATTGATGGCACGATGGAATGCTTTGAATGAGACCAAATTTTTTTTTTCGGAAAAATGCATTTTTTTTCGGAGTTCTGGTTGCCCCCCGCAAGAGTTCTGCTAAATAGCTTTACAACTTTTTTTGATCAGACAAATATTGACAACGGTACACTCGAGTAGATTTCGTGAAGATGCCCCCCCCCCCCTCCCCCACCCTCTTAACGGAAAAAAGTCGTTACTAACAACCGAACTATGAATAAAAAGTACATAGAAGTCCAGAACTATGCGAGAGGAACCAGAACTGACTTTCATTTTTTTCCTCCGACTGAGCAGTAGATTGATGGCACGATGGAATGCTTTAAGTGAACCCAAATTTTTTTTTTCGGAAAAATGATTTTTTTTTTGGAGTTCTGGTTGCCCCCGCAGGAGTTCTGTTAAATAGCTTTACAACTTTTTTTGATCAGACAAATATTGACAATGGTACACTCGAGTAGATTTCGTGAAGATGCCCCCCCCCCCTCCCCCACCCTCCTAACGGGAAAAAGTCGTTACTAACAACCGAACTATGAATGAAAAGTACATAGAAGTCCAGAACTATGCGAGAGGAACCAGAACTGATTTTCATTTTTTTCCTCCGACTGAGCAGTAGATTGATGGCACGATGGAATGCCTTGAGTGACCCCACATTTTTTTTTCTCGGAAAAATGATTTTTTTTGGAGTTCTGGTTGCCCCCGCAAGAGTTCTGTTAAATAGCTTTATAACTTTTTTTGATCAGACAAATATTTACAACGGTACGCTCGAGTAAAGTTTGTGAAGTAGCCCCCCCCCCACCCGCCCCCTAACGGAAAAAAAATCGTTACTAACCACTGAACTATCAATAAAAAGTACATCGAACTCCAGAACTTTGCGAGAGGCAACCAGAACTGATTTTCCATTTTTTCCTCCGACTGAGCAGTAGATTGATGGCACGATGGAATTCTTTGAGTGAACCCAAATTTTTTTTTTCGGAAAAATGATTTTTTTTTTGGAGTTCTGGTTGCCCCCGAAAGAGTTCTGTTAAATAGCTTTACAACTTTTTTTGATCAGACAAATATTTACAACGGTACGCTCGAGTCAAGTTTGTGAAATTGCCCCCGCCCCCCAACGGAAAAAAATCGTTACTAACCAATGAACTATCAAAAAAAAGTACATAGAACTCCAGAACTTTGCGAGAGGCAACCAGAACTGATTTTCAATTTTTTCCTTCGACTGAGTAGTAGATTGATGGCGCGATGGAATGCTTTGCGTGAAAACAAATGTCTTTTTTTGAAAAAATCAATTTTTTTGGAGTTCTGGTTGCCCCCGCAAGAGTTCTGCTAAATAGCTTTACAACTTTTTTTGATCAGACAAATATTTACAACGGTACACTCGAGTAAATTTTGTGAATGCCCCCCCCCCCCCCCTAACGGAAAAAAATCATTACTAACAACCGAACTATGAATGAAAAATACATAGAAGTCCAGAACTATGCAAAAGGCAACTAGAACTGATTTTCATTTTTTACCTCCGACTGAGCGGTAGATTGATGGCACGATGGAATGCTTTGAATGAGACCAAATTTTTTTTTTCGGAAAAATGCATTTTTTTTCGGAGTTCTGGTTGCCCCCGCAAGAGTTCTGCTAAATAGCTTTACAACTTTTTTTGATCAGACAAATATTGACAACGGTACACTCGAGTAGATTTCGTGAAGATGCCCCCCCCCTCCCCCACCCTCTTAACGGAAAAAAGTCGTTACTAACAACCGAACTATGAATGAAAAGTACATAGAAGTCCAGAACTATGCGAGAGGAACCAGAACTGACTTTCATTTTTTTCCTCCGACTGAGCAGTAGATTGATGGCACGATGGAATGCTTTAAGTGAACCCAAATTTTTTTTTTCGGAAAAATGATTTTTTTTTTGGAGTTCTGGTTGCCCCCGCAGGAGTTCTGTTAAATAGCTTTACAACTTTTTTTGATCAGACAAATATTGACAATGGTACACTCGAGTAGATTTCGTGAAGATGCCCCCCCCCCCTCCCCCACCCTCCTAACGGGAAAAAGTCGTTACTAACAACCGAACTATGAATGAAAAGTACATAGAAGTCCAGAACTATGCGAGAGGAACCAGAACTGATTTTCATTTTTTTCCTCCGACTGAGCAGTAGATTGATGGCACGATGGAATGCCTTGAGTGACCCCACATTTTTTTTTCTCGGAAAAATGATTTTTTTTGGAGTTCTGGTTGCCCCTGCAAGAGTTCTCTTAAATAGCTTTATAACTTTTTTTGATCAGACAAATATTTACAACGGTACGCTCGAGTAAAGTTTGTGAAGTAGCCCCCCCCCCACCCGCCCCCTAACGGAAAAAAAATCGTTACTAACCACTGAACTATCAATAAAAAGTACATAGAACTCAAGAACTTTGCGAGAGGCAACCAGAACTGATTTTCCATTTTTTCCTCCGACTGAGCAGTAGATTGATGGCACGATGGAATTCTTTGAGTGAAGCCAAATTTTTTTTTTTCGGAAAAATGATTTTTTTTTGGAGTTCTAGTTGCCCCCGCAAGAGTTCTGTTAAATAGCTTTACAACTTTTTTTGATCAGACAAATATTTACAACGGTACGCTCGAGTCAAGTTTGTGAAATTGCCCCGGCCCCCCAACGGAAAAAAATCGTTACTAACCACTGAACTATCAAAAAAAAGTACATAGAACTCCAGAACTTTGCGAGAGGCAACCAGAACTGATTTTCAATTTTTTCCTTCGACTGAGCAGTAGATTGATCGCGCGATGGAATGCTTCGAGTGAAAACAAATGTCTTTTTTTGAAAAAATCAATTTTTTTGGAGTTCTGGTTGCCCCCGCAAGAGTTCTGCTAAATAGCTTTACAACTTTTTTTGATCAGACAAATATTTACAACGGTACACTCGAGTAAATTTTGTGAATGCCCCCCCCCCCCCCTATAGGAAAAAAAATAATTACTAACAACCGAACTATGAATGAAAAATACATAGAAGTCCAGAACTATGCAAAAGGCAACTAGAACTGATTTTCATTTTTTACCTCCGACTGAGCGGTAGATTGATGGCACGATGGAATGCTTTGAATGAGACCAAATTTTTTTTTTCGGAAAAATGCATTTTTTTTCGGAGTTCTGGTTGCCCCCGCAAGAGTTCTGCTAAATAGCTTTACAACTTTTTTTGATCAGACAAATATTTACAACGGTACACTCGAATAAATTTTGTGAATGCCCCCCCCCCTAACGGAAAAAAAATCGTTACCAACAACCGAACTGTCAATAAAAAGTACATAGAACTCCAGAACTATGCGAGAAGAACCAGAACTGATTTTCATTTTTTTCCTCCGACTGAGCAGTAGATTGATGGCACCATGGAATGCTTTGAGTGAACCCAAATTATTTTTTTCGGAAAAATAATTTTTTTTGGAGTTCTGATTGCCCCCGCAAGAGTTCTGTTAAATAGCTTTACAACTTTTTTGATTAGACAAATATTGACAACGGTACACTCGAGTAGATTTCGTGAAGATGCCCCCCCCCTCCGCCGCCCTCCTAACGGAAAAAAGTCGTTACTAACAACCGAACTATGAATGAAAAGTACATAGAAGTCCAGAACTATGCGAGAGGAACCAGAACTGATTTTCATTTTTTTCCTCCGACTGAGCAGTAGATTGATGGCACGATGGAATGCTTTGAGTGAACCCAAATTTTTTTTTTCTCGGAAAAATGATTTTCTTTGGAGTTCTGGTTGCCCCCGCAAGAGTTCTGTTAAATAGCTTTACAACTTTTTTTGATCAGACAAATATTGACAACGGTACACTCGAGTAGATTTCGTGAAGATGCCCCCCCCCCCCACCCCCACCCTCCGAACGGAAAAAAGTCGTCACTAACAACCGAACTATGAATGAAAAGTACATAGAAGTCCAGAACTATGCGAGAGGAACCAGAACTGATTTTCATTTTTTTCCTCCGACTGAGCAGTAGATTGATGGCACGATGGAATGCTTTAAGTGAACCCAAATTTTTTTTTTCGGAAAAATGATTTTTTTTGGAGTTCTGGTTGCCCCCGCAAGAGTTCTGTTAAATAGCTTTACAACTCTTTTTGATCAGACAAATATTTACAACGGTACGCTCGAGTCAAGTTTGTGAAATTGCCCCCGCCCCCCAACGGAAAAAAATCGTTACTAACCACTGAACTATCAAAAAAAAGTACATAGAACTCCAGAACTTTGCGAGAGGCAACCAGAACTGATTTTCAATTTTTTCCTTCGACTGAGTAGTAGATTGATGGCGCGATGGAATGCTTCGAGTGAAAACAAATGTCTTTTTTTGAAAAAATCAATTTTTTTGGAGTTCTGGTTGCCCCCGCAAGAGTTCTGCTAAATAGCTTTACAACTTTTTTTGATCAGACAAATATTTACAACGGTACACTCGAGTAAATTTTGTGAATGCCCCCCCCCCCCTAACGGAAAAAAAATCATTACTAACAACCGAACTATGAATGAAAAATACATAGAAGTCCAGAACTATGCAAAAGGCAACCAGAACTGATTTTCATTTTTTTCCTCCGACTGAGCAGTAGATTGATGGCACCATGGAATGCTTTGAGTGAACCCAAATTATTTTTTTCGGAAAAATGATTTTTTTTTGGAGTTCTGATTGCCCCCGCAAGAGTTCTGTTAAATAGCTTTATAACTTTTTTGATTAGACAAATATTGACAACGGTACACTCGAGTAGATTTCGTGAAGATGCCCCCCCCCCTCCCCCGACCCTCCTAACGGAAAAAAGTCGTTACTAACAACCGAACTATGAATGAAAAGTACATAGAAGTCCAGAACTATGCGAGAGGAACCAGAACTGATTTTCATTTTTTTCCTCCGACTGAGCAGTAGATTGATGGCACGATGGAATGCCTTGAGTGACCCCAAATTTTTTTTTCTCGGAAAAATGATTTTTTTTGGAGTTCTGGTTGCCCCCGCAAGAGTTCTCTTAAATAGCTTTATAACTTTTTTTGATCAGACAAATATTTACAACGGTACGCTCGAGTAAAGTTTGTGAAGTAGCCCCCCCCCCCACCCGCCCCCTAACGGAAAAAAAATCGTTACTAACCACTGAACTATCAATAAAAAGTACATAGAACTCCAGAACTTTGCGAGAGGCAACCAGAACTGATTTTCCATTTTTTCCTCCGACTGAGCAGTAGATTGATTGCACGATGGAATTCTTTGAGTGAACCCAAATTTTTTTTTTCGGAAAAATGATTTTTTTTTGGAGTTCTGGTTGCCCCCGCAAGAGTTCTGTTAAATAGCTTTACAACTTTTTTTGATCAGACAAATATTTACAACGGTACGCTCGAGTCAAGTTTGTGAAATTGCCCCGGCCCCCCAACGGAAAAAAATCGTTACTAACCGCTGAACTATCAAAAAAAAGTACATAGAACTCCAGAACTTTGCGAGAGGCAACCAGAACTGATTTTCAATTTTTTCCTTCGACTGAGTAGTAGATTGATGGCGCGATGGAATGCTTCGAGTGAAAACAAATGTCTTTTTTTGAAAAAATCAATTTTTTTGGAGTTCTGGTTGCCCCCGCAAGAGTTCTGCTAAATAGCTTTAGAACTTTTTTTGATCAGACAAATATTTACAACGGTACACTCGAGTAAATTTTGTGAATGCCCCCCCCCCCCCTAACGGAAAAAAATCATTACTAACAACCGAACTATGAATGAAAAATACATAGAAGTCCAGAACTATGCAAAAGGCAACTAGAACTGATTTTCATTTTTTACCTCCGACTGAGCGGTAGATTGATGGCACGATGGAATGCTTTGAATGAGACCAAATTTTTTTTTTCGCAAAAATGCTTTTTTTTCGGAGTTCTGGTTGCCCCCGCAAGAGTTCTGCTAAATAGCTTTACAACTTTTTTTGATCAGACAAATATTGACAACGGTACACTCGAGTAGATTTCGTGAAGATGCCCCCCCCCTCCCCCACCCTCTTAACGAAAAAAGTCGTTACTAACAACCGAACTATGAATGAAAAGTACATAGAAGTCCAGAACGATGCGAGAGGAACCAGAACTGATTTTCATTTTTTTCCTCCGACTGAGCAGTAGATTGATGGCACGATGGAATGCTTTAAGTGAACCCAAATTTTTTTTTTTCGGAAAAATGATTTTTTTTGGAGTTCTGGTTGCCCCCGCAGGAGTTCTGTTAAATAGCTTTACAACTTTTTTTGATCAGACAAATATTGAAAACGGTACACTCGAGTAGATTTCGTGAAGATGCCCCCCCCCCTCCCCCGCCCTCCTAACGGAAAAAAGTCGTTACTAACAACCGAACTATGAATGAAAAGTACATAGAAGTCCAGAACTATGCGAGAGGAACCAGAACTGATTTTCATTTTTTTCCTCCGACTGAGCAGTAGATTGATGGCACGATGGAATGCTTTAAGTGAACCCAAATTTTTTTTTTCGGAAAAATGATTTTTTTTGGAGTTGTGGTTGCCCCCTCAAGAGTTCTGTTAAATAGCTTTACAACTCTTTTTGATCAGACAAATATTTACAACGGTACGCTCGAGTCAAGTTTGTGAAATTGCCCCCGCCCCCCAACGGAAAAAAATCGTTACTAACCGCTGAACTATCAAAAAAAAGTACATAGAACTCCAGAACTTTGCGAGAGGCAACCAGAACTGATTTTCAATTTTTTCCTTCGACTGAGTAGTAGATTGATGGCGCGATGGAATGCTTCGAGTGAAAACAAATGTCTTTTTTTGAAAAAATCAATTTTTTTGGAGTTCTGGTTGCCCCCGCAAGAGTTCTGCTAAATAGCTTTACAACTTTTTTTGATCAGACAAATATTTACAACGGTACACTCGAGTAAATTTTGTGAATGCCCCCCCCCTCCTAACGGAAAAAAAATCATTACTAACAACCGAACTATGAATGAAAAATACATAGAAGTCCAGAACTATGCAAAAGGCAACTAGAACTGATTTTCATTTTTTACCTCCGACTGAGCGGTAGATTGATGGCACGATGGAATGCTTTGAATGAGAACAAATTTTTTTTTTCGGAAAAATGAATTTTTTTTCGGAGTTCTGGTTGCCCCCGCAAGAGTTCTGCTAAATAGCTTTACAACTTTTTTTGATCAGACAAATATTTACAACGGTACACTCGAATAAATTTTGTGAATGCCCCCCCCCCCTAACAGAAAAAAAATCGTTACCAACAACCGAACTGTCAGTAAAAAGTACATAGAACTCCAGAACTATGCGAGAAGAAACAGAACTGATTTTCATTTTTTTCCTCCGACTGAGCAGTAGATTGATGGCACCATGGAATGCTTTGAGTGAACCCAAATTATTTTTTTCGGAAAAATGATTTTTTTTGGAGTTCTGATTGCCCCCGCAAGAGTTCTGTTAAATAGCTTTACAACTTTTTTGATTAGACAAATATTGACAACGGTACACTCGAGTAGATTTCGTGAAGATGCCCCCCCCTCCCCCACCCTCCTAACGGAAAAAAGTCGTTACTAACAACCGAACTATGAATGAAAAGTACATAGAAGTCCAGAACTATGCGAGAGGAACCAGAACTGATTTTCATTTTTTTCCTCCGACTGAGCAGTAGATTGATGGCACGATGGAATGCTTTCAGTGAACCCAATTTTTTTTTTCTCGGAAAAATGATTTTTTTTTGGAGTTCTGGTTGCCCCCGCAGGAGTTCTGTTAAATAGCTTTACAACTTTTTTTGATCCGACAAATATTGACAACGGTACACTCGAGTAGATTTCGTGAAGGTGCCCCCCCCCCACCCCCACCCGCCAAACGGAAAAAAGTCGATACTAACAACCGAACTATGAATGAAAAGTACATAGAAGTCCAGAACTATGCGTGAGGAACCAGAACTGATTTTCATTTTTTTCCTCCTACTGAGCAGTAGATTGATGGCACGATGGAATGCCTTGAGTGACCCCACATTTTTTTTTCTCGGAAAAATGATTTTTTTTGGAGTTCTGGTTGCCCCCGCAAGAGTTCTGTTAAATAGCTTTATAACTTTTTTTGATCAGACAAATATTTACAACGGTACGCTCGAGTAAAGTTTGTGAAGTAGCCCCCCCCCACCCGCCCCCTAACGGAAAAAAAATCGTTACTAACCACTGAACTATCAATAAAAAGTACATAGAACTCCAGAACTTTGCGAGAGGCAACCAGAACTGATTTTCCATTTTTTCCTCCGACTGAGCAGTAGATTGATGGCACGATGGAATTCTTTGAGTGAACCCAAATTTTTTTTTTCGGAAAAATGATTTTTTTTTTGGAGTTCTGGTTGCCCCCGCAAGAGTTCTGTTAAATAGCTTTACAACTTTTTTTGATCAGACAAATATTTACAACGGTACGCTCGAGTCAAGTTTGTGAAATTGCCCCCGCCCCCCAACGGAAAAAAATCGTTACTAACCAATGAACTATCAAAAAAAAGTACATAGAACTCCAGAACTTTGCGAGAGGCAACCAGAACTGATTTTCAATTTTTTCCTTCGACTGAGTAGTAGATTGATGGCGCGATGGAATGCTTTGCGTGAAAACAAATGTCTTTTTTTGAAAAAATCAATTTTTTTGGAGTTCTGGTTGCCCGCGCAAGAGTTCTGCTAAATAGCTTTACAACTTTTTTTGATCAGACAAATATTTACAACGGTACACTCGAGTAAATTTTGTGAATGCCCCCCCCCCTAACGGAAAAAAATCATTACTAACAACCGAACTATGAATGAAAAATACATAGAAGTCCAGAACTATGCAAAAGGCAACTAGAACTGATTTTCATTTTTTACCTCCGACTGAGCGGTAGATTGATGGCACGATGGAATGCTTTGAATGAGACCAAATTTTTTTTTTCGGAAAAATGCATTTTTTTCGGAGTTCTGGTTGCCCCCGCAAGAGTTCTGCTAAATAGCTTTACAACTTTTTTTGATCAGACAAATATTGACAACGGTACACTCGAGTAGATTTCGTGAAGATGCCCCCCCCCCTCCCCCACCCTCTTAACGGAAAAAAGTCGTTACTAACAACCGAACTATGAATGAAAAGTACATAGAAGTCCAGAACTATGCGAGAGGAACCAGAACTGACTTTCATTTTTTTCCTCCGACTGAGCAGTAGATTGATGGCACGATGGAATGCTTTAAGTGAACCCAAATTTTTTTTTTCGGAAAAATGATTTTTTTTTTGGAGTTCTGGTTGCCCCCGCAGGAGTTCTGTTAAATAGCTTTACAACTTTTTTTGATCAGACAAATATTGACAATGGTACACTCGAGTAGATTTCGTGAAGATGCCCCCCCCCTCCCCCACCCTCCTAACGGGAAAAAGTCGTTACTAACAACCGAACTATGAATGAAAAGTACATAGAAGTCCAGAACTATGCGAGAGGAACCAGAACTGATTTTCAGTTTTTTCCTCCGACTGAGCAGTAGATTGATGGCACGATGGAATGCCTTGAGTGACCCCAAATTTTTTTTTCTCGGAAAAATGATTTTTTTTGGAGTTCTGGTTGCCCCTGCAAGAGTTCTGTTAAATAGCTTTATAACTTTTTTTGATCAGACAAATATTTACAACGGTACGCTCGAGTAAAGTTTGTGAAGTAGCCCCCCCCCCCACCCGCCCCCTAACGGAAAAAAAATCGTTACTAACCACTGAACTATCAATAAAAAGTACATAGAACTCCAGAACTTTGCGAGAGGCAACCAGAACTGATTTTCCATTTTTTCCTCCGACTGAGCAGTAGATTGATGGCACGATGGAATTCTTTGAGTGAAGCCAAATTTTTTTTTTTCGGAAAAATGATTTTTTTTTGGAGTTCTAGTTGCCCCCGCAAGAGTTCTGTTAAATAGCTTTACAACTTTTTTTGATCAGACAAATATTTACAACGGTACGCTCGAGTCAAGTTTGTGAAATTGCCCCGGCCCCCCAACGGAAAAAAATCGTTACTAACCACTGAACTATCAAAAAAAAGTACATAGAACTCCAGAACTTTGCGAGAGGCAACCAGAACTGATTTTCAATTTTTTCCTTCGACTGAGTAGTAGATTGATCGCGCGATGGAATGCTTCGAGTGAAAACAAATGTCTTTTTTTGAAAAAATCAATTTTTTTGGAGTTCTGGTTGCCCCCGCAAGAGTTCTGCTAAATAGCTTTACAACTTTTTTTGATCAGACAAATATTTACAACGGTACACTCGAGTAAATTTTGTGAATGCCCCCCCCCCCCTATAGGAAAAAAAATAATTACTAACAACCGAACTATGAATGAAAAATACATAGAAGTCCAGAACTATGCAAAAGGCAACTAGAACTGATTTTCATTTTTTACCTCCGACTGAGCGGTAGATTAATGGCACGATGGAATGCTTTGAATGAGACCAAATTTTTTTTTTCGGAAAAATGCATTTTTTTTCGGAGTTCTGGTTGCCCCCGCATGAGTTCTGCTAAATAGCTTTACAACTTTTTTTGATCAGACAAATATTTACAACGGTACACTCGAATAAATTTTGTGAATGCCCCCCCCCTAACGGAAAAAAAATCGTTACCAACAACCGAACTGTCAATAAAAAGTACATAGAACTCCAGAACTATGCGAGAAGAACCAGAACTGATTTTCATTTTTTTCCTCCGACTGAGCAGTAGATTGATGGCACCATGGAATGCTTTGAGTGAACCCAAATTATTTTTTTCGGAAAAATAATTTTTTTTGGAGTTCTGATTGCCCCCGCAAGAGTTCTGGTAAAAAGCTTTACAACTTTTTTGATTAGACAAATATTGACAACGGTACACTCGAGTAGATTTCGTGAAGATGCCCCCCCCCTCCGCCACCCTCCTAACGGAAAAAAGTCGTTACTAACAACCGAACTATGAATGAAAAGTACATAGAAGTCCAGAACTATGCGAGAGGAACCAGAACTGATTTTCATTTTTTTCCTCCGACTGAGCAGTAGATTGATGGCACGATGGAATGCTTTGAGTGAACCCAAATTTTTTTTTTCTCGGAAAAATGATTTTCTTTGGAGTTCTGGTTGCCCCCGCAAGAGTTCTGTTAAATAGCTTTACAACTTTTTTTGATCAGACAAATATTGACAACGGTACACTCGAGTAGATTTCGTGAAGATGCCCCCCCCATCCCCACCCTCCTAACGGAAAAAAGTCGTTACTAACAACCGAACTATGAATGAAAAGTACATAGAAGTCCAGAACTATGCGAGAGGAACCAGAACTGATTTTCATTTTTTTCCTCCGACTGAGCAGTAGATTGATGATACGATGGAATGCTTTAATTGAACCCAAATTTTTTTTTTCGGAAAAATGATTTTTTTTTGGAGTTCTGGTTGCCCCCGCAGGAGTTCTGTTAAATAGCTTTACAACTTTTTTTGATCAGACAAATATTGACAACGGTACACTCGAGTAGATTTCGTGAAGATGCCCCCCCCCCTCCCCCACCCGCCTAACGGAAAAAAGTCGTTACTAACAACCGAACTATGAATGAAAAGTACATAGAAGTCCAGAACTATGCGAGAGGAACCAGAACTGATTTTCATTTTTTTCCTCCGACTGAGCAGTAGATTGATGGCACGATGGAATGCTTTGAGTGACCCCAAATTTTTTTTTCTCGGAAAAATGATTTTTTTTGGAGTTCTGGTTGCCTCCGCAAGAGTTCTGTTAAATAGCTTTATAACTTTTTTTGATGAGACAAATATTTACAACGGTACGCTCGAGTAAAGTTTGTGAAGTAGCCCCCCCCCCACCCGCCCCCTAACGGAAAAAAAATCGTTACTAACCACTGAACTATCAATAAAAAGTACATAGAACTCCAGAACTTTGCGAGAGGCAACCAGAACTGATTTTCCATTTTTTCCTCCGACTGAGCAGTAGATTGATGGCACGATGGAATTCTTTGAGTGAACCCAAATTTTTTTTTTCGGAAAAATGATTTTTTTTGGAGTTCTGGTTGCCTCCGCAAGAGTTCTGTTAAATAGCTTTACAACTTTTTTTGATCAGACAAATATTTACAACGGTACGCTCGAGTCAAGTTTGTGAAATTGCCCCCGCCCCCCAACGGAAAAAAATTGTTACTAACCACTGAACTATCAAAAAAAAGTACATAGAACTCCAGAACTTTGCGAGAGGTAACCAGAACTGATTTTCAATTTTTTCCTTCGACTGAGTAGTAGATTGATGGCGCGATGGGACGCTTCGAGTGAAAACAAATGTCTTTTTTTTAAAAAATCAATTTTTTTGGAGTTCTGGTTGCCCCCGCAAGAGTTCTGCTAAATAGCTTTACAACTTTTTTTGATCAGACAAATATTTACAACGGTACACTCGAGTAAATTTTGTGAATGCCCCCCCCCCTAACGGAAAAAAAACATTACTAACAACCGAACTATGAATGAAAAATACATAGAAGTCCAGAACTATGCAAAAGGCAACTAGAACTGATTTTCATTTTTTACCTCCGACTGAGCGGTAGATTGATGGCACGATGGAATGCTTTGAATGAGACCAAATTTTTTTTTTCGCAAAAATGCATTTTTTGTCGGAGTTCTGGTTGCCCCCGCAAGAGTTCTGCTAAATAGCTTTACAACTTTTTGTGATCAGACAAATATTTACAACGGTACACTCGAATAAATTTTGTGAATGCCCACCCCCTAACGGAAAAAAAATCGTTACCAACAACCGAACTGTCAATAAAAAGTACATAGAACTCCAGAACTATGCGAGAGGAACCTGAACTGATTTTCATTTTTTTCCTCCGACTGAGCAGTAGATTGATGGCACCATGGAATGAATGCTTTGAGTGAACCCAAATTATTTTTTTCGGAAAAATGATTTTTTTTTGGAGTTCTGATTGCCCCCGCAAGAGTTCTGTTAAATAGCTTTACAACTTTTTTGATTAGACAAATATTGACAACGGTACACTCGAGTAGATTTCGTGAAGATGCCCCCCCCTCCCCCACCCTCCTAACGGCAAAAAGTCGATACTAACAACCGAACTATGAATGAAAAGTACATAGAAGTCCAGAACTATGCGAGAGGAACCAGAACTGATTTTCATTTTTTTCCTCCGACTGAGCAGTAGATTGATTGCACGATGGAATGCTTTGAGTGAACCCAAATTTTTTTTTCTCGGAAAAATGATTTTTTTTGGAGTTCTGGTTGCCCCCCCAAGAGTTCTGTTAAATAGCTTTACAACTTTTTTTGATCAGACAAATATTGACAACGGTACACTCGAGTAGATTTCGTGAAGACGCCCCCCCGCCCCCACCCTCCTAACGGAAAAAAGTCGTTACTAACAACCGAACTATGAATGAAAAGTACATAGAAGTCCAGAACTATGCGAGAGGAACCAGAACTGATTTTCATTTTTTTCCTCCGACTGAGCAGTAGATTGATGGCACGATGGAGTGCTTTAAGTGAACCCAAATTTATTTTTTCGGAAAAATGATTTTTTTTTGGAGTTCTGGTTGCCCCCGCAAGAGTTCTGTTAAATAGCTTTACAACTCTTTTTGATCAGACAAATATTTACAACGGTACGCTCGAGTCAAGTTTGTGAAATTGCCCCCGCCCCCCATCGGAAAAAAATCGTTACTAACCACTGAACTATCAAAATAGTACATAGAACTCCAGAACTTTGCGAGAGGCAACCAGAACTGATTTTCAATTCTTTCCTTCGACTGACTAGTAGATTGATGGCGCGATGGAATGCTTCGAGTGAAAACAAATGTCTTTTTTTCGGAAAAATGCATGTTTTTTCGGAGTTCTGGTTGCCCCCGCAAGAGTTCTGCTAAATAGCTTTACAACTTTTTTTGATCAGACAAATATTGACAACGGTACACTCTAGTAGATTTCGTGAAGATGCCCCCCCCCCCTCCGCCACCCTCTTAACGGAAAAAAGTCGTTACTAACAACCGAACTATGAATGAAAAGTACATAGAAGTCCAGAACTATGCGAGAGGAACCAGAACTGATTTTTATTTTTTTCCTCCGACTGAGCAGTAGATTGATGGCACGATGGAATGCCTTGAGTGACCCCAAATTTTTTTTTCTCGGAAAAATGATTTTTTTTGGAGTTCTGGTTGCCCCTGCAAGAGTTCTGTTAAATAGCTTTATAACTTTTTTTGATCAGACAAATATTTACAACGGTACGCTCGAGTAAAGTTTGTGAAGTAGCCCCCCCCCCCCACCCGCCCCCTAACGGAAAAAAAATCGTTACTAACCACTGAACTATCAATAAAAAGTACATAGAACTCCAGAACTTTGCGAGAGGCAACCAGAACTGATTTTCCATTTTTTCCTCCGACTGAGCAGTAGATTGATGGCACGATGGAATTCGTTGAGTGAAGCCAAATTTTTTTTTTTCGGAAAAATGATTTTTTTTGGAGTTCTAGTTGCCCCCGCAAGAGTTCTGTTAAATAGCTTTACAACTTTTTTTGATCAGACAAATATTTACAACGGTACGCTCGAGTCAAGTTTGTGAAATTGCCCCGGCCCCCCAACGGAAAAAAATCGTTACTAACCACTGAAGTATCAAAAAAAAGTACATAGAACTCCAGAACTTTGCGAGAGGTAACCAGAACTGATTTTCAATTTTTTCCTTCGACTGAGTAGTAGATTGATGGCGCGATGGGACGCTTCGAGTGAAAACAAATGTCTTTTTTTTTTTAAATCAATTTTTTTGGAGTTCTGGTTGCCCCCGCAAGAGTTCTGCTAAATAGCTTTACAACTTTTTTTGATCAGACAAATATTTACAACGGTACACTCGAGTAAATTTTGTGAATGCCCCCCCCCCTAACGGAAAAAAAATCATTACTAACAACCGAACTATGAATGAAAAATACATAGAAGTCCAGAACTATGCAAAAGGCAACTAGAACTGATTTTCATTTTTTACCTCCGACTGAGCGGTAGATTGATGGCACGATGGAATGCTTTGAATGAGACCAAATTTTTTTTTTCGGAAAAATGCATTTTTTGTCGGAGTTCTGGTTGCCCCCGCAAGAGTTCTGCTAAATAGCTTTACAACTTTTTTTGATCAGACAAATATTTACAACGGTACACTCGAATAAATTTTGTGAATGCCCCCCCCCTAACGGAAAAAAAATCGTTACCAACAACCGAACTGTCAATAAAAAGTACATAGAACTCCAGAACTATGCGAGAGGAACCTGAACTGATTTTCATTTTTTTCCTCCGACTGAGCAGTAGATTGATGGCACCATGGAATGCTTTGAGTGAACCCAAATTATTTTTTTCGGAAAAATGATTTTTTTTGGAGTTCTGATTGCTCCCGCAAGAGTTCTGTTAAATAGCTTTACAACTTTTTTGATTAGACAAATATTGACAACGGTACACTCGAGTAGATTTCGTGAAGATGCCCCCCCACCCCACCCTCCTAACGGCAAAAAGTCGATACTAACAACCGAACTATGAATGAAAAGTACATAGAAGTCCAGAACTATGCGAGAGGAACCAGAACTGACTTTCATTTTTTTCCTCCGACTGAGCAGTAGATTGATTGCACGATGGAATGCTTTGAGTGAACCCAAATTTTTTTTTCTCGGAAAAATGGTTTTTTTTGGAGTTCTGGTTGCCCCCGCAAGAGTTCTGTTAAATAGCTTTACAACTTTTTTTATCAGACAAATATTGACAACGGTACACTCGAGTAGATTTCGTGAAGATGCCCCCCCACCCCCACCCACCTAACGGAAAAAAGTCGTTACTAACAACCGAACTATGAATGAAAAGTACATAGAAGTCCAGAACTATGCGAGAGGAACCAGAACTGATTTTCATTTTTTTCCTCCGACTGAGCAGTAGATTGATGGCACGATGGAATGCTTTAAGTGAACCCAAATTTATTTTTTCGGAAAAATGATTTTTTTTTGGAGTTCTGGTTGCCCCCGCAAGAGTTCTGTTAAATAGCTTTACAACTCTTTTTGATCAGACAAATATTTACAACGGTACGCTCGAGTCAAGTTTGTGAAATTGCCCCCGCCCCCCAACGGAAAAAAATCGTTACTAACCACTGAACTATCAAAAAAAAGTACATAGAACTCCAGAACTTTGCGAGAGGCAACCAGAACTGATTTTCAATTCTTTCCTTCGACTGACTAGTAGATTGATGGCGCGATGGAATGCTTCGAGTGAAAACAAATGTCTTTTTTTCGGAAAAATGCATGTGTTTTCGGAGTTCTGGTTGCCCCCGCAAGAGTTCTGTTAAATAGCTTTACAACTTTTTTTGATCAGACAAATATTGACAACGGTACACTCGAGTAGATTTCGTGAAGATGCCCCCCCCCCTCCTCCGCCCTCCTAACAGAAAAAAGTCGTTACTAACAACCGAACTATGAATGAAAAGTACATAGAAGTCCAGAACTATGCGAGAGGAACCAGAACTGATTTTCATTTTTTTCCTCCGACTGAGCAGTAGATTGATGGCACGATGGAATGCCTTGAGTGACCCCAAATTTTTTTTCTCGGAAAAATGATTTTTTTTGGAGTTCTGGTTGCCCCCGCAAGAGTTCTGTTAAATAGCTTTATAACTTTTTTTGATCAGACAAATATTTACAACGGTACGCTCGAGTAAAGTTTGTGAAGTAGCCCCCCCCCCCCCCACCCGCCCCCTAACGGAAAAAAAATCGTTACTAACCACTGAACTATCAATAAAAAGTACATAGAACTCCAGAACTTTGCGAGAGGCAACCAGAACTGATTTTCCATTTTTTCCTCCGACTGAGCAGTAGATTGATGGCACGATGGAATTCTTTGAGTGAACCCAAATTTTTTTTTTCGGAAAAATGATTTTTTTTTGGAGTTCTGGTTGCCCCCGCAAGAGTTCTGTTAAATAGCTTTACAACTTTTTTTGATCAGACAAATATTTACAACGGTACGCTCGAGTCAAGTTTGTGAAATTGCCCCGGCCCCCCAACGGAAAAAAATCGTTACTAACCACTGAACTATCAAAAAAAAGTACATAGAACTCCAGAACTTTGCGAGAGGCAACCAGAACTGATTTTCAATTTTTTCCTTCGACTGAGTAGTAGATTGATGGCGCGATGGAATGCTTCGAGTGAAAACAAATGTCTTTTTTTGAAAAAATCAATTTTTTTGGAGTTCTGGTTGCCCCCGCAAGAGTTCTGCTAAATAGCTTTAGAACTTTTTTTGATCAGACAAATATTTACAACGGTACACTCGAGTAAATTTTGTGAATGCCCCCCCCCCTAACGGAAAAAAATCATTACTAACAACCGAACTATGAATGAAAAATACATAGAAGTCCAGAACTATGCAAAAGCTAACTAGAACTGATTTTCATTTTTTACCTCCGACTGAGCGGTAGATTGATGGCACGATGGAATGCTTTGAATGAGACCAAATTTTTTTTTTCGGAAAAATGCTTTTTTTTCGGAGTTCTGGTTGCCCCCGCAAGAGTTCTGCTAAATAGCTTTACAACTTTTTTTGATCAGACAAATATTGACAACGGTACACTCGAGTAGATTTCGTGAAGATGCCCCACCCTCCCCCGCCCTCTTAACGGAAAAAAGTCGTTACTAACAACCGAACTATGAATGAAAAGTACATAGAAGTCCAGAACTATGCCAGAGGAACCAGAACTGATTTTCATTTTTTTCCTCCGACTGAGCAGTAGATTGATGGCACGATGGAATGCTTTAAGTGAACCCAAATTTTTTTTTCGGAAAAATGATTTTTTTTGGAGTTCTGGTTGCCCCCGCAGGAGTTCTGTTAAACAGCTTTACAACTTTTTTTGATCAGACAAATATTGACAACGGTACACTCGAGTAGATTTCGTGAAGATGCCCCCCCCCCCTCCCCCGCCCTCCTAACGGAAAAAAGTCGTTACTAACAACCGAACTATGAATGAAAAGTACATAGAAGTCCAGAACTATGCGAGAGGAACCAGAACTGATTTTCATTTTTTTCCTCCGACTGAGCAGTAGATTGATGGCACGATGGAATGCCTTGAGTGACCCCAAATTTTTTTTTCTCGGAAAAATGATTTTTTTTGGAGTTCTGGTTGCCCCCGCAAGAGTTCTGTTAAATAGCTTTATAACTTTTTTTGATCAGACAAATATTTACAACGGTACGCTCGAGTAAAGTTTGTGAAGTAGCCCCCCCCCCACCCGCCCCCTAACGGAAAAAAAATCGTTACTAACCACTGAACTATCAATAAAAAGTACATAGAACTCCAGAACTTTGCGAGAGGCAACCAGAACTGATTTTCCATTTTTTCCTCCGACTGAGCAGTAGATTGATGGCACGATGGAATTCTTTGAGTGAACCCAAATTTTTTTTTTCGGAAAAATGATTTTTTTTTTGGAGTTCTGATTGCCCCCGCAAGAGTTCTGTTAAATAGCTTTACAACTTTTTTTGATCAGACAAATATTTACAACGGTACGCTCGAGTCAAGTTTGTGAAATTGCCCCCGCCCCCCAACGGAAAAAAATCGTTACTAACCAATGAACTATCAAAAAAAAGTACATAGAACTCCAGAACTTTGCGAGAGGCAACCAGAACTGATTTTCAATTTTTTCCTTCGACTGAGTAGTAGATTGATGGCGCGATGGAATGCTTCGAGTGAAAACAAATGTCTTTTTTTGAAAAAATCAATTTTTTTGGAGTTCTGGTTGCCCCCGCAAGAGTTCTGCTAAATAGCTTTACAACTTTTTTTGATCAGACAAATATTTACAACGGTACACTCGAGTAAATTTTGTGAATGCCCCCCCCCCCCCCTAACGGAAAAAAATCATTACTAACAACCGAACTATGAATGAAAAATACATAGAAGTCCAGAACTATGCAAAAGGCAACTAGAACTGATTTTCATTTTTTACCTCCGACTGAGCGGTAGATTGATGGCACGATGGAATGCTTTGAATGAGACCAAATTTTTTTTTTCGGAAAAATGCATTTTTTTTCGGAGTTCTGGTTGCCCCCGCAAGAGTTCTGCTAAATAGCTTTACAACTTTTTTTGATCAGACAAATATTGACAACGGTACACTCGAGTAGATTTCGTAAAGATGCCCCCCCCCCTCCCCCGCCCTCTTAACGGAAAAAAGTCGTTACTAACAACCGAACTATGAATGAAAAGTACATAGAAGTCCAGAACTATGCGAGAGGAACCAGAACTGACTTTCATTTTTTTCCTCCGACTGAGCAGTAGATTGATGGCACGATGGAATGCTTTAAGTGAACCCAAATTTTTTTTTCTCGGAAAAATGATTTTTTTTTTGGAGTTCTGGTTGCCCCCGCAGGAGTTCTGTTAAATAGCTTTACAACTTTTTTTGATCAGACAAATATTGACAACGGTACACTCGAGTAGATTTCGTGAAGATGCCCCCCCCCTCCCCCACCCTCCTAACGGGAAAAAGTCGTTACTAACAACCGAACTATGAATGAAAAGTACATAGAAGTCCAGAACTATGCGAGAGGAACCAGAACTGATTTTCATTTTTTTCCTCCGACTGAGCAGTAGATTGATGGCACGATGGAATGCCTTGAGTGACCCCAAATTTTTTTTTCTCGGAAAAATGATTTTTTTGGAGTTCTGGTTGCCCCTGCAAGAGTTCTGTTAAATAGCTTTATAACTTTTTTTGATCAGACAAATATTTACAACGGTACGCTCGAGTAAAGTTTGTGAAGTAGCCCCCCCCCACCCGCCCCCTAACGGAAAAAAAATCGTTACTAACCACTGAACTATCAATAAAAAGTACATAGAACTCCAGAACTTTGCGAGAGGCAACCAGAACTGATTTTCCATTTTTTCCTCCGACTGAGCAGTAGATTGATGGCACGATGGAATTCTTTGAGTGAAGCCAAATTTTTTTTTTTCGGAAAAATGATTTTTTTTTGGAGTTCTAGTTGCCCCCGCAAGAGTTCTGTTAAATAGCTTTACAACTTTTTTTGATCAGACAAATATTGACAACGGTACACTCGAGTAGATTTCGTGAAGATGCCCCCCCCCCTCCCCCACCCTCCTAACGGGAAAAAGTCGTTACTAACAACCGAACTATGAATGAAAAGTACATAGAAGTCCAGAACTATGCGAGAGGAACCAGAACTGATTTTCATTTTTTTCCTCCGACTGAGCAGTAGATTGATGGCACGATGGAATGCCTTGAGTGACCCCAAATTTTTTTTTCTCGGAAAAATGATTTTTTTTGGAGTTCTGGTTGCCCCTGCAAGAGTTCTGTTAAATAGCTTTATAACTTTTTTTGATCAGACAAATATTTACAACGGTACGCTCGAGTAAAGTTTGTGAAGTAGCCCCCCCCCCACCCGCCCCCTAGCGGAAAAAAAATCGTTACTAACCACTGAACTATCAATAAAAAGTACATAGAACTCCAGAACTTTGCGAGAGGCAACCAGAACTGATTTTCCATTTTTTCCTCCGACTGAGCAGTAGATTGATGGCACGATGGAATTCTTTGAGTGAAGCCAAATTTTTTTTTTTCGGAAAAATGATTTTTTTTTGGAGTTCTAGTTGCCCCCGCAAGAGTTCTGTTAAATAGCTTTACAACTTTTTTTGATCAGACAAATATTTACAACGGTACGCTCGAGTCAAGTTTGTGAAATTGCCCCGGCCCCCCAACGGAAAAAAATCTTTACTAACCACTGAACTATCAAAAAAAAGTACATAGAACTCCAGAACTTTGCGAGAGGCAACCAGAACTGATTTTCAATTTTTTCCTTCGACTGAGTAGTAGATTGATCGCGCGATGGAATGCTTCGAGTGAAAACAAATGTCTTTTTTTGAAAAAATCAATTTTTTTGGAGTTCTGGTTGCCCCCGCAAGAGTTCTGCTAAATAGCTTTACAACTTTTTTTGATCAGACAAATATTTACAACGGTACACTCGAGTAAATTTTGTGAATGCCCCCCCCCCCTATAGGAAAAAAAATAATTACTAACAACCGAACTATGAATGAAAAATACATAGAAGTCCAGAACTATGCAAAAGGCAACTAGAACTGATTTTCATTTTTTACCTCCGACTGAGCGGTAGATTGATGGCACGATGGAATGCTTTGAATGAGACCAAATTTTTTTTTTCGGAAAAATGCATTTTTTTTCGGAGTTCTGGTTGCCCCCGCAAGAGTTCTGCTAAATAGCTTTACAACTTTTTTTGATCAGACAAATATTTACAACGGTACACTCGAATAAATTTTGTGCATGCCCCCCCCCTAACGGAAAAAAAATCGTTACCAACAACCGAACTGTCAATAAAAAGTACATAGAACTCCAGAACTATGCGAGAAGAACCAGAACTGATTTTCATTTTTTTCCTCCGACTGAGCAGTAGATTGATGGCACCATGGAATGCTTTGAGTGAACCCAAATTATTTTTTTCGGAAAAATAATTTTTTTTGGAGTTCTGATTGCCCCCGCAAGAGTTCTGTTAAATAGCTTTACAACTTTTTTGATTAGACAAATATTGACAACGGTACACTCGAGTAGATTTCGTGAAGATGCCCCCCCCCTCCGCCGCCCGCCTAACGGAAAAAAGTCGTTACTAACAACCGAACTATGAATGAAAAGTACATAGAAGTCCAGAACTATGCGAGAGGAACCAGAACTGATTTTCATTTTTTTCCTCCGACTGAGCAGTAGATTGATGGCACGATGGAATGCTTTGAGTGAACCCAAATTTTTTTTTTCTCGGAAAAATGATTTTCTTTGGAGTTCTGGTTGCCCCCGCAAGAGTTCTGTTAAATAGCTTTACAACTTTTTTTGATCAGACAAATATTGACAACGGTACACTCGAGTAGATTTCGTGAAGATGCCCCCCCCCCCCCCCTCCCCCACCCTCCGAACGGAAAAAAGTCGTCACTAACAACCGAACTATGAATGAAAAGTACATAGAAGTCCAGAACTATGCAAGAGGAACCAGAACTGATTTTCATTTTTTTCCTCCGACTGAGCAGTAGATTGATGGCACGATGGAATGCTTTAAGTGAACCCAAATTTTTTTTTTCGGAAAAATGATTTTTTTTGGAGTTCTGGTTGCCCCCGCAAGAGTTCTGTTAAATAGCTTTACAACTCTTTTTGATCAGACAAATATTTACAACGGTACGCTCGAGTCAAGTTTGTGAAATTGCCCCCGCCCCCCAACGGAAAAAAATCGTTACTAACCACTGAACTATCAAAAAAAAGTACATAGAACTCCAGAACTTTGCGAGAGGCAACCAGAACTGATTTTCAATTTTTTCCTTCGACTGAGTAGTAGATTGATGGCGCGATGGAATGCTTCGAGTGAAAACAAATGTCTTTTTTTGAAAAAATCAATTTTTTTGGAGTTCTGGTTGCCCCCGCAAGAGTTCTGCTAAATAGCTTTACAACTTTTTTTGATCAGACAAATATTTACAACGGTACACTCGAGTAAATTTTGTGAATGCCCCCCCCCCCCTAACGGAAAAAAAATCATTACTAACAACCGAACTATAAATGAAAAATACATAGAAGTCCAGAACTATGCAAAAGGCAACCAGAACTGATTTTCATTTTTTTCCTCCGACTGAGCAGTAGATTGATGGCACCATGGAATGCTTTGAGTGAACCCAAATTATTTTTTTCGGAAAAATGATTTTTTTTTGGAGTTCTGATTGCCCCCGCAAGAGTTCTGTTAAATAGCATTACAACTTTTTTGATTAGACAAATATTGACAACGGTACACTCGAGTAGATTTCGTGAAGATGCCCCCCCCCCTCCCCCGACCCTCCTAACGGAAAAAAGTCGTTACTAACAACCGAACTATGAATGAAAAGTACATAGAAGTCCAGAACTATGCGAGAGGAACCAGAACTGATTTTCATTTTTTTCCTCCGACTGAGCAGTAGATTGATGGCACGATGGAATGCCTTGAGTGACCCCAAATTTTTTTTTCTCGGAAAAATGATTTTTTTTGGAGTTCTGGTTGCCCCCGCAAGAGTTCTCTTAAATAGCTTTATAACTTTTTTTGATCAGACAAATATTTACAACGGTACGCTCGAGTAAAGTTTGTGAAGTAGCCCCCCCCCCCCCCGCCCGCCCCCTAACGGAAAAAAAATCGTTACTAACCACTGAACTATCAATAAAAAGTACATAGAACTCCAGAACTTTGCGAGAGGCAACCAGAACTGATTTTCCATTTTTTCCTCCGACTGAGCAGTAGATTGATGGCACGATGGAATTCTTTGAGTGAACCCAAATTTTTTTTTTCGGAAAAATGATTTTTTTTTGGAGTTCTGGTTGCCCCCGCAAGAGTTCTGTTAAATAGCTTTACAACTTTTTTTGATCAGACAAATATTTACAGCGGTACGCTCGAGTCAAGTTTGTGAAATTGCCCCGGCCCCCCAACGGAAAAAAATCGTTACTAACCGCTGAACTATCAAAAAAAAGTACATAGAACTCCAGAACTTTGCGAGAGGCAACCAGAACTGATTTTCAATTTTTTCCTTCGACTGAGTAGTAGATTGATGGCGCGATGGAATGCTTCGAGTGAAAACAAATGTCTTTTTTTGAAAAAATCAATTTTTTTGGAGTTCTGGTTGCCCCCGCAAGAGTTCTGCTAAATAGCTTTAGAACTTTTTTTGATCAGACAAATATTTACAACGGTACACTCGAGTAAATTTTGTGAATGCCCCCCCCCCTAACGGAAAAAAATCATTACTAACAACCGAACTATGAATGAAAAATACATAGAAGTCCAGAACTATGCAAAAGGCAACTAGAACTGATTTTCATTTTTTACCTCCGACTGAGCGGTAGATTGATGGCACGATGGAATGCTTTGAATGAGACCAAATTTTTTTTTTCGCAAAAATGCATTTTTTTCGGAGTTCTGGTTGCCCCCGCAAGAGTTCTGCTAAATAGCTTTACAACTTTTTTTGATCAGACAAATATTGACAACGGTACACTCGAGTAGATTTCGTGAAGATGCCCCCCCCCTCCCCCACCCTCTTAACGAAAAAAGTCGTTACTAACAACCGAACTATGAATGAAAAGTACATAGAAGTCCAGAACGATGCGAGAGGAACCAGAACTGATTTTCATTTTTTTCCTCCGACTGAGCAGTAGATTGATGGCACGATGGAATGCTTTAAGTGAACCCAATTTTTTTTTTTTCGGAAAAATGATTTTTTTTGGAGTTCTGGTTGCCCTCGCAGGAGTTCTGTTAAATAGCTTTACAACTTTTTTTGATCAGACAAATATTGACAACGGTACACTCGAGTAGATTTCGTGAAGATGCCCCCCCCCTCCCCCGCCCTCCTAACGGAAAAAAGTCGTTACTAACAACCGAACTATGAATGAAAAGTACATAGAAGTCCAGAACTATGCGAGAGGAACCAGAACTGATTTTCATTTTTTTCCTCCGACTGAGCAGTAGATTGATGGCACGATGGAATGCTTTAAGTGAACCCAAATTTTTTTTTTCGGAAAAATGATTTTTTTTGGAGTTGTGGTTGCCCCCTCAAGAGTTCTGTTAAATAGCTTTACAACTCTTTTTGATCAGACAAATATTTACAACGGTACGCTCGAGTCAAGTTTGTGAAATTGCCCCCGCCCCCCAACGGAAAAAAATCGTTACTAACCGCTGAACTATCAAAAAAAAGTACATAGAACTCCAGAACTTTGCGAGAGGCAACCAGAACTGATTTTCAATTTTTTCCTTCGACTGAGTAGTAGATTGATGGCGCGATGGAATGCTTCGAGTGAAAACAAATGTCTTTTTTTGAAAAAATCAATTTTTTTGGAGTTCTGGTTGCCCCCGCAAGAGTTCTGCTAAATAGCTTTACAACTTTTTTTGATCAGACAAATATTTACAACGGTACACTCGAATAAATTTTGTGAATGCCCCCCCCCCCCTAACAGAAAAAAAATCGTTACCAACAACCGAACTGTCAGTAAAAAGTACATAGAACTCCAGAACTATGCGAGAAGAAACAGAACTGATTTTCATTTTTTTCCTCCGACTGAGCAGTAGATTGATGGCACCATGGAATGCTTTGAGTGAACCCAAATTATTTTTTTCGGAAAAATGATTTTTTTTGGAGTTCTGATTGCCCCCGCAAGAGTTCTGTTAAATAGCTTTACAACTTTTTTTATTAGACAAATATTGACAACGGTACACTCGAGTAGATTTCGTGAAGATGCCCCCCCCCCCTCCCCCACCCTCCTAACGGAAAAAAGTCGTTACTAACAACCGAACTATGAATGAAAAGTACATAGAAGTCCAGAACTATGCGAGAGGAACCAGAACTGATTTTCATTTTTTTCCTCCGACTGAGCAGTAGATTGATGGCACGATGGAATGCTTTCAGTGAACCCAATTTTTTTTTTTCTCGGAAAAATGATTTTTTTTGGAGTTCTGGTTGCCCCCGCAGGAGTTCTGTTAAATAGCTTTACAACTTTTTTTGATCCGACAAATATTGACAACGGTACACTCGAGTAGATTTCGTGAAGGTGCCCCCCCCCCCCACCCCCACCCGCCAAACGGAAAAAAGTCGATACTAACAACCGAACTATGAATGAAAAGTACATAGAAGTCCAGAACTATGCGAGAGGAACCAGAACTGATTTTCATTTTTTTCCTCCTACTGAGCAGTAGATTGATGGCACGATGGAATGCCTTGAGTGACCCCACATTTTTTTTTCTCGGAAAAATGATTTTTTTTGGAGTTCTGGTTGCCCCCGCAAGAGTTCTGTTAAATATCTTTATAACTTTTTTTGATCAGACAAATATTTACAACGGTACGCTCGAGTAAAGTTTGTGAAGTAGCCCCCCCCCCCCACCCGCCCCCTAACGGAAAAAAAATCGTTACTAACCACTGAACTATCAATAAAAAGTACATAGAACTCCAGAACTTTGCGAGAGGCAACCAGAACTGATTTTCCATTTTTTCCTCCGACTGAGCAGTAGATTGATGGCACGATGGAATTCTTTGAGTGAACCCAAATTTTTTTTTTCGGAAAAATGATTTTTTTTTTGGAGTTCTGGTTGCCCCCGCAAGAGTTCTGTTAAATAGCTTTACAACTTTTTTTGATCAGACAAATATTTACAACGGTACGCTCGAGTCAAGTTTGTGAAATTGCCCCCGCCCCCCAACGGAAAAAAATCGTTACTAACCAATGAACTATCAAAAAAAAGTACATAGAACTCCAGAACTTTGCGAGAGGCAACCAGAACTGATTTTCAATTTTTTCCTTCGACTGAGTAGTAGATTGATGGCGCGATGGAATGCTTTGAGTGAAAACAAATGTCTTTTTTTGAAAAAATCAATTTTTTTGGAGTTCTGGTTGCCCCCGCAAGAGTTCTGCTAAATAGCTTTACAACTTTTTTTGATCAGACAAATATTTACAACGGTACACTCGAGTAAATTTTGTGAATGCCCCCCCCCCCCTAACGGAAAAAAATCATTACTAACAACCGAACTATGAATGAAAAATACATAGAAGTCCAGAACTATGCAAAAGGCAACTAGAACTGATTTTCATTTTTTACCTCCGACTGAGCGGTAGATTGATGGCACGATGGAATGCTTTGAATGAGACCAAATTTTTTTTTTCGGAAAAATGCATTTTTTTTCGGAGTTCTGGTTGCCCCTGCAAGAGTTCTGTTAAATAGCTTTATAACTTTTTTTGATCAGACAAATATTTACAACGGTACGCTCGAGTAAAGTTTGTGAAGTAGCCCCCCCCCCCACCCGCCCCCTAACGGAAAAAAAATCGTTACTAACCACTGAACTATCAATAAAAAGTACATAGAACTCCAGAACTTTGCGAGAGGCAACCAGAACTGATTTTCCATTTTTTCCTCCGACTGAGCAGTAGATTGATGGCACGATGGAATTCTTTGAGTGAAGCCAAATTTTTTTTTTTCGGAAAAATGATTTTTTTTTGGAGTTCTAGTTGCCCCCGCAAGAGTTCTGTTAAATAGCTTTACAACTTTTTTTGATCAGACAAATATTTACAACGGTACGCTCGACTCAAGTTTGTGAAATTGCCCCGGCCCCCCAACGGAAAAAAATCGTTTGTAACCACTGAACTATCAAAAAAAAGTACATAGAACTCCAGAACTTTGCGAGAGGCAACTAGAACTGATTTTCATTTTTTACCTCCGACTGAGCGGTAGATTGATGGCACGATGGAATGCTTTGAATGAGACCAAATTTTTTTTTTCGGAAAAATGCATTTTTTTTCGGAGTTCTGGTTGCCCCCGCAAGAGTTCTGCTAAATAGCTTTACAACTTTTTTTGATCAGACAAATATTTACAACGGTACACTCGAATAAATTTTGTGAATGCCCCCCCCCTAACGGAAAAAAAATCGTTACCAACAACCGAACTGTCAATAAAAAGTACATAGAACTCCAGAACTATGCGAGAAGAACCAGAACTGATTTTCATTTTTTTCCTCCGACTGAGCAGTAGATTGATGGCACCATGGAATGCTTTGAGTGAACCCAAATTATTTTTTTCGGAAAAATAATTTTTTTTGGAGTTCTGATTGCCCCCGCAAGAGTTCTGTTAAATAGCTTTACAACTTTTTTGATTAGACAAATATTGACAACGGTACACTCGAGTAGATTTCGTGAAGATGCCCCCCCCCCTCCGACGCCCTCCTAACGGAAAAAAGTCGTTACTAACAACCGAACTATGAATGAAAAGTACATAGAAGTCCAGAACTATGCGAGAGGAACCAGAACTGATTTTCATTTTTTTCCTCCGACTGAGCAGTAGATTGATGGCACGATGGAATGCTTTGAGTGAACCCAAATTTTTTTTTTCTCGGAAAAATGATTTTCTTTGGAGTTCTGGTTGCCCCCGCAAGAGTTCTGTTAAATACCTTTACAACTTTTTTTGATCAGACAAATATTGACAACGGTACACTCGAGTAGATTTCGTGAAGATGCCCCCCCCCCTCCCCCACCCACCGAACGGAAAAAAGTCGTCACTAACAACCGAACTATGAATGAAAAGTACATAGAAGTCCAGAACTATGCGAGAGGAACCAGAACTGATTTTCATTTTTTTCCTCCGACTGAGCAGTAGATTGATGGCACGATGGAATGCTTTAAGTGAACCCAAATTTTTTTTTTCGGAAAAATGATTTTTTTTTGAGTTCTGGTTGCCCCCGCAAGAGTTCTGTTAAATAGCTTTACAACTCTTTTTGATCAGACAAATATTTACAACGGTACGCTCGAGTAAAGTTTGTGAAGTAGCCCCCCCCCCACCCGCCCCCTAACGGAAAAAAAATCGTTACTAACCACTGAACTATCAATAAAAAGTACATAGAACTCCAGAACTTTGCGAGAGGCAACCAGAACTGATTTTCAATTTTTTCCTTCGACTGAGTAGTAGATTGATGGCGCGATGGAATGCTTCGAGTGAAAACAAATGTCTTTTTTTGAAAAAATCAATTTTTTTAGAGTTCTGGTTGCCCCCGCAAGAGTTCTGCTAAATAGCTTTACAACTTTTTTTGATCAGACAAATATTTACAACGGTACACTCGAGTAAATTTTGTGAATGCCCCCCCCCCCCCAACGGAAAAAAAATCATTACTAACAACCGAACTATGAAAGAAAAATACATAGAAGTCCAGAACTATGCAAAAGGCAACTAGAACTGATTTTCATTTTTTACCTCCGACTGAGCGGTAGATTGATGGCACGATGGAATGCTTTGAATGAGACCAAATTTTTTTTTTCGGAAAAATGCATTTTTTTTCGGAGTTCTGGTTGCCCCCGCAAGAGTTCTGCTAAATAGCTTTACAACTTTTTTTGATCAGACAAATATTGACAACGGTACACTCGAGTAGATTTCGTGAAGATGCCCCCACCCTCCTAACGGAAAAAAGTCGTTACTAACAACCGAACTATGAATGAAAAGTACATAGAAGTCCAGAACTATGCGAGAGGAACCAGAACTGATTTTCATTTTTTTCCTCCGACTGAGCAGTAGATTGATGGCACGATGGAATGCTTTAAGTGAACCCAAATTTTTTTTTTCGGAAAAATGATTTTTTTTTGGAGTTCTGGTTGCCCCCGCAGGAGTTCTGTTAAATAGCTTTACAACTTTTTTTGATCAGACAAATATTGACAACGGTACACTCGAGTAGATTTCGTGAAGATGCCCCCGCCCTCCTAACGGAAAAAAGTCGTTACTAACAACCGAACTATGAATGAAAAGTACATAAAAGTCCAGAACTATGCGAGAGGAACCAGAACTGATTTTCATTTTTTTCCGCCGACTGAGCAGTAGATTGATGGCACGATGGAATGCCTTGAGTGACCCCAAATTTTTTTTTCTCCGAAAAATGATTTTTTTTGGAGTTCTGGTTGCCCCCGCAAGAGTTCTGTTAAATAGCTTTATAACTTTTTTTGATCAGACAAATATTTACAACGGTACGCTCGAGTAAAGTTTGTGAAGTAGCCCCCCCCCCACCCGCCCCCTAACGGAAAAAAAATCGTTACTAACCACTGAACTATCAATAAAAAGTACATAGAACTCCACAACTTTGCGAGAGGCAACCAGAACTTATTTTCCATTTTTTCCTCCGACTGAGCAGTAGATTGATGGCACGATGGAATTCTTTGAGTGAACCCAAATTTTTTTTTTCGGAAAAATGATTTTTTTTTGGAGTCCTGGTTGCCCCCGCAAGAGTTCTGTTAAATAGCTTTACAACTTTTTTTGATCAGACAAATATTTACAACGGTACGCTCGAGTCAAGTTTGTGAAATTGCCCCGGCCCCCCAACGAAAAAAAATCGTTACTAACCACTGAACTATCAAAAAAAAGTACATAGAACTCCAGAACTTTGCCAGAGGCAACCAGAACTGATTTTCAATTTTTTCCTTCGACTGAGTAGTAGATTGATCGCGCGATGGAATGCTTCGAGTGAAAACAAATGTCTTTTTTTGGCAAAAATCAATTTTTTTGGAGTTCTGGTTGCCCCCGCCAGAGGTCTACTAAATAGCTATACAACTTTTTTTGATCAGACAAATATTTACAACGGTACACTCGAGTAAATTTTGTGAATGCCAGCCCCCCACCCCCCTAACGGAAAAGAAATAATTACTAACAACCGAACTATGAATGAAAAATACATAGAAGTCCAGAACTATGCAAAAGGCAACTAGAACTGATTTTCATTTTTTAGCTCCGACTGAGCGGTAGATTGATAGCACGATGGAATGCTTTGAATGAGACCAAATTTTTTTTTTCGGAAAAATGCATTTTTTTCGGAGTTCTGGTTGCCCCCGCAAGAGTTCTGCTAAATAGCTTTACAACTTTTTTTGATCAGACAAATATTTACAACGGTACACTCGAATAAATTTTGTGAATGCCCCCCCCCCCCCCCTATCGGAAAAAAAATCGTTACCAACAACCGAACTGTCAATAAAAAGTACATAGAACTCCAGAACTATGCGAGAAGAACCAGAACTGATTTTCATTTTTTTCCTCCGACTGAGCAGTAGATTGATGGCACCATGGAATGCTTTGAGTGAACCCAAATTATTTTTTTCGGAAAAATGATTTTTTTTGGAGTTCTGATTGCCCCCGCAAGAGTTCTGTTAAATAGCTTTACAACTTTTTTTGATCAGACAAATATTGACAACGGTACACTCGAGTAGATTTCGTGAAGATGCCCCCCCCCTCCCCCACCCTCCTAACGGAAAAAAGTCGTTACTAACAACCGAACTATGAATGAAAAGTACATAGAAGTCCAGAACTATGCGAGAGGAACCAGAACTGATTTTCATTTTTTTCCTCCGACTGAGCAGTAGATTGACGGCAAGATGGAATGCTTTAAGTGAACCCAAATTTTTTTTTTCGGAAAAATGATTTTTTTTGGAGTTCTGGTTGCCCCCGCAGGAGTTCTGTTAAATAGCTTTACAACTTTTTTTGATCAGACAAATATTGACAACAGTACACTCGAGTAGATTTCGTGAAGATGCCCCCCCCCCTCCCCCACCCGCCTAACGGAAAAAAGTCGATACTAACAACCGAACTATGAATGAAAAGTACATAGAAGTCCAGAACTATGCGAGAGGAACCAGAACTGATTTTCATTTTTTTCCTCCGACTGAGCAGTAGATTGATGGCACGATGGAATGCCTTGAGTGACCCCAAATTTTTTTTTCTCGGAAAAATGATTTTTTTTGGAGTTCTGGTTGCCCCCGCGAGAGTTCTGTTAAATAGCTTTATAACTTTTTTTGATCAGACAAATATTTACAACGGTACGCTCGAGTAAAGTTTGTGAAGTAGCCCCCACCCCACCCGACCCCTAACGGAAAAAAAATCGTTACTAACCACTGAACTATCAATAAAAAGTACATAGAACTCCAGAACTTTGCGAGAGGCAACCAGAACTGATTTTCCATTTTTTCCTCCGACTGAGCAGTAGATTGATGGCACGATGGAATTCTTTGAGTGAACCCAAATTTTTTTTTCGGAAAAATGATTTTTTTTGGATTTCTGGTTGCCCCCGCAAGAGTTCTGTTAAATAGCTTTACAACTTTTTTTGATCAGACAAATATTTACAACGGTACGCTCGAGTCAAGTTTGTGAAATTGCCCCCGCCCCCCAACGGAAAAAAATCGTTACTAACCACTGAACTATCAAAAAAAAGTACATAGAACTCCAGAACTTTGCGAGAGGCAACCAGAACTGATTTTCAATTTTTTCCTTCGACTGAGTAGTAGATTGATGGCGCGATGGAATGCTTCGAGTGAAAACAAATGTCTTTTTTTGAAAAAATCAATTTTTTTGGAGTTCTGGTTGCCCCCGCAAGAGTTCTGCTAAATAGCTTTACAACTTTTTTTGATCAGACAAATATTTACAACGGTACACTCGAGTAAATTTTGTGAATGCCCCCCCCCCTAACGGAAAAAAAATCATTACTAACAACCGAACTATGAATGAAAAATACATAGAAGTCCAGAACTATGCAAAAGGCAACCAGAACTGATTTTCATTTTTTTCCTCCGACTGAGCAGTAGATTGATGGCACCATGGAATGCTTTGAGTGAACCCAAATTATTTTTTTCGGAAAAATGATTTTTTTTTGGAGTTCTGATTGCCCCCGCAAGAGTTCTGTTAAATAGCTTTACAACTTTTTTGATTAGACAAATATTGACAACGGTACACTCGAGTAGATTTCGTGAAGATGCCCCCCCCCCTCCCCCGACCCTCCTAACGGAAAAAAGTCGTTACTAACAACCGAACTATGAATGAAAAGTACATAGAAGTCCAGAACTATGCGAGAGGAACCAGAACTGATTTTCATTTTTTTCCTCCGACTGAGCAGTAGATTGATGGCACGATGGAATGCCTTGAGTGACCCCAAATTTTTTTTTCTCGGAAAAATGATTTTTTTTGGAGTTCTGGTTGCCCCCGCAAGAGTTCTCTTAAATAGCTTTATAACTTTTTTTGATCAGACAAATATTTACAACGGTACGCTCGAGTAGATTTCGTGAAGATGCCCCCCCCCTCCCCCGCCCACCTAACGGAAAAAAGTCGATACTAACAACCGAACTATGAATGAAAAGTACATAGAAGTCCAGAACTATGCGAGAGGAACCAGAACTGATTTTCATTTTTTTCCTCCGACTGAGCAGTAGATTGATGGCACGATGGAATGCCTTGAGTGACCCCAAATTTTTTTTTCTCGGAAAAATGATTTTTTTTGGAGTTCTGGTTGCCCCCGCAAGAGTTCTGTTAAATAGCTTTATAACTTTTTTTGATCAGACAAATATTTACAACGGTACGCTCGAGTAAAGTTTGTGAAGTAGCCCCCCCCCCCCCACCCGCCCCCTAACGGAAAAAAATCGTTACTAACCACTGAACTATCAATAAAAAGTACATAGAACTCCAGAACTTTGCGAGAAGCAACCAGAACTGATTTTCCATTTTTTCCTCCGTCTGAGCAGAAGATTGATGGCACGATGAAATTCTTTGAGTGAACCCAAATTTTTTTTTTCGGAAAAATGATTTTTTTTGGAGTTCTGGTTGCCCCCGCAAGAGTTCTGTTCAATAGCTTTACAACTTTTTTTGATCAGACAAATATTTACAACGGTACGCTCGAGTCAAGTTTGTGAAATTGCCCCCGCCCCCCAACGGAAAAAAATTGTTACTAACTACTGAACTATCGAAAAAAAGTACATAGAACTCCACAACTTTGCGAGAGGCAACCAGAACTGATTTTCAATTTTTTCCTTCGACTGAGTAGTAGATTGATGGCGCGATGGAATGCTTCGAGTGAAAACAAATGTCTTTTTTTGAAAAAATCAATTTTTTTGGAGTTCTGGTTGCCCCCGCAAGAGTTCTGCTAAATAGCTTTACAACTTTTTTTGATCAGACAAATATTTACAACGGTACACTCGAGTAAATTTTGTGAATGCCCCCCCCCCCCTAACGGAAAAAAAATCATTCCTCACAACCGAACTATGAATGAAAAATACATAGAAGTCCAGAACTATGCAAAAGGCAACCAGAACTGATTTTCATTTTTTTCCTCCGACTCAGCAGTAGATTGATGGCACCATGGAATCCTTTGAGTGAACCCAAATTATTTTCTTCGGAAAAATGATTTTTTTTTGGAGTTCTGATTGCCCCCGCAGGAGTTCTGTTAAATAGCTTTACAACTTTTTTTGATCAGACAAATATTGACAACGGTACACTCGAGTAGATTTCGTGAAGATGCCCCCCCCTCCCCCACCCGCCTAACGGAAAAAAGTCGTTACTAACAACCGAACTATGAATGAAAAGTACATAGAAGTCCAGAACTATGCGAGAGGAACCAGAAATGATTTTCATTTTTTTCCTCCGACTGAGCAGTAGATTGATGGCACGATGGAATGCTTTAATTGAACCCAAATTTTTTTTTTTCGGAAAAATGATTTTTTTTTGGAGTTCTGGTTGCCCCCGCAGGAGTTCTGTTAAATAGCTTTACAACTTTTTTTGATCAGACAAATATTGACAAGGGTACACTCGAGTAGATTTCGTGAAGATGCCCCCCCCCCCCACCCCCACCCTCCTAACGGAAAAAAGTCGATACTAACAACCGAACTATGAATGAAAAGTACATAGAAGTCCAGAACTATGCGAGAGGAACCAGAACTGATTTTCATTTTTTTCCTCCGACTGAGCAGTAGATTGATGGCACGATGGAATGCCTTGAGTGACCCCAAATTTTTTTTTCTCGGAAAAATGATTTTTTTTGGAGTTCTGGTTGCCCCCGCAAGAGTTCTGTTAAATAGCTTTATAACTTTTTTTGATCAGACAAATATTTACAACGGTACGCTCGAGTAAAGTTTGTGAAGTAGCCCCCCCCCCCCACCCGCCCCCTAACGGAAAAAAAATCGTTACTAACCACTGAACTATCAATAAAAAGTACATAGAACTCCAGAACTTTGCGAGAGGCAACCAGAACTGATTTTCCATTTTCTCCTCCGTCTGAGCAGTAGATTGATGGCACGATGGAATTCTTTGAGTGAACCCAAATTTTTTTTTTCGGAAAAATGATTTTTTTTGGAGTTCTGGTTGCCCCCGCAAGAGTTCTGTTCAATAGCTTTACAACTTTTTTTGATCAGACAAATATTTACAACGGTACGCTCGAGTCAAGTTTGTGAAATTGCCCCCGCCCCCCAACGGAAAAAAATCGTTACTAACCACTGAACTATCGAAAAAAAGTACATAGAACTCCACAACTTTGCGAGAGGCAACCAGAACTGATTTTCAATTTTTTCCTTCGACTGAGTAGTAGATTGATGGCGCGATGGAATGCTTCGAGTGAAATCAAATGTCTTTTTTTGAAAAAATCAATTTTTTTGGAGTTCTGGTTGCCCCCGCAAGAGTTCTGCTAAATAGCTTTACAACTTTTTTTGATCAGACAAATATTTACAACGGTACACTCGAGTAAATTTTGTGAATGCCCCTACCCCCCTAGCGGAAAAAAAATCATTACTAACAACCGAACTATGAATGAAAAATACATAGAAGTCCAGAACTATGCAAAAGGCAACCAGAACTGATTTTCATTTTTTTCCTCCGACTGAGCAGTAGATTGATGGCACCATGGAATGCTTTGAGTGAACCCAAATTATTTTTTTCGGAAAAATGATTTTTTTTTGGAGTTCTGATTGCCCCCGCAAGAGTTCTGTTAAATAGCTTTACAACTTTTTTGATTAGACAAATATTGACAACGGTACACTCGAGTAGATTTCGTGAAGATGCCCCCCCCCTTCCCCACCCTCCTAACGGAAAAAAGTCGTTACTAACAACCGAACTATGAATGAAAAGTACATAGAAGTCCAGAACTATGCGAGAGGAACCAGAACTGATTTTCATTTTTTTCCTCCGACTGAGCAGTAGATTGATGGCACGATGGAATGCTTTAATTGAACCCAAATTTTTTTTTTCGGAAAAATGATTTTTTTTTGGAGTTCTGGTTGCCCCCGCAGGAGTTCTGTTAAATAGCTTTACAACTTTTTTTGATCAGACAAATATTGACAACGGTACACTCGAGTAGATTTCGTGAAGATGCCCCCCCCCTCCCCCACCCGCCTAACGGAAAAAAGTCGTTACTAACAACCGAACTATGAATGAAAAGTACATAGAAGTCCAGAACTATGCGAGAGGAACCAGAACTGATTTTCATTTTTTTCCTCCGACTGAGCAGTAGATTGATGGCACGATGGAATTCTTTGAGTGAACCCAAATTTTTTTTTTCGGAAAAATGATTTTTTTTTGGAGTTCTGGTTGCCCCCGCAAGAGTTCTGTTAAATAGCTTTACAACTTTTTTTGATCAGACAAATATTTACAACGGTACGCTCGAGTCAAGTTTGTGAAATTGCCCCCGCCCCCCAACGGAAAAAAATTGTTACTAACCACTGAACTATCAAAAAAAAGTACATAGAACTCCAGAACTTTGCGAGAGGTAACCAGAACTGATTTTCAATTTTTTCCTTCGACTGAGTAGTAGATTGATGGCGCGATGGGACGCTTCGAGTGAAAACAAATGTCTTTTTTTTTAAAAATCAATTTTTTTGGAGTTCTGGTTGCCCCCGCAAGAGTTCTGCTAAATAGCTTTACAACTTTTTTTGATCAGACAAATATTTACAACGGTACACTCGAGTAAATTTTGTGAATGCCCCCCCCCCCTAACGGAAAAAAATCATTACTAACAACCGAACTATGAATGAAAAATACATAGAAGTCCAGAACTATGCAAAAGGCAACTAGAACTGATTTTCATTTTTTACCTCCGACTGAGCGGTAGATTGATGGCACGATGGAATGCTTTGAATGAGACCAAATTTTTTTTTTCGGAAAAATGCATTTTTTGTCGGAGTTCTGGTTGCCCCCGCAAGAGTTCTGCTAAATAGCTTTACAACTTTTTTTGATCAGACAAATATTTACAACGGTACACTCGAATAAATTTTGTGAATGCCCCCCCCCTAACGGAAAAAAAATCGTTACCAACAACCGAACTGTCAATAAAAAGTACATAGAACTCCAGAACTATGCAAGAGGAACCTGAACTGATTTTCATTTTTTTCCTCCGACTGAGCAGTAGATTGATGGCACCATGGAATGCTTTGAGTGAACCCAAATTATTTTTTTCGGAAAAATGATTTTTTTTTGGAGTTCTGATTGCCCCCGCAAGAGTTCTGTTAAATAGCTTTAGAACTTTTTTGATTAGACAAATATTGACAACGGTACACTCGAGTAGATTTCGTGAAGATGCCCCCCCTCCCCCACCCTCCTAACGGCAAAAAGTCGATACTAACAACCGAACTATGAATGAAAAGTACATAGAAGTCCAGAACTATGCGAGAGGAACCAGAACTGATTTTCATTTTTTTCCTCCGACTGAGCAGTAGATTGATTGCACGATGGAATGCTTTGAGTGAACCCAAATTTTTTTTTCTCGGAAAAATGATTTTTTTTGGAGTTCTGGTTGCCCCCGCAAGAGTTCTGTTAAATAGCTTTACAACTTTTTTTGATCAGACAAATATTGACAACGGTACACTCGAGTAGATTTCGTGAAGATGCCCCCCCACCCCCACCCTCCTAACGGAAAAAAGTCGTTACTAACAACCGAACTATGAATGAAAAGTACATAGAAGTCCAGAACTATGCGAGAGGAACCAGAACTGATTTTCATTTTTTTCCTCCGACTGAGCAGTAGATTGATGTCACGATGGAATGCTTTAAGTGAACCCAAATTTATTTTTTCGGAAAAATGATTTTTTTTTGGAGTTCTGGTTGCCCCCGCAAGAGTTCTGTTAAATAGCTTTACAACTCTTTTTGATCAGACAAATATTTACAACGGTACGCTCGAGTCAAGTTTGTGAAATTGCCCCCGCCCCCCAACGGAAAAAAATCGTTACTAACCACTGAACTATCAAAAAAAAGTACATAGAACTCCAGAACTTTGCGAGAGGCAACCAGAACTGATTTTCAATTCTTTCCTTCGACTGACTAGTAGATTGATGGCGCGATGGAATGCTTCGAGTGAAAACAAATGTCTTTTTTTCGGAAAAATGCATGTTTTTTCGGAGTTCTGGTTGCCCCCGCAAGAGTTCTGCTAAATAGCTTTACAACTTTTTTTGATCAGACAAATATTGACAACGGTACACTCTAGTAGATTTCGTGAAGATGCCCCCCCCCCCCTCCCCCACCCTCTTAACGGAAAAAAGTCGTTACTAACAACCGAACTATGAATGAAAAGTACATAGAAGTCCAGAACTATGCGAGAGGAACCAGAACTGATTTTCATTTTTTTCCTCCGACTGAGCAGTAGATTGATGGCACGATGGATTGCTTTAAGTGAACCCAAATTTTTTTTTTCGGAAAAATGATTTTTTTTTGGAGTTCTGGTTGCCCCCGCAGGAGTTCTGTTAAATAGCTTTACAACTTTTTTTGATCAGACAAATATTGACAACGGTACACTCGAGTAGATTTCGTGAAGATGCCCCCCCCCCCACCCCCACCCTCCTAACAGAAAAAAGTCGTTACTAACAACCGAACTATGAATGAAAAGTACATAGAAGTCCAGAACTATGCGAGAGGAACCAGAACTGATTTTCATTTTTTTCCTCCGACTGAGCAGTAGATTGATGGCACGATGGAATGCCTTGAGTGACCCCAAATTTTTTTTTCTCGGAAAAATGATTTTTTTTGGAGTTCTGGTTGCCCCCGCAAGAGTTCTGTTAAATAGCTTTATAACTTTTTTTGATCAGACAAATATTTACAACGGTACGCTCGAGTAAAGTTTGTGAATTAGCCCCCCCCCCCCCACCCGCCCCCTAACGGAAAAAAAATCGTTACTAACCACTGAACTATCAATAAAAAGTACATAGAACTCCAGAACTTTGCGAGAGGCAACCAGAACTGATTTTCCATTTTTTCCTCCGACTGAGCAGTAGATTGATGGCACGATGGAATTCTTTGAGTGAACCCAAATTTTTTTTTTCGGAAAAATGATTTTTTTTTGGAGTTCTGGTTGCCCCCGCAAGAGTTCTGTTAAATAGCTTTACAACTTTTTTTGATCAGACAAATATTTACAACGGTACGCTCGAGTCAAGTTTGTGAAATTGCCCCGGCCCCCCAACGGAAAAAAATCGTTACTAACCGCTGAACTATCAAAAAAAAGTACATAGAACTCCAGAACTTTGCGAGAGGCAACCAGAACTGATTTTCAATTTTTTCCTTCGACTGAGTAGTAGATTGATGGCGCGATGGAATGCTTCGAGTGAAAACAAATGTCTTTTTTTGAAAAAATCAATTTTTTTGGAGTTCTGGTTGCCCCCGCAAGAGTTCTGCTAAATAGCTTTAGAACTTTTTTTGATAAGACAAATATTTACAACGGTACACTCGAGTAAATTTTGTGAATGCCCCCCCCCCCCTAACGGAAAAAAATCATTACTAACAACCGAACTATGAATGAAAAATACATAGAAGTCCAGAACTATGCAAAAGCTAACTAGAACTGACTTTCATTTTTTACCTCCGACTGAGCGGTAGATTGATGGCACGATGGAATGCTTTGAATGAGACCAAATTTTTTTTTTCGGAAAAATGCTTTTTTTTTCGGAGTTCTGGTTGCCCCCGCAAGAGTTCTGCTAAATAGCTTTACAACTTTTTTTGATCAGACAAATATTGACAACGGTACACTCGAGTAGATTTCGTGAAGATGCCCCCCCCCCACCCCCACCCTCTTAACGGAAAAAAGTCGTTACTAACAACCGAACTATGAATGAAAAGTACATAGAAGTCCAGAACTATGCGAGAGGAACCAGAACTGATTTTCATTTTTTTCCTCCGACTGAGCAGTAGATTGATGGCACGATGGAATGCTTTAAGTGAACCCAAATTTTTTTTTTCGGAAAAATGATTTTTTTTTTGGAGTTCTGGTTGCCCCCGCAGGAGTTCTGTTAAATAGCTTTACAACTTTTTTTGATCAGACAAATATTGACAACGGTACACTCGAGTAGATGTCGTGAAGATGCCCCCCCCCCCCTCCCCCACCCTCCTAACGGGAAAAAGTCGTTACTAACAACCGAACTATGAATGAAAAGTACATAGAAGTCCAGAACTATGCGAGAGGAACCAGAACTGATTTTCATTTTTTTCCTCCGACTGAGCAGTAGATTGATGGCACGATGGAATGCCTTGAGTGACCCCAAATTTTTTTTTCTCGGAAAAATGATTTTTTTTGGAGTTCTGGTTGCCCCTGCAAGAGTTCTGTTAAATAGCTTTATAACTTTTTTTGATCAGACAAATATTTACAACGGTACGCTCGAGTAAAGTTTGTGAAGTAGCCCCCCCCCCCCCCACCCGCCCCCTAACGGAAAAAAAATCGTTACAAACCACTGAACTATCAATAAAAAGTACATAGAACTCCAGAACTTTGCGAGAGGCAACCAGAACTGATTTTCCATTTTTTCCTCCGACTGAGCAGTAGATTGATGGCACGATGGAATTCTTTGAGTGAAGCCAAATTTTTTTTTTTCGGAAAAATGATTTTTTTTTGGAGTTCTAGTTGCCCCCGCAAGAGTTCTGTTAAATAGCTTTACAACTTTTTTTGATCAGACAAATATTTACAACGGTACGCTCGAGTCAAGTTTGTGAAATTGCCCCGGCCCCCCAACGGAAAAAAATCGTTACTAACCACTGAACTATCAAAAAAAAGTACATAGAACTCCAGAACTTTGCGAGAGGCAACCAGAACTGATTTTCAATTTTTTCCTTCGACTGAGTAGTAGATTGATCGCGCGATGGAATGCTTCGAGTGAAAACAAATGTCTTTTTTTGAAAAAATCAATTTTTTTTGGAGTTCTGGTTGCCCCCGCAAGAGTTCTGCTAAATAGCTTTACCACTTTTTTTGATCAGACAAATATTTACAACGGTACACTCGAGTAAATTTTGTGAATGCCCCCGCCCCCCAACGGAAAAAAATCGTTACTAACCACTGAACTATCAAAAAAAAGTACATAGAACTCCAGAACTTTGCGAGAGGCAACCAGAACTGATTTTCAATTTTTTCCTTCGACTGAGTAGTAGATTGATGGCGCGATGGAATGCTTCGAGTGAAAACAAATGTTTTTTTTTGAAAAAATCAATTTTTTTGGAGTTCTGGTTGCCCCCGCAAGAGTTCTGCTAAATAGCTTTACAACTTTTTTTGATCAGACAAATATTTACAACGGTACACTCGAGTAAATTTTGTGAATGCCCCCCCCCCCCTAACGGAAAAAAAATCATTACTAACAACCGAACTATGAATGAAAAATACATAGAAGTCCAGAACTATGCAAAAGGCAACCAGAACTGATTTTCATTTTGTTCCTCCGACTGAGCAGTAGATTGATGGCACCATGGAATGCTTTGAGTGAACCCAAATTATTTTTTTCGGAAAAATGATTTTTTTTTGGAGTTCTGATTGCCCCCGCAAGAGTTCTGTTAAATAGCATTACAACTTTTTTGATTAGACAAATATTGACAACGGTACACTCGAGTAGATTTCGTGAAGATGCCCCCCCCCCCTCCCCCGACCCTCCTAACGGAAAAAAGTCGTTACTAACAACCGAACTATGAATGAAAAGTACATAGAAGTCCAGAACTATGCGAGAGGAACCAGAACTGATTTTCATTTTTTTCCTCCGACTGAGCAGTAGATTGATGGCACGATGGAATGCCTTGAGTGACCCCAAATTTTTTTTTCTCGGAAAAATGATTTTTTTTGGAGTTCTGGTTGCCCCCGCAAGAGTTCTCTTAAATAGCTTTATAACTTTTTTTGATCAGACAAATATTTACAACGGTACGCTCGAGTAAAGTTTGTGAAGTAGCCCCCCCCCCACCCGCCCCCTAACGGAAACAAAATCGTTACTAACCACTGAACTATCAATAAAAAGTACATAGAACTCCAGAACTTTGCGAGAGGCAACCAGAACTGATTTTCCATTTTTTCCTCCGACTGAGCAGTAGATTGATGGCACGATGGAATTCTTTGAGTGAACCCAAATTTTTTTTTTCGGAAAAATGATTTTTTTTTGGAGTTCTGGTTGCCCCCGCAAGAGTTCTGTTAAATAGCTTTACAACTTTTTTTGATCAGACAAATATTTACAACGGTACGCTCGAGTCAAGTTTGTGAAATTGCCCCGGCCCCCCAACGGAAAAAAATCGTTACTAACCGCTGAACTATCAAAAAAAAGTACATAGAACTCCAGAACTTTGCGAGAGGCAACCAGAACTGATTTTCAATTTTTTCCTTCGACTGAGTAGTAGATTGATGGCGCGATGGAATGCTTCGAGTGAAAACAAATGTCTTTTTTTGAAAAAATCAATTTTTTTGGAGTTCTGGTTGCCCCCGCAAGAGTTCTGCTAAATAGCTTTAGAACTTTTTTTGATCAGACAAATATTTACAACGGTACACTCGAGTAAATTTTGTGAATGCCCCCCCCCCCCTAACGGAAAAAAATCATTACTAACAACCGAACTATGAATGAAAAATACATAGAAGTCCAGAACTATGCAAAAGGCAACTAGAACTGATTTTCATTTTTTACCTCCGACTGAGCGGTAGATTGATGGCACGATGGAATGCTTTGAATGAGACCAAATTTTTTTTTTCGCAAAAATGCATTTTTTTCGGAGTTCTGGTTGCCCCCGCAAGAGTTCTGCTAAATAGCTTTACAACTTTTTTTGATCAGACAAATATTGACAACGGTACACTCGAGTAGATTTCGTGAAGATGCCCCCCCCCCCCTCCCCCACCCTCTTAACGAAAAAAGTCGTTACTAACAACCGAACTATGAATGAAAAGTACATAGAAGTCCAGAACGATGCGAGAGGAACCAGAACTGATTTTCATTTTTTTCCTCCGACTGAGCAGTAGATTGATGGCACGATGGAATGCTTTAAGTGAACCCAAATTTTTTTTTTTCGGAAAAATGATTTTTTTTGGAGTTCTGGTTGCCCTCGCAGGAGTTCTGTTAAATAGCTTTACAACTTTTTCTGATCAGACAAATATTGACAACGGTACACTCGAGTAGATTTCGTGAAGATGCCCCCCCCCCCTCCCCCGCCCTCCTAACGGAAAAAAGTCGTTACTAACAACCGAACTATGAATGAAAAGTACATAGAAGTCCAGAACTATGCGAGAGGAACCAGAACTGATTTTCATTTTTTTCCTCCGACTGAGCAGTAGATTGATGGCACGATGGAATGCTTTAAGTGAACCCAAATTTTTTTTTTCGGAAAAATGATTTTTTTTGGAGTTGTGGTTGCCCCCTCAAGAGTTCTGTTAAATAGCTTTACAACTCTTTTTGATCAGACAAATATTTACAACGGTACGCTCGAGTCAAGTTTGTGAAATTGCCCCCGCCCCCCAACGGAAAAAAATCGTTACTAACCGCTGAACTATCAAAAAAAAGTACATAGAACTCCAGAACTTTGCGAGAGGCAACCAGAACTGATTTTCAATTTTTACCTTCGACTGAGTAGTAGATTGATGGCGCGATGGAATGCTTCGAGTGAAAACAAATGTCTTTTTTTTAAAAAATCAATTTTTTTGGAGTTCTGGTTGCCCCCGCAAGAGTTCTGCTAAATAGCTTTACAACTTTTTTTGATCAGACAAATATTTACAACGGTACACTCGAGTAAATTTTGTGAATGCCCCCCCCCCTACTAACGGAAAAAAAATCATTACTAACAACCGAACTATGAATGAAAAATACATAGAAGTCCAGAACTATGCAAAAGGCAACTAGAACTGATTTTCATTTTTTACCTCCGACTGAGCGGTAGATTGATGGCACGATGGAATGCTTTGAATGAGAACAAATTTTTTTTTTCGGAAAAATGAATTTTTTTTCGGAGTTCTGGTTGCCCCCGCAAGAGTTCTGCTAAATAGCTTTACAACTTTTTTTGATCAGACAAATATTTACAACGGTACACTCGAATAAATTTTGTGAATGCCCCCCCCCCCCCCCTAACAGAAAAAAAATCGTTACCAACAACCGAACTGTCAGTAAAAAGTACATAGAACTCCAGAACTATGCGAGAAGAAACAGAACTGATTTTCATTTTTTTCCTCCGACTGAGCAGTAGATTGATGGCACCATGGAATGCTTTGAGTGAACCCAAATTATTTTTTTCGGAAAAATGATTTTTTTTGGAGTTCTGATTGCCCCCGCAAGAGTTCTGTTAAATAGCTTTACAACTTTTTTTATTAGACAAATATTGACAACGGTACACTCGAGTAGATTTCGTGAAGATGCCCCCCCCCCTCCCCCACCCTCCTAACGGAAAAAAGTCGTTACTAACAACCGAACTATGAATGAAAAGTACATAGAAGTCCAGAACTATGCGAGAGGAACCAGAACTGATTTTCATTTTTTTCCTCCGACTGAGCAGTAGATTGATGGCACGATGGAATGCTTTCAGTGAACCCAATTTTTTTTTTTCTCGGAAAAATGATTTTTTTTGGAGTTCTGGTTGCCCCCGCAGGAGTTCTGTTAAATAGCTTTACAACTTTTTTTGATCCGACAAATATTGACAACGGTACACTCGAGTAGATTTCGTGAAGGTGCCCCCCCCCCCCCCCACCCCCACCCGCCAAACGGAAAAAAGTCGATACTAACAACCGAACTATGAATGAAAAGTACATAGAAGTCCAGAACTATGCGAGAGGAACCAGAACTGATTTTCATTTTTTTCCTCCTACTGAGCAGTAGATTGATGGCACGATGGAATGCCTTGAGTGACCCCACATTTTTTTTTCTAGGGAAAATGATTTTTTTTGGAGTTCTGGTTGCCCCCGCAAGAGTTCTGTTAAATAGCTTTATAACTTTTTTTGATCAGACAAATATTTACAACGGTACGCTCGAGTAAAGTTTGTGAAGTAGCCCCCCCCCCCCACCCGCCCCCTAACGGAAAAAAAATCGTTACTAACCACTGAACTATCAATAAAAAGTACATAGAACTCCAGAACTTTGCGAGAGGCAACCAGAACTGATTTTCCATTTTTTCCTCCGACTGAGCAGTAGATTGATGGCACGATGGAATTCTTTGAGTGAACCCAAATTTTTTTTTTCGGAAAAATGATTTTTTTTTTGGAGTTCTGGTTGCCCCCGCAAGAGTTCTGTTAAATAGCTTTACAACTTTTTTTGATCAGACAAATATTTACAACGGTACGCTCGAGTCAAGTTTGTGAAATTGCCCCCGCCCCCCAACGGAAAAAAATCGTTACTAACCAATGAACTATCAAAAAAAAGTACATAGAACTCCAGAACTTTGCGAGAGGCAACCAGAACTGATTTTCAATTTTTTCCTTCGACTGAGTAGTAGATTGATGGCGCGATGGAATGCTTTGAGTGAAAACAAATGTCTTTTTTTGAAAAAATCAATTTTTTTGGAGTTCTGGTTGCCCCCGCAAGAGTTCTGCTAAATAGCTTTACAACTTTTTTTGATCAGACAAATATTTACAACGGTACACTCGAGTAAATTTTGTGAATGCCCCCCCCCCCCTAACGGAAAAAAATCATTACTAACAACCGAACTATGAATGAAAAATACATAGAAGTCCAGAACTATGCAAAAGGCAACTAGAACTGATTTTCATTTTTTACCTCCGACTGAGCGGTAGATTGATGGCACGATGGAATGCTTTGAATGAGACCAAATTTTTTTTTTCGGAAAAATGCATTTTTTTTCGGAGTTCTGGTTGCCCCCGCAAGAGTTCTGCTAAATAGCTTTACAACTTTTTTTGATCAGACAAATATTGACAACGGTACACTCGAGTAGATTTCGTGAAGATGCCCCCCCCCCTCCCCCACCCTCTTAACGGAAAAAAGTCGTTACTAACAACCGAACTATGAATGAAAAGTACATAGAAGTCCAGAACTATGCGAGAGGAACCAGAACTGACTTTCATTTTTTTCCTCCGACTGAGCAGTAGATTGATGGCACGATGGAATGCTTTAAGTGAACCCAAATTTTTTTTTTCGGAAAAATGATTTTTTTTTTGGAGTTCTGGTTGCCCCCGCAGGAGTTCTGTTAAATAGCTTTACAACTTTTTTTGATCAGACAAATATTGACAACGGTACACTCGAGTAGATTTCGTGAAGATGCCCCCCCCCCCTCCCCCACCCTCCTAACGGGAAAAAGTCGTTACTAACAACCGAACTATAAATGAAAAGTACATAGAAGTCCAGAACTATGCGAGAGGAACCAGAACTGATTTTCATTTTTTTCCTCCGACTGAGCAGTAGATTGATGGCACGATGGAATGCCTTGAGTGACCCCAAATTTTTTTTTCTCGGAAAAATGATTTTTTTTGGAGTTCTGGTTGCCCCTGCAAGAGTTCTGTTAAATAGCTTTATAACTTTTTTTGATCAGACAAATATTTACAACGGTACGCTCGAGTAAAGTTTGTGAAGTAGCCCCCCCCCCCACCCGCCCCCTAACGGAAAAAAAATCGTTACTAACCACTGAACTATCAATAAAAAGTACATAGAACTCCAGAACTTTGCGAGAGGCAACCAGAACTGATTTTCCATTTTTTCCTCCGACTGAGCAGTAGATTGATGGCACGATGGAATTCTTTGAGTGAAGCCAAATTTTTTTTTTTCGGAAAAATGATTTTTTTTTGGAGTTCTAGTTGCCCCCGCAAGAGTTCTGTTAAATAGCTTTACAACTTTTTTTGATCAGACAAATATTTACAACGGTACGCTCGAGTCAAGTTTGTGAAATTGCCCCGGCCCCCCAACGGAAAAAAATCGTTTCTAACCACTGAGCTATCAAAAAAAAGTACATAGAACTCCAGAACTTTGCGAGAGGCAACCAGAACTGATTTTCAATTTTTTCCTTCGACTGAGTAGTAGATTGATCGCGCGATGGAATGCTTCGAGTGAAAACAAATGTCTTTTTTTGAAAAAATCAATTTTTTTGGAGTTCTGGTTGCCCCCGCAAGAGTTCTGCTAAATAGCTTTACAACTTTTTTTGATCAGACAAATATTTACAACGGTACACTCGAGTAAATTTTGTGAATGCCCCCCCCCCCTATAGGAAAAAAAATAATTACTAACAACCGAACTATGAATGAAAAATACATAGAAGTCCAGAACTATGCAAAAGGCAACTAGAACTGATTTTCATTTTTTACCTCCGACTGAGCGGTAGATTGATGGCACGATGGAATGCTTTGAATGAGACCAAATTTTTTTTTTCGGAAAAATGCATTTTTTTCGGAGTTCTGGTTGCCCCCGCAAGAGTTCTGCTAAATAGCTTTACAACTTTTTTTGATCAGACAAATATTTACAACGGTACACTCGAATAAATTTTGTGAATGCCCCCCCCCTAACGGAAAAAAAATCGTTACCAACAACCGAACTGTCAATAAAAAGTACATAGAACTCCAGAACTATGCGAGAAGAACCAGAACTGATTTTCATTTTTTTCCTCCGACTGAGCAGTAGATTGATGGCACCATGGAATGCTTTGAGTGAACCCAAATTATTTTTTTCGGAAAAATAATTTTTTTGGAGTTCTGATTGCCCCCGCAAGAGTTCTGTTAAATAGCTTTACAACTTTTTTGATTAGACAAATATTGACAACGGTACACTCGAGTAGATTTCGTGAAGATGCCCCCCCCCTCCGCCGCCCTCCTAACGGAAAAAAGTCGTTACTAACAACCGAACTATGAATGAAAAGTACATAGAAGTCCAGAACTATGCGAGAGGAACCAGAACTGATTTTCATTTTTTTCCTCCGACTGAGCAGTAGATTGATGGCACGATGGAATGCTTTGAGTGAACCCAAATTTTTTTTTTCTCGGAAAAATGATTTTCTTTGGAGTTCTGGTTGCCCCCGCAAGAGTTCTGTTAAATAGCTTTACAACTTTTTTTGATCAGACAAATATTGACAACGGTACACTCGAGTAGATTTCGTGAAGATGCCCCCCCCCCCTCCCCCACCCTCCGAACGGAAAAAAGTCGTCACTAACAACCGAACTATGAATGAAAAGTACATAGAAGTCCAGAACTATGCGAGAGGAACCAGAACTGATTTTCATTTTTTTCCTCCGACTGAGCAGTAGATTGATGGCACGATAGAATGCTTTAAGTGAACCCAAATTTTTTTTTTCGGAAAAATGATTTTTTTTTGAGTTCTGGTTGCCCCCGCAAGAGTTCTGTTAAATAGCTTTACAACTCTTTTTGATCAGACAAATATTTACAACGGTACGCTCGAGTAAAGTTTGTGAAGTAGCCCCCCCCCCCACCCGCCCCCTAACGGAAAAAAAATCGTTACTAACCACTGAACTATCAATAAAAAGTACATAGAACTCCAGAACTTTGCGAGAGGCAACCAGAACTGATTTTCAATTTTTTCCTTCGACTGAGTAGTAGATTGATGGCGCGATGGAATGCTTCGAGTGAAAACAAATGTCTTTTTTTGAAAAAATCAATTTTTTTGGAGTTCTGGTTGCCCCCGCAAGAGTTCTGCTAAATAGCTTTACAACTTTTTTTGATCAGACAAATATTTACAACGGTACACTCGAGTAAATTTTGTGAATGCCCCCCCCCCCCAACGGAAAAAAAATCATTACTAACAACCGAACTATGAAAGAAAAATACATAGAAGTCCAGAACTATGCAAAAGGCAACTAGAACTGATTTTCATTTTTTACCTCCGACTGAGCGGTAGATTGATGGCACGATGGAATGCTTTGAATGAGACCAAATTTTTTTTTTCGGAAAAATGCATTTTTTTTCGGAGTTCTGGTTGCCCCCGCAAGAGTTCTGCTAAATAGCTTTACAACTTTTTTTGATCAGACAAATATTGACAACGGTACACTCGAGTAGATTTCGTGAAGATGCCCCCACCCTCCTAACGGAAAAAAGTCGTTACTAACAACCGAACTATGAATGAAAAGTACATAGAAGTCCAGAACTATGCGAGAGGAACCAGAACTGATTTTCATTTTTTTCCTCCGACTGAGCAGTAGATTGATGGCACGATGGAATGCTTTAAGTGAACCCAAATTTTTTTTTTCGGAAAAATGATTTTTTTTTTGGAGTTCTGGTTGCCCCCGCAGGAGTTCTGTTAAATAGCTTTACAACTTTTTTTGATCAGACAAATATTGACAACGGTACACTCGAGTAGATTTCGTGAAGATGCCCCCGCCCTCCTAACGGAAAAAAGTCGTTACTAACAACCGAACTATGAATGAAAAGTACATAGAAGTCCAGAACTATGCGAGAGGAACCAGAACTGATTTTCATTTTTTTCCGCCGACTGAGCAGTAGATTGATGGCACGATGGAATGCCTTGAGTGACCCCAAATTTTTTTTTCTCCGAAAAATGATTTTTTTTGGAGTTCTGGTTGCCCCCGCAAGAGTTCTGTTAAATAGCTTTATAACTTTTTTTGATCAGACAAATATTTACAACGGTACGCTCGAGTAAAGTTTGTGAAGTAGCCCCCCCCCCCCCCCACCCGCCCCCTAACGGAAAAAAAATCGTTACTAACCACTGAACTATCAATAAAAAGTACATAGAACTCCACAACTTTGCGAGAGGCAACCAGAACTTATTTTCCATTTTTTCCTCCGACTGAGCAGTAGATTGATGGCACGATGGAATTCTTTGAGTGAACCCAAATTTTTTTTTTCGGAAAAATGATTTTTTTTTGGAGTCCTGGTTGCCCCCGCAAGAGTTCTGTTAAATAGCTTTACAACTTTTTTTGATCAGACAAATATTTACAACGGTACGCTCGAGTCAAGTTTGTGAAATTGCCCCGGCCCCCCAACGGAAAAAAATCGTTACTAACCACTGAACTATCAAAAAAAAGTACATAGAACTCCAGAACTTTGCCAGAGGCAACCAGAACTGATTTTCAATTTTTTCCTTCGACTGAGTAGTAGATTGATCGCGCGATGGAATGCTTCGAGTGAAAACAAATGTCTTTTTTTGGCAAAAATCAATTTTTTTGGAGTTCTGGTTGCCCCCGCAAGAGTTCTACTAAATAGCTATACAACTTTTTTTGATCAGACAAATATTTACAACGGTACACTCGAGTAAATTTTGTGAATGCCACCCCCCCCCCCCCCTAACGGAAAAGAAATAATTACTAACAACCGAACTATGAATGAAAAATACATAGAAGTCCAGAACTATGCAAAAGGCAACTAGAACTGATTTTCATTTTTTAGCTCCGACTGAGCGGTAGATTGATGGCACGATGGAATGCTTTGAATGAGACCAAATTTTTTTTTTCGGAAAAATGCATTTTTTTCGGAGTTCTGGTTGCCCCCGCAAGAGTTCTGCTAAATAGCTTTACAACTTTTTTTGATCAGACAAATATTTACAACGGTACACTCGAATAAATTTTGTGAATGCCCCCCCCCCCCTATCGGAAAAAAAATCGTTACCAACAACCGAACTGTCAATAAAAAGTACATAGAACTCCAGAACTATGCGAGAAGAACCAGAACTGATTTTCATTTTTTTCCTCCGACTGAGCAGTAGATTGATGGCACCATGGAATGCTTTGAGTGAACCCAAATTATTTTTTTCGGAAAAATGATTTTTTTTGGAGTTCTGATTGCCCCCGCAAGAGTTCTGTTAAATAGCTTTACAACTTTTTTTGATCAGACAAATATTGACAACGGTACACTCGAGTAGATTTCGTGAAGATGCCCCCCCCCTCCCCCACCCTCCTAACGGAAAAAAGTCGTTACTAACAACCGAACTATGAATGAAAAGTACATAGAAGTCCAGAACTATGCGAGAGGAACCAGAACTGATTTTCATTTTTTTCCTCCGACTGAGCAGTAGATTGACGGCAAGATGGAATGCTTTAAGTGAACCCAAATTTTTTTTTTCGGAAAAATGATTTTTTTTGGAGTTCTGGTTGCCCCCGCAGGAGTTCTGTTAAATAGCTTTACAACTTTTTTTGATCAGACAAATATTGACAACAGTACACTCGAGTAGATTTCGTGAAGATGCCCCCCCCCTTCCCCACCCTCCTAACGGAAAAAAGTCGATACTAACAACCGAACTATGAATGAAAAGTACATAGAAGTCCAGAACTATGCGAGAGGAACCAGAACTGATTTTCATTTTTTTCCTCCGACTGAGCAGTAGATTGATGGCACGATGGAATGCCTTGAGTGACCCCAAATTTTTTTTTCTCGGAAAAATGATTTTTTTTGGAGTTCTGGTTGCCCCCGCGAGAGTTCTGTTAAATAGCTTTATAACTTTTTTTGATCAGACAAATATTTACAACGGTACGCTCGAGTAAAGTTTGTGAAGTAGCCCCCACCCCACCCGACCCCTAACGGAAAAAAAATCGTTACTAACCACTGAACTATCAATAAAAAGTACATAGAACTCCAGAACTTTGCGAGAGGCAACCAGAACTGATTTTCCATTTTTTCCTCCGACTGAGCAGTAGATTGATGGCACGATGGAATTCTTTGAGTGAACCCAAATTTTTTTTTCGGAAAAATGATTTTTTTTGGAGTTCTGGTTGCCCCCGCAAGAGTTCTGTTAAATAGCTTTACAACTTTTTTTGATCAGACAAATATTTACAACGGTACGCTCGAGTCAAGTTTGTGAAATTGCCCCCGCCCCCCAACGGAAAAAAATCGTTACTAACCACTGAACTATCAAAAAAAAGTACATAGAACTCCAGAACTTTGCGAGAGGCAACCAGAACTGATTTTCAATTTTTTCCTTCGACTGAGTAGTAGATTGATGGCGCGATGGAATGCTTCGAGTGAAAACAAATGTCTTTTTTTGAAAAAATCAATTTTTTTGGAGTTCTGGTTGCCCCCGCAAGAGTTCTGCTAAATAGCTTTACAACTTTTTTTGATCAGACAAATATTTACAACGGTACACTCGAGTAAATTTTGTGAATGCCCCCCCCCCTAACGGAAAAAAAATCATTACTAACAACCGAACTATGAATGAAAAATACATAGAAGTCCAGAACTATGCAAAAGGCAACCAGAACTGATTTTCATTTTTTTCCTCCGACTGAGCAGTAGATTGATGGCACCATGGAATGCTTTGAGTGAACCCAAATTATTTTTTTCGGAAAAATGATTTTTTTTTGGAGTTCTGATTGCCCCCGCAAGAGTTCTGTTAAATAGCTTTACAACTTTTTTGATTAGACAAATATTGACAACGGTACACTCGAGTAGATTTCGTGAAGATGCCCCCCCCCCCTCCCCCGACCCTCCTAACGGAAAAAAGTCGTTACTAACAACCGAACTATGAATGAAAAGTACATAGAAGTCCAGAACTATGCGAGAGGAACCAGAACTGATTTTCATTTTTTTCCTCCGACTGAGCAGTAGATTGATGGCACGATGGAATGCCTTGAGTGACCCCAAATTTTTTTTTCTCGGAAAAATGATTTTTTTTGGAGTTCTGGTTGCCCCCGCAAGAGTTCTCTTAAATAGCTTTATAACTTTTTTTGATCAGACAAATATTTACAACGGTACGCTCGAGTAAAGTTTGTAAAGTAGCCCCCCCCCCCCACCCGCCCCCTAACGGAAAAAAAATCGTTACTAACCACTGAACTATCAATAAAAAGTACATAGAACTCCAGAACTTTGCGAGAGGCAACCAGAACTGATTTTCCATTTTTTCCTCCGACTGAGCAGTAGATTGATGGCACGATGGAATTCTTTGAGTGAACCCAAATTTTTTTTTTCGGAAAAATGATTTTTTTTTGGAGTTCTGGTTGCCCCCGCAAGAGTTCTGTTAAATAGCTTTACAACTTTTTTTGATCAGACAAATATGTACAACGGTACGCTCGAGTCAAGTTTGTGAATTTGGCCCGGCCCCCCAACGGAAAAAAATCGTTACTAACCGCTGAACTATCAAAAAAAAGTACATAGAACTCCAGAACTTTGCGAGAGGCAACCAGAACTGATTTTCAATTTTTTCCTTCGACTGAGTAGTAGATTGATGGCGCGATGGAATGCTTCGAGTGAAAACAAATGTCTTTTTTTGAAAAAATCAATTTTTTTGGAGTTCTGGTTGCCCCCGCAAGAGTTCTGCTAAATAGCTTTAGAACTTTTTTTGATCAGACAAATATTTACAACGGTACACTCGAGTAAATTTTGTGAATGCCCCCCCCCCTAACGGAAAAAAATCATTACTAACAACCGAACTATGAATGAAAAATACATAGAAGTCCAGAACTATGCAAAAGGCAACTAGAACTGATTTTCATTTTTTACCTCCGACTGAGCGGTAGATTGATGGCACGATGGAATGCTTTGAATGAGACCAAATTTTTTTTTTCGCAAAAATGCATTTTTTTCGGAGTTCTGGTTGCCCCCGCAAGAGTTCTGCTAAATAGCTTTACAACTTTTTTTGATCAGACAAATATTGACAACGGTACACTCGAGTAGATTTCGTGAAGATGCCCCCCCCCTCCCCCACCCTCTTAACGAAAAAAGTCGTTACTAACAACCGAACTATGAATGAAAAGTACATAGAAGTCCAGAACGATGCGAGAGGAACCAGAACTGATTTTCATTTTTTTCCTCCGACTGAGCAGTAGATTGATGGCACGATGGAATGCTTTAAGTGAACCCAAATTTTTTTTTTTCGGAAAAATGATTTTTTTTGGAGTTCTGGTTGCCCCCGCAGGAGTTCTGTTAAATAGCTTTACAACTTTTTTTGATCAGACAAATATTGACAACGGTACACTCGAGTAGATTTCGTGAAGATGCCCCCCCCCCCCTCCCCCGCCCACCTAACGGAAAAAAGTCGTTACTAACAACCGAACTATGAATGAAAAGTACATAGAAGTCCAGAACTATGCGAGAGGAACCAGAACTGATTTTCATTTTTTTCCTCCGACTGAGCAGTAGATTGATGGCACGATGGAATGCTTTAAGTGAACCCAAATTTTTTTTTTCGGAAAAATGATTTTTTTTGGAGTTGTGGTTGCCCCCGCAAGAGTTCTGTTAAATAGCTTTACAACTCTTTTTGATCAGACAAATATTTACAACGGTACGCTCGAGTCAAGTTTGTGAAATTGCCCCCGCCGCCCAACGGAAAAAAATCGTTACTAACCGCTGAACTATCAAAAAAAAGTACATAGAACTCCAGAACTTTGCGAGAGGCAACCAGAACTGATTTTCAATTTTTTCCTTCGACTGAGTAGTAGATTGATGGCGCGATGGAATGCTTCGAGTGAAAACAAATGTCTTTTTTTGAAAAAATCAATTTTTTTGGAGTTCTGGTTGCCCCCGCAAGAGTTCTGCTAAATAGCTTTACAACTTTTTTTGATCAGACAAATATTTACAACGGTACACTCGAGTAAATTTTGTGAATGCCCCCCCCCCCCCCCGAACGGAAAAAAAATCATGATTAACAACCGAACTATGAATGAAAAATACATAGAAGTCCAGAACTATCCAAAAGGCAACCAGAACTGATTTTCATTTTTTTCCTCCGACTGAGCAGTAGATTGATGGCACCATGGAATGCTTTGAGTGAACCCAAATTATTTTTTGCGGAAAAATGATTTTTTTTTGGAGTTCTGATTGCCCCCGCAAGAGTTCTGTTAAATAGCTTTACAACTTTTTTGATTAGACAAATATTGACAACGGTACACTCGAGTAGATTTCGTGAAGATGCCCCCCCCCTCCTCCGCCCTCCTAACGGAAAAAAGTCGTTACTAACAACCGAACTATGAATGAAAAGTACATAGAAGTCCAGAACTATGCGAGAGGAACCAGAACTGATTTTCATTTTTTTCCTCCGACTGAGCAGTAGATTGATGGCACGATGGAATGCTTTAATTGAACCCAAATTTTTTTTTTTCGGAGAAATGATTTTTTTTTGGAGTTCTGGTTGCCCCCGCAGGAGTTCTGTTAAATAGCTTTAACACTTTTTTTGATCAGACAAATATTGACAACGGTACACTCGAGTAGATTTCGTGAAGATGCCCCCCCCCCTCCCCCGCCCACCTAACGGAAAAAAGTCGATACTAACAACCGAACTATGAATGAAAAGTACATAGAAGTCCAGAACTATGCGAGAGGAACCAGAACTGATTTTCATTTTTTTCCTCCGACTGAGCAGTAGATTGATGGCACGATGGAATGCCTTGAGTGACCCCAAATTTTTTTTTCTCGGAAAAATGATTTTTTTTGGAGTTCTGGTTGCCCCCGCAAGAGTTCTGTTAAATAGCTTTATAACTTTTTTTGATCAGACAAATATTTACAACGGTACGCTCGAGTAAAGTTTGTGAAGTAGCCCCCCCCCCCCACCCGCCCCCTAACGGAAAAAAATCGTTACTAACCACTGAACTATCAATAAAAAGTACATAGAACTCCAGAACTTTGCGAGAAGCAACCAGAACTGATTTTCCATTTTTTCCTCCGTCTGAGCAGTAGATTGATGGCACGATGAAATTCTTTGAGTGAACCCAAATTTTTTTTTTCGGAAAAATGATTTTTTTTGGAGTTCTGGTTGCCCCCGCAAGAGTTCTGTTCAATAGCTTTACAACTTTTTTTGATCAGACAAATATTTACAACGGTACGCTCGAGACAAGTTTGTGAAATTGCCCCCGCCCCCCAGCGGAAAAAAATTGTTACTAACTACTGAACTATCGAAAAAAAGTACATAGAACTCCACAACTTTGCGAGAGGCAACCAGAACTGATTTTCAATTTTTTCCTTCGACTGAGTAGTAGATTGATGGCGCGATGGAATGCTTCGAGTGAAATCAAATGTCTTTTTTTGAAAAAATCAATTTTTTTGGAGTTCTGGTTGCCCCCGCAAGAGTTCTGCTAAATAGCTTTACAACTTTTTTTGATCAGACAAATATTTACAACGGTACACTCGAGTAAATTTTGTGAATGCCCCTACCCCCCTAGCGGAAAAAAAATCATTACTAACAACCGAACTATGAATGAAAAATACATAGAAGTCCAGAACTATGCAAAAGGCAACCAGAACTGATTTTCATTTTTTTCCTCCGACTGAGCAGTAGATTGATGGCACCATGGAATGCTTTGAGTGAACCCAAATTATTTTTTTCGGAAAAATGATTTTTTTTTGGAGTTCTGATTGCCCCCGCAAGAGTTCTGTTAAATAGCTTTACAACTTTTTTGATTAGACAAATATTGACAACGGTACACTCGAGTAGATTTCGTGAAGATGCCCCCCCCTTCCCCACCCTCCTAACGGAAAAAAGTCGTTACTAACAACCGAACTATGAATGAAAAGTACATAGAAGTCCAGAACTATGCGAGAGGAACCAGAACTGATTTTCATTTTTTTCCTCCGACTGAGCAGTAGATTGATGGCACGATGGAATGCTTTAATTGAACCCAAATTTTTTTTTTCGGAAAAATGATTTTTTTTTGGAGTTCTGGTTGCCCCCGCAGGAGTTCTGTTAAATAGCTTTACAACTTTTTTTGATCAGACAAATATTGACAACGGTACACTCGAGTAGATTTCGTGAAGATGCCCCCCCCCCCCTCCCCCACCCGCCTAACGGAAAAAAGTCGTTACTAACAACCGAACTATGAATGAAAAGTACATAGAAGTCCAGAACTATGCGAGAGGAACCAGAACTGATTTTCATTTTTTTCCTCCGACTGAGCAGTAGATTGATGGCACGATGGAATGCTTTGAGTGACCCCAAATTTTTTTTTCTCGGAAAATGATTTTTTTTGGAGTTCTGGTTGCCTCCGCAAGAGTTCTGTTAAATAGCTTTATAACTTTTTTTGATCAGACAAATATTTACAACGGTACGCTCGAGTAAAGTTTGTGAAGTAGCCCCCCCCCCCCACCCGCCCCCTAACGGAAAAAAAATCGTTACTAACCACTGAACTATCAATAAAAAGTACATAGAACTCCAGAACTTTGCGAGAGGCAACCAGAACTGATTTTCCATTTTTTCCTCCGACTGAGCAGTAGATTGATGGCACGATGGAATTCTTTGAGTGAACCCAAATTTTTTTTTTCGGAAAAATGATTTTTTTTTGGAGTTCTGGTTGCCCCCGCAAGAGTTCTGTTAAATAGCTTTACAACTTTTTTTGATCAGACAAATATTTACAACGGTACGCTCGAGTCAAGTTTGTGAAATTGCCCCCGCCCCCCAACGGAAAAAAATTGTTACTAACCACTGAACTATCAAAAAAAAGTACATAGAACTCCAGAACTTTGCGAGAGGTAACCAGAACTGATTTTCAATTTTTTCCTTCGACTGAGTAGTAGATTGATGGCGCGATGGGACGCTTCGAGTGAAAACAAATGTCTTTTTTTTTTAAAATCAATTTTTTTGGAGTTCTGGTTGCCCCCGCAAGAGTTCTGCTAAATAGCTTTACAACTTTTTTTGATCAGACAAATATTTACAACGGTACACTCGAGTAAATTTTGTGAATGCCCCCCCCCCCTAACGGAAAAAAAATCATTACTAACAACCGAACTATGAATGAAAAATACATAGAAGTCCAGAACTATGCAAAAGGCAACTAGAACTGATTTTCATTTTTTACCTCCGACTGAGCGGTAGATTGATGGCACAATGGAATGCTTTGAATGAGACCAAATTTTTTTTTTCGGAAAAATGCATTTTTTGTCGGAGTTCTGGTTGCCCCCGCAAGAGTTCTGCTAAATAGCTTTACAACTTTTTTTGATCAGACAAATATTTACAACGGTACACTCGAATAAATTTTGTGAATGCCCCCCCCCTAACGGAAAAAAAATCGTTACCAACAACCGAACTGTCAATAAAAAGTACATAGAACTCCAGAACTATGCAAGAGGAACCTGAACTGATTTTCATTATTTTCCTCCGACTGAGCAGTAGATTGATGGCACCATGGAATGCTTTGAGTGAACCCAAATTATTTTTTTCGGAAAAATGATTTTTTTTTTGGAGTTCTGATTGCCCCCGCAAGAGTTCTGTTAAATAGCTTTACAACTTTTTTGATTAGACAAATATTGACAACGGTACACTCGAGTAGATTTCGTGAAGATGCCCCCCCTCCCCCACCCTCCTAACGGCAAAAAGTCGATACTAACAACCGAACTATGAATGAAAAGTACATAGAAGTCCAGAACTATGCGAGAGGAACCAGAACTGATTTTCATTTTTTTCCTCCGACTGAGCAGTAGATTGATTGCACGATGGAATGCTTTGAGTGAACCCAAATTTTTTTTTCTCGGAAAAATGATTTTTTTTGGAGTTCTGGTTGCCCCCGCAAGAGTTCTGTTAAATAGCTTTACAACTTTTTTTGATCAGACAAATATTGACAACGGTACACTCGAGTAGATTTCGTGAAGATGCCCCCCCACCCCCACCCTCCTAACGGAAAAAAGTCGTTACTAACGACCGAACTATGAATGAAAAGTACATAGAAGTCCAGAACTATGCGAGAGGAACCAGAACTGATTTTCATTTTTTTCCTCCGACTGAGCAGTAGATTGATGGCACGATGGAATGCTTTAAGTGAACCCAAATTTATTTTTTCGGAAAAATGATTTTTTTTTTGGAGTTCTGGTTGCCCCCGCAAGAGTTCTGTTAAATAGCTTTACAACTCTTTTTGATCAGACAAATATTTACAACGGTACGCTCGAGTCAAGTTTGTGAAATTGCCCCCGCCCCCCAACGGAAAAAAATCGTTACTAACCACTGAACTATCAAAAAAAAGTACATAGAACTCCAGAACTTTGCGAGAGGCAACCAGAACTGATTTTCAATTCTTTCCTTCGACTGACTAGTAGATTGATGGCGCGATGGAATGCTTCGAGTGAAAACAAATGTCTTTTTTTCGGAAAAATGCATGTTTTTTCGGAGTTCTGGTTGCCCCCGCAAGAGTTCTGCTAAATAGCTTTACAACTTTTTTTGATCAGACAAATATTGACAACGGTACACTCTAGTAGATTTCGTGAAGATGCCCCCCCCCTCCCCCGCCCTCTTAACGGAAAAAAGTCGTTACTAACAACCGAACTATGAATGAAAAGTACATAGAAGTCCAGAACTATGCGAGAGGAACCAGAACTGATTTTCATTTTTTTCCTCCGACTGAGCAGTAGATTGATGGCACGATGGATTGCTTTAAGTGAACCCAAATTTTTTTTTTCGGAAAAATGATTTTTTTTTTGGAGTTCTGGTTGCCCCCGCAGGAGTTCTGTTAAATAGCTTTACAACTTTTTTTGATCAGACAAATATTGACAACGGTACACTCGAGTAAAGTTTGTGAAGTAGCCCCCCCCCCCCCCCACCCGCCCCCTAACGGAAAAAAAATCGTTACTAACCACTGAACTATCAATAAAAAGTACATAGAACTCCAGAACTTTGCGAGAGGCAACCAGAACTGATTTTCCATTTTTTCCTCCGACTGAGCAGTAGATTGATGGCACGATGGAATTCTTTGAGTGAACCCAAATTTTTTTTTTCGGAAAAATGATTTTTTTTTGGAGTTCTGGTTGCCCCCGCAAGAGTTCTGTTAAATAGCTTTACAACTTTTTTTGATCAGACAAATATTTACAACGGTACGCTCGAGTCAAGTTTGTGAAATTGCCCCGGCCCCCCAACGGAAAAAAATCGTTACTAACCGCTGAACTATCAAAAAAAAGTACATAGAACTCCAGAACTTTGCGAGAGGCAACCAGAACTGATTTTCAATTTTTTCCTTCGACTGAGTAGTAGATTGATGGCGCGATGGAATGCTTCGAGTGAAAACAAATGTCTTTTTTTGAAAAAATCAATTTTTTTGGAGTTCTGGTTGCCCCCGCAAGAGTTCTGCTAAATAGCTTTAGAACTTTTTTTGATCAGACAAATATTTACAACGGTACACTCGAGTAAATTTTGTGAATGCCCCCCCCCCTAACGGAAAAAAATCATTACTAACAACCGAACTATGAATGAAAAATACATAGAAGTCCAGAACTATGCAAAAGCTAACTAGAACTGACTTTCATTTTTTACCTCCGACTGAGCGGTAGATTGATGGCACGATGGAATGCTTTGAATGAGACCAAATTTTTTTTTTCGGAAAAATGCTTTTTTTTTCGGAGTTCTGGTTGCCCCCGCAAGAGTTCTGCTAAATAGCTTTACAACTTTTTTTGATCAGACAAATATTGACAACGGTACACTCGAGTAGATTTCGTGAAGATGCCCCCCCCCACCCCCACCCTCTTAACGGAAAAAAGTCGTTACTAACAACCGAACTATGAATGAAAAGTACATAGAAGTCCAGAACTATGCGAGAGGAACCAGAACTGATTTTCATTTTTTTCCTCCGACTGAGCAGTAGATTGATGGCACGATGGAATGCTTTAAGTGAACCCAAATTTTTTTTTTCGGAAAAATGATTTTTTTTGGAGTTCTGGTTGCCCCCGCAGGAGTTCTGTTAAATAGCTTTAGAACTTTTTTTGATCAGACAAATATTGACAACGGTACACTCGAGTAGATTTCGTGAAGATGCCCCCCCCCTCCCCCGCCCTCCTAACGGAAAAAAGTCGTTACTAACAACCGAACTATGAATGAAAAGTACATAGAAGTCCAGAACTATGCGAGAGGAACCAGAACTGATTTTCATTTTCTTCCTCCGACTGAGCAGTAGATTGATGGCACGATGGAATGCCTTGAGTGACCCCAAATTTTTTTTTCTCGGAAAAATGATTTTTTTTGGAGTTCTGGTTGCCCCCGCAAGAGTTCTGTTAAATAGCTTTATAACTTTTTTTGATCAGACAAATATTTACAACGGTACGCTCGAGTAAAGTTTGTGAAGTAGCCCCCCCCCCACCCGCCCCCTAACGGAAAAAAAATCGTTACTAACCACTGAACTATCAATAAAAAGTACATAGAACTCCAGAACTTTGCGAGAGGCAACCAGAACTGATTTTCCATTTTTTCCTCCGACTGAGCAGTAGATTGATTGCACGATGGAATTCTTTGAGTGAACCCAAATTTTTTTTTTCGGAAAAATGATTTTTTTTTTGGAGTTCTGGTTGCCCCCGCAAGAGTTCTGTTAAATAGCTTTACAACTTTTTTTGATCAGACAAATATTTACAACGGTACGCTCGAGTCAAGTTTGTGAAATTGCCCCCGCCCCCCAACGGAAAAAAATCGTTACTAACCAATGAACTATCAAAAAAAAGTACATAGAACTCCAGAACTTTGCGAGAGGCAACCAGAACTGATTTTCAATTTTTTCCTTCGACTGAGTAGTAGATTGATGGCGCGATGGAATGCTTCGAGTGAAAACAAATGTCTTTTTTTGAAAAAATCAATTTTTTTGGAGTTCTGGTTGCCCCCGCAAGAGTTCTGCTAAATAGCTTTACAACTTTTTTTGATCAGACAAATATTTACAACGGTACACTCGAGTAAATTTTGTGAATGCCCCCCCCCCCCCCTAACGGAAAAAAATCATTACTAACAACCGAACTATGAATGAAAAATACATAGAAGTCCAGAACTATGCAAAAGGCAACTAGAACTGATTTTCATTTTTTACCTCCGACTGAGCGGTAGATTGATGGCACGATGGAATGCTTTGAATGAGACCAAATTTTTTTTTTTCGGAAAAATGGATTTTTTTTCGGAGTTCTGGTTGCCCCCGCAAGAGTTCTGCTAAAAAGCTTTACAACTTTTTTTGATCAGACAAATATTGACAACGGTACACTCGAGTAGATTTCGTGAAGATGCCCCCCCCCTCGCCCACCCTCTTAACGGAAAAAAGTCGTTACTAACAACCGAACTATGAATGAAAAGTACATAGAAGTCCAGAACTATGCGAGAGGAACCAGAACTGATTTTCATTTTTTTCCTCCGACTGAGCAGTAGATTGATGGCACGATGGAATGCTTTAAGTGAACCCAAATTTTTTTTTTCGGAAAAATGATTTTTTTTTTGGAGTTCTGGTTGCCCCCGCAGGAGTTCTGTTAAATAGCTTTACAACTTTTTTTGATCAGACAAATATTGACAACGGTACACTCGAGTAGATTTCGTGAAGTTGCCCCCCCCCCTCCCCCACCCTCCTAACGGGAAAAAGTCGTTACTAACAACCGAACTATGAATGAAAAGTACATAGAAGTCCAGAACTATGCGAGAGGAACCAGAACTGATTTTCATTTTTTTCCTCCGACTGAGCAGTAGATTGATGGCACGATGGAATGCCTTGAGTGACCCCAAATTTTTTTTTCTCGGAAAAATGATTTTTTTTTGAGTTCTGGTTACCCCTGCAAGAGTTCTGTTAAATAGCTTTATAACTTTTTTTGATCAGACAAATATTTACAACGGTACGCTCGAGTAAAGTTTGTGAAGTAGCCCCCCCCCCCCACCCGCCGCCTAACGGAAAAAAAATCGTTACTAACCACTGAACTATCAATAAAAAGTACATAGAACTCCAGAACTTTGCGAGAGGCAACCAGAACTGATTTTCCATTTTTTCCTCCGACTGAGCAGTAGATTGATGGCACGATGGAATTCTTTGAGTGAAGCCAAATTTTTTTTTTTCGGAAAAATGATTTTTTTTTGGAGTTCTAGTTGCCCCCGCAAGAGTTCTGTTAAATAGCTTTACAACTTTTTTTGATCAGACAAATATTTACAACGGTACGCTCGAGTCAAGTTTGTGAAATTGCCCCGGCCCCCCAACGGAAAAAAATCGTTACTAACCACTGAACTATCAAAAAAAAAGTACATAGAACTCCAGAACTTTGCGAGAGGCAACCAGAACTGATTTTCAATTTTTTCCTTCGACTGAGTAGTAGATTGATCGCGCGATGGAATGCTTCGAGTGAAAACAAATGTCTTTTTTTGAAAAAATCAATTTTTTTGGAGTTCTGGTTGCCCCCGCAAGAGTTCTGCTAAATAGCTTTACAACTTTTTTTGATCAGACAAATATTTACAACGGTACACTCGAGTAAATTTTGTGAATGCCCCCCCGCCCCCCCTAACGGAAAAAAAATAATTACTAACAACCGAACTATGAATGAAAAATACATAGAAGTCCAGAACTATGCAAAAGGCAACTAGAACTGATTTTCATTTTTTACCTCCGACTAGATTGATGGCACGATGGAATGCTTTGAATGAGACCAAATTTTTTTTTTCGGAAAAATGCATTTTTTTTCGGAGTTCTGGTTGCCCCCGCAAGAGTTCTGCTAAATAGCTTTACAACTTTTTTTGATCAGACAAATATTTACAACGGTACACTCGAATAAATTTTGTGAATGCCCCCCCCCTAACGGAAAAAAAATCGTTACCAACAACCGAACTGTCAATAAAAAGTACATAGAACTCCAGAACTATGCGAGAAGAACCAGAACTGATTTTCATTTTTTTCCTCCGACTGAGCAGTAGATGGATGGCACCATGGAATGCTTTGAGTGAACCCAAATTATTTTTTTCGGAAAAATAATTTTTTTTGGAGTTCTGATTGCCCCCGCAAGAGTTCTGTTAAATAGCTTTACAACTTTTTTGATTAGACAAATATTGACAACGGTACACTCGAGTAGATTTCGTGAAGATGCCCCCCCCTCCCCCACCCTCCTAACTGAAAAAAGTCGTTACTAACAACCGAACTATGAATGAAAAGTACATAGAAGTCCAGAACTATGCGAGAGGAACCAGAACTGATTTGCATTTTTTTCCTCCGCCTGAGCAGTAGATTGATGGCACGATGGAATGCTTTGAGTGAACCCAAATTTTTTTTTTCTCGGAAAAATGATTTTCTTTGGAGTTCTGGTTGCCCCCGCAAGAGTTCTGTTAAATAGCTTTACAACTTTTTTTGATCAGACAAATATTGACAACGGTACACTCGAGTAGATTTCGTGAAGATGCCCCCCCCCTCCCCCACCCTCCTAACGGAAAAAAGTCGTTACTAACAACCGAACTATGAATGAAAAGTACATAGAAGTCCAGAACTATGCGAGAGGAACCAGAACTGATTTTCATTTTTTTCCTCCGACTGAGCAGTAGATTGATGGCACGATGGAATGCTTTAAGTGAACCCAAATTTATTTTTTCGGAAAAATGATTTTTTTTTGGAGTTCTGGTTGCCCCCGCAAGAGTTCTGTTAAATAGCTTTACAACTCTTTTTGATCAGACAAATATTTACAACGGTACGCTCGAGTCAAGTTTGTGAAATTGCCCCCGCCCCCCATCGGAAAAAAATCGTTACTAACCACTGAACTATCAAAATAGTACATAGAACTCCAGAACTTTGCGAGAGGCAACCAGAACTGATTTTCAATTCTTTCCTTCGACTGACTAGTAGATTGATGGCGCGATGGAATGCTTCGAGTGAAAACAAATGTCTTTTTTTCGGAAAAATTCATGTTTTTTCGGAGTTCTGGTTGCCCCCGCAAGAGTTCTGCTAAATAGCTTTACAACTTTTTTTGATCAGACAAATATTGACAACGGTACACTCTAGTAGATTTCGTGAAGATGCCCCCCCCCTCCCCCACCCTCTTAACGGAAAAAAGTCGTTACTAACAACCGAACTATGAATGAAAAGTACATAGAAGTCCAGAACTATGCGAGAGGAACCAGAACTGATTTTCATTTTTTTCCTCCGACTGAGCAGTAGATTGATGGCACGATGGAATGCTTTGAGTGACCCCAAATTTTTTTTTCTCGGAAAAATGATTTTTTTTGGAGTTCTGGTTGCCCCCGCAAGAGTTCTGTTAAATAGCTTTATAACTTTTTTTGATCAGACAAATATTTACAACGGTACGCTCGAGTAAAGTTTGTGAATTAGCCCCCCCCCCCACCCGCCCCCTAACGGAAAAAAAATCGTTACTAACCACTGAACTATCAATAAAAAGTACATAGAACTCCAGAACTTTGCGAGAGGCAACCAGAACTGATTTTCCATTTTTTCCTCCGACTGAGCAGTAGATTGATGGCACGATGGAATTCTTTGAGTGAAGCCAAATTTTTTTTTTTCGGAAAAATGATTTTTTTTTGGAGTTCTAGTTGCCCCCGCAAGAGTTCTGTTAAATAGCTTTACAACTTTTTTTGATCAGACAAATATTTACAACGGTACGCTCGAGTCAAGTTTGTGAAATTGCCCCGGCCCCCCAACGGAAAAAAATCGTTACTAACCACTGAACTATCAAAAAAAAAGTACATAGAACTCCAGAACTTTGCGAGAGGCAACCAGAACTGATTTTCAATTTTTTCCTTCGACTGAGTAGTAGATTGATCGCGCGATGGAATGCTTCGAGTGAAAACAAATGTCTTTTTTTGAAAAAATCAATTTTTTTGGAGTTCTGGTTGCCCCCGCAAGAGTTCTGCTAAATAGCTTTACAACTTTTTTTGATCAGACAAATATTTACAACGGTACACTCGAGTAAATTTTGTGAATGCCCCCCCGCCCCCCCTAACGGAAAAAAAATAATTACTAACAACCGAACTATGAATGAAAAATACATAGAAGTCCAGAACTATGCAAAAGGCAACTAGAACTGATTTTCATTTTTTACCTCCGACTAGATTGATGGCACGATGGAATGCTTTGAATGAGACCAAATTTTTTTTTTCGGAAAAATGCATTTTTTTTCGGAGTTCTGGTTGCCCCCGCAAGAGTTCTGCTAAATAGCTTTACAACTTTTTTTGATCAGACAAATATTTACAACGGTACACTCGAATAAATTTTGTGAATGCCCCCCCCCTAACGGAAAAAAAATCGTTACCAACAACCGAACTGTCAATAAAAAGTACATAGAACTCCAGAACTATGCGAGAAGAACCAGAACTGATTTTCATTTTTTTCCTCCGACTGAGCAGTAGATGGATGGCACCATGGAATGCTTTGAGTGAACCCAAATTATTTTTTTCGGAAAAATAATTTTTTTTGGAGTTCTGATTGCCCCCGCAAGAGTTCTGTTAAATAGCTTTACAACTTTTTTGATTAGACAAATATTGACAACGGTACACTCGAGTAGATTTCGTGAAGATGCCCCCCCTCCCCCACCCTCCTAACTGAAAAAAGTCGTTACTAACAACCGAACTATGAATGAAAAGTACATAGAAGTCCAGAACTATGCGAGAGGAACCAGAACTGATTTGCATTTTTTTCCTCCGCCTGAGCAGTAGATTGATGGCACGATGGAATGCTTTGAGTGAACCCAAATTTTTTTTTTCTCGGAAAAATGATTTTCTTTGGAGTTCTGGTTGCCCCCGCAAGAGTTCTGTTAAATAGCTTTACAACTTTTTTTGATCAGACAAATATTGACAACGGTACACTCGAGTAGATTTCGTGAAGATGCCCCCCCCCTCCCCCACCCTCCTAACGGAAAAAAGTCGTTACTAACAACCGAACTATGAATGAAAAGTACATAGAAGTCCAGAACTATGCGAGAGGAACCAGAACTGATTTTCATTTTTTTCCTCCGACTGAGCAGTAGATTGATGGCACGATGGAATGCTTTAAGTGAACCCAAATTTATTTTTTCGGAAAAATGATTTTTTTTTGGAGTTCTGGTTGCCCCCGCAAGAGTTCTGTTAAATAGCTTTACAACTCTTTTTGATCAGACAAATATTTACAACGGTACGCTCGAGTCAAGTTTGTGAAATTGCCCCCGCCCCCCATCGGAAAAAAATCGTTACTAACCACTGAACTATCAAAATAGTACATAGAACTCCAGAACTTTGCGAGAGGCAACCAGAACTGATTTTCAATTCTTTCCTTCGACTGACTAGTAGATTGATGGCGCGATGGAATGCTTCGAGTGAAAACAAATGTCTTTTTTTCGGAAAAATTCATGTTTTTTCGGAGTTCTGGTTGCCCCCGCAAGAGTTCTGCTAAATAGCTTTACAACTTTTTTTGATCAGACAAATATTGACAACGGTACACTCTAGTAGATTTCGTGAAGATGCCCCCCCCCTCCCCCACCCTCTTAACGGAAAAAAGTCGTTACTAACAACCGAACTATGAATGAAAAGTACATAGAAGTCCAGAACTATGCGAGAGGAACCAGAACTGATTTTCATTTTTTTCCTCCGACTGAGCAGTAGATTGATGGCACGATGGAATGCTTTGAGTGACCCCAAATTTTTTTTTCTCGGAAAAATGATTTTTTTTGGAGTTCTGGTTGCCCCCGCAAGAGTTCTGTTAAATAGCTTTATAACTTTTTTTGATCAGACAAATATTTACAACGGTACGCTCGAGTAAAGTTTGTGAATTAGCCCCCCCCCCCACCCGCCCCCTAACGGAAAAAAAATCGTTACTAACCACTGAACTATCAATAAAAAGTACATAGAACTCCAGAACTTTGCGAGAGGCAACCAGAACTGATTTTCCATTTTTTCCTCCGACTGAGCAGTAGATTGATGGCACGATGGAATTCTTTGAGTGAACCCAAATTTTTTTTTTCGGAAAAATGATTTTTTTTTGGAGTTCTGGTTGCCCCCGCAAGAGTTCTGTTAAATAGCTTTACAACTTTTTTTGATCAGACAAATATTTACAACGGTACGCTCGAGTCAAGTTTGTGAAATTGCCCCGGCCCCCCAACGGAAAAAAATCGTTACTAACCGCTGAACTATCAAAAAAAAGTACATAGAACTCCAGAACTTTGCGAGAGGCAACCAGAACTGATTTTCAATTTTTTCCTTCGACTGAGTAGTAGATTGATGGCGCGATGGAATGCTTCGAGTGAAAACAAATGTCTTTTTTTGAAAAAATCAATTTTTTTGGAGTTCTGGTTGCCCCCGCAAGAGTTCTGCTAAATAGCTTTAGAACTTTTTTTGATCAGACAAATATTTACAACGGTACACTCGAGTAAATTTTGTGAATGCCCCCCCCCCCGAACGGAAAAAAATCATTACTAACAACCGAACTATGAATGAAAAATACATAGAAGTCCAGAACTATGCAAAAGCTAACTAGAACTGATTTTCATTTTTTACCTCCGACTGAGCGGTAGATTGATGGCACGATGGAATGCTTTGAATGAGACCAAATTTTTTTTTTCGGAAAAATGCCTTTTTTTCGGAGTTCTGGTTGCCCCCGCAATAGTTCTGCTAAATAGCTTTACAACTTTTTTTGATCAGACAAATATTGACAACGGTACACTCGAGTAGATTTCGTGAAGATGCCCGCCCCCCCACCCCCACCCTCTTAACGGAAAAAAGTCGTTACTAACAACCGAACTATGAATGAAAAGTACATAGAAGTCCAGAACTATGCGAGAGGAACCAGAACTGATTTTCAATTTTTTCCTCCGACTGAGCAGTAGATTGATGGCACGATGGAATGCTTTAAGTGAACCCAAATTTTTTTTTCGGAAAAATGATTTTTTTTGGAGTTCTGGTTGCCCCCGCAGGAGTTCTGTTAAACAGCTTTACAACTTTTTTTGATCAGACAAATATTGACAACGGTACACTCGAGTAGATTTCGTGAAGATGCCCCCCCCCCTCCCCCGCCCTCCTAACGGAAAAAAGTCGTTACTAACAACCGAACTATGAATGAAAAGTACATAGAAGTCCAGAACTATGCGAGAGGAACCAGAACTGATTTTCATTTTTTTCCTCCGACTGAGCAGTAGATTGATGGCACGATGGAATGCCTTGAGTGACCCCAAATTTTTTTTTCTCGGAAAAATGATTTTTTTTGGAGTTCTGGTTGCCCCCGCAAGAGTTCTGTTAAATAGCTTTATAACTTTTTTTGATCAGACAAATATTTACAACGGTACGCTCGAGTAAAGTTTGTGAAGTAGCCCCCCCCCCCCCACCCGCCCCCTAACGGAAAAAAAATCGTTACTAACCACTGAACTATCAATAAAAAGTACATAGAACTCCAGAACTTTGCGAGAGGCAACCAGAACTGATTTTCCATTTTTTCCTCCGACTGAGCAGTAGATTGATGGCACGATGGAATTCTTTGAGTGAACCCAAATTTTTTTTTTCGGAAAAATGATTTTTTTTTTGGAGTTCTGGTTGCCCCCGCAAGAGTTCTGTTAAATAGCTTTACAACTTTTTTTGATCAGACAAATATTTACAACGGTACGCTCGAGTCAAGTTTGTGAAATTGCCCCCGCCCCCCAACGGAAAAAAATCGTTACTAACCAATGAACTATCAAAAAAAAGTACATAGAACTCCAGAACTTTGCGAGAGGCAACCAGAACTGATTTTCAATTTTTTCCTTCGACTGAGTAGTAGATTGATGGCGCGATGGAATGCTTCGAGTGAAAACAAATGTCTTTTTTTGAAAAAATCAATTTTTTTGGAGTTCTGGTTGCCCCCGCAAGAGTTCTGCTAAATAGCTTTACAACTTTTTTTGATCAGACAAATATTTACAACGGTACACTCGAGTAAATTTTGTGAATGCCCCCCCCCCCTAACGGAAAAAAATCATTACTAACAACCGAACTATGAATGAAAAATACATAGAAGTCCAGAACTATGCAAAAGGCAACTAGAACTGATTTTCATTTTTTACCTCCGACTGAGCGGTAGATTGATGGCACGATGGAATGCTTTGAATGAGACCAAATTTTTTTTTTCGGAAAAATGCATTTTTTTTCGGAGTTCTGGTTGCCCCCGCAAGAGTTCTGATAAATAGCTTTACAACTTTTTTTGATCAGACAAATATTGACAACGGTACACTCGAGTAGATTTCGTGAAGATGCCCCCCCCCCTCCCCCACCCTCTTAACGGAAAAAAGTCGTTACTAACAACCGAACTATGAATGAAAAGTACATAGAAGTCCAGAACTATGCGAGAGGAACCAGAACTGATTTTCATTTTTTTCCTCCGACTGAGCAGTAGATTGATGGCACGATGGAATGCTTTAAGTGAACCCAAATTTTTTTTTTCGGAAAAATGATTTTTTTTTTGGAGTTCTGGTTGCCCCCGCAGGAGTTCTGTTAAATAGCTTTACAACTTTTTTTGATCAGACAAATATTGACAACGGTACACTCGAGTAGATTTCGTGAAGATGCCCCCCCCCCTCCCCCACCCTCCTAACGGGAAAAAGTCGTTACTAACAACCGAACTATGAATGAAAAGTACATAGAAGTCCAGAACTATGCGAGAGGAACCAGAACTGATTTTCATTTTTTTCCTCCGACTGAGCAGTAGATTGATGGCACGATGGAATGCCTTGAGTGACCCCAAATCTTTTTTTCTCGGAAAAATGATTTTTTTTGGAGTTCTGGTTGCCCCTGCAAGAGTTCTGTTAAATAGCTTTATAACTTTTTTTGATCAGACAAATATTTACAACGGTACGCTCGAGTAAAGTTTGTGAAGTAGCCCCCCCCCCCACCCGCCCCCTAACGGAAAAAAAATCGTTACTAACCACTGAACTATCAATAAAAAGTACATAGAACTCCAGAACTTTGCGAGAGGCAACCAGAACTGATTTTCCATTTTTTCCTCCGACTGAGCAGTAGATTGATGGCACGATGGAATTCTTTGAGTGAAGCCAAATTTTTTTTTTTCGGAAAAATGATTTTTTTTTGGAGTTCTAGTTGCCCCCGCAAGAGTTCTGTTAAATAGCTTTACAACTTTTTTTGATCAGACAAATATTTACAACGGTACGCTCGAGTCAAGTTTGTGAAATTGCCCCGGCCCCCCAACGGAAAAAAATCGTTACTAACCACTGAACTATCAAAAAAAAGTACATAGAACTCCAGAACTTTGCGAGAGGCAACCAGAACTGATTTTCAATTTTTTCCTTCGACTGAGTAGTAGATTGATCGCGCGATGGAATGCTTCGAGTGAAAACAAATGTCTTTTTTTGAAAAAATCAATTTTTTTTGGAGTTCTGGTTGCCCCCGCAAGAGTTCTGCTAAATAGCTTTACAACTTTTTTTGATCAGACAAATATTTACAACGGTACACTCGAGTAAATTTTATGAATGCCCCCCCCCCTAACGGAAAAAAAATAATTACTAACAACCGAACTATGAATGAAAAATACATAGAAGTCCAGAACTATGCAAAAGGCAACTAGAACTGATTTTCATTTTTTACCTCCGACTGAGCGGTAGATTGATGGCACGATGGAATGCTTTGAATGAGACCAAATTTTTTTTTTCGGAAAAATGGATTTTTTTTCGGAGTTCTGGTTGCCCCCGCAAGAGTTCTGCTAAATAGCTTTACAACTTTTTTTGATCAGACAAATATTTACAACGGTACACTCGAATAAATTTTGTGAATGCCCCCCCCCCCTAACGGAAAAAAAATCGTTACCAACAACCGAACTGTCAATAAAAAGTACATAGAACTCCAGAACTATGCGAGAAGAACCAGAACTGATTTTCATTTTTTTCCTCCGACTGAGCAGTAGATTGATGGCACCATGGAATGCTTTGAGTGAACCCAAATTATTTTTTTCGGAAAAATAATTTTTTTTGGAGTTCTGATTGCCCCCGCAAGAGTTCTGTTAAATAGCTTTACAACTTTTTTGATTAGACAAATATTGACAACGGTACACTCGAGTAGATTTCGTGAAGATGCCCCCCCCCTCCCCCGCCGTCCTAACGGAAAAAAGTCGTTACTAACAACCGAACTATGAATGAAAAGTACATAGAAGTCCAGAACTATGCGAGAGGAACCAGAACTGATTTTCATTTTTTTCCTCCGACTGAGCAGTAGATTGATGGCACGATGGAATGCTTTGAGTGAACCCAAATTTTTTTTTCTCGGAAAAATGATTTTCTTTGGAGTTCTGGTTGCCCCCGCAAGAGTTCTGTTAAATAGCTTTACAACTTTTTTTGATCAGACAAATATTGACAACGGTACACTCGAGTAGATTTCGTGAAGATGCCCCCGCCCCCCTCCCCCACCCACCTAACGGAAAAAAGTCGTTACTAACAACCGAACTATGAATGAAAAGTACATAGAAGTCCAGAACTATGCGAGAGGAACCAGAACTGATTTTCATTTTTTTCCTCCGACTGAGCAGTAGATTGATGGCACGATGGAATGCTTTCAGTGAACCCAAATTTTTTTTTTCGGAAAAATGATTTTTTTTGGAGTTCTGGTTGCCCCCGCAAGAGTTCTGTTAAATAGCTTTACAACTCTTTTTGATCAGACAAATATTTACAACGGTACGCTCGAGTCAAGTTTGTGAAATTGCCCCCGCCCCCCAACGGAAAAAAATCGTTACTAACCACTGAACTATCAAAAAAAGTACATAGAACTCCAGAACTTTGCGAGAGGCAACCAGAACTGATTTTCAATTTTTTCCTTCGACTGAGTAGTAGATTGATGGCGCGATGGAATGCTTCGAGTGAAAACAAATGTCTTTTTTTGAAAAAATCAATTTTTTTGGAGTTCTGGTTGCCCCCGCAAGAGTTCTGCTAAATAGCTTTACAACTTTTTTTGATCAGACAAATATTTACAACGGTACACTCGAGTAAATTTTGTGAATGCCCCCCCCCCCAACGGAAAAAAAATCATTACTAACAACCGAACTATGAAAGAAAAATACATAGAAGTCCAGAACTATGCAAAAGGCAACTAGAACTGATTTTCATTTTTTACCTCCGACTGAGCGGTAGATTGATGGCACGATGGAATGCTTTGAATGAGACCAAATTTTTTTTTTCGGAAAAATGCATTTTTTTTCGGAGTTCTAGTTGCCCCCGCAAGAGTTCTGCTAAATAGCTTTACAACTTTTTTTGATCAGACAAATATTGACAACGGTACACTCGAGTAGATTTCGTGAAGATGCCCCCACCCTCCTAACGGAAAAAAGTCGTTACTAACAACCGAACTATGAATGAAAAGTACATAGAAGTCCAGAACTATGCGAGAGGAACGAGAACTGATTTTCATTTTTTTCCTCCGACTGAGCAGTAGATTGATGGCACGATGGAATGCTTTAAGTGAACCCAAATTTTTTTTTTCGGAAAAATGATTTTTTTTTGGAGTTCTGGTTGCCCCCGCAGGAGTTCTGTTAAATAGCTTTACAACTTTTTTTGATCAGACAAATATTGACAATGGTACACTCGAGTAGATTTCGTGAAGATGCCCCCACCCTCCTAACGGAAAAAAGTCGTTACTAACAACCGAACTATGAATGAAAAGTACATAGAAGTCCAGAACTATGCGAGAGGAACCAGAACTGATTTTCATTTTTTTCCGCCGACTGAGCAGTAGATTGATGGCACGATGGAATGCCTTGAGTGACCCCAAATTTTTTTTTCTCCGAAAAATGATTTTTTTTGGAGTTCTGGTTGCCCCCGCAAGAGTTCTGTTAAATAGCTTTATAACTTTTTTTGATCAGACAAATATTTACAACGGTACGCTCGAGTAAAGTTTGTGAAGTAACCCCCCCCCCACCCGCCCCCTAACGGAAAAAAAATCGTTACTAACCACTGAACTATCAATAAAAAGTACATAGAACTCCAGAACTTTGCGAGAGGCAACCAGAACTTATTTTCCATTTTTTCCTCCGACTGAGCAGTAGATTGATGGCATGATGGAATTCTTTGAGTGAACCCAAATTTTTTTTTTCGGAAAAATGATTTTTTTTTGGAGTCCTGGTTGCCCCCGCAAGAGTTCTGTTAAATAGCTTTACAACTTTTTTTGATCAGACAAATATTTACAACGGTACGCTCGAGTCAAGTTTGTGAAATTGCCCCGGCCCCCCAACGGAAAAAAATCGTTACTAACCACTGAACTATCAAAAAAAAGTACATAGAACTCCAGAACTTTGCCAGAGGCAACCAGAACTGATTTTCAATTTTTTCCTTCGACTGAGTAGTAGATTGATCGCGCGATGGAATGCTTCGAGTGAAAACAAATGTCTTTTTTTGGCAAAAATCAATTTTTTTGGAGTTCTGGTTGCCCCCGCAAGAGTTCTACTAAATAGCTATACAACTTTTTTTGATCAGACAAATATTTACAACGGTACACTCGAGTAAATTTTGTGAATGCCACCACCCCCCCCCCCCACCCCTAACGGAAAAGAAATAATTACTAACAACCGAACTATGAATGAAAAATACATAGAAGTCCAGAACTATGCAAAAGGCAACTAGAACTGATTTTCATTTTTTAGCTCCGACTGAGCGGTAGATTGATGGCACGATGGAATCCTTTGAATGAGACCAAATTTTTTTTTTCGGAAAAATGCATTTTTTTTCGGAGTTCTGGTTGCCCCCCGCAAGAGTTCTGCTAAATAGCTTTACAACTTTTTTTGATCAGACAAATATTTACAACGGTACACTCGAATAAATTTTGTGAATGCCCCCCCCCCTATATCGGAAAAAAAATCGTTACCAACAACCGAACTGTCAATAAAAAGTACATAGAACTCCAGAACTATGCGAGAAGAACCAGAACTGATTTTCATTTTTTTCCTCCGACTGAGCAGTAGATTGATGGCACCATGGAATGCTTTGAGTGAACCCAAATTATTTTTTTCGGAAAAATGATTTTTTTTGGAGTTCTGATTGCCCCCGCAAGAGTTCTGTTAAATAGCTTTACAACTTTTTTTGATCAGACAAATATTGACAACGGTACACTCGAGTAGATTTCGTGAAGATGCCCCCCCCTCCCCCGCCCTCCTAACGGAAAAAAGTCGTTACTAACAACCGAACTATGAATGAAAAGTACATAGAAGTCCAGAACTATGCGAGAGGAACCAGAACTGATTTTCATTTTTTTCCTCCGACTGAGCAGTAGATTGACGGCAAGATGGAATGCTTTAAGTGAACCCAAATTTTTTTTTTCGGAAAAATGATTTTTTTTGGAGTTCTGGTTGCCCCCGCAGGAGTTCTGTTAAATAGCTTTACAACTTTTTTTGATCAGACAAATATTGACAACAGTACACTCGAGTAGATTTCGTGAAGATGCCCCCCCCCCCCTCCCCCACCCTCCTAACGGAAAAAAGTCGATACTAACAACCGAACTATGAATGAAAAGTACATAGAAGTCCAGAACTATGCGAGAGGAACCAGAACTGATTTTCATTTTTTTCCTCCGACTGAGCAGTAGATTGATGGCACGATGGAATGCCTTGAGTGACCCCAAATTTTTTTTTCTCGGAAAAATGATTTTTTTTGGAGTTCTGGTTGCCCCCGCAAGAGTTCTGTTAAATAGCTTTATAACTTTTTTTGATCAGACAAATATTTACAACGGTACGCTCGAGTAAAGTTTGTGAAGTAGCCCCCCCCCCCCACCCGCCCCCTAACGGAAAAAAAATCGTTACTAACCACTGAACTATCAATAAAAAGTACATAGAACTCCAGAACTTTGCGAGAGGCAACCAGAACTGATTTTCCATTTTTTCCTCCGACTGAGCAGTAGATTGATGGCACGATGGAATTCTTTGAGTGAACCCAAATTTTTTTTTCGGAAAAATGATTTTTTTTGGAGTTCTGGTTGCCCCCGCAAGAGTTCTGTTAAATAGCTTTACAACTTTTTTTGATCAGACAAATATTTACAACGGTACGCTCGAGTCAAGTTTGTGAAATTGCCCCCGCCCCCCAACGGAAAAAAATCGTTACTAACCACTGAACTATCAAAAAAAAGTACATAGAACTCCAGAACTTTGCGAGAGGCAACCAGAACTGATTTTAAATTTTTTCCTTCGACTGAGTAGTAGATTGATGGCGCGATGGAATGCTTCGAGTGAAAACAAATGTCTTTTTTTGAAAAAATCAATTTTTTTGGAGTTCTGGTTGCCCCCGCAAGAGTTCTGCTAAATAGCTTTACAACTTTTTTTGATCAGACAAATATTTACAACGGTACACTCGAGTAAATTTTGTGAATGCCCCCCCCCCCCTAACGGAAAAAAAATCATTACTAACAACCGAACTATGAATGAAAAATACATAGAAGTCCAGAACTATGCAAAAGGCAACCAGAACTGATTTTCATTTTTTTCCTCCGACTGAGCAGTAGATTGATGGCACCATGGAATGCTTTGAGTGAACCCAAATTATTTTTTTCGGAAAAATGATTTTTTTTGGAGTTCTGATTGCCCCCGCAAGAGTTCTGTTAAATAGCTTTACAACTTTTTTGATTAGACAAATATTGACAACGGTACACTCGAGTAGATTTCGTGAAGATGCCCCCCCCCCCTCCCCCGACCCACCTAACGGAAAAAAGTCGTTACTAACAACCGAACTATGAATGAAAAGTACATAGAAGTCCAGAACTATGCGAGAGGAACCAGAACTGATTTTCATTTTTTTCCTCCGACTGAGCAGTAGATTGATGGCACGATGGAATGCCTTGAGTGACCCCAAATTTTTTTTTCTCGGAAAAATGATTTTTTTTGGAGTTCTGGTTGCCCCCGCAAGAGTTCTCTTAAATAGCTTTATAACTTTTTTTGATCAGACAAATATTTACAACGGTACGCTCGAGTAAAGTTTGTGAAGTAGCCCCCCCCCCCGCCCGCCCCCTAACGGAAAAAAAATCGTTACTAACCACTGAACTATCAATAAAAAGTACATAGAACTCCAGAACTTTGCGAGAGGCAACCAGAACTGATTTTCCATTTTTTCCTCCGACTGAGCAGTAGATTGATGGCACGATGGAATTCTTTGAGTGAACCCAAATTTTTTTTTTCGGAAAAATGATTTTTTTTTGGAGTTCTGGTTGCCCCCGCAAGAGTTCTGTTAAATAGCTTTACAACTTTTTTTGATCAGACAAATATTTACAACGGTACGCTCGAGTCAAGTTTGTGAAATTGCCCCGGCCCCCCAACTGAAAAAAATCGTTACTAACCGCTGAACTATCAAAAAAAAGTACATAGAACTCCAGAACTTTGCGAGAGGCAACCAGAACTGATTTTCAATTTTTTCCTTCGACTGAGTAGTAGATTGATGGCGCGATGGAATGCTTCGAGTGAAAACAAATGTCTTTTTTTGAAAAAATCAATTTTTTTGGAGTTCTGGTTGCCCCTGCAAGAGTTCTGCTAAATAGCTTTAGAACTTTTTTTGATCAGACAAATATTTACAACGGTACACTCGAGTAAATTTTGTGAATGCCCCCCCCCCCCCCTAACGGAAAAAAATCATTACTAACAACCGAACTATGAATGAAAAATACATAGAAGTCCAGAACTATGCAAAAGGCAACTAGAACTGATTTTCATTTTTTACCTCCGACTGAGCGGTAGATTGATGGCACGATGGAATGCTTTGAATGAGACCAAATTTTTTTTTTCGCAAAAATGCATTTTTTTTCGGAGTTCTGGTTGCCCCCGCAAGAGTTCTGCTAAATAGCTTTACAACTTTTTTTGATCAGACAAATATTGACAACGGTACACTCGAGTAGATTTCGTGAAGATGCCCCCCCCCCTCCCCCACCCTCTTAACGAAAAAAGTCGTTACTAACAACCGAACTATGAATGAAAAGTACATAGAAGTCCAGAACGATGCGAGAGGAACCAGAACTGATTTTCATTTTTTTCCTCCGACTGAGCAGTAGATTGATGGCACGATGGAATGCTTTAAGTGAACCCAAATTTTTTTTTTTCGGAAAAATGATTTTTTTTGGAGTTCTGGTTGCCCCCGCAGGAGTTCTGTTAAATAGCTTTAGAACTTTTTTTGATCAGACAAATATTGACAACGGTACACTCGAGTAGATTTCGTGAAGATGCCCCCCCCTCCCCCGCCCTCCTAACGGAAAAAAGTCGTTACTAACAACCGAACTATGAATGAAAAGTACATAGAAGTCCAGAACTATGCGAGAGGAACCAGAACTGATTTTCATTTTTTTCCTCCGACTGAGCAGTAGATTGATGGCACGATGGAATGCTTTAAGTGAACCCAAATTTTTTTTTTCGGAAAAATGATTTTTTTTGGAGTTGTGGTTGCCCCCGCAAGAGTTCTGTTAAATAGCTTTACAACTCTTTTTGATCAGACAAATATTTACAACGGTACGCTCGAGTCAAGTTTGTGAAATTGCCCCCGCCCCCCAACGGAAAAAAATCGTTACTAACCGCTGAACTATCAAAAAAAAGTACATAGAACTCCAGAACTTTGCGAGAGGCAACCAGAACTGATTTTCAATTTTTTCCTTCGACTGAGTAGTAGATTGATGGCGCGATGGAATGCTTCGAGTGAAAACAAATGTCTTTTTTTGAAAAAATCAATTTTTTTGGAGTTCTGGTTGCCCCCGCAAGAGTTCTGCTAAATAGCTTTACAACTTTTTTTGATCAGACAAGTATTTACAACGGTACACTCGAGTAAATTTTGTGAATGCCCCCCCCCCTCCTAACGGAAAAAAAATCATTACTAACAAGCGAACTATGAATGAAAAATACATAGAAGTCCAGAACTATGCAAAAGGCAACTAGAACTGATTTTCATTTTTTACCTCCGACTGAGCGGTAGATTGATGGCACGATGGAATGCTTTGAATGAGACCAAATTTTTTTTTTCGGAAAAATGAATTTTTTTTCGGAGTTCTGGTTGCCCCCGCAAGAGTTCTGCTAAATAGCTTTACAACTTTTTTTGATCAGACAAATATTTACAACGGTACACTCGAATAAATTTTGTGAATGCCCCCCCCCCTAACAGAAAAAAAATCGTTACCAACAACCGAACTGTCAGTAAAAAGTACATAGAACTCCAGAACTATGCGAGAAGAAACAGAACTGATTTTCATTTTTTTCCTCCGACTGAGCAGTAGATTGATGGCACCATGGAATGCTTTGAGTGAACCCAAATTATTTTTTTCGGAAAAATGATTTTTTTTGGAGTTCTGATTGCCCCCGCAAGAGTTCTGTTAAATAGCTTTACAACTTTTTTGATTAGACAAATATTGACAACGGTACACTCGAGTAGATTTCGTGAAGATGCCCCCCCCTCCCCCACCCTCCTAACGGAAAAAAGTCGTTACTAACAACCGAACTATGAATGAAAAGTACATAGAAGTCCAGAACTATGCGAGAGGAACCAGAACAGATTTTCATTTTTTTCCTCCGACTGAGCAGTAGATTGATGGCACGATGGAATGCTTTCAGTGAACCCAATTTTTTTTTTTCTCGGAAAAATGATTTTTTTTGGAGTTCTGGTTGCCCCCGCAGGAGTTCTGTTAAATAGCTTTACAACTTTTTTTGATCCGACAAATATTGACAACGGTACACTCGAGTAGATTTCGTGAAGGTGCCCCCCCCCCCCCCCCACCCACCTAACGGAAAAAAGTCGATACTAACAACCGAACTATGAATGAAAAGTACATAGAAGTCCAGAACTATGCGAGAGGAACCAGAACTGATTTTCATTTTTTTCCTCCGACTGAGCAGTAGATTGATGGCACGATGGAATGCCTTGAGTGACCCCACATTTTTTTTTCTCGGAAAAATGATTTTTTTTGGAGTTCTGGTTGCTTCCGCAAGAGTTCTGTTAAATAGCTTTATAACTTTTTTTGATCAGACAAATATTTACAACGGTACGCTCGAGTAAAGTTTGTGAAGTAGCCCCCCCCCCCACCCGCCCCCTAACGGAAAAAAAATCGTTACTAACCACTGAACTATCAATAAAAAGTACATAGAACTCCAGAACTATGCGAGAGGCAACCAGAACTGATTTTCCATTTTTTCCTCCGACTGAGCAGTAGATTGATGGCACGATGGAATTCTTTGAGTGAACCCAAATTTTTTTTTCGGAAAAATGATTTTTTTTGGAGTTCTGGTTGCCCCCGCAAGAGTTCTGTTAAATAGCTTTACAACTTTTTTTGATCAGACAAATATTTACAACGGTACGCTCGAGTCAAGTTTGTGAAATTGCCCCCGCCCCCCAACGGAAAAAAATCGTTACTAACCACTGAACTATCAAAAAAAAGTACATAGAACTCCAGAACTTTGCGAGAGGCAACCAGAACTGATTTTCAATTTTTTCCTTCGACTGAGTAGTAGATTGATGGCGCGATGGAATGCTTCGAGTGAAAACAAATGTCTTTTTTTGAAAAAATCAATTTTTTTGGAGTTCTGGTTGCCCCCGCAAGAGTTCTGCTAAATAGCTTTACAACTTTTTTTGATCAGACAAATATTTACAACGGTACACTCGAGTAAATTTTGTGAATGCCCCCCCCCCCCCCGAACGGAAAAAAAATCATGATTAACAACCGAACTATGAATGAAAAATACATAGAAGTCCAGAACTATGCAAAAGGCAACCAGAACTGATTTTCATTTTTTTCCTCCGACTGAGCAGTAGATTGATGGCACCATGGAATGCTTTGAGTGAACCCAAATTATTTTTTGCGGAAAAATGATTTTTTTTTGGAGTTCTGATTGCCCCCGCAAGAGTTCTGTTAAATAGCTTTACAACTTTTTTGATTAGACAAATATTGACAACGGTACACTCGAGTAGATTTCGTGAAGATGCCCCCCCCCCTCCCCCGCCCTCCTAACGGAAAAAAGTCGTTACTAACAACCGAACTATGAATGAAAAGTACATAGAAGTCCAGAACTATGCGAGAGGAGCCAGAACTGATTTTCATTTTTTTCCTCCGACTGAGCAGTAGATTGATGGCACGATGGAATGCTTTAATTGAACCCAAATTTTTTTTTCGGAGAAATGATTTTTTTTTGGAGTTCTGGTTGCCCCCGCAGGAGTTCTGTTAAATAGCTTTAACACTTTTTTTGATCAGACAAATATTGACAACGGTACACTCGAGTAGATTTCGTGAAGATGCCCCCCCCTCCCCCGCCCACCTAACGGAAAAAAGTCGATACTAACAACCGAACTATGATTGAAAAGTACATAGAATTCCAGAACTATGCGAGAGGAACCAGAACTGATTTTCATTTTTTTCCTCCGACTGAGCAGTAGATTGATGGCACGATGGAATGCCTTGAGTGACCCCAAATTTTTTTTTCTCGGAAAAGTGATTTTTTTTGGAGTTCTGGTTGCCCCCGCAAGAGTTCTGTTAAATAGCTTTATAACTTTTTTGATCAGACAAATATTTACAACGGTACGCTCGAGTAAAGTTTGTGAAGTAGCCCCCCCCCCACCCGCCCCCTAACGGAAAAAAAATCGTTACTAACCACTGAACTATCAATAAAAAGTACATAGAACTCCAGAACTTTGCGAGAGGCAACCAGAACTGATTTTCCATTTTTTCCTCCGTCTGAGCAGTAGATTGATGGCACGATGAAATTCTTTGAGTGAACCCAAATTTTTTTTTTCGGAAAAATGATTTTTTTTGGAGTTCTGGTTGCCCCCGCAAGAGTTCTGTTCAATAGCTTTACAACTTTTTTTGATCAGACAAATATTTACAACGGTACGCTCGAGTCAAGTTTGTGAAATTGCCCCCGCCCCCCAACGGAAAAAAATCGTTACTAACCACTGAACTATCGAAAAAAAGTACATAGAACTCCACAACTTTGCGAGAGGCAACCAGAACTGATTTTCAATTTTTTCCTTCGACTGAGTAGTAGATTGATGGCGCGATGGAATGCTTCGAGTGAAAACAAATGTCTTTTTTTGAAAAAATCAATTTTTTTGGAGTTCTGGTTGCCCCCGCAAGAGTTCTGCTAAATAGCTTTACAACTTTTTTTGATCAGACAAATATTTACAACGGTACACTCGAATAAATTTTGTGAATGCCCCCCCCCCTAACGGAAAAAAAATCGTTACCAACAACCGAACTGTCAATAAAAAGTACATAGAACTCCAGAACTATGCGAGAAGAACCAGAACTGATTTTCATTTTTTTCCTCCGACTGAGCAGTAGATTGATGGCACCATGGAATGCTTTGAGTGAACCCAAATTATTTTTTTCGGAAAAATAATTTTTTTTGGAGTTCTGATTGCCCCCGCAAGAGTTCTGTTAAATAGCTTTACAACTTTTTTGATTAGACAAATATTGACAACGGTACACTCGAGTAGATTTCGTGAAGATGCCCCCCCCCCTCCCCCGCCGTCCTAACGGAAAAAAGTCGTTACTAACAACCGAACTATGAATGAAAAGTACATAGAAGTCCAGAACTATGCGAGAGGAACCAGAACTGATTTTCATTTTTTTCCTCCGACTGAGCAGTAGATTGATGGCACGATGGAATGCTTTGAGTGAACCCAAATTTTTTTTTCTCGGAAAAATGATTTTCTTTGGAGTTCTGGTTGCCCCCGCAAGAGTTCTGTTAAATAGCTTTACAACTTTTTTTGATCAGACAAATATTGACAACGGTACACTCGAGTAGATTTCGTGAAGATGCCCCCGCCCCCCTCCCCCACCCACCTAACGGAAAAAAGTCGTTACTAACAACCGAACTATGAATGAAAAGTACATAGAAGTCCAGAACTATGCGAGAGGAACCAGAACTGATTTTCATTTTTTTCCTCCGACTGAGCAGTAGATTGATGGCACGATGGAATGCTTTCAGTGAACCCAAATTTTTTTTTTCGGAAAAATGATTTTTTTTGGAGTTCTGGTTGCCCCCGCAAGAGTTCTGTTAAATAGCTTTACAACTCTTTTTGATCAGACAAATATTTACAACGGTACGCTCGAGTCAAGTTTGTGAAATTGCCCCCGCCCCCCAACGGAAAAAAATCGTTACTAACCACTGAACTATCAAAAAAAAGTACATAGAACTCCAGAACTTTGCGAGAGGCAACCAGAACTGATTTTCAATTTTTTCCTTCGACTGAGTAGTAGATTGATGGCGCGATGGAATGCTTCGAGTGAAAACAAATGTCTTTTTTTGAAAAAATCAATTTTTTTGGAGTTCTGGTTGCCCCCGCAAGAGTTCTGCTAAATAGCTTTACAACTTTTTTTGATCAGACAAATATTTACAACGGTACACTCGAGTAAATTTTGTGAATGCCCCCCCCCCCAACGGAAAAAAAATCATTACTAACAACCGAACTATGAAAGAAAAATACATAGAAGTCCAGAACTATGCAAAAGGCAACTAGAACTGATTTTCATTTTTTACCTCCGACTGAGCGGTAGATTGATGGCACGATGGAATGCTTTGAATGAGACCAAATTTTTTTTTTCGGAAAAATGCATTTTTTTTCGGAGTTCTAGTTGCCCCCGCAAGAGTTCTGCTAAATAGCTTTACAACTTTTTTTGATCAGACAAATATTGACAACGGTACACTCGAGTAGATTTCGTGAAGATGCCCCCACCCTCCTAACGGAAAAAAGTCGTTACTAACAACCGAACTATGAATGAAAAGTACATAGAAGTCCAGAACTATGCGAGAGGAACGAGAACTGATTTTCATTTTTTTCCTCCGACTGAGCAGTAGATTGATGGCACGATGGAATGCTTTAAGTGAACCCAAATTTTTTTTTTCGGAAAAATGATTTTTTTTTGGAGTTCTGGTTGCCCCCGCAGGAGTTCTGTTAAATAGCTTTACAACTTTTTTTGATCAGACAAATATTGACAATGGTACACTCGAGTAGATTTCGTGAAGATGCCCCCACCCTCCTAACGGAAAAAAGTCGTTACTAACAACCGAACTATGAATGAAAAGTACATAGAAGTCCAGAACTATGCGAGAGGAACCAGAACTGATTTTCATTTTTTTCCGCCGACTGAGCAGTAGATTGATGGCACGATGGAATGCCTTGAGTGACCCCAAATTTTTTTTTCTCCGAAAAATGATTTTTTTTGGAGTTCTGGTTGCCCCCGCAAGAGTTCTGTTAAATAGCTTTATAACTTTTTTTGATCAGACAAATATTTACAACGGTACGCTCGAGTAAAGTTTGTGAAGTAACCCCCCCCCCACCCGCCCCCTAACGGAAAAAAAATCGTTACTAACCACTGAACTATCAATAAAAAGTACATAGAACTCCAGAACTTTGCGAGAGGCAACCAGAACTTATTTTCCATTTTTTCCTCCGACTGAGCAGTAGATTGATGGCATGATGGAATTCTTTGAGTGAACCCAAATTTTTTTTTTCGGAAAAATGATTTTTTTTTGGAGTCCTGGTTGCCCCCGCAAGAGTTCTGTTAAATAGCTTTACAACTTTTTTTGATCAGACAAATATTTACAACGGTACGCTCGAGTCAAGTTTGTGAAATTGCCCCGGCCCCCCAACGGAAAAAAATCGTTACTAACCACTGAACTATCAAAAAAAAGTACATAGAACTCCAGAACTTTGCCAGAGGCAACCAGAACTGATTTTCAATTTTTTCCTTCGACTGAGTAGTAGATTGATCGCGCGATGGAATGCTTCGAGTGAAAACAAATGTCTTTTTTTGGCAAAAATCAATTTTTTTGGAGTTCTGGTTGCCCCCGCAAGAGTTCTACTAAATAGCTATACAACTTTTTTTGATCAGACAAATATTTACAACGGTACACTCGAGTAAATTTTGTGAATGCCACCACCCCCCCCCCCCCCCCACCCCTAACGGAAAAGAAATAATTACTAACAACCGAACTATGAATGAAAAATACATAGAAGTCCAGAACTATGCAAAAGGCAACTAGAACTGATTTTCATTTTTTAGCTCCGACTGAGCGGTAGATTGATGGCACGATGGAATGCTTTGAATGAGACCAAATTTTTTTTTTCGGAAAAATGCATTTTTTTTCGGAGTTCTGGTTGCCCCCGCAAGAGTTCTGCTAAATAGCTTTACAACTTTTTTTGATCAGACAAATATTTACAACGGTACAATCGAATAAATTTTGTGAATGCCCCCCCCCCTATATCGGAAAAAAAATCGTTACCAACAACCGAACTGTCAATAAAAAGTACATAGAACTCCAGAACTATGCGAGAAGAACCAGAACTGATTTTCATTTTTTTCCTCCGACTGAGCAGTAGATTGATGGCACCATGGAATGCTTTGAGTGAACCCAAATTATTTTTTTCGGAAAAATGATTTTTTTTGGAGTTCTGATTGCCCCCGCAAGAGTTCTGTTAAATAGCTTTACAACTTTTTTTGATCAGACAAATATTGACAACGGTACACTCGAGTAGATTTCGTGAAGATGCCCCCCCCTCCCCCGCCCTCCTAACGGAAAAAAGTCGTTACTAACAACCGAACTATGAATGAAAAGTACATAGAAGTCCAGAACTATGCGAGAGGAACCAGAACTGATTTTCATTTTTTTCCTCCGACTGAGCAGTAGATTGACGGCAAGATGGAATGCTTTAAGTGAACCCAAATTTTTTTTTTCGGAAAAATGATTTTTTTTGGAGTTCTGGTTGCCCCCGCAGGAGTTCTGTTAAATAGCTTTACAACTTTTTTTGATCAGACAAATATTGACAACAGTACACTCGAGTAGATTTCGTGAAGATGCCCCCCCCCCCCTCCCCCACCCTCCTAACGGAAAAAAGTCGATACTAACAACCGAACTATGAATGAAAAGTACATAGAAGTCCAGAACTATGCGAGAGGAACCAGAACTGATTTTCATTTTTTTCCTCCGACTGAGCAGTAGATTGATGGCACGATGGAATGCCTTGAGTGACCCCAAATTTTTTTTTCTCGGAAAAATGATTTTTTTTGGAGTTCTGGTTGCCCCCGCAAGAGTTCTGTTAAATAGCTTTATAACTTTTTTTGATCAGACAAATATTTACAACGGTACGCTCGAGTAAAGTTTGTGAAGTAGCCCCCCCCCCCCCCCACCCGCCCCCTAACGGAAAAAAAATCGTTACTAACCACTGAACTATCAATAAAAAGTACATAGAACTCCAGAACTTTGCGAGAGGCAACCAGAACTGATTTTCCATTTTTTCCTCCGACTGAGCAGTAGATTGATGGCACGATGGAATTCTTTGAGTGAACCCAAATTTTTTTTTCGGAAAAATGATTTTTTTTGGAGTTCTGGTTGCCCCCGCAAGAGTTCTGTTAAATAGCTTTACAACTTTTTTTGATCAGACAAATATTTACAACGGTACGCTCGAGTCAAGTTTGTGAAATTGCCCCCGCCCCCCAACGGAAAAAAATCGTTACTAACCACTGAACTATCAAAAAAAAGTACATAGAACTCCAGAACTTTGCGAGAGGCAACCAGAACTGATTTTCAATTTTTTCCTTCGACTGAGTAGTAGATTGATGGCGCGATGGAATGCTTCGAGTGAAAACAAATGTCTTTTTTTGAAAAAATCAATTTTTTTGGAGTTCTGGTTGCCCCCGCAAGAGTTCTGCTAAATAGCTTTACAACTTTTTTTGATCAGACAAATATTTACAACGGTACACTCGAGTAAATTTTGTGAATGCCCCCCCCCCCTAACGGAAAAAAAATCATTACTAACAACCGAACTATGAATGAAAAATACATAGAAGTCCAGAACTATGCAAAAGGCAACCAGAACTGATTTTCATTTTTTTCCTCCGACTGAGCAGTAGATTGATGGCACCATGGAATGCTTTGAGTGAACCCAAATTATTTTTTTCGGAAAAATGATTTTTTTTGGAGTTCTGATTGCCCCCGCAAGAGTTCTGTTAAATAGCTTTACAACTTTTTTGATTAGACAAATATTGACAACGGTACACTCGAGTAGATTTCGTGAAGATGCCCCCCCCCCCCTCCCCCGACCCACCTAACGGAAAAAAGTCGTTACTAACAACCGAACTATGAATGAAAAGTACATAGAAGTCCAGAACTATGCGAGAGGAACCAGAACTGATTTTCATTTTTTTCCTCCGACTGAGCAGTAGATTGATGGCACGATGGAATGCCTTGAGTGACCCCAAATTTTTTTTTCTCGGAAAAATGATTTTTTTTGGAGTTCTGGTTGCCCCCGCAAGAGTTCTCTTAAATAGCTTTATAACTTTTTTTGATCAGACAAATATTTACAACGGTACGCTCGAGTAAAGTTTGTGAAGTAGCCCCCCCCCCCACCCGCCCCCTAACGGAAAAAAAATCGTTACTAACCACTGAACTATCAATAAAAAGTACATAGAACTCCAGAACTTTGCGAGAGGCAACCAGAACTGATTTTCCATTTTTTCCTCCGACTGAGCAGTAGATTGATGGCACGATGGAATTCTTTGAGTGAACCCAAATTTTTTTTTTCGGAAAAATGATTTTTTTTTGGAGTTCTGGTTGCCCCCGCAAGAGTTCTGTTAAATAGCTTTACAACTTTTTTTGATCAGACAAATATTTACAACGGTACGCTCGAGTCAAGTTTGTGAAATTGCCCCGGCCCCCCAACTGAAAAAAATCGTTACTAACCGCTGAACTATCAAAAAAAAGTACATAGAACTCCAGAACTTTGCGAGAGGCAACCAGAACTGATTTTCAATTTTTTCCTTCGACTGAGTAGTAGATTGATGGCGCGATGGAATGCTTCGAGTGAAAACAAATGTCTTTTTTTGAAAAAATCAATTTTTTTGGAGTTCTGGTTGCCCCCGCAAGAGTTCTGCTAAATAGCTTTAGAACTTTTTTTGATCAGACAAATATTTACAACGGTACACTCGAGTAAATTTTGTGAATGCCCCCCCCCCCTAACGGAAAAAAATCATTACTAACAACCGAACTATGAATGAAAAATACATAGAAGTCCAGAACTATGCAAAAGGCAACTAGAACTGATTTTCATTTTTTACCTCCGACTGAGCGGTAGATTGATGGCACGATGGAATGCTTTGAATGAGACCAAATTTTTTTTTTCGCAAAAATGCATTTTTTTTCGGAGTTCTGGTTGCCCCCGCAAGAGTTCTGCTAAATAGCTTTACAACTTTTTTTGATCAGACAAATATTGACAACGGTACACTCGAGTAGATTTCGTGAAGATGCCCCCCCCCCCTCCCCCACCCTCTTAACGAAAAAAGTCGGTACTAACAACCGAACTATGAATGAAAAGTACATAGAAGTCCAGAACGATGCGAGAGGAACCAGAACTGATTTTCATTTTTTTCCTCCGACTGAGCAGTAGATTGATGGCACGATGGAATGCTTTAAGTGAACCCAAATTTTTTTTTTTCGGAAAAATGATTTTTTTTGGAGTTCTGGTTGCCCCCGCAGGAGTTCTGTTAAATAGCTTTAGAACTTTTTTTGATCAGACAAATATTGACAACGGTACACTCGAGTAGATTTCGTGAAGATGCCCCCCCCCTCCCCCGCCCTCCTAACGGAAAAAAGTCGTTACTAACAACCGAACTATGAATGAAAAGTACATAGAAGTCCAGAACTATGCGAGAGGAACCAGAACTGATTTTCATTTTTTTCCTCCGACTGAGCAGTAGATTGATGGCACGATGGAATGCTTTAAGTGAACCCAAATTTTTTTTTTCGGAAAAATGATTTTTTTTGGAGTTGTGGTTGCCCCCGCAAGAGTTCTGTTAAATAGCTTTACAACTCTTTTTGATCAGACAAATATTTACAACGGTACGCTCGAGTCAAGTTTGTGAAATTGCCCCCGCCCCCCAACGGAAAAAAATCGTTACTAACCGCTGAACTATCAAAAAAAAGTACATAGAACTCCAGAACTTTGCGAGAGGCAACCAGAACTGATTTTCAATTTTTTCCTTCGACTGAGTAGTAGATTGATGGCGCGATGGAATGCTTCGAGTGAAAACAAATGTCTTTTTTTGAAAAAATCAATTTTTTTGGAGTTCTGGTTGCCCCCGCAAGAGTTCTGCTAAATAGCTTTACAACTTTTTTTGATCAGACAAGTATTTACAACGGTACACTCGAGTAAATTTTGTGAATGCCCCCCCCCCCCCTCCTAACGGAAAAAAAATCATTACTAACAAGCGAACTATGAATGAAAAATACATAGAAGTCCAGAACTATGCAAAAGGCAACTAGAACTGATTTTCATTTTTTACCTCCGACTGAGCGGTAGATTGATGGCACGATGGAATGCTTTGAATGAGACCAAATTTTTTTTTTCGGAAAAATGAATTTTTTTTCGGAGTTCTGGTTGCCCCCGCAAGAGTTCTGCTAAATAGCTTTACAACTTTTTTTGATCAGACAAATATTTACAACGGTACACTCGAATAAATTTTGTGAATGCCCCCCCCCCTAACAGAAAAAAAATCGTTACCAACAACCGAACTGTCAGTAAAAAGTACATAGAACTCCAGAACTATGCGAGAAGAAACAGAACTGATTTTCATTTTTTTCCTCCGACTGAGCAGTAGATTGATGGCACCATGGAATGCTTTGAGTGAACCCAAATTATTTTTTTCGGAAAAATGATTTTTTTTGGAGTTCTGATTGCCCCCGCAAGAGTTCTGTTAAATAGCTTTACAACTTTTTTGATTAGACAAATATTGACAACGGTACACTCGAGTAGATTTCGTGAAGATGCCCCCCCCTCCCCCACCCTCCTAACGGAAAAAAGTCGTTACTAACAACCGAACTATGAATGAAAAGTACATAGAAGTCCAGAACTATGCGAGAGGAACCAGAACAGATTTTCATTTTTTTCCTCCGACTGAGCAGTAGATTGATGGCACGATGGAATGCTTTCAGTGAACCCAATTTTTTTTTTTCTCGGAAAAATGATTTTTTTTGGAGTTCTGGTTGCCCCCGCAGGAGTTCTGTTAAATAGCTTTACAACTTTTTTTGATCCGACAAATATTGACAACGGTACACTCGAGTAGATTTCGTGAAGGTGCCCCCCCCCCCCCCCACCCACCTAACGGAAAAAAGTCGATACTAACAACCGAACTATGAATGAAAAGTACATAGAAGTCCAGAACTATGCGAGAGGAACCAGAACTGATTTTCATTTTTTTCCTCCGACTGAGCAGTAGATTGATGGCACGATGGAATGCCTTGAGTGACCCCACATTTTTTTTTCTCGGAAAAATGATTTTTTTTGGAGTTCTGGTTGCTTCCGCAAGAGTTCTGTTAAATAGCTTTATAACTTTTTTTGATCAGACAAATATTTACAACGGTACGCTCGAGTAAAGTTTGTGAAGTAGCCCCCCCCCCCACCCGCCCCCTAACGGAAAAAAAATCGTTACTAACCACTGAACTATCAATAAAAAGTACATAGAACTCCAGAACTATGCGAGAGGCAACCAGAACTGATTTTCCATTTTTTCCTCCGACTGAGCAGTAGATTGATGGCACGATGGAATTCTTTGAGTGAACCCAAATTTTTTTTTCGGAAAAATGATTTTTTTTGGAGTTCTGGTTGCCCCCGCAAGAGTTCTGTTAAATAGCTTTACAACTTTTTTTGATCAGACAAATATTTACAACGGTACGCTCGAGTCAAGTTTGTGAAATTGCCCCCGCCCCCCAACGGAAAAAAATCGTTACTAACCACTGAACTATCAAAAAAAAGTACATAGAACTCCAGAACTTTGCGAGAGGCAACCAGAACTGATTTTCAATTTTTTCCTTCGACTGAGTAGTAGATTGATGGCGCGATGGAATGCTTCGAGTGAAAACAAATGTCTTTTTTTGAAAAAATCAATTTTTTTGGAGTTCTGGTTGCCCCCGCAAGAGTTCTGCTAAATAGCTTTACAACTTTTTTTGATCAGACAAATATTTACAACGGTACACTCGAGTAAATTTTGTGAATGCCCCCCCCCCCCGAACGGAAAAAAAATCATGATTAACAACCGAACTATGAATGAAAAATACATAGAAGTCCAGAACTATGCAAAAGGCAACCAGAACTGATTTTCATTTTTTTCCTCCGACTGAGCAGTAGATTGATGGCACCATGGAATGCTTTGAGTGAACCCAAATTATTTTTTGCGGAAAAATGATTTTTTTTTGGAGTTCTGATTGCCCCCGCAAGAGTTCTGTTAAATAGCTTTACAACTTTTTTGATTAGACAAATATTGACAACGGTACACTCGAGTAGATTTCGTGAAGATGCCCCCCCCCCCTCCCCCGCCCTCCTAACGGAAAAAAGTCGTTACTAACAACCGAACTATGAATGAAAAGTACATAGAAGTCCAGAACTATGCGAGAGGAGCCAGAACTGATTTTCATTTTTTTCCTCCGACTGAGCAGTAGATTGATGGCACGATGGAATGCTTTAATTGAACCCAAATTTTTTTTTCGGAGAAATGATTTTTTTTTGGAGTTCTGGTTGCCCCCGCAGGAGTTCTGTTAAATAGCTTTAACACTTTTTTTGATCAGACAAATATTGACAACGGTACACTCGAGTAGATTTCGTGAAGATGCCCCCCCCTCCCCCGCCCACCTAACGGAAAAAAGTCGATACTAACAACCGAACTATGATTGAAAAGTACATAGAATTCCAGAACTATGCGAGAGGAACCAGAACTGATTTTCATTTTTTTCCTCCGACTGAGCAGTAGATTGATGGCACGATGGAATGCCTTGAGTGACCCCAAATTTTTTTTTCTCGGAAAAGTGATTTTTTTTGGAGTTCTGGTTGCCCCCGCAAGAGTTCTGTTAAATAGCTTTATAACTTTTTTGATCAGACAAATATTTACAACGGTACGCTCGAGTAAAGTTTGTGAAGTAGCCCCCCCCCCCACCCGCCCCCTAACGGAAAAAAAATCGTTACTAACCACTGAACTATCAATAAAAAGTACATAGAACTCCAGAACTTTGCGAGAGGCAACCAGAACTGATTTTCCATTTTTTCCTCCGTCTGAGCAGTAGATTGATGGCACGATGAAATTCTTTGAGTGAACCCAAATTTTTTTTTTCGGAAAAATGATTTTTTTTGGAGTTCTGGTTGCCCCCGCAAGAGTTCTGTTCAATAGCTTTACAACTTTTTTTGATCAGACAAATATTTACAACGGTACGCTCGAGTCAAGTTTGTGAAATTGCCCCCGCCCCCCAACGGAAAAAAATCGTTACTAACCACTGAACTATCGAAAAAAAGTACATAGAACTCCACAACTTTGCGAGAGGCAACCAGAACTGATTTTCAATTTTTTCCTTCGACTGAGTAGTAGATTGATGGCGCGATGGAATGCTTCGAGTGAAAACAAATGTCTTTTTTTGAAAAAATCAATTTTTTTGGAGTTCTGGTTGCCCCCGCAAGAGTTCTGCTAAATAGCTTTACAACTTTTTTTGATCAGACAAATATTTACAACGGTACACTCGAGTAAATTTTGTGAATGCCCCCCCCCCCCTAACGGAAAAAAAATCATTACTAACAACCGAACTATGAATGAAAAATACATAGAAGTCCAGAACTATGCAAAAGGCAACCAGAACTGATTTTCATTTTTTTCCTCCGACTCAGCAGTAGATTGATGGCACCATGGAATCCTTTGAGTGAACCCAAATTATTTTCTTCGGAAAAATGATTTTTTTTTGGAGTTCTGATTGCCCCCGCAGGAGTTCTGTTAAATAGCTTTACAACTTTTTTTGATCAGACAAATATTGACAACGGTACACTCGAGTAGATTTCGTGAAGATGCCCCCCCCCTCCCCCACCCGCCTAACGGAAAAAAGTCGTTACTAACAACCGAACTATGAATGAAAAGTACATAGAAGTCCAGAACTATGCGAGAGGAACCAGAACTGATTTTCATTTTTTTCCTCCGACTGAGCAGTAGATTGATGGCACGATGGAATGCTTTAATTGAACCCAAATTTTTTTTTTTCGGAAAAATGATTTTTTTTTGGAGTTCTGGTTGCCCCCGCAGGAGTTCTGTTAAATAGCTTTACAACTTTTTTTGATCAGACAAATATTGACAACGGTACACTCGAGTAGATTTCGTGAAGATGCCCCCCCCCCTCCCCCACCCTCCTAACGGAAAAAAGTCGATACTAACAACCGAACTATGAATGAAAAGTACATAGAAGTCCAGAACTATGCGAGAGGAACCAGAACTGATTTTCATTTTTTTCCTCCGACTGAGCAGTAGATTGATGGCACGATGGAATGCCTTGAGTGACCCCAAATTTTTTTTCTCGGAAAAATGATTTTTTTTGGAGTTCTGGTTGCCCCCGCAAGAGTTCTGTTAAATAGCTTTACAACTTTTTTTGATCAGACAAATATTTACAACGGTACGCTCGAGTCAAGTTTGTGAAATTGCCCCCGCCCCCCAACGGAAAAAAATCGTTACTAACCACTGAACTATCGAAAAAAAGTACATAGAACTCCACAACTTTGCGAGAGGCAACCAGAACTGATTTTCAATTTTTTCCTTCGACTGAGTAGTAGATTGATGGCGCGATGGAATGCTTCGAGTGAAATCAAATGTCTTTTTTTTGAAAAAATCAATTTTTTTGGAGTTCTGGTTGCCCCCGCAAGAGTTCTGCTAAATAGCTTTACAACTTTTTTTGATCAGACAAATATTTACAACGGTACACTCGAGTAAATTTTGTGAATGCCCCTACCCCCCTAACGGAAAAAAAATCATTACTAACAACCGAACTATGAATGAAAAATACATAGAAGTCCAGAACTATGCAAAAGGCAACCAGAACTGATTTTCATTTTTTTCCTCCGACTGAGCAGTAGATTGATGGCACCATGGAATGCTTTGAGTGAACCCAAATTATTTTTTTCGGAAAAATGATTTTTTTTTGGAGTTCTGATTGCCCCCGCAAGAGTTCTGTTAAATAGCTTTACAACTTTTTTGATTAGACAAATATTGACAACGGTACACTCGAGTAGATTTCGTGAAGATGCCCCCCCCTTCCCCACCCTCCTAACGGAAAAAAGTCGTTACTAACAACCGAACTATGAATGAAAAGTACATAGAAGTCCAGAACTATGCGAGAGGAACCAGAACTGATTTTCATTTTTTTCCTCCGACTGAGCAGTAGATTGATGGCACGATGGAATGCTTTAATTGAACCCAAATTTTTTTTTTCGGAAAAATGATTTTTTTTTGGAGTTCTGGTTGCCCCCGCAGGAGTTCTGTTAAATAGCTTTACAACTTTTTTTGATCAGACAAATATTGACAACGGTACACTCGAGTAGATTTCGTGAAGATGCCCCCCCCCTCCCCCACCCGCCTAACGGAAAAAAGTCGTTACTAACAACCGAACTATGAATGAAAAGTACATAGAAGTCCAGAACTATGCGAGGGAACCAGAACTGATTTTCATTTTTTTCCTCCGACTGAGCAGTAGATTGATGGCACGATGGAATGCTTTGAGTGACCCCAAATTTTTTTTTCTCGGAAAAATGATTTTTTTTGGAGTTCTGGTTGCCTCCGCAAGAGTTCTGTTAAATAGCTTTATAACTTTTTTTGATCAGACAAATATTTACAACGGTACGCTAGAGTAAAGTTTGTGAAGTAGCCCCCCCCCCCACCCGCCCCCTAACGGAAAAAAAATCGTTACTAACCACTGAACTATCAATAAAAAGTACATAGAACTCCAGAACTTTGCGAGAGGCAACCAGAACTGATTTTCCATTTTTTCCTCCGACTGAGCAGTAGATTGATGGCACGATGGAATTCTTTGAGTGAACCCAAATTTTTTTTTTCGGAAAAATGATTTTTTTTTGGAGTTCTGGTTGCCCCCGCAAGAGTTCTGTTAAATAGCTTTACAACTTTTTTTGATCAGACAAATATTTACAACGGTACGCTCGAGTCAAGTTTGTGAAATTGCCCCCGCCCCCCAACGGAAAAAAATTGTTACTAACCACTGAACTATCAAAAAAAAGTACATAGAACTCCATAACTTTGCGAGAGGTAACCAGAACTGATTTTCAATTTTTTCCTTCGACTGAGTAGTAGATTGATGGCGCGATGGGACGCTTCGAGTGAAAACAAATGTCTTTTTTTTAAAAAATCAATTTTTTTGGAGTTCTGATTGCCCCCGCAAGAGTTCTGCTAAATAGCTTTACAACTTTTTTTGATCAGACAAATATTTACAACGGTACACTCGAGTAAATTTTGTGAATGCCCCCCCCCCCCTAACGGAAAAAAAATCATTACTAACAACCGAACTATGAATGAAAAATACATAGAAGTCCAGAACTATGCAAAAGGCAACTAGAACTGATTTTCATTTTTTACCTCCGACTGAGCGGTAGATTGATGGCACGATGGAATGCTTTGAATGAGACCAAATTTTTTTTTTCGGAAAAATGCATTTTTTGTCGGAGTTCTGGTTGCCCCCGCAAGAGTTCTGCTAAATAGCTTTACAACTTTTTTTGATCAGACAAATATTTACAACGGTACACTCGAATAAATTTTGTGAATGCCCCCCCCCCCTAACGGAAAAAAAATCGTTACCAACAACCGAACTGTCAATAAAAAGTACATAGAACTCCAGAACTATGCGAGAGGAACCTGAACTGATTTTCATTTTTTTCCTCCGACTGAGCAGTAGATTGATGGCACCATGGAATGCTTTGAGTGAACCCAAATTATTTTTTTCGGAAAAATGATTTTTTTTTGGAGTTCTGATTGCCCCCGCAAGAGTTCTGTTAAATAGCTTTACAACTTTTTTGATTAGACAAATATTGACAACGGTACACTCGAGTAGATTTCGTGAAGATGCCCCCCCCTCCCCCACCCTCCTAACGGCAAAAAGTCGATACTAACAACCGAACTATGAATGAAAAGTACATAGAAGTCCAGAACTATGCGAGAGGAACCAGAACTGATTTTCATTTTTTTCCTCCGACTGAGCAGTAGATTGACGGCAAGATGGAATGCTTTAAGTGAACCCAAATTTTTTTTTTCGGAAAAATGATTTTTTTTGGAGTTCTGGTTGCCCCCGCAGGAGTTCTGTTAAATAGCTTTACAACTTTTTTTGATCAGACAAATATTGACAACAGTACACTCGAGTAGATTTCGTGAAGATGCCCCCCCCCTCCCCCACCCTCCTAACGGAAAAAAGTCGATACTAACAACCGAACTATGAATGAAAAGTACATAGAAGTCCAGAACTATGCGAGAGGAACCAGAACTGATTTTCATTTTTTTCCTCCGACTGAGCAGTAGATTGATGGCACGATGGAATGCCTTGAGTGACCCCAAATTTTTTTTTCTCGGAAAAATGATTTTTTTTGGAGTTCTGGTTGCCCCCGCAAGAGTTCTGTTAAATAGCTTTATAACTTTTTTTGATCAGACAAATATTTACAACGGTACGCTCGAGTAAAGTTTGTGAAGTAGCCCCCCCCCCCACCCGCCCCCTAACGGAAAAAAAATCGTTACTAACCACTGAACTATCAATAAAAAGTACATAGAACTCCAGAACTTTGCGAGAGGCAACCAGAACTGATTTTCCATTTTTTCCTCCGACTGAGCAGTAGATTGATGGCACGATGGAATTCTTTGAGTGAACTCAAATTTTTTTTTCGGAAAAATGATTTTTTTTGGAGTTCTGGTTGCCCCCGCAAGAGTTCTGTTAAATAGCTTTACAACTTTTTTTGATCAGACAAATATTTACAACGGTACGCTCGAGTCAAGTTTGTGAAATTGCCCCCGCCCCCCAACGGAAAAAAATCGTTACTAACCACTGAACTATCAAAAAAAAGTACATAGAACTCCAGAACTTTGCGAGAGGCAACCAGAACTGATTTTCAATTTTTTCCTTCGACTGAGTAGTAGATTGATGGCGCGATGGAATGCTTCGAGTGAAAACAAATGTCTTTTTTTGAAAAAATCAATTTTTTTGGAGTTCTGGTTGCCCCCGCAAGAGTTCTGCTAAATAGCTTTACAACTTTTTTTGATCAGACAAGTATTTACAACGATACACTCGAGTAAATTTTGTGAATGCCCCCCTCCCTCCTAGCGGAAAAAAAATCATTACTAACAAGCGAACTATGAATGAAAAATACATAGAAGTCCAGAACTATGCAAAAGGCAACTAGAACTGATTTTCATTTTTTACCTCCGACTGAGCGGTAGATTGATGGCACGATGGAATGCTTTGAATGAGACCAAATTTTTTTTTTCGGAAAAATGAATTTTTTTTCGGAGTTCTGGTTGCCCCCGCAAGAGTTCTGCTAAATAGCTTTACAACTTTTTTTGATCAGACAAATATTTACAACGGTACACTCGAATAAATTTTGTGAATGCCCCCCCCCCTAACAGAAAAAAAATCGTTACCAACAACCGAACTGTCAGTAAAAAGTACATAGAACTCCAGAACTATGCGAGAAGAAACAGAACTGATTTTCATTTTTTTCCTCCGACTGAGCAGTAGATTGATGGCACCATGGAATGCTTTGAGTGAACCCAAATTATTTTTTTCGGAAAAATGATTTTTTTTGGAGTTCTGATTGCCCCCGCAAGAGTTCTGTTAAATAGCTTTACAACTTTTTTGATTAGACAAATATTGACAACGGTACACTCGAGTAGATTTCGTGAAGATGCCCCCCCCTCCCCCACCCTCCTAACGGAAAAAAGTCGTTACTAACAACCGAACTATGAATGAAAAGTACATAGAAGTCCAGAACTATGCGAGAGGAACCAGAACAGATTTTCATTTTTTTCCTCCGACTGAGCAGTAGATTGATGGCACGATGGAATGCTTTCAGTGAACCCAATTTTTTTTTTTCTCGGAAAAATGATTTTTTTTGGAGTTCTGGTTGCCCCCGCAGGAGTTCTGTTAAATAGCTTTACAACTTTTTTTGATCCGACAAATATTGACAACGGTACACTCGAGTAGATTTCGTGAAGGTGCCCCCCCCCCACCCCCACCCACCTAACGGAAAAAAGTCGATACTAACAACCGAACTATGAATGAAAAGTACATAGAAGTCCAGAACTATGCGAGAGGAACCAGAACTGATTTTCATTTTTTTCCTCCGACTGAGCAGTAGATTGATGGCACGATGGAATGCCTTGAGTGACCCCACATTTTTTTTTCTCGGAAAAATGATTTTTTTTGGAGTTCTGGATGCCCCCGCAAGAGTTCTGTTAAATAGCTTTATAACTTTTTTTGATCAGACAAATATTTACAACGGTACGCTCGAGTAAAGTTTGTGAAGTAGCCCCCCCCCCCCACCCGCCCCCTAACGGAAAAAAAATCGTTACTAACCACTGAACTATCAATAAAAAGTACATAGAACTCCAGAACTTTGCGAGAGGCAACCAGAACTGATTTTCCATTTTTTCCTCCGACTGAGCAGTAGATTGATGGCACGATGGAATTCTTTGAGTGAACCCAAATTTTTTTTCCGGAAAAATGATTTTTTTTTGAGTTCTGGTTGCCCCCGCAAGAGTTCTGTTAAATAGCTTTACAACTTTTTTTGATCAGACAAATATTTACAACGGTACGCTCGAGTCAAGTTTGTGAAATTGCCCCCGCCCCCCAACGGAAAAAAATCGTTACTAACCACTGAACTATCAAAAAAAAGTACATAGAACTCCAGAACTTTGCGAGAGGCAACCAGAACTGATTTTCAATTTTTTCCTTCGACTGAGTAGTAGATTGATGGCGCGATGGAATGCTTCGAGTGAAAACAAATGTCTTTTTTTGAAAAAATCAATTTTTTTGGAGTTCTGGTTGCCCCCGCAAGAGTTCTGCTAAATAGCTTTACAACTTTTTTTGATCAGACAAGTATTTACAACGATACACTCGAGTAAATTTTGTGAATGCCCCCCTCCCTCCTAGCGGAAAAAAAATCATTACTAACAAGCGAACTATGAATGAAAAATACATAGAAGTCCAGAACTATGCAAAAGGCAACTAGAACTGATTTTCATTTTTTACCTCCGACTGAGCGGTAGATTGATGGCACGATGGAATGCTTTGAATGAGACCAAATTTTTTTTTTCGGAAAAATGAATTTTTTTTCGGAGTTCTGGTTGCCCCCGCAAGAGTTCTGCTAAATAGCTTTACAACTTTTTTTGATCAGACAAATATTTACAACGGTACACTCGAATAAATTTTGTGAATGCCCCCCCCCCTAACAGAAAAAAAATCGTTACCAACAACCGAACTGTCAGTAAAAAGTACATAGAACTCCAGAACTATGCGAGAAGAAACAGAACTGATTTTCATTTTTTTCCTCCGACTGAGCAGTAGATTGATGGCACCATGGAATGCTTTGAGTGAACCCAAATTATTTTTTTCGGAAAAATGATTTTTTTTGGAGTTCTGATTGCCCCCGCAAGAGTTCTGTTAAATAGCTTTACAACTTTTTTGATTAGACAAATATTGACAACGGTACACTCGAGTAGATTTCGTGAAGATGCCCCCCCCTCCCCCACCCTCCTAACGGAAAAAAGTCGTTACTAACAACCGAACTATGAATGAAAAGTACATAGAAGTCCAGAACTATGCGAGAGGAACCAGAACAGATTTTCATTTTTTTTCCTCCGACTGAGCAGTAGATTGATGGCACGATGGAATGCTTTCAGTGAACCCAATTTTTTTTTTTCTCGGAAAAATGATTTTTTTTGGAGTTCTGGTTGCCCCCGCAGGTGTTCTGTTAAATAGCTTTACAACTTTTTTTGATCCGACAAATATTGACAACGGTACACTCGAGTAGATTTCGTGAAGGTGCCCCCCCCCCCCCACCCCCACCCACCTAACGGAAAAAAGTCGATACTAACAACCGAACTATGAATGAAAAGTACATAGAAGTCCAGAACTATGCGAGAGGAACCAGAACTGATTTTCATTTTTTTCCTCCGACTGAGCAGTAGATTGATGGCACGATGGAATGCCTTGAGTGACCCCACATTTTTTTTTCTCGGAAAAATGATTTTTTTTGGAGTTCTGGTTGCCCCCGCAAGAGTTCTGTTAAATAGCTTTATAACTTTTTTTGATCAGACAAATATTTACAACGGTACGCTCGAGTAAAGTTTGTGAAGTAGCCCCCCCCCCCCCCCCACCCGCCCCCTAACGGAAAAAAAATCGTTACTAACCACTGAACTATCAATAAAAAGTACATAGAACTCCAGAACTTTGCGAGAGGCAACCAGAACTGATTTTCCATTTTTTCCTCCGACTGAGCAGTAGATTGATGGCACGATGGAATTCTTTGAGTGAACCCAAATTTTTTTTCCGGAAAAATGATTTTTTTTTGAGTTCTGGTTGCCCCCGCAAGAGTTCTGTTAAATAGCTTTACAACTTTTTTTGATCAGACAAATATTTACAACGGTACGCTCGAGTCAAGTTTGTGAAATTGCCCCCGCCCCCCAACGGAAAAAAATCGTTACTAACCACTGAACTATCAAAAAAAAGTACATAGAACTCCAGAACTTTGCGAGAGGCAACCAGAACTGATTTTCAATTTTTTCCTTCGACTGAGTAGTAGATTGATGGCGCGAAGGAATGCTTCGAGTGAAAACAAATGTCTTTTTTTGAAAAAATCAATTTTTTTGGAGTTCTGGTTGCCCCCGCAAGAGTTCTGCTAAATAGCTTTACAACTTTTTTTGATCAGACAAATATTTACAACGGTACACTCGAGTAAATTTTGTGAATGCCCCCCCCCCCGAACGGAAAAAAAATCATGATTAACAACCGAACTATGAATGAAAAATACATAGAAGTCCAGAACTATGCAAAAGGCAACCAGAACTGATTTTCATTTTTTTCCTCCGACTGAGCAGTAGATTGATGGCACCATGGAATGCTTTGAGTGAACCCAAATTATTTTTTGCGGAAAAATGATTTTTTTTTGGAGTTCTGATTGCCCCCGCAAGAGTTCTGTTAAATAGCTTTACAACTTTTTTGATTAGACAAATATTGACAACGGTACACTCGAGTAGATTTCGTGAAGATGCCCCCCCCCCTTCCCCGCCCTCCTAACGGAAAAAAGTCGTTACTAACAACCGAACTATGAATGAAAAGTACATAGAAGTCCAGAACTATGCGAGAGGAGCCAGAACTGATTTTCATTTTTTTCCTCCGACTGAGCAGTAGATTGATGGCACGATGGAATGCTTTAATTGAACCCAAATTTTTTTTTTCGGAGAAATGATTTTTTTTTGGAGTTCTGGTTGCCCCCGCAGGAGTTCTGTTAAATAGCTTTAACACTTTTTTTGATCAGACAAATATTGACAACGGTACACTCGAGTAGATTTCGTGAAGATGCCCCCCCCTCCCCCGCCCCCCTAACGGAAAAAAGTCGATACTAACAACCGAACTATGAATGAAAAGTACATAGAAGTCCAGAACTATGCGAGAGGAACCAGAACTGATTTTCATTTTTTTCCTCCGACTGAGCAGTAGATTGATGGCACGATGGAATGCCTTGAGTGACCCCAAATTTTTTTTTCTCGGAAAAGTGATTTTTTTTGGAGTTCTGGTTGCCCCCGCAAGAGTTCTGTTAAATAGCTTTATAACTTTTTTGATCAGACAAATATTTACAACGGTACGCTCGAGTAAAGTTTGTGAAGTAGCCCCCCCCCCCCACCCGCCCCCTAACGGAAAAAAAATCGTTACTAACCACTGAACTATCAATAAAAAGTACATAGAACTCCAGAACTTTGCGAGAGGCAACCAGAACTGATTTTCCATTTTTTTCCTCCGTCTGAGCAGTAGATTGATGGCACGATGAAATTCTTTGAGTGAACCCAAATTTTTTTTTTCGGAAAAATGATTTTTTTTGGAGTTCTGGTTGCCCCCGCAAGAGTTCTGTTCAATAGCTTTACAACTTTTTTTGATCAGACAAATATTTACAACGGTACGCTCGAGTCAAGTTTGTGAAATTGCCCCCGCCCCCCAACGGAAAAAAATCGTTACTAACCACTGAACTATCGAAAAAAAGTACATAGAACTCCACAACTTTGCGAGAGGCAACCAGAACTGATTTTCAATTTTTTCCTTCGACTGAGTAGTAGATTGATGGCGCGATGGAATGCTTCGAGTGAAAACAAATGTCTTTTTTTGAAAAAATCAATTTTTCTGGAGTTCTGGTTGCCCCCGCAAGAGTTCTGCTAAATAGCTTTACAACTTTTTTTGATCAGACAAATATTTACAACGGTACACTCGAGTAAATTTTGTGAATGCCCCCCCCCCCTAACGGAAAAAACATCATTACTAACAACCGAACTATGAATGAAAAATACATAGAAGTCCAGAACTATGCAAAAGGCAACCAGAACTGATTTTCATTTTTTTCCTCCGACTCAGCAGTAGATTGATGGCACCATGGAATCCTTTGAGTGAACCCAAATTATTTTCTTCGGAAAAATGATTTTTTTTTGGAGTTCTGATTGCCCCCGCAGGAGTTCTGTTAAATAGCTTTACAACTTTTTTTGATCAGACAAATATTGACAACGGTACACTCGAGTAGATTTCGTGAAGATGCCCCCCCCCCCTCCCCCACCCGCCTAACGGAAAAAAGTCGTTACTAACAACCGAACTATGAATGAAAAGTACATAGAAGTCCAGAACTATGCGAGACGAACCAGAACTGATTTTCATTTTTTTCCTCCGACTGAGCAGTAGATTGATGGCACGATGGAATGCTTTAATTGAACCCAAATTTTTTTTTTTCGGAAAAATGATTTTTTTTGGAGTTCTGGTTGCCCCCGCAGGAGTTCTGTTAAATAGCTTTACAACTTTTTTTGATCAGACAAATATTGACAACGGTACACTCGAGTAGATTTCGTGAAGATGCCCCCCCCCCCTCCCCCACCCTCCTAACGGAAAAAAGTCGATACTAACAACCGAACTATGAATGAAAAGTACATAGAAGTCCAGAACTATGCGAGAGGAACCAGAACTGATTTTCATTTTTTTCCTCCGACTGAGCAGTAGATTGATGGCACGATGGAATGCCTTGAGTGACCCCAAATTTTTTTTTCTCGGAAAAATGATTTTTTTTGGAGTTCTGGTTGCCCCCGCAAGAGTTCTGTTAAATAGCTTTACAACTTTTTTTGATCAGACAAATATTTACAACGGTACGCTCGAGTCAAGTTTGTGAAATTGCCCCCGCCCCCCAACGGAAAAAAATCGTTACTAACCACTGAACTATCGAAAAAAAAGTACATAGAACTCCACAACTTTGCGAGAGGCAACCAGAACTGATTTTCAATTTTTTCCTTCGACTGAGTAGTAGATTGATGGCGCGATGGAATGCTTCGAGTGAAATCAAATGTCTTTTTTTTGAAAAAATCAATTTTTTTGGAGTTCTGGTTGCCCCCGCAAGAGTTCTGCTAAATAGCTTTACAACTTTTTTTGATCAGACAAATATTTACAACGGTACACTCGAGTAAATTTTGTGAATGCCCCTACCCCCCTAGCGGAAAAAAAATCATTACTAACAACCGAACTATGAATGAAAAATACATAGAAGTCCAGAACTATGCAAAAGGCAACCAGAACTGATTTTCATTTTTTTCCTCCGACTGAGCAGTAGATTGATGGCACCATGGAATGCTTTGAGTGAACCCAAATTATTTTTTTCGGAAAAATGATTTTTTTTTGGAGTTCTGATTGCCCCCGCAAGAGTTCTGTTAAATAGCTTTACAACTTTTTTGATTAGACAAATATTGACAACGGTACACTCGAGTAGATTTCGTGAAGATGCCCCCCCCTTCCCCACCCTCCTAACGGAAAAAAGTCGTTACTAACAACCGAACTATGAATGAAAAGTACATAGAAGTCCAGAACTATGCGAGAGGAACCAGAACTGATTTTCATTTTTTTCCTCCGACTGAGCAGTAGATTGATGGCACGATGGAATGCTTTAATTGAACCCAAATTTTTTTTTTCGGAAAAATGATTTTTTTTTGGAGTTCTGGTTGCCCCCGCAGGAGTTCTGTTAAATAGCTTTACAACTTTTTTTGATCAGACAAATATTGACAACGGTACACTCGAGTAGATTTCGTGAAGATGCCCCCCCCCCTCCCCCACCCGCCTAACGGAAAAAAGTCGTTACTAACAACCGAACTATGAATGAAAAGTACATAGAAGTCCAGAACTATGCGAGAGGAACCAGAACTGATTTTCATTTTTTTCCTCCGACTGAGCAGTAGATTGATGGCACGATGGAATGCTTTGAGTGACCCCAAATTTTTTTTTCTCGGAAAAATGATTTTTTTTGGAGTTCTGGTTGCCTCCGCAAGAGTTCTGTTAAATAGCTTTATAACTTTTTTTGATCAGACAAATATTTACAACGGTACGCTAGAGTAAAGTTTGTGAAGTAGCCCCCCCCCCCACCCGCCCCCTAACGGAAAAAAAATCGTTACTAACCACTGAACTATCAATAAAAAGTACATAGAACTCCAGAACTTTGCGAGAGGCAACCAGAACTGATTTTCCATTTTTTCCTCCGACTGAGCAGTAGATTGATGGCACGATGGAATTCTTTGAGTGAACCCAAATTTTTTTTTTCGGTAAAATGATTTTTTTTTGGAGTTCTGGTTGCCCCCGCAAGAGTTCTGTTAAATAGCTTTACAACTCTTTTTGATCAGACAAATATTTACAACGGTACGCTCGAGTCAAGTTTGTGAAATTGCCCCCGCCCCCCATCGGAAAAAAATCGTTACTAACCACTGAACTATCAAAATAGTACATAGAACTCCAGAACTTTGCGAGAGGCAACCAGAACTGATTTTCAATTCTTTCCTTCGACTGACTAGTAGATTGATGGCGCGATGGAATGCTTCGAGTGAAAACAAATGTCTTTTTTTCGGAAAAATGCATGTTTTTTCGGAGTTCTGGTTGCCCCCGCAAGAGTTCTGCTAAATAGCTTTACAACTTTTTTTGATCAGACAAATATTGACAACGGTACACTCTAGTAGATTTCGTGAAGATGCCCCCCCCCCTCCCCCACCCTCTTAACGGAAAAAAGTCGTTACTAACAACCGAACTATGAATGAAAAGTACATAGAAGTCCAGAACTATGCGAGAGGAACCAGAACTGATTTTCATTTTTTTCCTCCGACTGAGCAGTAGATTGATGGCACGATGGAATGCTTTGAGTGACCCCAAATTTTTTTTTCTCGGAAAAATGATTTTTTTTGGAGTTCTGGTTGCCCCCGCAAGAGTTCTGTTAAATAGCTTTATAACTTTTTTTGATCAGACAAATATTTACAACGGTACGCTCGAGTAAAGTTTGTGAAGTAGCCCCCCCCCCACCCGCCCCCTAACGGAAAAAAAATCGTTACTAACCACTGAACTATCAATAAAAAGTACATAGAACTCCAGAACTTTGCGAGAGGCAACCAGAACTGATTTTCCATTTTTTCCTCCGACTGAGCAGTTGATTGATGGCACGATGGAATTCTTTGAGTGAACCCAAATTTTTTTTTTCGGAAAAATGATTTTTTTTGGAGTTCTGGTTGCCCCCGCAAGAGTTCTGTTAAATAGCTTTACAACTTTTTTTGATCAGACAAATATTTACAACGGTACGCTCGAGTCAAGTTTGTGAAATTGCCCCCGCCCCCCAACGGAAAAAAATTGTTACTAACCACTGAACTATCAAAAAAAAGTACATAGAACTCCAGAACTTTGCGAGAGGTAACCAGAACTGATTTTCAATTTTTTCCTTCGACTGGGTAGTAGATTGATGGCGCGATGGGACGCTTCGAGTGAAAACAAATGTCTTTTTTTTTTAAATCAATTTTTTTGGAGTTCTGGTTGCCCCCACAAGAGTTCTGCTAAATAGCTTTACAACTTTTTTTGATCAGACAAATATTTACAACGGTACACTCGAGTAAATTTTGTGAATGCCCCCCCCCCTAACGGAAAAAAAATCATTACTAACAACCGAACTATGAATGAAAAATACATAGAAGTCCAGAACTATGCAAAAGGCAACTAGAACTGATTTTCATTTTTTACCTCCGACTGAGCGGTAGATTGATGGCACGATGGAATGCTTTGAATGAGACCAAATTTTTTTTTTCGGAAAAATGCATTTTTTGTCGGAGTTCTGGTTGCCCCCGCAAGAGTTCTGCTAAATAGCTTTACAACTTTTTTTGATCAGACAAATATTTACAACGGTACACTCGAATAAATTTTGTGAATGCCCCCCCCCTAACGGAAAAAAAATCGTTACCAACAACCGAACTGTCAATAAAAAGTACATAGAATTCCAGAACTATGCAAGAGGAACCTGAACTGATTTTCATTTTTTTCCTCCGACTGAGCAGTAGATTGATGGCACCATGGAATGCTTTGAGTGAACCCAAATTATTTTTTTCGGAAAAATGATTTTTTTTTGGAGTTCTGATTGCCCCCGCAAGAGTTCTGTTAAATAGCTTTACAACTTTTTTGATTAGACAAATATTGACAACGGTACACTCGGGTAGATTTCGTGAAGATGCCCCCCCTCCCCCACCCTCCTAACGGCAAAAAGTCGATACTAACAACCGAACTATGAATGAAAAGTACATAGAAGTCCAGAACTATGCGAGAGGAACCAGAACTGATTTTCATTTTTTTCCTCCGACTAAGCAGTAGATTGATTGCACGATGGAATGCTTTGAGTGAACCCAAATTTTTTTTTCTCGGAAAAATGATTTTTTTTGGAGTTCTGGTTGCCCCCGCAAGAGTTCTGTTAAATAGCTTTACAACTTTTTTTGATCAGACAAATATTGACAACGGTACACTCGAGTAGATTTCGTGAAGATGCCCCCCCACCCCCACCCTCCTAACGGAAAAAAGTCGTTACTAACAACCGAACTATGAATGAAAAGTACATAGAAGTCCAGAACTATGCGAGAGGAACCAGAACTGATTTTCATTTTTTTCCTCCGACTGAGCAGTAGATTGATGGCACGATGGAATGCTTTAAGTGAACCCAAATTTATTTTTTCGGAAAAATGATTTTTTTTTGGAGTTCTGGTTGCCCCCGCAAGAGTTCTGTTAAATAGCTTTACAACTCTTTTTGATCAGACAAATATTTACAACGGTACGCTCGAGTCAAGTTTGTGAAATTGCCCCCGCCCCCCAACGGAAAAAAATCGTTACTAACCACTGAACTATCAAAAAAAAGTACATAGAACTCCAGAACTTTGCGAGAGGCAACCAGAACTGATTTTCAATTCTTTCCTTCGACTGACTAGTAGATTGATGGCGCGATGGAATGCTTCGAGTGAAAACAAATGTCTTTTTTTCGGAAAAATGCATGTTTTTTCGGAGTTCTGGTTGCCCCCGCAAGAGTTCTGCTAAATAGCTTTACAACTTTTTTTGATCAGACAAATATTGACAACGGTACACTCTAGTAGATTTCGTGAAGATGCCCCCCCCCCTCCCCCACCCTCTTAACGGAAAAAAGTCGTTACTAACAACCGAACTATGAATGAAAAGTACATAGAAGTCCAGAACTATGCGAGAGGAACCAGAACTGATTTTCATTTTTTTCCTCCGACTGAGCAGTAGATTGATGCCACGATGGATTGCTTTAAGTGAACCCAAATTTTTTTTTTCGGAAAAATGATTTTTTTTGGAGTTCTGGTTGCCCCCGCAGGAGTTCTGTTAAATAGCTTTACAACTTTTTTTGATCAGACAAATATTGACAACGGTACACTCGAGTAGATTTCGTGAAGATGCCCCCCCCCCTCCCCCACCCACCTAACAGAAAAAAGTCGTTACTAACAACCGAACTATGAATGAAAAGTACATAGAAGTCCAGAACTATGCGAGAGGAACCAGAACTGATTTTCATTTTTTTCCTCCGACTGAGCAGTAGATTGATGGCACGATGGAATGCCTTGAGTGACCCCAAATTTTTTTTTCTCGGAAAAATGATTTTTTTTGGAGTTCTGGTTGCCCCCGCAAGAGTTCTGTTAAATAGCTTTATAACTTTTTTTGATCAGACAAATATTTACAACGGTACGCTCGAGTAAAGTTTGTGAAGTAGCCCCCACCCCCCACCCGCCCCCAAACGGAAAAAAAATCGTTACTAACCACTGAACTATCAATAAAAAGTACATAGAACTCCAGAACTTTGCGAGAGGCAACCAGAACTGATTTTCCATTTTTTCCTCCGACTGAGCAGTAGATTGATGGCACGATGGAATTCTTTGAGTGAACCCAAATTTTTTTTTTCGGAAAAATGATTTTTTTTTGGAGTTCTGGTTGCCCCCGCAAGAGTTCTGTTAAATAGCTTTACAACTTTTTTTGATCAGACAAATATTTACAACGGTACGCTCGAGTCAAGTTTGTGAAATTGCCCCGGCCCCCCAACGGAAAAAAATCGTTACTAACCGCTGAACTATCAAAAAAAAGTACATAGAACTCCAGAACTTTGCGAGAGGCAACCAGAACTGATTTTCAATTTTTTCCTTCGACTGAGTAGTAGATTGATGGCGCGATGGAATGCTTCGAGTGAAAACAAATGTCTTTTTTTGAAAAAATCAATTTTTTTGGAGTTCTGGTTGCCCCCGCAAGAGTTCTGCTAAATAGCTTTAGAACTTTTTTTGATCAGACAAATATTTACAACGGTACACTCGAGTAAATTTTGTGAATGCCCCCCCCCCCCTAACGGAAAAAAATCATTACTAACAACCGAACTATGAATGAAAAATACATAGAAGTCCAGAACTATGCAAAAGCTAACTAGAACTGACTTTCATTTTTTACCTCCGACTGAGCGGTAGATTGATGGCACGATGGAATGCTTTGAATGAGACCAAATTTTTTTTTTCGGAAAAATGCTTTTTTTTCGGAGTTCTGGTTGCCCCCGCAAGAGTTCTGCTAAATAGCTTTACAACTTTTTTTGATCAGACAAATATTGACAACGGTACACTCGAGTAGATTTCGTGAAGATGCCCCCCCCCCACCCCCACCCTCTTAACGGAAAAAAGTCGTTACTAACAACCGAACTATGAATGAAAAGTACATAGAAGTCCAGAACTATGCGAGAGGAACCAGAACTGATTTTCATTTTTTTCCTCCGACTGAGCAGTAGATTGATGGCACGATGGAATGCTTTAAGTGAACCCAAATTTTTTTTTTCGGAAAAATGATTTTTTTTGGAGTTCTGGTTGCCCCCGCAGGAGTTCTGTTAAATAGCTTTACAACTTTTTTTGATCAGACAAATATTGACAACGGTACACTCGAGTAGATTTCGTGAAGATGCCCCCCCCCCTCCCCCGCCCTCCTAACGGAAAAAAGTCGTTACTAACAACCGAACTATGAATGAAAAGTACATAGAAGTCCAGAACTATGCGAGAGGAACCAGAACTGATTTTCATTTTTTTCCTCCGACTGAGCAGTAGATTGATGGCACGATGGAATGCCTTGAGTGACCCCAAATTTTTTTTTCTCGGAAAAATGATTTTTTTTGGAGTTCTGGTTGCCCCCGCAAGAGTTCTGTTAAATAGCTTTATAACTTTTTTTGATCAGACAAATATTTACAACGGTACGCTCGAGTAAAGTTTGTGAAGTAGCCCCCCCCCCCACCCGCCCCCTAACGGAAAAAAAATCGTTACTAACCACTGAACTATCAATAAAAAGTACATAGAACTCCAGAACTTTGCGAGAGGCAACCAGAACTGATTTTCCATTTTTTCCTCCGACTGAGCAGTAGATTGATGGCACGATGGAATTCTTTGAGTGAACCCAAATTTTTTTTTTCGGAAAAATGATTTTTTTTTTGGAGTTCTGGTTGCCCCCGCAAGAGTTCTGTTAAATAGCTTTACAACTTTTTTTGATCAGACAAATATTTACAACGGTACGCTCGAGTCAAGTTTGTGAAATTGCCCCCGCCCCCCAACGGAAAAAAATCGTTACTAACCAATGAACTATCAAAAAAAAGTACATAGAACTCCAGAACTTTGCGAGAGGCAACCAGAACTGATTTTCAATTTTTTCCTTCGACTGAGTAGTAGATTGATGGCGCGATGGAATGCTTCGAGTGAAAACAAATGTCTTTTTTTGAAAAAATCAATTTTTTTGGAGTTCTGGTTGCCCCCGCAAGAGTTCTGCTAAATAGCTTTACAACTTTTTTTGATCAGACAAATATTTACAACGGTACACTCGAGTAAATTTTGTGAACGCCCCCCCCCCCCTAACGGAAAAAAATCATTACTAACAACCGAACTATGAATGAAAAATACATAGAAGTCCAGAACTATGCAAAAGGCAACTAGAACTGATTTTCATTTTTTACCTCCGACTGAGCGGTAGATTGATGGCACGATGGAATGCTTTGAATGAGACCAAATTTTTTTTTTCGGAAAAATGCATTTTTTTTCGGAGTTCTGGTTGCCCCCGCAAGAGTTCTGCTAAATAGCTTTACAACTTTTTTTGATCAGACAAATATTGACAACGGTACACTCGAGTAGATTTCGTGAAGATGCCCCCCCCCCCTCCCCCACCCTCCTAACGGGAAAAAGTCGTTACTAACAACCGAACTATGAATGAAAAGTACATAGAAGTCCAGAACTATGCGAGAGGAACCAGAACTGATTTTCATTTTTTTCCTCCGACTGAGCAGTAGATTGATGGCACGATGGAATGCTTTAAGTGAACCCAAATTTTTTTTTTCGGAAAAATGATTTTTTTTGGAGTTCTGGTTGCCCCCGCAAGAGTTCTGTTAAATAGCTTTACAACTCTTTTTGATCAGACAAATATTTACAACGGTACGCTCGAGTCAAGTTTGTGAAATTGCCCCCGCCCCCCAACGGAAAAAAATCGTTACTAACCACTGAACTATCAAAAAAAAGTACATAGAACTCCAGAACTTTGCGAGAGGCAACCAGAACTGATTTTCAATTTTTTCCTTCGACTGAGTAGTAGATTGATGGCGCGATGGAATGCTTCGAGTGAAAACAAATGTCTTTTTTTGAAAAAATCAATTTTTTTGGAGTTCTGGTTGCCCCCGCAAGAGTTCTGCTAAATAGCTTTACAACTTTTTTTGATCAGACAAATATTTACAACGGTACACTCGAGTAAATTTTGTGAATGCCCCCCCCCCCCAACGGAAAAAAAATCATTACTAACAACCGAACTATGAATGAAAAATACATAGAAGTCCAGAACTATGCAAAAGGCAACTAGAACTGATTTTCATTTTTTACCTCCGACTGAGCGGTAGATTGATGGCACGATGGAATGCTTTGAATGAGACCAAATTTTTTTTTTCGGAAAAATGCATTTTTTTCGGAGTTCTGGTTGCCCCCGCAAGAGTTCTGCTAAATAGGTTTACAACTTTTTTTGATCAGACAAATTTTTACAACGGTACACTCGAATAAATTTTGTGAATGCCCCCCCCCCCCCTTAACGGAAAAAAAATCGTTACCAACAACCGAACTGTCAATAAAAAGTACATAGAACTCCAGAACTATGCGAGAGGAACCAGAACTGATTTTCATTTTTTTCCTCCGACTGAGCAGTAGATTGATGGCACCATGGAATGCTTTGAGTGAACCCAAATTATTTTTTTCGGAAAAATGATTTTTTTTTGGAGTTCTGATTACCCCCGCAAGAGTTCTGTTAAATAGCTTTACAACTTTTTTGATTAGACAAATATTGACAACGGTACACTCGAGTAGATTTCGTGAAGATGCCCCCCCCTCCCCCACCCTCCTAACGGAAAAAAGTCGTTACTAACAACCGAACTATGAATGAAAAGTACATAGAAGTCCAGAACTATGCAAAAGGCAACTAGAACTGATTTTCATTTTTTTCCTCCGACTGAGCAGTAGATTGATGGCACGATGGAATGCTTTGAGTGAACCCAATTTTTTTTTTTCTCGGAAAAATGATTTTTTTTGGAGTTCTGGTTGCCCCCGCAAGAGTTCTGTTAAATAGCTTTACAACTTTTTTTGATCAGACAACCATTGACAACGGTACACTCGAGTAGATTTCGTGAAGATGCCCCCCCCTCCCCCACCCTCCTAACGGAAAAAAGTCGTTACTAACAACCGAACTATGAATGAAAAGTACATAGAAGTCCAGAACTATGCGAGAGGAACCAGAACTGATTTTCATTTTTTTCCTCCGACTGAGCAGTAGATTGACGGCACGATGGAATGCTTTAAGTGAACCCAAATTTTTTTTTTCGGAAAAATGATTTTTTTTGGAGTTCTGGTTGCCCCCGCAGGAGTTCTGTTAAATAGCTTTACAACTTTTTTTGATCAGACAAATATTGACAACGGTACACTCGAGTAGATTTCGTGAAGATGCCCCCCCCCCCCCCCCACCCTCCTAACGGAAAAAAGTCGATACTAACAACCGAACTATGAATGAAAAGTACATAGAAGTCCAGAACTATGCGAGAGGAACCAGAACTGATTTTCATTTTTTTCCTCCGACTGAGCAGTAGATTGATGGCAGGATGGAATGCCTTGAGTGACCCCAAATTTTTTTTTCTCGGAAAAATGATTTTTTTTGGAGTTCTGGTTGCCCTCGCAAGAGTTCTGTTAAATAGCTTTATAACTTTTTTTGATCAGACAAATATTTACAACGGTACGCTCGAGTAAAGTTTGTGAAGTAGCCCTCCCCCCCCCCCCCACCCGCCCCCTAACGGAAAAAAAATCGTTACTAACCACTGAACTATCAATAAAAAGTACATAGAACTCCAGAACTTTGCGAGAGGCAACCAGAACTGATTTTCCATTTTTTCCTCCGACTGAGCAGTAGATTGATGGCACGATGGAATTCTTTGAGTGAACCCAAATTTTTTTTTCGGAAAAATGATTTTTTTTGGAGTTCTGGTTGCCCCCGCAAGAGTTCTGCTAAATAGCTTTACAACTTTTTTTGATCAGACAAATATTTACAACGGTACACTCGAGTAAATTTTGTGAATGCCCCCCCCCCCCCCCAACGGAAAAAAAATCATTACTAACAAACGAACTATGAATGAAAAATACATAGAAGTCCAGAACTATGCAAAAGGCAACCAGAACTGATTTTCATTTTTTTCCTCCGACTGAGCAGTAGATTGATGGCACCATGGAATGCTTTGAGTGAACCCAAATTATTTTTTTCGGAAAAATGATTTTTTTTTGGAGTTCTGATTGCTCCCGCAAGAGTTCTGTTAAATAGCTTTACAACTTTTTTGATTAGACAAATATTGACAACGGTACACTCGAGTAGATTTCGTGAAGATGCCCCCCCCCCCCCTCCCCCACCCTCCTAACGGAAAAAAGTCGTTACTAACAACCGAACTATGAATGAAAAGTACATAGAAGTCCAGAACTATGCGAGAGGAACCAGAACTGATTTTCATTTTTTTCCTCCGACTGAGCAGTAGATTGATGGCACGATGGAATGCTTTAATTGAACCCAATTTTTTTTTTTTCGGAAAAATGATTTTTTTTTGGAGTTCTGGTTGCCCCCGCAGGAGTTCTGTTAAATAGCTTTACAACTTTTTTTGATCAGACAAATATTGACAACGGTACACTCGAGTAGATTTCGTGAAGATGCCCCCCCCCTCCCCCACCCTCCTAACGGAAAAAAGTCGTTACTAACAACCGAACTATGAATGAAAAGTACATAGAAGTCCAGAACTATGCGAGAGGAACCAGAACTGATTTTCATTTTTTTCCTCCGACTGAGCAGTAGATTGATGGCACGATGGAATGCTTTGAGTGACCCCAAATTTTTTTTTCTCGGAAAAATGATTTTTTTTGGAGTTCTGGTTGCCCCCGCAAGAGTTCTGTTAAATAGCTTTATAACTTTTTTTGATCAGACAAATATTTACAACGGTACGCTCGAGTAAAGTTTGTGAAGTAGCCCCCCCCCACCCGCCCCCTAACGGAAAAAAATCGTTACTAACCACTGAACTATCAATAAAAAGTACATAGAACTCCAGAACTTTGCGAGAGGCAACCAGAACTGATTTTCCATTTTTTCCTCCGACTGAGCAGTAGATTGATGGCACGATGGAATTCTTTGAGTGAACCCAAATTTTTTTTTTCGGAAAAATGATTTTTTTTGGAGTTCTGGTTGCCCCCGCAAGAGTTCTGTTAAATAGCTTTACAACTTTTTTTGATCAGACAAATATTTACAACGGTACGCTCGAGTCAAGTTTGTGAAATTGCCCCCGCCCCCCAACGGAAAAAAATCGTTACTAACCACTGAACTATCAAAAAAAAGTACATAGAACTCCAGAACTTTGCGAGAGGCAACCAGAACTGATTTTCAATTTTTTCCTTCGACTGAGTAGTAGATTGATGGCGCGATGGAATGCTTCGAGTGAAAACAAATGTCTTTTTTTGAAAAAATCATTTTTTTTGGAGTTCTGGTTGCCCCCGCAAGAGTTCTGCTAAATAGCTTTACAACTTTTTTTGATCAGACAAATATTTACAACGGTACACTCGAGTAAATTTTGTGAATGCCCCCCCCCCCCTAACGGAAAAAAAATCATTACTAACAACCGAACTATGAATGAAAAATACATAGAAGTCGAGAACTATGCAAAAGGCAACTAGAACTGATTTTCATTTTTTACCTCCGACTGAGCGGTAGATTGATGGCACGATGGAATGCTTTGAATGAGACCAAATTTTTTTTTTCGGAAAAATGCATTTTTTTTCGGAGTTCTGGTTGCCCCCGCAAAAGTTCTGCTGAATAGCTTTACAACTTTTTTTGATCAGACAAATATTTACAACGGTACACTCGAGTAAATTTTATGAATGCCCCCCCCCCCCCCCAACGGAAAAAAATTGTTACTAACAACCGAACTGTCAATAAAAAGTACATAGAACTCCAGAACTATGCGAGAGGAACCACAACTGATTTTCATTTTTTTCCTCCGACTGAGCAGTAGATTGATGGCACGATGGAATTCTTTGAGTGAACCCAAATTTTTTTTCGGAAAAATGATTTTTTTTTTGGAGTTCTGGTTGCCCCCGCAGGAGTTCTGTTAAATAGCTTTACAACTTTTTTTTATCAGACAAATATTTACAACGGTACACCCGAGTAAATTTTGTTAAGTTGCCCCCCCCCCCCCAGCCCCTCACGAAAAAAATCGTTACTAACCACCGAACTATTAATAAAAAGTACATAGAATTCCAGAACTATGCAAGAGGCAACTGGAACTGATTTTCATTTTTTTCCTCCGACTGAGCAGGAGATTGATAGCGCGATGTAATGCTTTGAGTAAAACCAAATATTTTTTCTCAAAATGAATTTTTTTCTGGAGGTCTGGTGCCCCCGCAAGAGTTCTATTAAATAGCTTTACAACGGTTTTTGATCAGACAAATATTCACAACGGTACACTCGAGTAAGCTTTGTGAAGTCACCCCCCCCCCCCCCCCCCCCTCACCTGATGTTATTTATGTTTATCATGTTATTAAAGTCAATAGCATTTTGTTCGGACTAATATATCCGATTATTTGCACCAACAATTTTACAATAGAATCAACGAAATTTCATTCAATAACACCAATGATTTTGGATCAATAATTTTTTTTCTCATCAGTGTATGTATTTCATTGTGCCTGCGTATTGTTCTACATAACGCATTAGGTCTGTAAAATAATTCTTGGCCCCTAACTTCTACTTATCATAAATACAATTCAAATTTGAATAACTTTCCCGCAACACGTGTATTTACTAGCGCCAACTCTCAGCTTTAAGGGGTTATATACAGTTAAAATTTCCGAAAAAAACGATTTAAAAAATGTTGTTTCCGTATTGTACCTATATTTAAGTACACACACAGAAAATTTCTTGTCAATCCAGCGAATATTCTCGAAAGTTACACGCACATTTGTAATGACGTGTCAGAGCATTCGAAAGTGCTTTTGAAACTTTAAACACGTTTTTCTCAAAATTGTGTTTTTGAAGTCGGTGAGCAAGATTTCTCGGAAACGGTTGAACCGATCAGCCTCAAATTTTAGCACAATCTTTTCAAGTATATTTTTTAGTAATAATTCGAAGTTTTTTTCTCGCCGATAAATATTTTCCATTTTATAAACAATTTAGGGCCTAAATTTTTGTCAAAAATCGATTTTTTTTTTGGAAGCCGCCCTATTGTCAAAAATTATTATTTTGCTTATTCCTTCAATCAATCACAAAATAATCTATTATATTAACGAAATAGTTTTGTTTTTTTTTTTTTTTCATTTTAGATGATGCAGTCTAGAGATTTCGTGCTTGCCGCGAGACGCTTTTTTTAGGTGCTCCCGGAGATCAGCTATAGCAGCTTTTAAAATAATTATTTTTACAAATGAAAAATGTTAAAATACAGTTAAAAGTTACCATAATATGTGTACAAATGTTTACGTTAATAGATTTAAAGGTCTTCTCAAGAAAAATTCTTGAAAAATCGATCTTTTTCGGCCTCCTGACTGTATATAACTCCTTAAATCGACCTATCATACTTTATCCTGATACGCACACAACCTAAAAATTCAGTGGTTGACGTGAAAGTGAAGGACATTACTTTGTGGTTTATGTTTGTATTTGTTTTTAGAAGAGGTACGATTAGTTCTTCAGGGTCAACAAGGAGACTACATTTATTTTACCCACAGTTGTTCTGATTTTAGTTAACTTGTATTGAATATTCCTATTGTCGATTTTAATGTGCCAAATTTGTGGTAAATGTTTTATTTATTGCATAATTACTTATAAAAGCTGGAAAATTAAATCCTAAACGACTCTGGAGAAGTCTCCGGCATATTCACAATAACAGTCTTATCATAAAAACGAATTTAAAAAAGTTGCCCTAAATCTGTCGGAATCTTATTTAAATAAACCTGAAGCACTTTAGCGCATTTAATACTATGGGTAAAATTGTAATTAAACATGTTATTGTTACGCGATCAATTTTAAAATTCCATAAATAATATAATGGAATTTTGAACAATCGCCTGACAAGGTCGCGTTTGCGATGCTCAAAGTTGGCACTCGGGACTCATTGATGTGAAAGGTTAGGTTATGGTGCAGAGCTAGGTTAGGCTCGCCAAACGCATCAGGCGCTACGCCCGACGTTGCTAAGTCTGTAGGTGCTATTTCGTCGTTCTGATAATTTTCAACCGAAAATTGAAATCTTTTTATAATGTAGTGCTTGAACTACGCGGTGAAGTTCGAATTTTTGATTTTTTACCGAATCTATTATGTCTAATTTATCAAATTTCAGTTTTCCAAAGACTTGAATACGTGAGCAGCAAAACCGTGATCACCACACGGCCGGTCGACCGTCTTCATAAGACGACGTGCTTCATTACCTTAAAATGCGCATCTTTGCCATTTGATTACAAAAAAACTGAACGGTCAGTATAGCTCAAATGTTGCCGAAGAGTGCATAACCTATTCGTCACAATCATATAAAAATGTTAAGTCCGAAAGTTGGACTTTTCGTGATGATCGTTAAGAATTAAGCACTAATCAAGCCGAAAAAGGCCGACATTTAATTTGCAGACCTGATATATTCGATGTTTTTACACACATCTCGATAACGGGTTGGTCAGTGTACTTTAAATTTCACAAACGTATGCAGGACCTTGTACTTGTTGTCTTGCACCATTTTCTTGCATGTACCACCTTAACAACGACAATAGCGATAATCATAATAATAGTATTTGGATGTTGAATAAGTTCTCGCTGTTTATTCGTGAAAATTAATGCTTTATTTAAAACAACCATTCCTAATGCTTTCAAACGTTTCAAAACTGTTGTGTGGTCAACTCCTAACGATTTTGCAAGTTCAACTAGCGTCTGACGTGAGTCTTCATGAAGTAATGCAGCCTCCAATGCAACACATCAAAATAGTTATTTTTGAAGCGTCTAAAGTGAATTTCAACCGGTGTGCCGCGGCACACTGGTGTGCCGTGAGTGTATTTCTTGTGTGCCGCCAAAAAATAGGCGGATGTATGTATCACGTGATAATACCCGGGCACCGATCGTGACGAGTGTCGTTTCGCGGGGCGGTCGCCGCGGGGCGAAGTCCAATACGAAGTCTCGCCGTAAGAATTTTACAGAGATTCAAGTGTGCCGCCTTATAAAAAAGGTTGACAAACACTGGTCTAAACCAATCTCTGCATGTTGTTTCCGACAGAGCATGGTCGCCGTAAGTCTCAACAAGAATTCTGTGTGCTTCAGCTGCAGATTTTTAAAAAATACTCTATTTTTGGCACGAAATTTGACACGTCTGACACTATAAAAAGAAAAAGTTGTTTACACTCCGGCGAAATGAGATACCCTGATTATAGTACTTCGTTATAGATGCGCTACCGTCTTAAACTACACGCACGCAGTTCTGATAACGCCATCTGTTGGAAAACAGCGAGAACTTATTCGACGATCTAATAATAATAATAACGATGATATGCTGTTTTACCTCAGTAGTTCCAACTCGAAAATATCGTTTAGCTGGCAGAATTTGTTTTCCCGGTGCGACAGTAATGTCGATGAATTTGGTCCAATTAGCGAGTTTCTCCAAAGCGCCATCTTTGAGGGTCTCGATCTCGATAACTGCGCGATAATTCAGTATCGTTTCCGTGTGACTGTACCTGAACAGATCGTTCCCGAGCAACATCTAATGGCGTCGAAAAAAACGGAATAAAGATCCCGCGTGAGTGACAAATCAAAAGTTTATCCAGCGATGTATTATTTCGTTGATTGGAGGATGAAGTACCGACCGCGGCGAGACTCGCGTTGAACGCCTTCTCGACAGGACTTGTTGGAGCCTCCGTGGGGTTGTCGTCGCATTTCACAGGCCAAATCTTCAGATCAGTTCCCTTCCTGATTACGTCAGCGAGACTCGCGACGATGAGGCCGAGTAGCCGTTTCATGTAATATGGAAATATCTGTGGACGTGCCAGGGTGTTTCGTTGTGTCTTATATATAGGGCTATTCACAATTATTGGGACTCTCTTGATGAGCGTATAGAATGAGTCATTATGAGCGAAATGCTTGTTTGTAAAATGTCGTACGACAAAAATTCGACAAAAAGTCCGACGCTGAGCTACCAATTGCACGGTGGCTGCTCACGCGAGACTTTTCTTCTTTTCTTCAAGTATTAAATTAGAAAACAGGAATTATTGATTCTCAAAGCGAATCTACGTGCTCGTTATTTATTAGCGCGAAAAAATGTAGAAAATAGAAAATTAACTGAAATTTTAAATTGCGCGCCTTTTTTTGTGGCGAACATAGAGTACTAATCTTTGACAACTGGCGTCATGAAGTTTTGAGGTTTGGTCATGGAGAATTACACGATCGAGCAACGCATCGAAATTGTGAAAATTTACTACAAAAATGGTGAAAATTCTGCAGAGACGATTCGAAAAGTCCGCACGGTGTGTCATCTCGCGCTGCGGCGATGTGAATTGGCCACCAAGATCGTGTGATTCGACGCCATTGGACTTCGTTCTTTGGGGTTGTTCTTAGGGTAATCCAGCCCCCTGACACTCGGTACTATTCCTATGGCAATAAATTACTCGCGTGTTGTTCGGGACGTTTCATTGCGCTACCGTCCACTTCGTGGCGCTAGTAGTCATCTGCTCGTTTTCTTTGACGCATGCGGGTTCCATGCTCGGTATAATAATAACATTGTCGGAGTATTTGGAGTTTTACGCGTTTTACGGTTGTGTTGTGACTTGTGGCTTGTGAGTACAATATCATTTTCAGAACATTTTATACGGCAAACAATCAATCCGCGATCTGTGGAGTGTATTTTTTGTTTACCATGACATACCTTCTGTATTGTGTGTAGGTTATGATTATCAAACGACGAAAGGCGGCAATTGGTTTGAGTTAAATCATGCCGACATGCATCGTCCCTGCTTGTACCTCAGGGTACAAATCAAACCCAGAAAAGGTGAATTTTTTCACAATTCCCAAGAACCCGCAAAGTGAGAATTGGTGGAAAATAGCTGTGCGGCGAAAGAGCAGCTGTGTGAAAAGTGGAAGAGCAGGGTGCGAGAAGCATTTCCAGGAATCCGAAATTATTTGGAAACGCCACTTTCTAAGTCCCGATGGAAAAGTGCTTGGATCAGTGAGTTCGATCTTTTTTTTTGCGTAACCCGAATTTTAATTTTTTTACAAAAATACAAAATCCCTCACTTAAAACAAGGAAATACAAAATCCCTCACGTAAAACAAGGAAGTGTCCCATCGCTATTTCCGTGGACAAAGACAGAATAACTACTCAGAAAAGCTAGTCAGAAAATGTGTTAAAAAAAATGAAACGGCAGAAAAAAAATTCGAAATTTTGTACCACGTAAAATATATTTAAGGTTCATTTATGTATTATTTAAAAAAAACGGTCATTTTATCAAAATGTATATTGAATGTTGATATTTTGAATTTAAAAATTGTTCAAGGGAAATCAATGTATTTTTCCTCATATTTATATGTATCGATTTATTTCTTGAAATGTTCATGCTTGTTTAGAAACCGACACGCACGCATACACTTACTTCCCGGTCTCTAACTGCCAAAAAACAAATACATTTCTAGCTGCATAATTTTAAACGATTGAAATAATCATATTATAATAATCATTATAATAAACATATTCTCTATTGTTTGGTGGGTTCGGCTGGTTTACAGGTTATATGGTATAATATAGTTATCGAGCACGTGACTACCAGCGCCACACGTGGCAGCGATTGAAAATAAAAACGACGGGCATTACGCGAGCCATGTATGACTGATCGCGACCGGGGGCTGGGGTAATCCAATCGCCAGGCTTCCATCCATAGGATTCTCATTTTTTTTTTAGCTTCACTAAACATATTAATAATCACCCTGTGCACCCACATGATTTCTTTTTAGTTTTCTCGCGTTTCCATCGGCTTCTTTTTCCCTCAACGGTCTTCCAACTTTCTTTCGCTCGTACTTTGTCGAACATAACCTCAAAAACACCTGACGAAATAACGGTACGTATAGACACGTGTGGGTGTACTGGAGTACAATGAAACGCGAAATAACGAGTGAAAGGATCGCTATTGACTCGTGTGTGTGTTTTGTGCCGATATTATTAGCATAGGCTCGCGTCAGGCGCAAGGGGAACGAAGTTACACCCGATGAGTTTGTATGGCGAGGAAGAGAAATCTGAAATATCGCGGTTACGCTCCGGTCCGTGGCGCCGCGGCGGGCACTCGCCGTCCAAACGCGGTGTGAGAAAAAAAATGACCGCGGATTCACGGCCCCGTGCCGATCACACTCTCGCTCGCGCGCCCGCAGCCGTTATTTATTACCGTCGAACACAGTTCTCCCTTGTAGTCTCTTATTTAATCCTACAATCGCACCGGGCGACATAGCTCTTCGCTCTGACAAATCTCTCGTTCAATTAAATCATCGCTCGACTTCGCGACTCGATGACGACGGCATCGCTTTATAGTACGCACGTACGACGCGCAGATGGCGCCTGCCTCGCGGGTCGAAGAAAAACCTTCGAGTTGTGCAACTCGGGACTTTCTTTACTCGGTCGGGGTTTCTTTCTTTTTTAGGTTATCTTTGTTCGGACGGACCGCGAAACGTGCGACAAAACACGACCGAAGTCGGAAACGGGGCGAGAAGAGGGATCGCTCGTACCTGAAAATCGGACGGACAGTTGCAGGGCGTTTCGCCGATCATTCGGCAGCACAAATCCTTGCTCATCGATAGAATGTTGAGCGTCACGTTCAGCTCGGCGGCACCGGATATGTATTTGAAGTTTCGGTAATTGTTGTCGGTAAATACGAGGTTCCAGATGCCGCTTCGCTTCACCAGATCACCCTCCAGAGCCTCCGGGCATGCAATTGTAATATTGATATAATAGCGATGTAAAAGTACAGAGAATAGATGACAGACCGACAGAGATGGACTTACAAGGAACATCACCTAAGTGTCCGCCTTCGATTTTGTTGAAACTTGTATATGTGATAAGGCATTGAAAACTATTACCCATGTTTTTTATCGGCGGAAAAAACGGCTTTAACCCTTGTGTTGCCACCCAAAAAAACTCACAGCATCTGCCACCCGTGTACCCGGGTACCCCGACTACGAAATTCTTGGTAAAAGTTCATTGTAACTAAAAATAATTATATGCATTCGATCAATGTTTAAATATTCATATTCTAGGAAGGTATTCCTACCTGAATATAAAAATTAAATTATGTACAGTGACCTTGGGAGTCCTAAAGCAGGTATAAAACATGCGCAGCTGCACCGTAAATTTCTCGTTTCTGGGATGGCCAGGTATGTTGAACATGAAAGGGAAGCAGGAGGGTCGATATTTTTGTTTTGTTATACCTGAAGAATATTCGAGAATACTTTTGAAACACATAGACACAAACGTGCCTATATATTTGGAGCAGTAAAGCCGTATGGCTCAGTTTGTATCGTTCACTCGAAGAAGCAAGACGTGCAGTCACTGCTAAGAGAGTTTGGACAGTTTGGTATATGTGTGCGTGTTATATCCGCTGCGTTTATTTTCTGGCTTACTCCAATATTATTTAGTGAAGTGTGCATAGAACTTGTGCATTATATTTGTGGAAAACAGAAGCAGAAAGCAAAAAGCCGGAGGCATTGTCGAGAGCTGAGTTTTTGAGGTAACGTAAGTGTAATATTATAGTAAAACATGAATTTATTTATTATTTTTTTAGATTGAGTTACGCTGAAAAAGATAAGTACTTGAAGAGATTACTCGGCGAAGAAGATGACAAAAGTGATGATCCTTCGGACAGTGAAGACGAGGAGGACAGGGAAGACGCCGGTGTTGCTGCGTACGTTACTTACTATGAAAATAATGATATGTTTGCAAAAAAAAACTAAGAGACGCAGACTTTTTCTACGTCAGCTCTCAGAAGAACTAGCCATGTCAATGATAGAAGAGCGATTTTCTAACCAGCCAGTCATGCGAAATCATGCCACGAAAATCGCTATCGAAAGTTACTATGAAAGGCCAGTAACTGATAAGAACGATCAACGAGACGCTAGTGGCAAAAAAGTTGTAGTTGGATCATGCTACATTTGCAACGAGCACCCTATTCGAAAGAATAGAAAGACAAGGAAGTCTTGCGTTGACTGTAATAAGCCCGTTTGTGATCAGCAACACAGCAAAAACCCCAAAATGTTTGAATTGTAATCATTGATTTCTAATATATCTGTGTGAAAGATTGAAATTTAATTATTTTTTGTAATTTTTCATACAGTATTTGTATATTACTGTGCAAAAAACGAAAACTCCATGATTTTTGTCCAACATTCACATTGCAAAATGTGATAGTTATGTTTATTATATACAGTACATTCAATAAATAAACAATTTAAAATAAATATATATTGTTATTATTTATATATTAATCCATATTTACTTATTATATTTTTACAACAAGCTTTTTTATGATATACTATACGGAAAGCATACTTTTTCTATCGGGGTACCCGGGTGGCTCATACGTGTTTTTTTTTTCAAATGCAAAATTTTTTTAGTACAATTTTTTTTTAATATGTAGAATACAAATTTCGATAGAGAATCGGTCAAATCATGGGGATTCGAGAAGGTTTTGGCCAATCTTTTTTGGAAAAAAAATTACTCAACATAACGTACGCCGATGGCTACCCGGGTGGCAACACAAAGGTTAAGGGGGAAACCACCCCTCAAAGAAAGGCGTGTCGGGGGGGGGGGTGATTTTGCAGTTTCACCCACAAGCAGCCCACCGATCTGAATGAAAAAAAAAAAAACAAAATTCTTCTCATGTAAAGCGATGAAAATCCCCTATAGAGTAGTTAAAAATTAATTAAGGGACTATACCAGTGTAACACTTTTAAAAAATCGATTTTTTTTTGCCTTTTTCAACAGTTTATACTTTCAAGAATATCCTGTAGAAATTTCATGTCCGTATCTCTTTCATTTTATCTTGCAAAAATTGATAGTTAAATCTTTAAACGCGTTTTTCTAGAAATTAGATTCTTCAAATTTGCTGACATTGTAACTCAAAGAGCAATTATCCGATTCACTTGAAATTTGAACTGAGTACTCTTGAATATATTTAAAATTGACGATTTGACATTGAAAAAAACGACCATTTTATAGGCAAGAAAACAGACTTTTTTCATAACTACGCCATTTTGGTAAATTTTGATATTTTTCGAAAATCCTACGTCATTGTACAGGAAATACCTTCCAATTTGACGACATTTTTTCCTTCTTCGGTTTCAGCTACTCAATTGGCCGTCATCATGTCAGCAGTGGGGAAACTTTTTTTTGGCGCCTGCGAAGGCAGCGCATAAGTCGCTTGGATCTCAATATTTTTCTATGAAAGAATTATGTAATATAGGTCAAATATAGCCATATATAATGTTAATTTTCCGAAAAATTTAATTGCGTACTTTTCTTCCAAAAAATTCCCGAAAATCACCCAAATTTTCAGCGTTCACACTGGTATAGCCCCTTAAGGGGTAACACGCACTTTCTTTAAGGGGTGGTTTTCACGAATAAAAAAAATACGTGTCTAATGGTTTTCAATGCTTTATCACATATGTGAATTTCAACAAAATCGAAGGCGGACACTTAAGTGATGTTCCTTGTTAGTCACCTCCCGTTGGCCTGGGCTGGTACTTGGATGGATGACCGCCGGCCGCCCACTCGTCTGCACATCGACTACCGAGCGTCATGAGGCAGTTCTTTTACGTTGACGCAATCGAAACTCAATAAAATTGGCGCCTTTATCAGTACAGATTATCCACAGTTTCCCCGTAACCTCGTGCAAACGCGATGAAATGGCGCATTGAGAAACGGCGTGGATATGGGCAACACAGGGGTTCTCTAATGAACTCGAAATTGTGAAGTGACAAGTGTGGCGTAAAAGTGACGAAGATGGAATCGCAAAAGGCCGCATGAGAAGCAGCGAAATTAAAATCCTCTAATTAAGAATATTTTTTCTCGTTAAATATAATCATGAGTAATTTTGGGAAGAACAATAAAAATGCATGTAATGATAAAGGAGAATACTAAAAATGTACGATAGTAATCGTCAAACAAAAACAATAAACGAATACTAAACTAATAATAATATATGAATAAATTGATAAAATGGTGACCATAGGACCGTAAGCACACACATAACTCACCGTCTTGAATAGAACTTCCATACTTTCGGTTGTCGCAAAAATAGCGTAATAAGACGGCGACGGTCTCATCGCCCGAACCTTAGCTATCGTCGCATCGGTCAGCTCGTCGATGATGACCAATCGAATTCCCGAATAAGCGATCAAATAATACAAAGATTGATTCAGATCTACGAGTCGAAAAGAAAAGTGCATGGAAATAATGGCGTTACTCTCGTTCAAACCGTGTCCCGTGCAGCAATATGACTTCGGAATTTGCATCGTTGGAATCCAACGAATATGATTTTTCTTTTGTTGTCCGAACCCGAGTCGAAATTTTCGAGCCGCGTTCAACCCACAAAATGAAGGGGAGCAGAAATCGGCGTGAGCGGATTATTGGGTATCTAAAGGAGGGTACAATGCTTGAAAGTACCATGCGTTAGAGCCTCCGATGAACCTCCGGCATGGCAGAAAGTAGACTTTTTGACTCAAAGGAGGTCAGTGAGGCTCACAATTGAACCTACGGAACCTCAGGTCGGCCTACTTCGAGCGCTCCCGCAGAACCTACTGCCCCCCCTTTCGGCCTACTGTACACTGCTAAACAAAAAAATTAATTTATATAGAATCTATTTAAATAAAATAGGTTTTTTTCCTTGTCTCACAGCCTACTACGATCATATTTCTTTCAAAGATATTTATATATATTAATAAAGATGAGATTCAAATTAATCTTTATTTGCTTACAATGTACACTGTAAAGCTAAGTGTACTATATGCATAAAATATTTCATAAATCGAAAATAAAATGAACTCCTTAATTGAGAGCTTTACCACAAGGATTTTTCATCGTAATTCGTCATTCCCTGGCCTTTAAAAATGATTTTTTTCGAAGAAAATATTTGCCCTATATGCGACTTGAACCTAGTCCTACCTAATCATAGCTACGCTCCGCTGCCCCTATGCTACCGAGTGCTTATAACATTTTGGTCGCTGATATGGCATAAGAGACCAAATGAATACCTCTAACTATTTGTTGTATCATATAAGCTATATGAATTAGTTAATATGATTGTGATAACTAGAGAGTTTCATCGAATAACATGCTATATATTTTTCAGACAAACGCGCGCGCGCGCGGGCGCACACACACACACACACACACAATTCATCTCTCTCCACCTTCCCTACCCCTTTGATATGAGTGTTGCAATAAAGATGGACCGTTAGTTCAATCAAATAGAAAAATGGTTAACTCTACGAAAATTCTATTTAAGGTCAATTAAAAAAAAATAACTAGATCCATTCGGTGAACTAAATTGTTTTTTTGAACAGATGAAAATGTTGAACTGATGAAACCGAATCACAGATTTATGAGGATCAAATAAAACAGGTAGTTATTGGACGATATTAAATAGATTGATTTTCTATAAATAAACATTTGTGAAATCAATAATTTTAATAATGGAATGCAGTTAATATCATATTTAGCAGAAAAAAATAAAAAAATGCTTCATACATACACGTGGAAATATTTTTTTAATTTTCGACGTGCTAAAAATGAAAACAAAGAAAAATCAAACATTTTATTTAAAATCGACGGTAATCGGCCGTCGCCATTTATCAACTCATTATTGAATTAACAAGAAAAACAAAACGAACAAAAGCAAAATGAAAAAATTAAGAAAAAATCGAATGAGGTTGCATTCTAAACCGACAATTTCAATCCTTTAGAACATGAAATAGACTATAATTAACACCCTAACGTTCCATATAGATATCAACATTATATGTTATTTAGATCTACACTGCCAGCCAAAAGTTTTCGGACACTCCACATGATCGCAAAACTTTTGAGCGCTGGATAATTGCCAAATAATATTAGAGTAATATAATTCATTTCATTTATTATTTCACGAAGATACTATAAAGATCTATATAATTAAGTAATTATACAGAGCTTTATAGTATCTTCGTAAAATAATTATTATTCTATCATATGTTTTCAATGATCCAAAGTGATATTAAGTTTTGCAGTTTTCTGAAGTGTCCGAATACTTTTGACTGGTAGTGTATATTCGAATATATTAATACAACCACATATTTCGAGTATAATATATATATATAGTATTATATAATATATACCGTCGCTTAAAAGTTTGGATACACCAGTCGATATTACTTGCTGCACTAAAAGTTACATTGCTTCGTAAAAAAAAGATAACCAAATTTACCGAACGGCGTTTTGACGGGAATAAGTTCAGCTTTATATTGCTTTTCTGAAATATTTTTTTATAATTTTCTTTTCGACCCAGTACTCACTTTTATACATGACTGATTTTCGGTTTTTTTTCGACCATCGAGAATAGGGTGCATGACTTATGCAAAAAAAAATTGTTACGTTTATCCATTATGAACTTGAACGGGGTAGCAGGAACTCCATTTGCGTTTTTTATAAAGTTTTGTACAATTTTTTTCGCAATGTTTTTTTCATTTTTTGCTACAAAAGACTAATTCTAGATAATGCTATGTAACTCAAGAACTAGAGGGTCTAAGAAGAAATGTCAAGGACGACAAACGTCGCGTAATCTTATACTGGATAGACTGGCATTTTTTAAGAATTTTAATCCCATGTTTAAGCCCATTTAGTCCAATTTTAAGCCCATTAATCCGATAGAATTGGAGTAAGACTGTATATACAAGCATTTTTTTATGAATTGCCTATTAAATAATAATAAATCGATATTGAGCAAATTTGATTGTTTTCGCATATCAATATTGCAATAATAATTTAATAAGGGGACGATGTATTTTTATTAATTTCGTATTATTTTCGTAATCGAACGGGTTCCCGATCAGGCCACAATGGAATGATGATGGAGGAGATATCGAATTTGGGCCGAAAGCAGGTTAGGTGGGGTCGCGGCAACAGTTTGAGATTGAAAGCAGGTTAAGGAGGCCTGTGCTCTGCACGTTTCACTGAAACAGGGGGTCGAGAGAAGGTTTGGGAGGTCTAATAGAGGCTACACTGGACCAAGGGGAGGTCTCTTCATGGCACTGAACTCGACAAATGGGGTTTGGTAGGTTCAACGGAGGCCGGCGGCTTGTGCATTACAAAAGAAATAGGTTCTGCGAGGGTTCAGAGGAGGCTAAACATTTCGACTCGGGAATCTCCTTTGGGACATTCGAGCCACGGAAAATCACGCAAACATTTTTGAGGATTCTTATTTAGCAGTCTACGACCAATCTGCGAAATATGATTTTTGGATCATATTGAAAATAAGAAAAAGAAAGAAAAATTCATTGCATTCCAATTATGCAAACCTCAACCCCATGCGGAAACTAGTTGGGGAGTTCCTAGGTCCTAGCGCATTACCGGCCATATATAATATAATCGGCCGATACACATATTACATTATCAATACACATAACATTTTTATTATGATACAAGAATTGAGGGGTGAGATGCAGTCAGAATTTTCAAAAAATCGATTTATTTTACTTTTTCTTGAATGGTGTTTCGAAAATATTCCCTGAAAATTTCAAGTCAATCCGATGAAAAGTTTCCAGGATGTCCCACAATTAGTAAAGGAGCAGGCAGGTAGCGGCTGACAAACGCGCAAACGATAATACCCGGGAAGGCAGAATGCTTCACAGACAACAACAAATTGATATTTTGGAAGCTTCCACATAGGCAGAAGCCCTATTGTATGGGCCAGGAATTGATGATTCGATTTCTAGACATAAATCAAGTGTAAAATTGCAAAACTCTTTCAGAAATTTTCAAAAATTTATTCCTCAAAAACTATGAACTTTGGCAAAATTTTGTAAAGAATACTTTCATTTTAGAATTGCCCAAAACGTTTTGAAAAAATAATTCATCCCGAAAAACTCGACTTCGGTTTTTCGGCAAAAAATTATGATATTCGGATTCAGCGGATCAAAATACATTAAAAAAGTTTAGCTTCATCCATCGAGCTCAACATTTTACGAACATATAATACCGTATCCACATCGAAAAACTTTAAACGCGTTTTTCTCGAAACTATGTTTCTCAAGTCGGTGACCACTATAATTCAAAAACCACTCGATGGATTTTGATGAAATTTGGTGTGCTTATTGATGGCATTAAAAACTAGTCCTTAATCGAAGGATTTTCATTTTTGTTGAAATTTTCTATTTTTTTAAACAATAAACGAGCGATTTTTTGGTCAAAAATCGAAAGTTATCTGTCGGAAGCCGCCATTTTGTTAATTAAAAAAAAGCTTCGATAAAGGACTAGATTCTTTATTAAACTAATGATTTTTTTTGGTTTTTTGATTCCAGATGATCGAGTAAAATTTTATGATGGTCACCGCAAAGCACTACATGCCGAAGGGGGTTCGACAAAGATGGCGATATTTTTTATAAATAATCAATATTTTTCTTTGAAAATTTGTACAAGTCAAGTTGAAATACAACATAAAAAGTCTGTGTAACCACTTTTGTAAACCAAACTTAATTACTATAAAAAATAATTATTGATAATGCTCGTTTTTTCACGCCTCTGACTGCATCTCACCTCTTAATAAAATTATGATGATGAGCGAAACTCAGGCGACTATGATAAAAATGATTGATATTTTGTTCTTTGTATTGCAATTGTAGTTGAACTGAATTATTGCGCTGCGGACGCGGAACCCGAAAATTCTGCATTGTCCCTGAACTAAATTGTCAGTGATAGTTATTTAGGCATAGCCAACTTTTTCAACTGTTTTACGCACATACGCAGGTGCGACGAAACATTTCATGATCGGTTTAGGTTAGCCCCCCCCCCCCCCACCCTATCACAAATACACACGGTGACGGCGATAAGAAAAAAAAGCTTGGACACTAGAGGGCCCACTCCCCGGCAATCAAATACGACCATCGTTTCAAGATCGGTGTGTAACACCGTGGCTGGGCAATGCTGAATGAGTAATCCGTCCACGCGGTTAGCCTTTTTAGTTATACAAAAACGGTAGATACAAAATATTAACCTCCAAATGCTCCAAATGTGAAAATTCGAAATGTGTGCCTTGCGCTTGTGTTTGTCGCGCCGGCGCAGAAGAATATTCTTAGGTGATAAGTAGCGCCACGTACAGGTAAGAGGAAGAGTCATGCCCCTGACACTGCAGACCTTTTCCATGGTAAGAAAGTGGTCACTCTCTGTTCTCCGCATTGTCGCTCAAGCATAACTATATTGTGTGGCGCTGGTAGTCGAGTGCCCGGTCGACTATATATATATATATATATATATATATATATATATATATATATATATATATATATATATTGGTCGTAGAGCACATGGAGCCTAGATACCAGGAGGTTCAGCGAGGCCTTTCAACTCGTAACCAAAACGAGAACAAGAAATGATGGCGCTGGGGTGCTCCAGCACCTATATGTATATAGATATACGCTAAACATGGATGCGATCTAAGACAGATCACAGATGATGTACCTAACCCTTATTAGTGTTAAGGGATAACACCACTCTAGGATTTTGGAAAGACGTTTTCTTTCCTAAAAATACTTTGGTGTCATAAAAACAATATGCAATTGGTCCTGTAGCAATTTTTTTTTAAAGTTCAATTATCGATTTGGCCGCAGGCCTTGGAACGCGCGCTGAGCTGCTCGTACAACTTTAAACGCGTTTTTCTCGAAACCACTTTTTTCGATCTCGGAAGACGGATTACTCGACCACCTTTACATGCATCGATTTGAAATTTTGATAGCAGCTTCACAATTATATTCTTTATGGGAGTACGTAGCCGTTTTTTGATTAATGTAAACTTCGTTTTATAAACAATTTACTGCTTTTTTTGGCAAAAAATCGATTTATTTCCTTCAAAGTGCGCTATTTTTGCAAAATTTGAAAGCAAATTTCTAGGTAGTCCCATAGATAATAATAATATAAATTATCATTTTTTCGGTTTTTGTTTCAGGTCTTATATTTTACGAGAAAACCGTTCTCCCGTGAAGCTATATGTTAAAAAAAACATGTTTTTCTAGATGGGCTGTATCGCCGCCATTTTGAGTTTGAGTTTGAGATCTTTTCTCGCTTTTGCGTTTTTTTTCCGAACCGTCATGAGGAAATTATGAATCGGCGGATATTTCTACGTTTGATCTCACGATCGGTCTGTCGTGAGGTTAGAAACTCATCCGATCACTTTCACCTCGTTGACCAATATATTACTATATATGTAGGTGCCGCTGCACGCCAGCGCCATCACTTCGGGACATTTTCGGGGACGCTTTTTTCAGCGCCTTTGCATTGCCGCTGAACCTCCTGGTATCTAGGCTCCATGGTATAGCATATGGTTGCATCATTCGCATTTATTCGCATCTCGCATTGTTCGGAGGTTATGTTATTAAAACATATCAAAGTTATTTAGTGTACTAGGTGTGCTATTATAACTATTATAGCTATTGAATATAGCAATATGCCTACGTGCGCTGCGAGCGAGCCGGGCACATGACTCCCAGCGCCTCTAGCGGCGAGCGACTTTTCGTGGTTCACTGAAACTGCCCTGTGTCAGGGGCCTGGGTAGAGTTAAGAAATCCGGACAAAACGCATGTCGTTTTAAGGGGCTATACCAGTGTAACACTTTTAAAAAATCGATTTTTTTGCCTTTTTCGACAGTTTATACTTTCAAGAATATCCTGTAATTAGCAGTTTTTATGGTATATATCATTTTATCTTGCAAAAATCGATAGATGAATCTTTTAACGCGTTTTTCTCGAAATGAGATTTTTCAAATTTACTGGAATTGTAGCTGAAAGAGCGATTATCCGATTGACTCGAAATTTGAACTGAGTACTCTTGAATATATTTACTCTACAATGACGTAGGATATTTTGGATTGGATGAAAATTAACGAATTGGCATTGAAAAAAAAACGACCATTTTATAGGTAAGAACACAGACTTTTTTCATAACCACGTCATTTTGATAGATTTTAACATTTTTCGAAAATCCTACGTCATTGTACAGGAAATACCTTCCAGTTTAACGACATTTTTTCCTTTTTCGGTTTCAGCTACTCAATCGGCCGGAATCATGTCAGCAGTGGAGGAACTTTTTTTGGCGCCTCCGAAGGCAGCGCATAGGTCACTGGGATATAAATATTTTTCTATAAAAAAATTATGCAATATAGGTCAGTTATAGCCAAATATATTCTCAATTTTCCGAAACATTTAAATGAGTACTTTTCTTCCAAAAAAATTCCTGAAAATCATCCAAATTTTCAGCCTTCACACTGGTATAACCCCTTAAAGCATAGGTGTAGTGCGGCGTGTGACCTCGCGTTGGGTGATTGATTAAGCGACGCTTGCCTTGCTCGTTTTCGAAAATCAGCGCCATGTCGGTCGCGTTTATCTTGCTCTCCAGTAACTCGTCGAGGGCCTGAACGTACGGGACCATAGTTGACTCGGCGCGTCTGTAAAGAATCGCGTTCGCGGCTGCGATGTCGCGCAGGTTTTTCCAACCGGTCCAAGTCAGGTCCATCACCATCGTCGCTCCGCCCGTAAGGATCGCGCAAACTGCCGCGAACACATTGCGATTCAAGACTGTTCTTCTCGTTGTTGTACACATTTATAGGATTTGCAGTTTAAAAAAATTATCATTTACAATTTATTTATCGTTCGGTCGAGGGAGAGCGCAGCGTTTTCTCGCTAAAAGATAGCGGTACGGATAGAAGTGGAATATATCGCGTGTGCGCGGCGAGAAATCGAGAAACAACGACACACACACACAAAAACAAAAACAAAAGAAAGAAGGGAAAAATGCGCTTCCGGTGTGGCGCGGCTTGCGATCGTAGACAAACGCGCTTTGCACTGATTAACGCTGAATTTATCTCAGCTAATTAGGCTCACTCTGTGCTATGATATATGCATATGGGCAAAGGTTATTTTGAAGACATTCGACTTTGGAGGCCGTCCTCGTAGTAGCCTATCGGCCTTATCCTCGACATTGGGCAAACCCTAATGACTTCGGAATTCCTTTAAGATCAATTTATGCACATTTATACAAAGGTCAAGGGTATAAAAATAATAATAATAATAATAATAATTGAAACTTTATTGGCACACCTATTAGATATGTGTATACAGGGTGTCCCAGAACTTAACGTCAAGCCGAAACGGGGTGACAGGATTGATTGTAACCATCATGAGTAAAATCAGAAAAAAAATCTATTTTGAAAATTTTAAATTCATAGTTTAACAAAAAACAGTCTTAATTCTAGGAAACTTGGGGCAATTGTGTCATTATTTTTGACTGTGATTCTAGAAATGTTATTTAGGGTTACGGTTCCAAAGTTTAAATGAACAAAAATAATAAAAATTAACCACAATAACCGAAAAATGGTTACAGTTTGACCAAATTTCTAGGTTTTTCTTAAATGCCCAGATTTTTTTTCTGATTTTTCTCATGATGGTTACAATCAATCCTGTCACCCAGTTTCGGCTTGACGTTGAGTTCTGGGACACCCTGTATACAGGGTGTCCTGTTATAAATGGATAATCCTGCACTGCCAAAAAAAATATTCAATTTAAATAGGATCTATTTAAATCAAATAGGTTTTTTCCTTGGTTCACGACTTACTGCGATCTTATTTGTTTCAAAGATATTTTTTTATTTGTTTCAGCTATTCTTTTTAAACATTGAATTTATTTAAATTGAATAAATAAAGATTCGATTCAACTAAATCTCTATTTGCTTACAATGTATACTGTAAATCCAAGTGTATTGTATGCATAAAATATTTCATAAATCCAAAATAAAATGAAATACTTAATTGAAAGTTTTACGACAACGATTTTGTATCGTAATTCGTCATTCCCTGGCCTTTGAGATGATTTCTATCGAAGAAAATATTTTACCTATATGGGAAGCAAACCTGGAATCTACCTACTATAGCTACGCACGCTGCCCCTATGCTACCGAGTGCTTGTATCATCTGAGTCGCAGACATGGCTAAGAGACCAAATGAATTCCTATAATTATTTGCTGTTTCACGTAAACTATATCAATTAGTTAATATCATTGTGATAATTAGAGAGTTTTATCGAATAACATGCTATATATTTTTCTAACATAACCTATATATATATATATATTTATATATAATTCTCTCTCTTCACCCTTTCTACCCCCACACCTCATTGATACGTGTGTTGCAATAAAGACAGACCATTCAATCAAATAGAAAAATGGTTGACTCTGCGAATATTCGATTTAATTTAAATTTTTAAAAAATCACAGATCCATTTAGTGGATTCAATTAAATTGTTTTTTGAGCAGATGAAACCGAATCACAGGTTTATTAGGATTAAATAAAATATTTGGTTATTGGACGATATTGAATATACTTTTATTTGAATAAATAAATATATTTAAAGTAAATAATTTCAATAATGGAATGCAATATGAAAAAATTAATTCCATGAAAAATCTAGTTAATTCAAATAAACAAAAATCAAATAAACACGATTAGTTCATATCAGTAGAATTTTTCTGTCAGTGTACAACTATACTATATGCTGAAATTCCAATGTAGTAAAAGTCTCTCGGTTTTCGACATTTTGGGCTTTATGTTATTTTTTAAAAAATCATCTCATTTTGGTTTTTCGCGTGCCATTTCTACAAATGATATGAATCGACAATAACTAAGCAGCTTTTTAAAGTAATTGGCACGATATGCGTAGTACATTTTTTTACACCGCAGGCTATCGAAGTCAGATGTTCAAATTGGTTTGTATGAAAATTCTGCATAAGATCTTTTTTCATAAAGTTTGCTTAACATTTAAGGTTAAAAAGAAGACTTTTCCAGATAAAACAAATAACCAAGAGTATTTTTTTCAAACTGGATAAAAAAAAGTTATCATTTATCGAAATGGCATGCGAAAAACCAAAGGCAGGTGATTTTTATCTCGAAAACCGTGGGACTTTTACTAAACTGAAATTACAGCATATAGTAGGACATGATCTGACCTATCGACAGTTGCAGGATTATCCATTCATAACAGGACACCCTGTATAATAACCCCGTAATCTTACACCTGATTTATCTCGCAATAATTGATATGTAAAAGAAATATTTTTAAAAAACAAGCTTTTATTCGATGTTTTAAAAAGTAGAAAGTAATTTTGTTTCACCAAGTCACCTATATGTGACTACAAATAAAAGCTTGGGGCGCAACTTTTTACATGTTTAATAAACTTGATCAATTCAGTTTCATTAACGGTATTTAAGTTGGTACAACAGTAATTAGAGAACAAATTATTATGACACGGTTACGCTCAGTTTCGGGATTTTCATTTAAGAAATCTAAGGTTGTTTTACAGTCAATTAAATACAGTTTATATGTTAACGGATTTTTAGACTCATGTTACTTAATTTATTAAAGATTATAAGTCTAAATTTTGAGCGTCCCAGGCTTTTATTTACAGTCACTTGGTGTTAAGATGGCCGAAATGTTTTTTTGAAATGGAAGCATGACTTTTTTCCACCAACAAATTTGTCAGGCCAAAACTATCAACTTTGGTAGGAATTTTTTTTGATAACGTTCATAATTTTTAGGTTAGAACACTATGTTTTTTTACTATTTTAGCGCTTTTCAGAATGTACCACGAGGAGGTAAAGTCTTTAACTGTAATTGTGCGTGTGAGTTTGTTTGGGTTTGTTCGGAAACGGAAGTGACGAGCCACAGAGACCTGATCTTTGTTTGGCGTATCGAACAAACCCAAACAAACGCCCATTTACTCCACGGATGTTAAAGACTTTACCTCCTCGTGGTATATTCTGGATAGCGATAAAATCGTAAAAGAATGTTATCAAAAAAATGTTCTTACAAAAGTTTATAATTTTGACCTGACAAATTTGTTGGTGAAAAAAAAGTCATGTTCCCATTTAAAAGAAAACATGTCGGCCATCTTGACGTCGTCATTTTGAATTTGGGACTAACAATTTTTTTTGAAGTCCCCCTTTGAACACTAAAAGTTTTATTATACTTAATACTTGATCCAAGCAGTATTTTTCGAGATTAATCGGGTGTAAGATTAAAAAGGGAACCTGACATGTGTATGTGTGTGTGTGTGTGTGTCTCACTTTATGTCAGTTTTTATCTTTTTGACGTCTTCCTCTTTTGATTACAATACAAAATTATTTCCCCTGCGAGAAATTGAAAAAAAATTGCGATGTTCTCAAAAAAGGAGCGTTTTGACAGATGGTTCTAAAAGGTGTCTTTTCGCCTTTTGGTTCGTATGGTTTTTTGGGAAAAATTATTTCCAATTCCAACCAAAAATCGAAAAACCGAAAATAATCAGAAAAAAATGTACACCCTTCAATATTTATCAATATATTTTATAATATCACAGTGGGCAATTAAAAATCAACCGTTTTAAGGCCTTATATACGGGAAAAATTTCAAAATTTTTAATTTTATTTTTATTTTTGATTCCATTAGCCTGAACGGTTAGGAATATTTTAAGCTTTACAGAATTGAGAAATGCCAAAAATTCCAAAAATAAGGTAAGATTGCATTTATAATAGATACCGCGCGGCGCGCCCGACCACGCCAACTTCAAAGCTGTTTTTCCACGATTCACTTTTTTGAACCTTGTGAAAGTTCTAACTCTTGAACGAAGGTTCAGATCGCTTTGAAATGTTTACAACGTATTCTTAGTATCATCACCTATCGTGTGAACCACAGAAACAAAAATTTCAATGACAAAAAACAAATATAAAAAATAAAATACCGACAGAAAATTGCGTAAAAAATGTTAAGTTTCGAATTTTTATTATGATAACTTTTTAAAATAATATTGTTGGTTCACACTGAAGATACATTTATTATGCAATTATAAATGTGTTAATTGTCTTTCAGACACCTACATCGATTCCAAGAACTTTCACCATCAACGCGCGCGCAAAAAAAATACATTGCTTTATTATGTTATATCTCCACCATTTGTTAATATTTCTGATTGTTTTGTTACACATACTTAACCATGTGCATAAATGATCTGTAAAAAAATGTTGTCAATATGTGCGTCATTTATTTAACCGCGTCTAGAAAAGTACCTTCGAAAACCGGCGAAATCGCGTATATAAGGCCTTAAGAAAGCACGTAAAATTGCAGCAATTCCATTGCGGACTCGATTATTTTGCATATTATATGTCGCCGATGAATTCGTGGCGAAGCGCCATATCGGTGAACAAATCTCATTACCATTTTCGCGACTCGCGTCGATGTCTTCGCGATCGACCTCAGCGATGGCGACCTCCACACTCAGAAGACCGCCGCCGAATTCTTTTTCGACATTTGCGAGTGCCTCGTTCAGTACACCCTTGATCGCGACGTCCGTGCTTTCGACTACAACGACTGGTCGCAGTTGGACGCGACGGACGAAAAGCGGCGAATTAAATCATCATTATCGTTTGAAAAAAAATGTATCGAGAACGACAAGCGATTTGAAAACTAAATTCCCGCGCAGCTGTGCAAATAACGTCAAATGTGGACGTAAAACTGCCCAGCCGTATTTTTTTTCACCAACCACCGTGGCGTCAGAAAATACCGCGTAGCTATACCGTAAACAGAACGCAATGCACGTATTTCTCGCGATAGTCCAGTAAAAGAGACGAAAACCCAGCCCTTTTTAGCGTAAAATATGAATTTTTAACTGAAGGTAGATGGTTGCATACTGAAAGTAACTCCAATAAAATTTTGCCCCGCAACTCGCCCCAACCCTAATAGGGGTTGAAAACTTAAAAATTGCCGTATCTCGATAATTCATAGCTCGATCGAAAAAGGTTTCAAATAAAAGTTGTTTGGAATAATCAAATTCGTATAAAGTTATCTGACGTCTAACCCCCTATCTCTGAGAATAGCGGCACAAAAACGATTCGTAAATTCGGAGTGTTTTTGTGCCGCTATTTTCAGAGGTAGGGGATTGGACGTTAGATAACTTTATAGGTATTTTATTATTCCAAACAACTTTTGTTCGAAACATTTGTTGATCGGACTACTAATTATTGAGATACGGCAATTTTTAAGTTTCCAACCCCTGTTTCTTAGGGTTGGAGCGAGTTCAGGGGCAACATTTAACTGGGGTTCTTTCAGTATGCAACCTCCG